>CABFNO020001300.1:0-600000 GCA_902006505.2 Clonostachys byssicola
ATTAATCTATATACTTTAATTAAGTATAAATTAATTAATTTAATAAGTACTAATAGCTCTTTAATTAGAGTACTAATATTAATATATTTATAATTATTACTATATCCTAATAGATAGAAATATACTAAATAATAATATCTTAATATTTTCTCTAGAAGATAATAAAATAATTATTCTAAAGCTTAGAATTAGTACTAATAATTATAAGCTTATTAGCTTTATAAAAACTATTAAAATTATTAAAATTAATTAATTAGATTAATCTAAATTTAATAATCTTTTTAAAGAATAGATTAAAATCTTATATTACTTTAGAGAGAATATCCTTAGGTATATATCTAAGGATAAACTTAGTTCTAAAACTATCTTAATATTAAGGAATAAGAGGTTAGAGTAGTTCTAATTCCTAGTACTAAAAGCTTTATTATTCTAATAGAATACTATTAATAAATAGAATAAGTAGGGCAGTATAAAAAGAAGGAAGGAGAAGATATAAGGAAAGCAGGGTTTAGAAGAGGTTAGCCTTAATAAAAAAGCTTCTTAACCTTTATACAGTGAGATTTATATATAAATTATAAGAAATCGAAGAGCTATTCTGAGAATGGAGAAACAGTCCTCGAGCTTGTCATGGAGCTGCTGCTTCTTAAAAAGTGCAACCGTTGATAGAGCATCATAACATGTCAGGTTCGGGTTCAAGGACGTTGAGTCATAGCATGAATCCAAACCTTCTATGATCAAACGGTCGGGGAATAAATATGCCTCCCTAAAAAGGACATCCAGCCCAATGGATATATCGTCTGGTTCTGTTGGTTTAAGGGCTGCTCAGACTATCAAAACCCTCAGTTCCGGTGGATTAAGTGTTCCAAGAAACACTTGAAAGTGAATTGGATGGGTAGCTTGATCCCTGGTACAAGGCTAGAAGTGCTCATGCCGATTGATGCGCTCAGCGGCTTGCGCCAAGATTTTTCACAGAAGCGGCAAGCGAGAATAATATGCATCTTATGAGACAAAGTATGAAGAGAAGGCCCACTACCGTGTTAGTTAACTCAACCACCCGTGCTTTGGCCAATATACTCCAGGTGGTAGGCACACTTATCTCGCTCCTCGGAGGAGTACCAAGGTAGAGGCGTCCAACGCGACCTCTTAGCTAACGATCCGAAACTTCAACTTTGCTCTTCATTACAGCACCTACTTCATAGTTGAGAAAGTATCCATTACACATGCCGCTGATCAACGTGTTCTAATCTTGAATCATACTCTTCATTTTAAGTAATATTTCGGTTTCTTTCAATCTCGCAAGGAACTTCCTCCCCGTGGTAGATGGAGCGAAAGGATGCAAGGCCTAGCTAGCACCCAGGAGCATAGAGAGAGAGAGTATGCTGGCAAACTTGGTTGAGATTAGACTAAGCGTGCAACTGTGTGCTGATAAGTGTCCGACCAGGATATAGATTGTAAACAATATGTTCCTCTTTCCACTCATCACTACTCATTCTTCGCCGTGGATGCCTTACCCTAACTGAAGAGATTTATTTGACCAAAGTTCCTACGATGTGAGGAATCATTTCATACGGCGATTCGCCTTGAGGTGGTGCGAGGTCAATCTCCTCCCACTTACCAAGGCCACGTAATGCCTTCGCAGTGTCGCGACAAAGATGGCAACAAACCATTGGCTTCCAAAATATCTCCGTAAAGCCTGTTAAAATGTCAGATTGGATAGTAGCCTATGAACCAGAAGTAACTCACTCTGAATGCCGGAGAGGAGAGGACTCTCATCATTGCACACATGTTCAAAAACATACCAGTGTCCCCCCTTCTTCAAATACCGATACAGTAAGGGCAAGTTCTTTTCCGGCTCCGGGATACAACAAAGACCCTGCACAGTGACAATGCAGTCCAGGCTCTCGGGCTCAATCTTTGCCCCCGAAGCAGTCGCATTTCCAAGGCCCTCCACTCCAATAGGCAGCACGTGGTACACTTCTTCAAGATTTGCGGTCTTAATATGCTTTCTCAGTGTAGTTGCCAAGAACCGATTGGGCTCAGATGCATAGATCTTATCAGGGCCAGCAGTGCCCTCTTTCTCGGCCTCATCGATAGTCCTCTTGTAGAACTGAGTCCACATTCCGACACCCCGGCCAATCTCCAGCACGGCACCGTGGAGGGGCTGTGATACAACCTTCTCTTGGACTTTGCCATCTTTCAGGCGGCCCTGGAGGAGAGGGATCACATTCGGTGTGGCGGTCTGCTTGGCAAGGGGGCCGACGTTGATCCAGAAGACGGCAAACCAGGCGTCGCGAAAGGTGGACCAGGAGGTAAATGCGTGGAGGTCTCCGGCGACGAGGAATTTAATAATGGTGACTGGGAGACTGAGGGCGGACACTGTCATGAGGGCCCAAGGAAAGAGTATTTCCCGAATCATGACGGAGGGGTATGGATTACGCTGGATCAGTCCCGTAAAGTTATTTGAATAATGTGTTTTCTTTTTTGTCTACTATAGGCTCAAGACTCATTGGGAGCAATGAAAAATATGGCAATTGGGAGATATGATTGCACAAAATCAGGAGTTGGCTACGAGGCCTTGGTTGTGGCTTAAATGGACTGAAAACTGGTCATATGCTTTCCATTGAGGGTGTCTGGTTTGACTTTGGCCTAAGTGTAGTTGCCTTGCTTGTGATCGGTCTAGAACATGTCTACGTTCAGCTGGGTAATAGTCTTCCCATGCAGTCCAATGGGCGGATTGTATATAATTTAGTCTCAACACGATGACCCGTCCAAGCCAAGTTCAGGGTAAGTTGTCCACGGATGGCCGGCAAGTCAAACTAGACCAAATCTAAAAGCCAGCATTCCGGGAATTGTCTTCGTAGCATAAAGATGCCGATAGGGCATCTCGTTTATCTGTCTGTGCTCGCTGTGCAGGGTCGGCAAGAGGGAATGTTTGAAGTCGGTTTGGCATGTACACTACACGGGTTAACGATCCATCAAAATGGACACAGGCAGGGTCGTCTCATGGGAGATTTGCTGGGCGACATAACCGATCATCGTCAACAAATGGCGATCAACAACAATTCTCGACGTTCCATGTTGAGGAATGGGATCCCAGATATCTACATTCTTGTTTCGGCATTGAAGCTATCCACTGCGAAGCGACCCTTGCGTCGCTTCATCGGTGTGTTTGGCCGCAATGAGCAGCGTCTAAATTGAGGTGGGTTTGTGCCATTCTGCAGCCAGAATGGGCAGAACACCCTGATCGGGCCGTTGCCCTGAAACAAGCTAGGTTTAAGGCAGCAGCATTCTGTTTCGGTTACGTCTACCCTAAAGAAGAAGGAAAAGCAGCGCAATTACAGCGTTGCTTCAGAAGCGACTCCTTGTCTGGAGTGTGTTTCAGCTTGCCCTCGCGTATTGACGAGTTACCCTATAGCACGGCGCAGTACCAGACAGAGATTGTAAAGAACCGCCTCCTCACGTGCCGCAATCCCGCATGCAGGCGAGTGGGTGGCTTTTTCATTGATTGCTACGCAAGTGGGATCAGGTCACTCTGATGAGGCGAGTTGATCGCACCTTTTTCGATGATTTGGGCATGATTTGCGACGGTTCCGCCGAGGGGCACCGAATAAGTCCTTCTGTAGATCATTGATGTTCACCTGGACGATTGCAACGTAGACGGTTTATCGTCCAGCAAGACAGGAAGTTGACGAGCTAAAAATTCGATGTAGGCTAGTTGGAATTAATTAAATACAGCCCCTGGAGGTTGCCGAGAAGGCTCGTCCTCCCAGCGAGATCCCGACTCTACCTAGCCGGGGGCCATGTTTCGGCAATTGGGGGCTGCTTGGGACACAGGCCGTGATCTTCAGCGCCCAGACCACTGAGGAGCCAAGTCTAGGGTTGAGTGAGTGATTGGGGAGGGGGGAAACAGTTGGGGTGGGTGGTGTGCCGAGTGGTGAGAGTCGGCTATTAATAGCATCGGCCGCACCTTGCATAGACCTCTCTCTACTTTTAGCAGTCGTCGGCGGCTATTCGCCATCGTCCGAGAGAGACATGGAGTGTGTGTGCTGTGTGGCGGTTGTGAACAAGTTCTGTTCTGTTCTGTTCAAGTTATATGTTGTATCCCCTCAAACCCCGCGGCGGACGGCAGTGTAAATAAAGATTTCATGTCACTCATCGCCACCGAGGCGATTTAGACGCGGGCTGATGTGAGCCATCCCATTCGGTTTGTGCGAGGGCATTTGCGGCGCCTCTTTGTAGGGCCTGTGCCGCGCTCCAGCAGTGGATTTTGCCTGAACCAATGCAATGCAATGCCGCGCTGTGCTTCGTCCTGACATGATCCCTGTCCCACCCCTGGCCGTTGGACGGTTGTTTTGGGTGACGGTGGGTTAGGGATGTCGAGCCATGCTAGAGGCAGAGCTAAAGCCCGCACTCACTCTGCATAGCATCATCCGTTTGCTGTTCTAGCCAGTCCTGGAAAGACTATGCGAGTACGTTTGAAAACAACATAGTGTCGAGGCTGATTCGTGAGTTGAGCTAGAGGCCGGTTCTGTCATGCATTTTCAGGTACGAGCGAGCCCCGGCAAGGTGCTTCGCATGCAGAGCAGGAGGAACGTAGCATCGTATCCTCCAAAAATTAGTCAGACAGGGGACAGCAACGGGTAACACCCTGGTCTGGGACTCTTTGGTTGGTCCCCGGTGCTGGTGGTGTGGCTGGATCCTGGGACCAGCCGGTCGATGGCCAGGTCTGAGCTCCTCAAGTATTGCCCACCTCCTCCGTATCGATAGCTCTCTTTTCATCGCAGTCATTCAATGGGATGAAAGCCTGTTCTGAAGCTGTTGGATAGGCAGCAAACATCATGGCTGAGGCCGATGTGCCCGTCGACTTGGTCGTCGCGATACCGACCTTCATCGGTTCGCTCCTCTCTTTTCTAGCATCTCTTACCGTTATCGCCCTGCAAGTTGCGAACCCGCCGCGAAGGCATTTCCGTCATTCCATCATCGTCAATCTTCTGGCTTCAGGTACGGCAGTCTCTCGCCGAGCTCTCGACCTCTTCAGCCCCTTTTAAAGTCACTGGCGTACAGATCAACTAACCGCCAGTCCCTAGATTTAATCAACAGTTTGAATAACACCGTCTCTGGCGCAATCGCCATCGGCAGAGGCAAGCTCCCATCACCCGACATACCCCCCAACGCCTCGTGTGTCGCCAATGCCTGGATTGGCCAACTCAGCGTCCAAACGATCGATTTCAACATTCTCATCATTTCTATTACTGTACTCCTCACCGTTTTCCGAAATAATTGGGTGAATGGACTTTCATCAAGGGCCCGGACCTTGATCTGCGTCGCCGCCTGGATCCCCGGCCTGATTACAAGTGAGTCGAATCGCCAAATCGCCCACCGGCTTGACCCCGACTAACAGACACATTTTGTAGGCAATATTGGCCTGGGATTGAATTCTTATGGCTATGTCAGCGGCAATTGGTGTTGGATTCGCTCCGAGCACCTGACCCTTCGATACGCTCTCGGCCACGGCTGGAGACTTGCCATCTTCGTCGCTACGATATCCATCTACACCTACATCTACATCCACCTGCAACGAACCTACAACGCCCTCCGAATGCTCCTGGGCGCCTCCTCCTTTACCGAGCGACGATCCCAAGACAGCGACGCACCGACCTTCCGATCCTCAGACACCCAGCACATCCTCGTCCGACACTCCTACACCGTCTCCTACGAGCTCGAGGGCGGCGGCATGGACGACGACTTTGGCGACCTGATGAGCCCCTCCGACCCGAACGGTAGTACACACTCGACCCTCCCACCCCCGCCGAACCTAACGAGAATGATGCTCATGAACGGCTATCCCCTGGCATACATCATGCTGTGGATTCCCGGCATCGCAAACCGCCTGGCCGAGTCGCTCGGCGGATCGCCACGATGGCTGCAAGCCCTACAAGCGACGACCCAGTTCATCGGCATGGCCAACTCGCTGACGTACGGCATCAGCGAGCAGATGCGGCGCAACGCCCGCAAGAGGTGGAAGGACAAGACGACGCTTGCCACCTACTGAGTGTTTCTACTATATTGCTGGGAGGAGGGGAAAAACTGCATACGCTTGTATTATTTAACGAAGTAATGAAGACACGAACCTTCGTACAACATCATTTGGGACCATACTGTGGATCGGGAAGGGCCTTGTACACTGAGACGAGAGCTACATTGACGGCGCAAGAGGGTTTTTTTCTGCATTTACACCTTTGGGCCTGCTTTGTTGTAGGTTGGTTCAGGAATTTGGGGGGATTTGGGTACATGTACTGGGAAATGGCAGCCTGTTGATCTGTCTGTACTTTTTTGCATTCGTAAATACTACTGATTTACTGACTCACACACTGTCCCAGCTTTTGTCAAATGTGCAAAGTTCGCTCCATCTATGCCTGATCCTCCCTCGTAGAGATAGATGATATTTGGCCATGTAGTAGCTCGGAATCTTTCGATGCGGGAAACACGAGGTTGGATGGCATCTCGCTTCGCTGCACGGCGCGGCCGAGAATCCTTCCCAAACCCCCCAATACGCTCACCCGCGCGGGAGGCTGGCTGTAGAGGGGCGTGAACTGGTCATGGCGCCACCGCATTGACTCTGGTCTCCTTATGGCATAATGGTTTGGTCACAATGGTGCGTACTGTGGTAGCTGTCTGGAGACATGAAAGGCTCAGTTGGATGCACTCGTTCATGCCTTCTTTTCATGAAACAAGTTCGCAATAAGTCATCATTTTCATGCATGGGGATGCGTTTCTTGTACGCGTAGAAGTCTATGATTTTGCCATGAAATGTACTCTCTGCTGTTTCCAAGTCAATGTCTTCCACATCACCTGATTGGTGGCAGGCCCGCGACGCTCGTGCTTGGCTGAGCAAAGAGCACTGTAGCGCCATTACAGATGCTGGGACTTGGTGAGTGTGAATTATCTAAATAATGTGTTGACCGACCGTTCATTGGTATGAGACAAGCGATGTAGACTCGCCACCCGTAGGATGTTCTTCTGCTGAGCCACCGTGCCCCTCGTACCCGATGAGAGCGCTTGTTGCCTTTACCGTCCTTAATAACATCTTGAGACTTAGGACTTTGTGAGACTGGGGTTTCTCTAATCACCCGCGTAGTCAATCAACATTTGTTTCGTGAAAAGTTATCCCTATGGGCAAATTTTGACCCTGGGTATCTCTGATGAACTGCGCCTCTGCCCGACTCGGGGTAGTGTGCCTTTCCTCCCTTCCCTTCAATGAATGCCCTTAAATTTCTTTAAGTTGACGAATTGATATCAATAAAAAAATGAAGATATACCTATCTGGCCGTCCTTTTGTGTCTCTTTGGTCTTTGCAACTGCGCTGCAAATCAATTCTCCAGCTTCAGTTCCCAATATCCCACGTCAATCCAGCGCCCAAACTTCCGACCAATCTCGCTGAAATGCGCGACCTTGTGAAAGCCAAAGCGCTCGTGGAATGCGACGCTTCCCTCGTTGGGAAGAGCGACAACGCCGATCACTACGTGCAGTCTGCGCGTACGTAGCTCATCAAGCAGGGCGCTATACAATGCCTTCCCTGCCCCGGACCTGGTGACCTGCTGGTCGATGTAGACGGAGCTTTCGACCGACGTGCGGTAGGCTGGCCGGGCGTGCCATCTGGTGGCATAGGCGTATCCAATTAGTTTTCCTCCTGCTGTCGCGACGAGCCAGGGCAATTCGGCTGCTTCCACTTTGGCGATCCGTTGGGCCATCTCCGTGGGGTCGACGGGCGCTTCCTCGAACGAGATGGTAGTAGACGCGACGTACGGATTGTAGATGGCGCAAATCGCTGCGGCGTCGTCTGGCGTGACCGGACGGATGGAGACGGAGCTCACGTCTAGGAGAGGAGCCGGCGTAGCCATGATTGCGGGTAAGTCAGTGATGATATGGCAAGATCGTCTGTGAGGGGATGGCGAGACACCATTCGAATGAAGATGAGGCTGTTTTGGAGTCTGGCATATTTCAATCGGACATCCGTACCTGTCGTGACCACCATCATATTTATCTCATATTTATCATGGCCTAATCGCTTTCCCCACCTGCTATATCGATCTATTTGTAAAACGTACTTCAATCACTGACTCATATCTTAGCCCGATCGGACGGTGATACTCACCACATGTTGAGTTTGCTGTGGGAGGGCTTGCAGGTGAGATGAGCCTTTAATATGGCCTGAACATGGAAACCGGCTCGATCGTGCTGGCTCAAACTTGATCACGCGAGGGGTGCCTATCAAGCGCACAAAACAATCAAAGCAGTCTCCCTTCTTCACCAAAGCAGAGTCGTCATTGCCAATGCTACTCATTGGTGGAGGAATGACTCAAAGCTGGGTGGGTAGTAGATAAGATCCCGCCCATCAATCGCCCATGCAGCTCTCCGATGTCTTTCTGACATCATAGGAACTTCAGCTATTCTGCTGATACCTATTGCTAATTGAAGATACGCGACAAATCAACAGTAAGACCTTAAACACTATGCGATTGACTACTGGGGGCTGAGAAATAATGTCATCTCGCCAGGGATTGACAGAGTGAGATAATTTCTTGGCTACAGCGCTTCCCCCGCTGTGGGTTAGACAAACAGGTCACTAAATGTCAGCTTATTCTTCTGTGCAGTCTCCTCTCGTGCATGGTTGTCACTCAACGCGTGTCCTGCTGCACGCCGCCAGCGTACCATCCACCATTCGCTTTAACGAGGGACTTCCATTCCCGTAGTTGGTCCCTGGTTCTGTCGTAGGCTCAAACACGCTTGACTTGAGTCGTTATGCCTGGCATTCCCAGATCAAGAGCCTGCCAGGACTGCAAGCGGAAAAAGATCAAGGTCAGTGGGTGGAAGCGCCAGAACCAGATGGACGATCTCAGCAACGCCGCTGGAGTCCATTAACAGCAATGATACAAAAGTTAACTGAAGTCCAGTGTGATCAGAATTGGCCAGCCTGTGGGCAATGTCTACGCTCCAATCTGGCCTGCCAGGGGCCGACATCTCTCGCCAAGTTTGTCCACCGAACCGCTCCTCCAGTTCAACGGAGGACACGGCTCGAATCACCTGAGCCACAGTCCCAAAATCATCGCACCAAGTATGCCAAGCTCGTCCAGCGCGGCCAAGGACCAACTTTCGAGAATGGAACCTCCATATCGATTATGCGCCTCCAGGCACCCCGCGCGAGCCCGCCTTCCACTTCAGCTGAGAGACTTGCTATCAAGCTCAATATGCTTCTAAGGGATGGACTCGATAACGGAGTCTGTAGACTGATGAGCTACCTACCGCATGTTCGGCAGCGACTGGGACATAGCACCTGTCTACGAGACTGCACAGCAGTATTTTGCTCCGCGTGGGCAGACTATCGTCGCCGGGCGCCCGCGGAGAGCTTAATCTCCCTAAAGCTTTTTGGAAAGGCACTCAGAAGTCTTGGGAAGGCCGTTCAGGACAATAAGATGGCGTTCACTGCGGAGACTTTGGGTGCAATGGCGCTTCTGGAGCGTACCGAGAGTTTATTCGGCGTTGGCCCTGTCAAACACCTGGTTAAGCATTTAAACGGCATCAAATATGTGCTTCAACACAAAGGTCCGCCGAATCTGGATGATGGACTTGATGTTTTGTTGACTTTCGAAAACCAAGGCGCCCTGGTAAGTTTATTCTCCCATATTTGTCAGAAATGCTATGGGAGAAAATACCCTCTAATATCTGGTGTTAGTTTGCATTATCATTGACAGGCGATGAGAACTACATGCTGAAAGAAAATTGGGAAAAGATCGCAGAAAAAGCCGCCCGAGAGAAGGAGATAGCTCGTGGACAGGAATGCTTTCCCGCTGACTTTGATATGGGGCAGGGGGTCGTAGCGAAATGGCCGGATTGGGTCCAGATAACCAAGTCCCTCCGGACAAACCCTGGTAAGATGGAGAGCAAAAAGCTAGAGCTCCTTAATAAACTACACAGCTTGGACGGGGAGATGGATGTATTGATGGCCGGAGTGACTGAGAAGGCGACTTCTCTGGGGTTTCTGCGCGAGATTCCCGACGCAGAGCTCTTCGCTCTGAGCAAGTATGAATTCGGATCACTCTTTTTCGCACAGGCGTTTGCGGGAACACTTCTTCTTCAAATGGTCATCCGACGATTCATTTATGACATTGGGGTTATATACGACTCTCCAGAAGCGTTTGCATTTTCCCGGTACCGAGACATCTGTGTTCAGTTATGGATGATCCTCCCATACATGACTACCCAAGACCCGCTTTCTGCGATGGATTTACTTAACAGAGTTTATCTCAGTATTGAAGCAGCAGATGAGTATGAGAAAAATTGTTTTCTTGAAGCTTTTTTGGCACTCGATGAGTATCAGAAGCGGCTCCCAGCGGATAAGACGCAACTAGACAAGTCTCTCCGAAGCATGGCGGCAGGCCGTTTTGGGCGAGCCATGCAGCAACATGCATAAACTTAGTTAATAACAACCTGAATCCAATCTATGTGATGTTCTTCATTGTGCCGATACCATAACAACAGGAGTGTTCCTGAAAGTTCTATGCAAATATCGACTCAGGTTATCAATGACAGCCCTCGAGACGGAATTCCGCGGAGTGGGGCTTCTCCGTCTCCGTCTCCGTCTCACATATCCTTTACTAATGGACAGTATATGCTTTTGTAGGTATAAAAGAGGATGGGGGGTCGAACCTGACTGATGCCAGGAGACAAGCACTGTAAAGTTACATCTTTTTGTTGTTGTCTTATTCTATACTCGCGCAAGGATTTGTATTGTTGTTGAAAATCATGGCGAGGATCTTCTTGTCAGTCTATCTTGAAGCAAGATGTTTCCCAGTTGAATTCATCTCACCATGTTATCTCTAGAACCGGTGCGTCGGGCTACATTGGTGGCGATTTCCTCCATCTTCTCAACAAATTGCACCCCGAATACCAAGTGAAGGCCTTGGTACGAGGCGCTGCCAAAATTGAAGCTGTCAAGAAGGCCTTCGATAGCAATCAAGTCCAAGTAGTGGAGGGAGATTTAGATGATTCTAGTCTCATTTCTCGACAAACAAGCGGAGCCGACATTGTCATTAGTAAGTAGCTTGATGAGTATCCAATACCTGTTCCCAATTCTTACCACGAATTTTCTAGATCTGGCTGCTTCAGGACATCTCCAAAGCGTAGAAGCAATCCACAAGGCTCTGTCTGCTAGATCTAGAGATCCCAGCTCGCCATACTGGATACAAATATCCGGAGGGAGTGTTGTAGCCGCGGCGGAGGTGACGGACAAGACTCGAATCTCTGGCACAGGTAGCGATGTCACCTGGGATGATCTTCGGGATATTGACGCCTTGAAAACCTTCATCAAGAAGTATCCGTATCGCAAAGTCGATAATTATATGCTGGATGTGGCTACCACTACTCCTCACATTAACACTGCCGTCGTCATACCTCCCATGATCTATGGGCCTGGCCGTGGCCCGGTTAATCAGAGGAGCGTCCAGCTTCCGAACCTTGCTAGAGAAACGTTGAAGCGTCGTCGAGCGTTCCAAGTTGGGCCTGGCGAGAGCCGTTGGAGCTCCATCCATGTTCGAGATCTGAGCCAAATCATTGTCCGCCTTGTTGAGAAGGCAGTGGAGGGCAGGAAAGAGGAGAACCTCTGGGGCCCGAGAGGGCTATATTTCACCGGAGTTGGGGAGTTGGTACGTTCACGACTGCAAAGTAATTGGACAGCAGGGGCTGATAGTCAGCTAACGCATTGATACTAGTCATTGTCGGAGATATCTACACGGATTGCATCGGCTGCAGCGAGCGCCAACCTTTTATCTGATAATTCAGTTGAAGAGCTCGACGCAGATCAGTTTGAAAGTCTTCTGCCTCATGGCAACGTGTTGTATGGGACCAACGTTCGCTATGGGGCCAGTAGAGCTCGAAGACATCTGGATTGGGAACCAAAGGAAGAAAATCTGGAGGAAACCATTTCTGCAACAGTGCAAGCGGAGGCCAAGAATCTTGGGCTTTTGCATACGAGCGAGAGTCCTAATCATCTCTAGAAGAGCATGCTATGTCAAACTTGTGCCTTATTATGAATAGCTGGAACTCTTGCGGGGTCCCATCAATACCGTCCTCCTCCTATGTTTGGACAGTTGTCTATTCAAGGGCTCAGCAAGAAAGCGGTCGGGTCTTTGAGTTGTTGATTGAATGGAATATTGTTTCTGTATTGACATCCAAACTAAGACATCACACTGTCATAGACACATGAAATTCGCTTAATCATCCTCATCATAGTCCTGCTCCTCCTCTTCTTCCTCCTCTTCCTCCTCGTCCTCGTCCTCATCCTCATCCTCTGATGACGAGGAGGAAGAGTCGTCGCTCCCCGACTTCTCAGAACCCTCCTCCTCGCGATCGCTGTCGCCAGAATGATGTGCCTCGTCGCCGTGAACACCAGCAGCGTGGGCACCACCATGACCACCGCCACCGTGGCCGCCGCTCTTGGCCTTGTCCTTTTCCTTCTTCTTGTCCAGCAACTTCTTGCCCTTCTTTAGCAGCGAGAGAAAGCCGCCGCTCTTCTCCTTCTTCTCACCTCCATCCTCATCGTCGGAACCACCATCCCTGTCCTTCTTTTTCTTGTCGTCCTTATCCTTGTCGGACTTTTCTTCCTTATCCTTCTTCTCATCCTTATCTTTATCTTTCTTCTCATCCTTGTCCTTGTCCTTCTTCTCGTCCTTGTCCTTATCGGACTTCTCACCTTGGTACTTTTCAGCCTCACCACGCGCTGCCTTGTCGCCCTCTGCGCCGGGCGGGTGTGGCGGATGAGATTGCGCTCCTGTAGCGGGAGCGCCTCCAGGGAATTCCCATTGAGAGACTCCAGTGTGCGTGTTAATGTAGAACCTGCGTGAAAATAACGCGCTGTTAGCGCCGCCCTCAAGTTGGCGTCATCAATTGAACGTACCATCGCTGGTAGTTGGTATCCCACTGCGCAGCCCATCCAGCGGGGAGCGGCGGGCCGGGGACAGGAGCGGTATTATGATCGCCCATGATGCCAAGAGGGTTCCTCTGGAGTGACTATGTGAACGGAATATGGATGGGATGTGGGAGACTTGGCGTGCAGCCGATGGTGAGCAACACAGATGAGGAGATGGAGGATGGGAGGAGGGGAACACAGTCGATTGGGCGACCAAGGAATATTTGTAGTAGCATTAATACGGGACAGGGTCAATCAAACTCATCCGGAAAGCCAACAGAAGTACTCGGTCCCGCGCAGTAAGAGCCGATGTGGAGGGGATCGATCAGGCGAGGCAGTAGGGCGAACCGGGAGGTGGGCATTGCCTCGCCGCATGATTCTCCATTCGGGGAGGTGCCATTGCTCAAGCACACCACGAGAGCGAGCCATTTCAGAATTGCAAGAGAGCAACATTGTCAGCACAGTTGGCGCTGTCATCTTGTGGGGCGGCATTGGGACAATATCGACACGCTGGGAAGCGCTGGGAGCTTCGGCAATCCTGATCAATGGCTGGCTGGGTTGCTTTGTTGGCTCCTACCTGTCCATTGAGGCCGGGGAGGGGTCGAACTCGTCCCGGATGGCCGCTTATTTTTAGATAGCGGTTACGCCATTTTCATGCAAGGCCATCCTGCATGTCTCTGCTAGCAGAGGGGGATATCCATCATTTGGACCCGGTGGCAGGTACATGGACCTGCTGAGGCCTGTGATTGAGTGCAGCAGCCTTTGAGATGGAGTCAAGACGCACTACAGGGCTGCAGTCAGCGTGAGTGGGTGGGCAGACATGGATACATCACCGCCAGCACAACCAGCGAGACCTTTGCTGGAGACTTGGAAACCCGGGATGGGATAAGTACCTAGCAGTGAACACCAGGTGGTCACAGGAAGACAGGGTACTGGCTTTCCTGTTCATTGATCCCTCTGACATAAGCTCGGCCAACAAGGCCTCGAGAATGGGCGAAACAGTAGATCGACGGAATGTGGGGACAGGTCCGGTAAGAGATTTTCATTGCTGAATCAATGAGGAAAGGAACGTGCTGGTTTAACCCCTTGTTTTTCAGCTAAGCAGGAGTCTAGATTAGCCGCCGAGCTGATATTTAAGGGGCTTGTCGTAGCCTCCAGCTACCGTTGGTTCTCAATCGTTTGTTGGTCAGCTCATCATAATAACACCATCTGTCACATTGCAGGCAGAAGTTGTAGTGGGGGGTGGCTGAGACACAATCCTTCCTCCCCTCCCGTTGATTACAGGGCACACGTGAGGTGAGCGAGCCGAACGTTTCCTGCCGCTTTGCCATTGGTACTCCACCTACCAGGCTTCTAATTATGCTTAGTGCTTAATATGCATATATTTTCCTGTCTAACGATGCCTGAAGTGATTGGTTGTCGAGATGTTTGTCCAACAATGCTCGAATTGTGCAATTTGCTGCGAGTAATGTTAAACTCAATCGCCCTCGTCGTTTTGTCGATTGCCACAACTATCGCCGGTTCCATAGTGTATATATCTTTGTGCTAAACAAGAAAAGACCGTGGCTGGTAGAGATGACAGTCTCCTTCTGTTCACAGTTAATCCTAGAAACCCAGCGCGCTTGGAGACATCGTCTCCGCAAGAGCTTGAACTCACCATGTATGGGACCGTCAGCCGCTTCCTCAACAATATGCACCCAATATCCGCCAAGGGCTTGACTGAGCGCTTCCCCTTCTTCGATCCGTTGGGGTGTCAAGGTCTTGTCTTCGACCGTGGATAGCTGGCGCCAATGCTTCAATCCTCCAAATTCCGATACCTGTGGTCGAGTTACCGCCCTCCCTTGCGTCTTTGTCAAATGGACTTCTGCAGCCTGGTAGAAAGCCAAGTTCTCTAAACTAATGGTGACATTGGCGGAAGCTGGTGCTATCCTCTTAACAGCCATGTCGAACAATTCAAACTGCTCTGGGGCTGCTATCTCCATAAGTTCAGCAATGACTTCAGCTGAAATATGTTTCGCATTGGTAAGACGCTGAAATTCTTGGTAGCTGCGTAAATTTAGGCCAACCATGCATATTCGGAGATAGGTAAGGGAAGGGAGAACCGTATTTCCTTTTTCCTGAGATCTGTAGCTTTTGCATGCATCCGTAAGGGGGATAGAATGGGGATGCCAGAGCAGTTCAAGAGATGTTAACAGCGAGAGGGTTGTGGACGGAAGAATGTCGTTCATTCCACGCAAGAGAGGAATCGAAGCCATCTGTATCGTATTCGTGCGGTAGAGGACTTCTACTCCCTCCACGTATCTACTCTATTGTCAGCAATCTCAGCCGGTGTCGCCAGCAATATCAAGGTCACCACTCACGCTTGCCGACAAGTGCGAATCCAACCCGTCACCCCGATCTGGCACTTGCTGGGCCATGTACCAGGCCATTCAGAGCAGGTGCCTTGACCTGCCAGGCAACCGTCGAGTAAGAATGATCGCGGCTTGACCGGCCAGCTCCGGGTCCGACCTAGCGACAACGGGGCGTCTTCCGGCGCGGTTCGATGGCAGACACAGCCGTACCACATCCACTTAGATGTCCCTACGGTGAAGTTATGATAATGCCGCGCGTGAGCTGTCGAATAATGCTGCACGTGAGATGTCGGATCATATTCCGGCACGGCGTCCACCACCTTCCAGGGTCTCTGAAATTGCACACTCATGTGCATCGTGCGATGTCCAAACGCGTGAATTAGGATACACCGCCGCACTTCAGGTGGCAGCATGCTGAAGAACGGACCATTCGGCTTGGAGTCCGTCTGATTACCCTTGATGCTGATGGGAGCCGGGGCGGGGATAGGCTGAAGAAGCTGCTGCGCAAGACGGTATCGTATGGCATCTCCTTCGAAATGCCCGACAACAGAGTTTGACTCATCCGAGTCACTCCTGTGATGCGCATGCTGTGGAGTTCTGTTCCCGCTATTGGATGCTTCCCTGTGTAAGTGACTCTCCTGACGCGCATGCTTTTGAGGTCGAGTAAAGCCACGTCTGAAAGCGTCAAATATAAGTTGCGCGACGATCAAGAAGGGACGGCAGATGATGAAAACAATGTCGACAAGCGTGACGAGGACGAATCGGGCCAACGTCAGGGCCACACCGTTGTGGTGGCGATCGATCCAGATGTCACGAAAGGTGACCGTCTTCTTCAGTTGTACCATGATGGGCCCTTTGGTTGAGGTCGTTTGCCTCCTTTTCACTCCGTCCCGTCTGTTTTGCGAGTCGCGTGTTTGTTGATGAACGTGGCAACAATAATAAATGCCCGTGATTCAGCGTTTCAGTTAAATTATTTATTAAATAACGTGTCTGCCTTTTGCTCCGCCTCACATCCATGTCCTACAACGCTATTGGCTGGCCTTTGGCTCCGTCACCTCTTGGATGCTGTCTTTACTTCCAGGCAATACATTGGCTGCGCAGGTTATCAGACTGATCTTGAAGTATCACTGAACGGTACAGAGGCATATGGAACATCAATGGGCGCTAGAATTCAACTCTACATCTGGTGATGTTTTCACGGTGCTTCTGGTTCCAGACTACTTACATACCCTGTACCTAGGCAACTATTACACTAGTTTAATCACGACATCGAGTTCCTGCGCCGTAACTTGTAGGTCGAGCTGAATGATATCCGTCTTTTCAAAAAGATCATATACTCCTATGAGCTTTCCATTTTGATAAACGCAATATGAGCCCTTGGCGAATCCCGAAAGTTGTGGCTCGACCCTGTAATGATTGATTAACATGAGCGCGATCAACGAAATGTCAACACTCCTCGAAAACTCACCATTTGCTCTGTCCATCGAATGAACGAAGAGTGAGGACAAGGGTTTTCTTGTTCTGGTCCCAATTGCCACGTAGAAAGTCCACACCGCTCGAGAGATCGACATTATCAATGAATGGATAATTCGCAAAGTGCTCGTTGCCCCATGGATTCTCATACATCTTGCGTTGCCCCTGTGGTACGTTCAGTCGCGCGTATGCAATGGCCGCGTTCCCGGTGAATCGATCCATATCCACACAAGAGTTGTTGCTGCTTCTTGAAGGGGCATAAAATAGCCCACCCTCATCCCAGTTTGGAGTGAATTTGTTGTCCACGAGATCAAGTAGCTTTTGTAGCGTCGATAAATCACCTGCCTCGGAAATCATCATTGAAGTGTATCCAAGCACTGGTTTATTCAAGTGAACTGTGGCTCCGGGCATTAAGGGTTTGATGGCAAATGATTTATATGCGCCGTCCAGTGAAGCACTGCCCAGCGGTATGGACCTAATAACAGTGTTGTACGCGCTGTTTGCACTCGCCGGGTTCCAAGAATTCAAGAATGCAACGGCCCTGTTTTACATCAGTATGGGTTGGAAGTAGTTTCATCGAGGCCTCCTACCAAGCTGTGAATCCAACATCTTTCGCATGCCGCTTGCGATCCTGCTTGGGGGAAAACGAGTCAATATAGAGACCGTTTTCTTGAAACATGCCCTTTGCTTTCCATGCAGCTTGATATTGTTCAAGAACCGTGGCCGATGAAGAAGTTCCATCGCGTACGTCATTGTAACGTATCGCGATCAACTATATCGGTGTATTGCTATTGTTAGTGATCAAGAGCTGATGGGATTATCGTGGGCCAATTACCGGAAATTGATTGCAAACGATGAAGATGCTGTTTGGCTCACAGCATACCCCCAGCCATCCCTCTCGTTCCATTTCCCTGACAATAGCAGCCTGCAGGCTTGCTCTATTGTATGTAAATCTTTCTGGTCCCATCCCCCAGAACACAGGGCACCAGTTAAACTCAAGGGCGCCTTCTTCATTGAACTTGTCATCGTTGAAAAGCATTGTGTATAAGGATATCATCAGAAGAAGGTGACCAGAGTACTTGAGTAAAGTCAGTATCTGCCTTCAAACTCATATAGGTCGATTGCATACCATAATGTTCTCTCTTACCACTGGGTCCGCCCAGGGCTGGCGCAGTTCGGTCAGATCTGGATCCATGAGTTTACCACTGTGACTAGTTAGAAACCAATACCCCCAGACATCTCGCAGCATCATTTTCCTAATCAGCGATTCAAGCAACGTCTTGAACACGGATCTGAGGAGAGGGAGTCTATGGTAATGCGCCGCCCCGGTAGCGTATGCCATGGTGGCAAGTTGATATCGATACGCGTCGAGCCACTCCTGCCCGGGCTCTTGACTACCCATGTGGTGCCAATCTCCATCCTTTTGGGCGACGAGATTGTGAAAATGCCGTAAATGACCGGCTTGTTCAGTAGAAAGCTTCGGGAACTTTGTCAAGAAATCGTGGCTCAGTAGCTGAGGAACGGTCGCGTCGCCTTCCCGTGGAGGCACAACCTTTTTAGGCTTCGAGACGTCTCTTCACATAGTTAGAATCATGAACACAACTCTACGTGCTGGATGCGGCACGAACGATTCGGTCATCGCAGCTATAGGGGCGAGAAGCCGATTTTATTGGTGCTATGAAGGTCGAAAGTAGATGCAGATGAGAAAGTGACAAAGTTTTTCTCTCTCTCACTCTGGAACCTATCTTTTAAAATGTGAGGGAAGAAGAGTACTCAAGGGAAAACTAGGACGCTGATAAGTACTATGGGTTTGTCATGAATCACATCCTCGGCCTTAGAATCCCCGCACTGCCTTTCAGCTCTGAATCACGTCACTATGACACCATTGGTGCGGACCATAGTGCCCTTTTCATGAAAAGAATGGCATGGCTAGTTGTCTTCCTTTCCTCTTTCTGAAATGCCGAGCGGCTTATTAGAGACTCTGGAGCCGCACCGGTATTAGGAGGCGGCCGGGGTCCGGGAACAGGGGAAATCACGGCCAGTGGACGGTGTCTAACAAACCGTGCTGCTTATGAGAGTAAGCTTACCTAATTTCTTAGTTGAATACCTCTATTAAGCGAATATGAATCTGTCTAATGGATATTTCTTTTAGTTGAATGTGTGTCCCAATCAGGCGATTCATCACTGAAGTGGGAAATTGTTCATAGGAGGTTGCACATGGCAACAACCCCCTTTCTCCCACTCACGACTCCTCGCACCTATCGCTTAACTGACTACATATAATAATCTGTGGTTGATTTATATATTCCATTTCCAGTACGTATATCCCATTCAAGATACTGCACACGAGGTTAGGCGTCTGATTGACAAGTCAACCTGTCGTTGCCAGCCACGTCAAGTGGTCTCAATTTGCGCGAGACTTGGCGCGATTACAACCATTTAAGGAGCATGGCGGTTGAACCGGGTGGTGAGAAACAGATAGGGAGTGGCGGCAAAGGTAGGCATTTGACACTACTTTCCCTTCCTACTTTGATGCTGACAACAAGTGTCCGTCATCGCAGAACTTTTGGAGAGGACCGTGCAAATATTGACTCCAGCATTCGAGGATGACCCAGTCTACAATTGGCTCTTGTACGATGTCCCTGAGCCGAAACGGAAAGTGATGCTCCAGAAGCTACTCTCCGGATTTTTGACACAGGGGAGTCTCAACGACGGTATTTTTATCCAAGTAGAAGATTTCGCTTCATGTGGCCTCTTCATGCCGCCAAATACGAGCATGGACAATCTCTGGACACTTCCATCTGCTGGTATTTTTACGGCCTTATGGGAAATAGGCATAGGATGCTTCAAGGTATTTCGGAATCCACCTCTGTGTCTACGTGTGAGTATTGCATCTCTAATCTTAACCTTGATCAATAGCGCGCTATGGTTGAGTACAATGGTGGTGTTGAGCCATTGATGAAGAAAGCGTTCACCAAAGCTGAGCAAAAGGAGCACTGGTATGTTTTCATCATGGCTACAGATGTAGACCGTCGCCGAAAAGGCCATGCAAGTAAGTTGCTTGCGCACTTACAAGATAGGGCACGAGAAGGCAAGCATCCCATCTGGCTTGAGGCTACAACGGATGCTTCCAGAGAGCTATATCTGAAACTTGGATTTGAAGTGTTTGGTGACATAAATTTGGGAAAGGGAGTAGTTGGAGACGATGGACTGCCTAAGGATGACGGCGAAGGCATCACTATTTGGTCCATGCTCTGGCGACCGTGATGTTGCCGCAGTTTTAGACTACCTAGGTCACTTTCGTTTCTCATCCCCGTACTGTGAGAGGGTTTGTGTATAGAGTAAAAAGCAGCAATGGAAGGTGATAGACCTGAAATCTTAACAAATAATCTTAGAAACAACCACCTATTTGGCCAAAAAGCCACCATCCACGGGCAAAACGACACCTGTAATATATGACGCCGATGGTGATGATAACCACAAAGAGGCCTGAGCCACTTCCCGAGGTAGGCCGAAGCGATTCAGGTAGCTGACTTTGGGAGCAAATTCGTCATGCGTAGTCTTCATTATTTTTAGCGCCTCCTCGGCCATCGCAGTCTGACAATAGAGACGAGGTTAATAAGCTATCAAATGGGACGCTTGTGGAGAGTTGTTGAGTATAACTCACGAAGATGGCACCTGGGGCAACGGCATTGACACGAATGTTATGAGGTCCGCCCTCCATACTTGCATGCTTGGTTAAACCGACGAGAGCATGCTTCGCTGATGTGTAAGCGGGCATATTTGGCTGAGGCTTGAAGGCATTGATACTGGCAATGTTGACGATTGAACCACCACCACCCTGCGCGATGAACTGCCTCATCTGATATTTCACGCATAGCGCAGTACCAGTCAAGGTGATACTCATCAGCCTGTCCCAATAATTCTCGTCGAAGTCCAGCAAAGTGCCATTATCTGGCGTGAGGCCGGCATTATTGATGGCGCAGTCAAGGCGCCCAAACGTGTCGACAACGAACTGAACTAAGGCTGAGACCTGCTCTGAAGACGAGATGTCCGTCTTGGAGAAGTATATTTCACCCCAAGGCGATAGCTCCCGGGCTACTTCATTGCCTTTGGCATCCTGGATATCGCAGATGACTACCTTGGCCCCCGCCTTTAGGAAGACCTCAGCTGTGACTTTGCCCATCCCTTGAGCACCGCCAGTGATCAGGGCCACCTTGTCCTTCAGTATAGGGAAGATTTCGACTTCAGGAACATCAGGTGACATTTTAATAAATATGTGGTGACTTGAAGATAACGAGGGTTAAATTTGGAAGCGCTGCTGACGAGGAGAAGTGGCGGAGCAGAGAGTTGATGAAAGGATTGATCAGCCTATCACTGATACCTAACTAGAACGTATTATTAGGGTCCATTGAATCAAAGGGTCCTTTGAGGGGATAACTAGTGTAGTTGCATTGTTTATGTATCATTCTTGGCTCGATAACCACCGATAATGATGCATCTCGGCGATTATTGCTGCATTTACGGTTAACGTTATGCGGCATGACACGTAAGTACCAAAGGATTAGCATTGTCGTATTTATCATGTGATCCTTTGTTTGGTTTGTAGAGATATGTATATTTATAAACTGGAATTAATGCTGCCTTTATATATCTGCGAATGTTCACGATTGATTACCTCTAATCGTGAGGCTCATTTCCCACGGAGAGAAGTGTAAGGGTGAATACTATAGCTAATTCCGAGCTTGGATAGCTTGAGCTTTCCAACCAGAACGCCCAGCCATTCTATTTAATCTATAGTCTATAGTGTTTGAGTGTCTACCTAGTAGCTGGTCTCGGAATTTCGAAAGACCATTTTGTCGTAGAAGCCACTTCTCATTACTGAGTTTTCCCAGGCTTTGTGGGTTCTTGATCACTCAGCACTTGTCCATCATCTTCGCTGCGCTCCTCTTCTGTTCCCTTCTCCTCTGGAAGGCCCTTCCCACGCAGAGCTCGCCAAGCCAACTTGAATGCCAAACCGAGGACTTTGCGCCCATCGTAAACCGGGTAGATAGAGGACACGAAGAGGCAGAAGAATAGCCATATGATGGACACAACGACCCAGCCCATGAAAAACTAGATACCGTTAGTTAAATAAACAAATCACTTGAATGCTAGAAAGTTCGTACTGGTTTATTGAAAACCCAGTCACGGTAGAGCGGCAACGGCCACACAACCCAGGTCACCAACCCAATGACAATGCTGGCAATCGCTGCAATTGTCTTCGCGCGGTTCATCCTACGCAGCTCCTTCTCCGGATAGGGATGCTGCACTTGATCCAAGCTGTCGACCTCGATGACAGCAGATGTAGGTGCGCCATCTTTGACCTCGGTCAAGAGGAGGAAGATGCGCCAATCGAAGTCTTGGGGCTGTGATGGGAGGGTCAGTAAGTTTCATTGAAATAGGAAGATGTAACATTGGGCGTACCTTGATCAACGTGATCAGGACAGAATAGATGCCGGATGAAAAGGTTGAAGTTATTGCTCCCCACAAACAAGGCAGTTGAGCCTCGGTCGTCAAGATTGTGAGCTCACCGTAGTATGCATACGCTGAGCCGAGCCACGCGGCGATACCTGAGGCCTGTGCATCATGTCAGTATCTGGCCGAGCTTTGGAGTAGATGTGAACTTACGAGTCCCAAGATGGGTGCTATAATAGCAGCGGCCTTGGACTGCTTGTTCCAAAGGATGGTCAACGCCATCGGAATCACGCCAGGGCAGATGATAGTCGCCAGAAAGTAACCCATCCAGTTAAGGTCGACACCTCCATAGTGAAGAGCCGTCGCAAAAGCAGAAGCAAAGATTCCAAAGCCCACAACAACCCAGTGCGAGACTCGAATCACTTGTTTATCAGTGGCTTTTGGGTTGATATATGTACGATAGATATCAAACGAGCCAATGCTGGAGACAGCAATCAGCTGCGCACTTGTGGTGCTGGTAACAGCCATGAAAACTACCAGCAAAAGCCCGAAAGCACCGCCCTTTCCAGCCACAGACATGACAGTATATGGCAGGACATAACCCGCGTTAATTTCGTCTATTGTCATTGCACGCGGATATGTCGGGAAGAGTGGACTCTTCTCAAGCACAATTGCGGCCAAGCCAGCCGTCGTTCCGACTGCCCAAGGCACTGCAAAGTAAGCAATTCCACCTAGCATATATCCAGGCATTGCAGCTGCAGTATCGGCGGCAAAACCCTTTTGCCAGAAGCTCGTGTCCATGATTACCAAGGCAAAGTCACCAAAGGAGTGGACTAGGCCAAAGATTATGGAGCCCTTGGACTTGAAAGTCAAGATCGATCCGAGGTAGTTCCCAGCTATGTTCGTAGACTTGTCAGCCTCTACGAGGGCATCATAGAAGCTTCCGACACCCGCGATTGCATCGTTATTTATAACAGCAATGGTTATCCAACAGAGAAGAATCATGATAACCAGAGTGTGAACGTAGTCGGTGAGAAACGTTGCTTTTAGCCCGCCAACAACAGTGTATACGATGACACCGATTGGTAAAAGGAAGGTCGACGCAATGATGTGTAGTCCTGTTAGAGCTGTGATGACTCCTGCCGCACCCAGTATCATGGCAGTAACTGATAAGAGATTGGTGACAAGGCACAGAAAGATATAGACAATGTGTGCCTCAAAGCCGTATCGGAGGCGAACAATCTCAAGTGCCGTATGCCCATTTCTGCTTGGTCTTAGTATGAATGAATACATTGCCACTGAAGTCACTCACGGGATCTTGACTTTGGCATGGATAGCTAGAACGGTCATCAGGGCTATCTGGATGGTGCATCCCGCAGCATACCAGAATGGAGCTGATTATATGTCAGTTGCTGCAAAGCCATAAATCGTCGAGACTGAGACACATACCGGCAATTCCATACAAATAACCTTGTGCAGCCGTCCAGATAATAGCTGTACTGTCGTCAGGCTAGTTAGTCAATGGCTGAAGAAACACGTCTATAAGTGCAACTCACGCCCACATCCACGAAGATACCACTGCAGATGCTGTTAAGCCAGTTCCAACAGACCGGTTCGCAACCATGAACATCTCAGACCGATCAGATCTTTCTCCCAAAAACCTCTTCAGAAACTGTATGACAAGAATCATGCCAAGGCCAAAGGCGAGGCCGACTCCCACAACAACGCCATAGCCAACACCTTGGGACAGAGGAACTAGCGCTTCATCGGAGGATGCCATCGTGGAAAGAAGCAGTGGAAATATCACTGTGTCGTTGCAAATCAAGGGTCTAAGAAGTCAACCAGTCACATACGTCAAGTCTACTTATATCTCGCTGTTAAACCCGGTTGTCTCCGCTACGACTGGTGTCAGTGTGGATTTGGAATGTCGTGCTCTACGGGTTTTGCAGGTTGGATTGCGCAATGATGGCTTACCAGCTCGCAATACGATTAATACCGCTGTTATGAAACACAAGTCAACAACTTATCTCCAAACCCTTTACTCAAGATGGAAATCTCAGGGATCTACCCATGTAAGCTAGGTCAAAGGGAAGCTACCACCGAGGTAGATGTGTAATTAGCTCGCCCATTACAATGTGTCTTATCAAAACGACTCCCATGTTTGCACACTTCTATGGGTAGAGCCTAGCCTAGATCTAGACATGATCGTCTTTTAATAAAGAGTAGGCATCTACACGTGGAAATATAGGTGGATCAAAGTAGACGGCTAAGAGAATTTTTTTCCAACGCTGGAATTTTCTGACACTGCTAAAAGGCTTCATAGAACCTCGTCGACTAACTGTATTAACCCGCAGAATCCTCCTATAATTACCGAGAAAAGAGCCTAATATTCATTCATTGACTTCGACCACGCTGAAAAGGTAAGACTAGTCGCATCAATCTTCGCCTGACCACCGGCAGAAAGGTCGTCAAATCCTGCTACTTCGAGGGTATTTTCTATAGTTCCACCCGGAAAGTAGTCTCGGGATAATTGTCCATATAAATATAGGTTCTGCTGAGCTAATTAGTCCATGCTACCTTAGGTATGAGTAGAAAATGGAAGAGGCGTAAAGTTTATATCCAGAGAAAATACCGGCTGTATCCGTTTCATTGTCGTCAAGAATGCTCGCAATGCTAGAACAGGGACGCTGTTAATTGACTGTCACGGTAGCTGCCTGGTCAGCATGTATTGTTCTTCGCGACTCTTGAGAAGAGAGGTAACTTACTAACCCCCCAACAAACTGGTTCATCCAGGAGGTCCTTGTTTATTATTATCGTTTCCGTCCTTCCGCGTCTAGACTTAGCTTAAGCTATAAGGTAGCAACCACAGCCAATATCAAGGTCGCGTAATAGGGAGCACTAATGTTATGGAAGCTAGACCTCAACAGTCTTCATACACAGTTGAAAGATATGACAATCTTAGAGATTGATGATGGATTTATTAGAGTTAGCCAGAAATGGAAGTACACCGACACTCCTTTAGCGGAGGGTGTACTTGTTGGTTGGCGTAATCCAATAACGAACAAGCAATTTCTAAGCTACTTCGCATGTGTTGGCTCTGCAATCTGTTGGCTCTGCAGTCTGAACACACGGAATATTAAATACGCGTCTCTGTCAATTTTGGCTTAGATAATTAGTTCGTACCCCCTCTCCTAGCTTTGAGGTATTCCCCTCATACTGTGTATGTAGTATGTTATTTGTCGCTCATCAACGGTCATACTCCCTCGACAACATTTGTGTCATATCTCGAGGGCTCCCTTTTCTTCAATATCTTTATCTCAATATTGAGTGGGATACGTGACCTGAACGGCGATGGCTCCCGGTTCCAGTGAGAAAAACAAAGATCTTTGCCAGTTGTGCCGGAATATCTTCATTGGACCGGTTGCAGTCCATGTACAGACGGAAACAAACGAGAAGCAATGCCAAAGGCCACACCACAAAACCCTTGACAGTCTTACTGCAGCGGCAAATACTGGGTGTTTCATTTGTAAATGTCTGGTTCGCGGCGTGCTGGCTAGTCCCCGAGTTGGAGATGGGAGCAAAGACATCTCAATGACCTATGTCGTATGGGATGACTGGGAATTCGAGCAAGAAATATGGTTCAAATACGATGGATATAAGAACATCGTGTTTCAGCTGTATTCTACAATAGACGGTATTCTACA
Organism: Clonostachys byssicola; assembly: GCA_902006505.2. Taxonomy (NCBI): domain Eukaryota; kingdom Fungi; phylum Ascomycota; class Sordariomycetes; order Hypocreales; family Bionectriaceae; genus Clonostachys; species Clonostachys byssicola. Next base: position 25,950 of record CABFNO020001300.1, read on the forward strand.
AATTCATGGCATCATTTGAAGGGCCATTTGCTAATACCCATATCACAGTGAAAGTTCTCCCCTCTCAAAGCATCTCCTCTGACTCTACGGGGTCCGATGCCTGCATATCGCAAATAAAGGCATGGCTTCACGGCTGCCAACACGGGCATTCTCTGTGCAACAACACTCTTGCCACTTCAGCTTGGAAGCCCACAAGGCTACTAAAAGTTGAGAAAGACGGAAAAGGCGTTCGGCTTTGCCATGGTGCAGATATCCCAGCAACGAAACAATATGCATCATTAAGCCATAGATGGGGGACCAACAAATTCTTTTGCTTGACCAAGGATACCATCGGTAAGGTCCAAAAGGGGATATCAAGTTTCGATTTGACCAAGACATTTCAAGACGCTATCTCTCTTGTCAGTCGCCTAGGCATCGAGCACATATGGATTGATTCCCTCTGCATTCTCCAAGATTCTTCGGATGATTGGGATCGTGAGGCAGCAGCTATGTCGGACGTATATCTCAATGCCACAATCAACATAGCAGCAACGGCTGCCATCGACGGGAGAGAGGGCTTGTTTAACGACAGGGATTCCTTGGAGACAGGACCTTTTCAGGTTCACGTGGATTGGCAAGGGAATTGGTACGGCGGGCCAAAGCGACCATACCGCGGTTGGTATTATCTCGCTCTTACCCAGGCCTTCGACATCGATGTGCGTAACGCGCCGCTCAACACTCGTGGCTGGGTATTTCAAGAACGAACCCTGTCAACCAGGATTTTGCATTTTTCGAAACAACAGATATACTGGGAATGCATGCAGTTGACTTCAAATGAAGCCTTTCCAGAGGGTTTTCTACAGAATGATCAATGGATAACCTCCATTGGGCCTCGAACATTCTGGTCATCAGATAAGATTCAGAACATCTGCCAGAAGCCTTCACAAACGACCATAGAGATATCTCGGTCAGGTAGCATTGCTGGGAAATTGATGACAAGGTCTAATCCCGAGAGTAAGGAGAAAAAGGAATATGATCAATGGAGACGGTACGTAGCTGATTACACCAAATGCTCCCTGACGAAACCAAAGGACAAGCTCATTGCCATTGGTGGCATCGCCTCCGCTTTGGCTCCTTGGCTAAAAGATGAGAACATTGTTGGCTGCTGGCGAGGCTCCATCTTCGAAGATCTGCTCTGGAAAAGAGCTTTTCGGACGGACACTCTTGACTCCAAAGCGGCACCTTTGGAATACAGAGCTCCAAGCTGGTCATGGGCGTCAGTCGATGGAGCTGTTGAGTACGACTCATTCAGTTCAGATTCATTCGAACCAATACAATACCACTGCACTCTGGTAGAAGTTGCGGTCCTTCGTTCAGCCTCCGGTGTGGTGGGGGGCATTGGCGATGAGTTTATCAGGATCCGGGGACCTCTAAGAGTAACCGCGATTGAAACACTTGGATCATTTGATGTAAACTCAAGACTTTGGGGTCTCAGCATATCATGGGACTCATCCAACCATGGCCATGCCTTGAGTCAACCCCATCGTCGATTCACAATCATGACGTGCCAAGGAGCTATTCATACCCAAGAGAGCGAGATATTTATGCTTCCTATTCTTAACGCGCCGGATACACTTACGGAGATGGATAAGATGCGGGGAATTTTATTGATTCGTACACAGGGTGTGAAGGGTCAGTTCTTTCGGGTTGGGCATTTCGAAACCGACGATCCCAAAGTACAAAAGGCGGTGCTGGAATCAAGAGTTCCTGCTCCTGATAAATTTGTGGAGGCTGTTAACGAGGATGGAACATGCATCATTAGGATTCTATGAAGTACAAACCTTAAGGAAGAAGCATAATCAAGACTCATACTGTCTGGATATGTTCACTATCTTAGTGATTGGCTTCTTATCTTTATGCATTTGTTTTTCTATTTTCTTTGTTAATCGTTTCGTGTTAGTTAGTTGCGATCATAATTTCAGACCGCTCTTTGAGGTTGCGGGTGCGATATCATGACATCCAACCATAACATTAGGAGTTTTCGTCGCCACTATGACTGGCCTCTTTGGTGAAACATAGATATAACCTTGATATATGGTTTAGCAGCCACTTGAGATAGTCGTACAGACTGAGCACTGGAGTATCCTCGGGGAGAACGCTCCAGGGGATATTTAGGCTTGATGACTCAGAGGGAGAATGTATGATAGAATGAATGTTGAGTATAGAAAACCGTGATTGAATCAGGGAATACCGATACTACCTAATCACAAATATCCAGCAGTGATACTAGGAAGGCCTTGGCGCGTATAAAATACAACTCCTGTGAAACAATTGTTTATGAATCGATAGGAAATGCTCTGTAAACAGATAGGTCACCTTGCGTCTCTATTCATCTTTATAGTCGTTGGCTAATATATTGGTGATCAGCCCGTCTATAGTAGAGAAAAGGTTACTTTCTTTGATATCATGCATTTACGGTCTCCTTGCAGAGCTTAATCTAGCGTCATTTATAAATTGGCTAGTCCATCCCAAAGTAGCATGTCGTATCGTAAGTAATGAAAGATTAATTAGCTTGCCAGAAGCCGCACTTGCAAGGTGGCAGTGATGGCTAAGCCACAATAAGCGCTGATATAAGGCGAGATCGCAATGGACCTGGGTAACATAGTTGTAAGTTGCTTTTCCAGGATGCCTCAATATCACGCAAGACTTAATTCTACTGACATTTTTTCATTCTTCAAGATTCCTAAGTTAGGAACGCATTTCATTCGATAGCCTTTTGTTCGTCCTTTTGGGAACATATCCTGCGTAATGCCAGAGACAGAGGCAACCCTCCAACGCAGTGCTTATGTCACAAACGGCTATCAGGCACCGAATCGTTGTGAGATGTGCGATGTATCCTTGCCCGATGAAGTCTCCAGGAACGAACACATGCAGGAAACTCGGCACCGCTCCTGCCCTCTTTGCGACAAGTACGTCCCTGTAGGCGAATTCTACAATCACGCCTTCGACAAGCACCCGCATGAACGTTGGAACGAGCATCAAGTAGCTTGGACGGATAAGAGAGATAAGGAGAGCGCACAGTCTTGGGCTATGAAAGAAGTGAAGATCTAGCAATGGTTTCCGGACATAACTTTTGACAGAGGAAGCTATCTCGGTCAATGATCGCGACACAACAATTGGAAAATAGATTGATATTTATTCGTTTTTTATCAGAAAGGGGCTCTCATAGCCCATGCATCTCGAAGTTTGAGGGAAGATCCCAACAGAAGCAGGTCTATCAAACTCGCTCCGATTTGAGGGAACATTATAGTACCGGGGTTAGCATGCGATCTTCCAACATGAATATTAGGAAAACCTCCGAGGAGTGTTTGAAACTGAGCACAGAGCCGCAAATAAGTTTGTAAGATGAGGTTTATAAGGCTAGATCGGCATTTCCGTGGTACGCCGACTGTTGAATCTATTGTGCCGATAATAAGGCTTTTCCCTTAGCTTAAAGAGCAAGTTGCAATACATCGATAGCAGACAGGGGGCATAACTAGTTCACTTCACCTAAGTTTCGCAAGGACTTAGTTACCTAGACGTAGGTAACTAATATATTTTTTTGCCTGTAAGTTAATGAACTGTGAATCTAATGTTAAGTTAGTCATTGCCATAAAGTATTCAATGACACAGATGGCCTGGGCCTGGATGCTTATATCATATCAAATGGTTAGTGAGAGGGGAGAAGATGTTAAACCATGCTATTTGTCAGATCAGGTCGGGCAACCCTCAATGGTGCAAATTCGTCAGACTAAATAATTGTAGGAAAGCATATGCGCTTTCATTCTTTGTTCTGAGAGCTATTATGGCAAGGTAGTTATTAGTCGATAGGTAATGCTGTACCTCGAATATTGCCAGCCGATAACATGTCCGAGATATTCTGTGGTGTTTGGAACCTCTATGGATTATTTCTGTCGGTCAAATTTCTATTACTGAAACAAGATGGATAAATTACATCTACTAGTATGTTTCTATAATGAGAGCAGATGGCTTGCGAAGCCGGAGTTCCGGCATCAGTCCACGGAGCCCTATGTTATTGCTCTCCACGAATTCAATGCGGAGAGATAGATGACGCCTTACAGCAGCTGACCCTTAATGCAGGTCTATTGACCAATCGCCGAGTGTCGATTTGCTACACCTCATCCTCGGAGGGTATGGCGACATCTGGTAGCAACCTTGACCCCATTTAGATCGTCATCATCTTCACGCCGATTGGTACGATAACGTGGAGCGACCTCGCAAGACTATTTATGATGCCAGAATATTGTCTATCACGAAAGTTTCCGCGCGCATACTATCTATTTTAGCCGTTGGATTTGTCATCTATGGGTTGTCATGACAAGGAGAGATGGGCCAACGGCATGATATTGTCTCGTGCGGGGGAAGCCCCGAATACCACTATATAATAATACAATCCCTTCTCAAGGATCTAGCATATCTTGGATGTCCATCGATCAGCTAGACCCAGAATATCCTCGGAAAAACCAAAATGGCCCCAGCACCTATTGACGACAGCATCAAGGATGTGGCTGTCCCTAAGAAGGACACCCTCAACATCCCCGAGCCTGCACGAAAGAGGCTCGAAAAGGCAGGCGTAGACTTGTCTAAGGGATATCCTTATCGCCCTTCGCGTCCTATCTATCTTCAAGATGCTTTCAAGATCCGTGACATCCCGCGCGACCATGTTGATGCTGGTGCTCGCGCTGACAAGTCGAAGAAGAGTCTCCTGGAGGCCGCTACCAAAGTGACCGATCTCACAGCATACATTGGTACAGAGATCGAAGGTCTCCAGCTGAAAGATTTGACCAACCAGCAGCGGGATGAACTAGCTTTGCTCATTGCTGAGAGGAGCGTTGTCTTTTTCAGAGACCAGGACCTCACACCACAGCAGCAAAAGGAGCTTGGTGATTGGTATGGAGAAGTGGAAGTACACGTATGTAGTAGACAGTTTGACCTCTTCTCTTTTCATTTGCACATGCACTGACTGAAGCCATCTGTAGCCCCAAGTTCCCCAGGTACCGGGTGTGCTCGGCGCTACGGTTATTTGGCCTGATCTTCAGGCCACCGAGAGAGCAGCCAACTTCCGCAATCCAGGTGGTGCATCAAGGTGGCACACTGACCTGGTTCATGAACGTCAACCTGCAGGTATCACTCACCTCCACAATGACACCATCCCCTCTGTTGGCGGAGACACTCTCTGGGCCAGTGGCTACGCCGCGTATGAGAAGCTCTCTCCGGAATTCCGCAAGATCATCGATGGCAAGCAAGCCGTATACCGCTCTGCCCACACTTACTTGGACCGCGAGAACCCTGAAGCAGGGCCAAAGCACATTGAGAGAATCCATCCCATTGTCCGAGTCCACCCAGCCACTGGATGGAAGGCACTCTGGGTCAACAGAGCCATGACCGACAGAATTGTAGGACTTGACAAGGCAGAGAGTGATGTCATTTTGAATTACCTATATGATGTCTATGAGCAGAATGTCGATATCCAAGTACGCTGGCGATGGACACCGCGAACCTCGGTCTTGTGGGACAATCGGTATGGGCTTCCCCTTTTAATCTTCTGCATGGAGAAAATCGCTAACATTAATTCTTTCAGTATCACAATTCACAATGCTAGCTGGGACTACAGCGGGTCTGAGCCGCGACACGGAACTAGAGTTACCTCTTTGGCTGAGAAGCCATACTTTGACCCGTCGGCACCTACTCGTCGGGAAGCGCTTGGGCTGCTTGGCCAAAGCGAGATTGATGAGCTCAAGGCAGCGAGAGAGGGTTAAGTGTCATATTTAGGGTTACCTGAGAATAAGATCAACTGGCAAATTCTGTTTGAGCAGTGATGAAGAAAATCCCCAGTCTAAGGGGAAGTACTATGGAATAAGTGAAGCTTTCTCTGAGCTACGTAAGCCACGTCATTTTTCGCTTGCTATGAGGTTCTAATCAACCAGGATCTCAAAGCAAAGAAAATATGTTGAAATGATTGTAGCCCAATAAGACTGTACCTCTGAATGAAAATCACTCTAGACAGGCGCCCTGGGCGGTCTCCAATCAGATAAGTCTACAGCTAGATCAGCCTAAATCTACGACAAAGTCTCTCAACACTGAAAATTACGAGATAGGTATCCCTAATCTCGTTCATGGCGATGCAACGTAATGATCTATCTGGAAACCAACCACAAGTGTAATGGTAACCGGTGATGTAGTCATCAAAAGAACTTGCGTGAAATTAAACGGCGCCTCACAATAGACGTATATGAGGGTGCAAGGCGATGCCACCAACCAGAATCTAGGCCTCCCAGAGAATTGACTGAGTTTGAGGTTAAACTTTCTTGCCTGATAACTCGGCTTTTCGGTGCCGGTGAATATCTTCGATAGGCCGTACACACCTAGGCTAATCAATCACTATTCCTTTTCTAGATGAATTCATTAGCTAGCAAAATTGGAGCGTCAGAGTTTATATGAAAGGGTAGCACCCATCTGCAACCCCAACCATTCACAACCCCAAGGTTTCCATCACGCTCCTCACGAATGTATTTTCAAAATGATCAAACCAACTACAGCAATAGCCACCAATACAGACCCCCCGTCAACCCCGACACCACCCTCTCAGAACCTGACCTGGATTGCGGGGCCAATTTTAGGTGGTGTCCTTGGTATTGCCATAGCAGCCGGCTTGATATGGTGGTTTGGACGGGGAAAGAATCCAACCACCGTTCACCAGGTCTCCGGAGGCGATAACAGGCGAGCACCGGCCGTTTCAGAGTTACACAGCAAGCCTAGAAAAGCAATTCCAGAGTTGGAAATAAAGCCCACCCGCGCTGTCGGTGGCCAGGCTGGAGCTCACGAGCTCTCCGGGGAACAACATCAAAGAATACCAGAGCTGGAAGGCGGCCAACGGCCAGTAAAACTGCCGTCTAACGGGTTCCACTGGGATGAGAAGTAACTAGAAATTCAAAGAAGAATGAGATGTTGCATCAAGTCGCATAATGTTACATTCCTCTCTAATAACATCAGGCTAAAAGCTCCTGTTCTCGTCCAATCTCCATCGGTAACTAAAAATCAAGCACCGCAACCACATCTTACGAATTATCCACTTTCGCCGCCAGAAATTGCTATTCAAGTGTAAACATCCCTGAGTATGTTTATGACTTCAAGCCAAAAGTAATGATATCAGATCTGCGGACATTTCGATGGATAAAGACATTTACACCTTCAAAGATATTAGTATCGACAGATGATTAGGCCGGAACAGGCTAAACTACTCACGATCCTCCCAGTCCTGTACAATTTCCCCCGTTGGCCATGATGAATGATCCATCGAGACAAGATTTTTTCATATTCTGCAAAGAGGTCAGAAATAATTTGAGGATTTGATATGCCCAAGAAACAAGACCTTTTTGCACTGTGAATTTATTTGTTAGAGCCATCCATCGGTAACAGGTGATGCGGGAGACCAACATATTCAACGCACACAGTAACGTTTGAGCGACAATCTAGCGCTTTGATGCTTGGTACGATGCCAGAAGCGTCCGAAATTGAAGCCCCTTGAGCCAGTCCAGCCATCAGTATGGCTAACGAAACGATGCTGGTAGTAAGTTTCATTTTGCTGGCTTGTGCTGCATACGAAGCTTTTAGGTGCATTGTGAACGGATGTGGGCAGAGGGGTGTCATAATTATATGTCTGAAGGACACCCTGTCAAGTTCAAGTTTGCACAGCCAACTTCTGGAATGCTGTCAACGAATGTGGCGTTTCATTCTCAATGATCTGGTATTTTCTCAATCATGCCTTGCTGAGAAGTAAGACATTGCTTACTTTCAAGACCATCCACCTTCAACATTTCCATAACCAACTTTGTACGATGCATGTGCATTGTCCAAAATGGATATAAAGTGACTCTCGACAGCTTTTCATTGATAGGTAACATTAGCAGAGTAATGAGTGGCGGTATGGGCCAAATGCAACTCGAGGGTAAGGACTGGGTTCAACATGACCACAGTACTCTTCGAGGTAAAGGAATATTTCAGGTTTTAATGATTCGAAGATGCAAATTTAAGACTTCAATGTAAGAACAGAAGATATGAAATGTGTCATTAAGATAGGTATCGATCTATCATCGATAAATGCCTTGGAGAAAACGGCTCCATGCTAAAATCAATCCCAAGCGCCTGTTGCTTCAGAGCCCAGCAAACAATTGAAAGATGGTAAAACAAATTTCGAAATCAAACCAAATATGATCCATCCATGCTATCCGTAGCAATTCCATTTTTCTTCAGATGCAGAAACGCCTCGTAAATCCATCCATGATTCTCCATGCGAACAAACCTTGTCTAATAAGAAGGGCAGTCTCACCCTTCAACGAATATGAATAGGCGAACTGCTTGCGGTGTGCAAGTCATTGGTATAATCAGCTACTTTGCTAGCGACCCAATCGTGGTTTGTAAAGTCAATTTCGAACGAGTCTGAATCCTGGGAGTATCGAATTGTCGCATCTCTTTCCAATAGATATCCATGATTGATTGAGCCCGCCTCTACAATGTCTTCCACCTCTTCAATCTTGGCAAGTTGCATATCCAATGACCCGGTGGGAGTCGTAACGCCAGACACATCTCGGGATAATGCTTCTTGAGACGGTCTCTCGTCAAGGCTAGAGCTTGTAGTGGCATCATCATCCGACTCATGTAAGAATTGAACGATACTGGCATCGAAAGTGCGAGACAGCCGCTGCATCATGTTACCGAATGGAGACGTCTCAACCTCAACTTCGGCTCCCATAAAAAGCAAGAGACGCACAATTTCAACGTGGCCCCGTGATGCCGCAGCGCTTAGAGCTGTTCCATATCGCGGACTTGTCTGATCGATATCGCCGCCGTTTTGCAAGAGCAAACTCACGCATTGGTAGTGCCCATTCACGGCAGCCATCTGCAGCGGCGGGATTCCATCAAGGTCGGGGAGATTGATTCCTGCTTCCCGTTGGATAATGACTTCCAGAACTTCAACATGGCCAGCGGCGGCAGCGATATGCACCACACTTCCTTTTTCGCCGAGAGCGCGACCATCCAACTGCGCGCCTGCTTGAGCATATGACCTGAACGTGTGAGGGTCGTTCGCCTTGGCTGCTGCTACCAAGCCCTCCTGCAACTCATTCTTGCCATAGTCGGTCTTCGGATCCCACCCGGGAACGTACGCCTGTCTAGAAGAGCTCATGGATCTGCGCCATGTCGTGAGCCTGCTTAGGCGGGATCGCGAGCTTCGAAGTGATGCCTTTTTATGGCTTGTCGGAGGCGTTACTGAGGAAGCATTCAACACTGAAGGGACATCTGCTGTTTGGCGCACGGAGCAACCGTCTTTTCGTTGCCGCGACGTTTGGATGGCCTCCTGGAATAACTTTTTGACACCGGACGCGTTCTTTGCCGTTAGCTCGCAGAAGCCGATTCCAAGCTCTCGTGCCATTTTCCTCCCGTCGCCTATTGACACCTCTCGCCAACCTTCCAGATCGTTCTTGTTCCCGACAAGAATGACTGGCACCTGGGACTGACCCGGGCTGCCAGGACAACTGCGCCAGTAGTTCCAGTGAATCCAGCTATAGCATTCCACGGCAGCTTCGAACGAGGCTCTGGATGTGACGCTGTATACAATCAGAAAGGTGTCGGTGTACTTGAGGTTGTCGAGGATCTCATGTCGGCCATTTTCGTTCAAGTAGCGGATCGATTCCACCTCGACCAAACCCGTTTGGCCTCCCGCCGTCACAATTTTCCGGCACGGTACATGTCGAAACTCTTTCTTGATATGACCGAACACGCCATCCGAGTACTAATGAATGATGTTAGTGTCCCGCTATCCAAATCTGAGTTTGTGGGAGTGAAACAACCTGGTGACGAATCGAATTCTTGCCCACGCCGCGGGCACCCAACAAGACAATCCTGTCTTGGGGAGTGGACGGCCTTATCGCGTCCATGTCGGAGAAAGACATTACCATATAATTTGCTGTAGGAGTTTGCAATGTTGTTTATGAGGAAGATTTGAGCAACGTTCTCAAAGCAATAACCTATATTCACCGCAATACTAAGTGAAATGGTCCAGAAGAGCTGAGGTAGGAGGTCAATGTGGAGGGAGCAGAGGCGATGGCTGCAAGAAGTACGTTTCAGTAATAGAGGGTTTCAGGTAGCATCAAAGCTTTTCGACTGCGCTGCCACGTCGTATTCCCTTCCCGTCAATGTGAGAATTCAGCTTTTCGGTCTGGGCCAAGCCTCAAGCACCGGCCGGCAACAATGGTGCATTGCCTCAAGCTTGAGTAGGCTAAAATCATCACGGATCGACTGCCAGCACAAGCCAAGAGCCGCAGGTAGGCCGACAATCTCGACCAAGATCAAAGAGAAGCGTCGACGCTAATCCAGGAGTGGCGTCTTATTCGGCCCCTCCGGACAAAGAGTGCCCAAAAACATAGCGATTTACATCATTGTACTAATATTACCCGATCCCGATCTTCAGCCGTGACAAGGAAATAGAACTCTTGGCGATGTTCAGCAAGGGGTGGCAGATCCCACCCCTTGTCCTTGTCTCACCCGCCTTTGTTGGCTTCAAGCCAAGTAGGTAGGGAGTCGAAGGTGCTCCAAGCCAGCTGAGTTGATTTTGTAATACCGCCTTCTCTCGTATTCCCCTCCAATAACAAGCGCCCACAAAGCTGCCTCGACTACGTGGCTCGGTCAGAAGTGGCCCATCAACAACGACCGGACTCAGCTGGCCCATTTTGGCGTAAACTTTACGCCATCGCGCCAGATATTGTTTTTTTTTTTCTCGGCGCCCAAAGCAGAGCAGAAATAATGCCACGACTTAACACCTAATCCATGTCAAGAGGGTCCAGTCCGAATGGGTTTCTGCCTGTTTCAGATTCCGCTCACTCCTCGTGTTCTCATCATACCCACTTGCACTACTGTACGTCGGTCTCAGCTGTCTGCATCTGCATCCCAAATGAACTTCGAATGTCTTGGCTTGTTCTTTTTGTTCGCATCTAGCGCCAAAGTCGGTCAGTCTTAATAGGGAAGTGAACGCCAATTCACCATAAGAAACAATATCCCTTGCATAAAGTTTGTCGTACGTACAATCATTCTTTTTTTCGTCAGACGAGAGGCTTACATGCAATGCCGCACAAAGGGAGTCTGCGATCAATCAGTGTGTATTCTTCAGAGGCCAATAAATGACAAATATCGCTTCCATTTTCGGACCAGCTGAATGCATTTCAGCCCGGACACCGACTTCAGCTACGGAAAGTGGATAAGGGCTTTTTTTTCTCCACGCCCTTGCGTGGCAGCGGTGTTGCTTCCAGGCAAAGTTATTGGGCTCTAGTAGGTAGACACCCACTTGACAGCATCTCGGAAGAACAGGTACGGTGGCGAACGTTGGGGTTGAACGGTCGAGAGGAACCCACCGTGATGGCTTGACGGTGCTAATTCTAATTCCCCGGGCTGAGCTAGTTGCATTGACGAGGTACGACGTGAGGCACGTCTGTATCCATATTTAGCATCCCGCATATTACGACTTTGGGCTCTTTGTCCTTTCATGCGGCCACCGTATTTCGAGCTCGGACAATGCTGGGCGGGTGCATTCGCTTGGTGAAACCATTCTTAGGCCATGTCAATCCCTCCTAGGCAATATTGCGGTTTCTGCCATATTCGTTTGTCCCACTTGCTCGCAAGGTGGCCCATAACCGGAACTCACAATGGTAAGAAAGAACAAGCCGCGATGACTTTTCCATACAGAAAGACGGGTGGCTAACAGCTGTTACCACCGTGACTACGTTAGCAAGGTAAACATCTTAGCGTTTCTCTGCTTCTAAGCTTAGAAAAACTCACACCCAAGCCGAATAGCGTGTTCGGGACCTCGTGGCTCAGCAGCGCTCTATCAATAGTCAATCATTATACTATTGCTTTTCCATGACTCACTAAATAACCATACTCAAATAGGCTCTTCTTTTCGGTCCGTGGATTAATGTATTTCAACCTCACGAAAAGTCTTCCCCCCATTGATGCTATATGCTCAAGTGTTTGATGGTTGACCTGGTCATTCTGAATTGGATTACCCTACACCACATTACTATTACTTTACAAACGCCAGATTTAATAAGATGTTCTCTTGGAAAATCATTAAATGGGGCCTCAAGTTAAATATTTAAGACCTTAAGGCTAATAAATTAATTTATCCAATCATATATTTTACATCTCCCGTTATCTCACTAAACATTTAGAGATAGCCCTTCATGGTGCAAGTGAATGAAGTTATACCAAACGCACAAGCTACCTTCAAGATATGACTTGGTTCAAGACTTCAACGCTGTAGGCTTTTGCGTTTGAGCATAGCTTGTTTATATCATGAATGTGAGGAGATGATTTGTCAATAGTTCCCACTAGTCGTGTTCCGAATTGGACATGAGATTTGTCCTGAAAGAATGAATATACAAGACTGAGATTCACGGTAAACCCTCCCCAAACTCCCATGGTAGCGCTTGTGGCAAATAATCCATTGGATAATCAGGGTCACTGCACTGCCCTTCCTGACATACACCTCTGCCGCAAAAGTCTGGCCCATTCCCGCATTTCCCTTCAAGATTGCAGCAGTCTCCCCATTTTCCGCATGTGCGGAATGTATGCCTGCCATCTACTCGTCCGCATATTCCATCAGTTGACTCGACAGTACGGACTTGACAAGCTCCAGCGTCTTTGTAACAGAGGCTAGGCGTACAGTGACGTCTTTAGAGAAGTGATCATTAGCCGGCATAATGTTGTAAAGCTTTGGGTTGTTTTGACTTACCCGCTATTGCCACAAGTCCATGTCTCCCTGCTGCAGCATTCTTTACCTGTATAAAGACAGGTAGCATTGTTGAAAAAGGGACCGCAAAATCCGTCATAGGCTCTCAGAGGCTCAATGACTATTAATCGAGTTAGCAGTTGGGGGGTTAGTCAGGGAAATGGGCACATGCATCCAGTCACGCAATACTCAGTATTGGGCTTGATCCTGCTACAGTCTGCCTCAAGTATAGGATTCAACTCATAGAATTTGCCAATATCTATGCCATATCGATCTGCTAGGACTTGACAAGTCGAAGTATCTACCTCATCGTATGTCCTACCCTCATATCGACAGTTGACGTCTCCCGCCTCAAGTGTTTTCCTCCGAGGAACGGCAGGCGTTGCTCTAGGAGGACCTAGACGTGACGATCCAGCGGGGGTAGGTTGTGAAGGATTCTCCCATGTGTGTGGCATACACCCACCGGTGCCACTTTCACTAGCGATAACAAAATGAGCGAGAAGTGTGAGTAAGAAACCCGCAATCGCGATGCCGTAGAGTCCCATCATGAGGGTATACTACACGGGTCACAGTCCGCGACAGCGATAACAAAATCCTAAATAATAAGAATGGTAAAACACTTTGGAAGTCGGAGATCGCATTGACGAATAAGAAATAGGATTGATACAAAATTTCTATGCTTCGACCCATGTGAATCCTACGCCCCTCAATAGCTAATAGCCCATGTTATTTCCAACCCAACCACCCTAATTTCAAGCCTACACATTGGTTCGCCAATTTACGATAACAATACTCCGGAAATGCGGCAGAAAAAGGAAACCACAAAGACATGGATGATCAAGGACCCATGCGCTGTCCCTGGTAAGCAAGAGGGACATTCTCCATCTCATGAGAGTCGTTTGCTCGCCCGGGGACGCGGTCGGTAAAGAACTGCCGTACAGCAAATACAGCGGCCTTCAGCTCGTCAATAGGACTGAGCATATACATCCATGCATAAATCCCCAGAGGGCCACCCTGGTAAGGCTTGCTGTAATGGATGGAATTCTGGGAATCCGGCGAGGCCCTGCCGCTTGAATTGTCGACGAGATAGACGCTCCATGGATAGGCGGTGAGAAAGAAGATGGAGAGCGGGATCATCTCAATAGACACAATGAGATTAGGAATGCCGATATTCACATCGGCGAAAGTGAGCGTGTCGGTTTCCTTCAGTGCATTCGTGCTGGTGAGGATGTAGAAGATAAGCTAGAACATCAGTGTCAGAATTGTGCCTCATGAGTTGCGAGCAGTTGGACGACGTACTGTCTGGATGAAAGTCAAGCCAACGACTGCCTTGAATGCGAATAGTTTTGCAAGAGGGCGGTGACGGGCGAGATCAACCTTGGTGGCGCCATAAACCTGAAGAATAGATACCATCGCCATCACCAGAGAAACTGCCCCTATTATGCGGATCCAGAAACTGAGGGATCCAGGCGTTCTTCGCCATTCGCAAAAAGCCCCTGTAGCTGCGGTAATGTTTGTGATGATCGCCAGAATCAATGCAATAATGGGGAATTGAAAGATCTGAAGCCATCGAAGCTGTTGATTGAGTTAGCCGGAGATCCCTTAGAGTGAAGAATGATAGAAGCAGGCCATCTCACCTTGAACCATCTGATGCCGCATTTCGGTTTTGTCGCGAAGTATACCTCGCGCTGCTCCTGACTGGGAGAGATGTAGTCGCAAAGAAGAAGGAAGAAGCATCCCAGGGCTGATCCCTCGATCACATCCAGCCAGGGATGCATGTACACTGCAGCGCCCGGAAAGGCCACAGAGAAGAAAGATACCAAGGCGTACGTAGTGATTAGACCACCTATCTTCATGATCCTATTCGCCTCTGTTAGTACAAGTGACGTATGGTGCGCAAGGGTGAAGCGTACTTGATTTGTTCTGTTGGATTGGAAAGATGGATCGCATGCATTTGTGTGAAGAAAACCATGACAAGGAGTGTAATCCCACAACAGGCTCCTGATAAAATCATGCTGAACTCGTGGAAAGAGAAATTTCCCACGAAACTAGCTCGAGGATCTGCTTTTGGTTTAGTTAAACAAAAGGGAAGGCAGTTGGAGTTGGGTCAAGCTGTACCTTCAGTAAGATCATGATGGGGACAAGTCCCATCATTGCTATCCCTCGACATATGGTTCCCCATCGTATGAGAATCTTCGATAAAGAAACGAGATAAGTTTTGCAGAGGTTTGTTTTTGCCGCAGGAGTTTCAGTCGATTGAATAGAGACTGCGAATGGTTGTGAGCTTGTCGTAGTGATGCATATTGTAATCCTCTCCAGGGACTTCCCATGTTTTATATGATATCAAGAGAAGAGATCCATGGCTGTCTTCCTTGAGTTTTTGGACCTTCAGAGGGCTGAATTGACGATCACTCAGCCCAACCAGGGTGACACTGCCATCGGTAAAACGTGCACAGCCCTGAATTGAGATGAGATGCCGACGTCTCCACTGAAGGTGCCAATGGGCGTCAGCAACCAGGGTCGGATTGTTGGAGCGTGATTCTGTTTGGGGGAAAAGATCAGAGCCAGGCCCGCTAAGCAATCGGTGAACGGAGGTTGTGCTCGCCGATGCCGTGGGAACTCGAAACGAAATTCAGGGGTTTACCGCCCATCTCCTCTCCAGACTCGTCATCGTGGACGAATCTTGGTAAATAAGACTGGATGTCCTGTTCCTGCAAAGGCCAATGACATTACGCAGTATGCCTAGAGACAGGCAGCAGTCACTAAATTTAGCTGCCACTTCAGACAAAAAAGATTCCAATTTCAACATGGGCCTGGACACCGCTCATTCCAGCTTGGCACTCAGGGTTGATCGTACCGGACTCCGGAGCCAGGTCCGTGGCCCGGAGATGTGATATCCGGGACCAGCACCATCGGCATCTGTAGGAACAGTTCTTACGGCATCAATATTTTCCACATTCGTTCACTCTCGATGTGATCCATCCGGAGAGGGTCGCCCGTTTTTCAAAGCACTGATATGCACAGACGGAGAGAAAGTAGTAAGCATACGCGTGCCATATTGAAATAACCCTCCCAATCATTTTTCTATCAGTAGCCCTCCTTTCTATCTACCTTGTTTGTGAGCTCTTCTCCCCTCGACAACCGACCAAGGTTCAGCTCGAGAATCTTCAGCACTCGTTCATAGTACGCCGTCGATGCGCCGCTTGCATGGGGAGTGATGATGACATTCTTGGCCTTCCACAGAGGGTGACCTGTCGGAAGCGGCTCCGGATCAGTCACATCCAGCGCCGCGCCGCGAATCGTGCCCGCGTCCAGAGCCTCAATCAGGTCGTCCGTCTTGACGATCGGCCCACGCGCAATGTTGGAAACGAATGTACGGCGCCCCGCGAGAGCCTGGAATTCAGCCCGTCCCAGCAGATGATGAGTCTTGGGTGTCAACGGCACGGAAATGACGAGCAGGTCCAGGCCGGATGAGAGGAAGGTGTGGAGGTCGCCGGAGAACCATTTGCTGGGGAAGATTCCCTCTGGATCGCCCAGGCCCTCTGGCGTGTAGGACTCATCCCGGCGCGACTCTGGAGTGTTGCGCGGGTGGTTTGTGAAGGCGTGGATGTTCATACCGAGAGCCTTGGCGACGCGAGCGACCTGGCGGCCGATGCTTCCATACCCAAGGATTCCGCTGTTGGTAAATGTTAGAACATAATCTTGCATAGGAGGCGATTTGAGTATCGTCTTGAATGGTGAGACTTACACTGTTCGCCCTACGGCATCTTCAGTCTCTTCTTCGTCAGCCCTGCTCCATTTCTCCTCGCGCTGCTGTTCAAGGTAGCGAGGAACTACCGGCGATTGAGTTAGCACGCAGATTTCCCTCTGGCTCACCATGTGGACGACTCACTTTGATGCTGGTGTGCCAAAAAGGTTGAGATGACCCATTCGGCAATCTGAGGACTGGTAGGCGAGGCTGTTAGCGAAAATGGTCTTCTGCCTGTCCCAAATCATATGATTCAGGATGAATTAATGAGAATGCTCAAGAACTTACCCGTGCACACCGTTCGCTGTGCAGAGGGCGACATCCGTCTCTTGGAACAGAGGCTTGTTCACGACGTGGTTCGCTCCGGCGCTGAAGAGCTGCACGTACTGCAGTTTGGGCACGGCTTCCGGATCAGGGATCATGGAGCCCGTGACCAGAATTGTCACGTTCTTCCATTCTTCCCGGGAAATGTCCTGGTAAGGGTCGGTGTCGAAGAACTGCTTGTGATAGACGGCAATTTCGAGGCCTGGGAATTTGGCCTTGAGATGCGCTACAGCCTCGGGCGGAGTTGGTCGAGGGGCGTATAGAACGAGCTTGTGGCCCTTCAGGTCCGATCCGGAGGGCAGCTTAATGAGAGTCATGGCTCGCTGGTATTCCAATTGGCATCTAACTGTATGAACTGAGGTCTGTTCTCTCTTGTCTGTTGTTGTAGATGGTTATGTTCTTCCAGGGGAACCTCGGGCGGGATTTGTAATTGAAGGGCTTATCGGCCGGGCTGCGTGAGGGGCCACAGAGTCTTATCAGCGGCACAGTTCCATAATTGGCTGGATGGTGCCATTCAAGCCTTGATTGACGCGGTTGAGATGATGCGAGATCGGGGTGGAGATCTTTGGAAAGTCGCTCCGAACTGGGCGCCAATGGCAAGTAGCGTCTATAACTTGGTTCATTACTTCTTTCTTCTACTGACTATCGACTATTATTACATTAAGAACACTGATTGTGTGATGTGAGACCCCACGTGCGTTTGCTGTAGCCCTAGACGCAGTTCTTATAGCTTCTTCGCCTTGGTATAGGGGCTGTTTTCGAGCCAAGTGCCCAAGTCCTTCAATCCAGGATGTTGCTTCTTAAGCTCTTTTATATTCGCTCCGTATCCTTCTCGCTCGAAGAATGCAAACATGGTGCCCATCTCCTTGGACAGCCATAACAACAGCCTAGCAATGAATCCAAACGTTGTTGGTGGTGCCGCTCCGGTCTTCTTGTTGAAGACTTCCTCAAGCTGACTGTAGGTCAACTCGTCACCGGCCAAGGCGATGGATTTACCGCTGAACTCGTTGGGGCTGAGAAACGACTGTGCGGCAAATTCACCAATGTCCTCGGTAGCAATGAGCTGGAGAGGGCGACTCTTGACATTGTCTCTCCACGCCGTTGCAAAGATCTTTCCTACAAATCCCACTTGGAAGTTCTCCATAAACGCCACAGGTCTCAGAATCGTCCAGGACATTGGTGTGTTTTTGGCCTTGTTGATGAGATGGTGCTCAATGTTGTGCTTGCTGATGAAATGGGGGACGTCAGTAGGATTGTTAATTGAGCGCTCGCCACTGCGGTCGACAGACGAGTACACGAAGTGTTCGACGCCGTGCTTCAGAGCAGAGTCGACCAGGGACTTTCCCTGCACCTCCTCGACCTTGGCACCGTTTTGGTTCATCGCGGGCAGCTGCAAGTATCGCATGTTAGACTAGAACATCGCTGCAAGTGAACCAGTATTTATAGCCGCCTACCTGAACACTAAATACTCCCCAGATGGGAGTCTTGGCGATTTTGTTCGCATTTTGAAAAATCCCCTCCGTATCGTCGAGATTGCCTTGAACAAGAGAGATATTGGGGGATTTGGCGGCCAATCTTTTGGCTCCGGCTGACTCGGTATCCCTTGTAACAGCCAAGATTTTAAAGTCGGCTCTTTTAGCTAGAAGGGCCTGTACCACGCTTCCGCCCTGTTTTCCAGTGGCTCCTAGGACAAGTAGAGCACGAGACATGTTTGTGTGCTGGTCGATGAACTGTGTTGTTGCTGTGATGATGCAAATATTATTTGGTAACAGCGAGAACATCTACTAGGCGGTTCATCTAGGATCTTTATACTCATCATGTTCTATTCTACATTCTGTCCGTCTTTTAATTCTCCAGCTTAATAAAATCAACGAGCCCATTTTGCGGATTACCAAGCCAAACTGCCGGCCTCCGGGCATGGGTGGGAGCCAATCAGAATCATTTCGGTGACCGAGATCAGCCGCGTGGAGACACTTCGCTCAATCTCGCTGTCCCGTGCTGGAGCAACCGGTTTTCGTTACATTTTCTACAAAAGCTCTAACTGAGTATGAAATATGGATGCATCATTGGAAGGGAAAATTCAGTGCCTAGTAAGAGTTGAAGCTTTGCAGATTGATCGCAAGCTTCCATGCGCTACTTCGTTGCCATTTGAACAAATTAATGTCTCTTTCGCCAATCTTAATGGCAGAGCATGTTTTGATTGAGAAGGGTATATAGTGTCTGCAAAGGCTCGAAAGCAAGATATCTCGCTGCGTGCTTTTTCTCTCTGCGACTCAAACCACAACAACAAAGGTCCAAGCTAGGCCTATCAGTACGCCCACTTGGGTATGATCGGGTATTTCTTACTCCGGTGATACCCAGACTTCACTCTTTCTCGGGCCGAACCAAGATCTCCGGGGCGAGAGCAAGAGTTTGAAGATGCAGGAGTGGAATGGTATACCCGCTTTTCCAGGGTGGAAGGATAGCTGATACTTGTGATAGTGAAATTTCACTATACACCAAGTATCTAAGTAGAGTCAGTATGGTGTGCTGCTCCAACTGAGAAAGGATCCTTACATGTTGTGTCGCTACTTGGATGCGCCGAGGGCAGTTGAAGATAGGCAGGTTGAACGACCACAAAACGACAGCCAGGTGATTACCAGTGTAGCTTCAATAAATTTCGAAGCTCGAACCAAGTGAGCCTGCCATAATTCGGTTCCAGTTCAGCTAGAGGCGTGGCAGAATCCTAGCCGTGTGATGTGAAACCTGTGTGTCGGCCTGTCAAGGGACGCCAAACGTCGGATACCAGTAACCTCTTCCTCGAAACCTGTCGGTTCCATGCTCTGACCCAATTATTTGTAACCTGATATGGGCAGCCGTGATCATGATCCGGGAATCAAATCTTGATTATCATTTTGGTGGTTTCCCAGCCGAGAAATAGTCCTCAGGCGGAGTGCAGGATTCCACATCTGGGAGAGCCCTCGGCTTGAGGGGAGAAGGTCGAGGAGCAATCGAAGGGCTTATTTGTTGTTGGAATAAAACCGGCTGCATCACTGAAGAATGGCGCCTTGTCGATAAGTCGAATCCTTGACCAGGGCTTCTTACACTTGACAGATGGGATGACGACCAGCTGTAACCACGTCCTTCCCTCTTGACTAGATTGCGGAGCTGGTTCAGTACCGGGAATTCCAGCTTTAGCTTGACACTATACACGGCGCTCTTGTATGTCGTCTGGATGTCATGCAAGCCACCTAGCTCAGTGCCGATTATGCTCAGATCCATCAAGATGACCAAGATGTTGACATAGATAAGGTGCCTCATCACACGGCGAGGGGCTTCGCTCATCCCAGGTTCCATGACTCGCAGCATCTTCCGGGTTTCCCACAGGTAGATTCCAGAGATGGTAATTTCCTGCGCTGCGAACCCAAAGAGCATGACTTTCTCGTAGACCTTGAAGGGTCCAATGTAGGGAGCCGGGTTGGAAGAGTTGGAACCGTAGTTGAGAATCGTAGGGGGGACGGTAAATAGGAAGAAGCTTGAAATAATCATGATGAGAACCCATCGGATCTTCCTCCTGTCATAAACAATCAAATGAAGCCGAGAATAGAGCACGACCGATTGCCCTATTACCATCGGCACGCCCCCAAGGGTAATGATGGTGATATTGACGTAGTCGTTTGTACAGAGCTGGAAGAACTGAAGCAAGAACCCAACGGAATGAAGGACGATCCCCCATGAGGAGATAAGCAAGCTCCAGAAATAGAGGCCCTTCCATTTCAGGAACGTGAAGAAAACTTGGATGTTGATCTCGAGCACATTGTACAGTGATATCGCAAAGAAACCAGCTATTACCATCGCGTTGGCAATCGTAACAACGATTCCGCCGCTGTAGCCATCGTCGGCCATTTCTTTGCTCGGTCGTGTGACTGAAATGTGCGCATACGTCACCGGAACTCACATTTGTGTGTTCCTCTCCGCGCTCGTCGTCGGCTTGGGGCAGGTTCGTATGCGTATCTATCGCTTGGCCAGAGTGTAGCTATTGATGTTCAGCAGCTTCTAGAGGTTCGATGCCCGGTCGCAGGTTGTGTCTGTGCTTGTCTTCTGGACAAATTCCTTGGTTCCCCGAGGATCCGAGCTCCTGGGATAATGGTCGTCATCATAGCTGGGTGACAGAGTGTTTGCGGGGAAACCTCATCACACCAGGAAGCCTCTATCACACTACGCAACCGTTCCAACGGTTCTAGATCAGCCGCCACATACCGTTGGGCGACGCGCGAGTCGCATCTAAGCAGTCATTTCAGCGAGCTAGTTGAAGCCACCCACGACATTATTGGCTCAGCAGAGTGGTGGCTGCTGAGTTCGTACTTGGGTGTGATTGGGCAGAGGCCGGTCCTGCTCTTTTAAGTAGAGGCTGTTCCCTCGACGCTGAGCAAGTAACATCAACAAGGACTAGATTAGTTTAACTTAGGCGGTAATGTATGTCCAACCCACGTGCGGTCTCCTGTATAGGATGCAGCCTGCTCGAAACTCTATGTTCCTTCTTTTCTTTTCTGCTTCCATGTCTTCCTCCTTGATCGGCATGCGAATTGGACACCTTCTCACATTTCAAGTTCAAACATAAGAATATACATGGAGAATTTCCTTACTGAGAGTTCCTCCTAAAATTCAAACAAAAACCTCTCTTCATCTCACCGTGTCTTTCGGCACACCACCCTATTTAGCTAACCCCAAACCCCAACAAAGCAGGTTTACGCAGTAGCGCTCCCACTACCTGTAAGTGTGTCTCAAATTACGAGATACGATCCACTATTTCAAGGATGGGCCGGCCCCTGTTCCCGATCTTACAATACAGAATTCCAATGACGCCTACCCAGGGAGGTGAAGAAGCTTCCATTTAATCTAAGATATCGTAGGTCAGATTTTGTGGAGAGACTCCAGTAAGCGTACCATTGTAATCCATCGCTTTCGGGTCCGGTTTCTGTAGCGGCTCGAGGACGGCCGTCGTGAAATTCAGAGTCGTTGCTGCCGTCACCATAAAACGGCAGCCCATTATATGGCTTAGGAACAGTAGCAGCAGCACGAGCTCGAGCAAAAATGTATATGGGCACACTTGCCAAGATCGGCGATTTCTGCCTCATTCGGGACCCATTAACATTGTGAATGTTTCTGATATCTACAACCAGGTTAGAGCCAGATGGATATGAACGGTCGCAATAGTATGCTCATTTTTTTATTTTGGACATAAGCCACATATTTTTTTATAAGTTATGCAAGTATTATGTCTTTGGATAATTTTCTCGTTCATGGCCCCCTTTGAGTTACTTGACGGGGTATAAAACCCCATCCCTTAGCCCAAAGTTCGTAAACGACGCCCACATTTGTAGCTTCGCATGAGAAATGAGATTTCATTGCTCATCGCATACATTATTGAATGCCGTTAGTAAGCGGGATTCAATCTTGATTTCGTATTAGTCTCGGGATCTCGGGATGCGGAAGTCTCATTCGTTCCGCTGATCTGTGGGGGTAACCAAACGGATATTCATACAGAGCCCCATCTGCAAATCTCGGAGTGTTAATAGAGATCACTCTCTTCTTATGAAACTGAATAATAGCCAATCAATGATTGGAAAAGCGAGAGCCCACATAATGCGGAGTTGACCTCTATTTGCTCAACCTCCCCGTGCTGCACATAGTATGTCACTGACGCTTGTCTCCGTCGTTATGCATTCTGTCCGGACTTCTCATGAAGAAGCGAAGAGCGAGCTCGGGACGATCATCGCCTCTGTAGGAGGGATAGAACTGGCTCATTATAGAAAGATGTAATGATTTAATGGTGGACGACCAAATCTCTATAAATGCATGTTCCTCGCGGTGAGATTTGTCACATTCGCAGCCAGCCTTCGACGTAAGAACAGTCAGAAAGTCTAGAAATACTCAAACATGCAAATTATTCTCCTTCTTGGTCTAGTGGGTGTAGCGTATGCTGTCTACTTGGTTACTAGCATTCTGTTTGCCCCTCTGCGAAATGTCCCTGGGCCCTTTTTGGCACGATTTACAAATGTCTGGTACTTGTTCCAAGTCCACAGGGGCCACGTGGAAAGAAAGAATTGCGAGCTTCACGAAACTTACGGTATGTATAGCCTGCTTAAAGTCCATGCATGGAACAGGACAGTGACTAGGTGTCAACAGGCCCTGTTGTCCGATATGGACCTAAGAGATACAGCTTCAACAGCCCCGAAGCCATCAAAACTATATATGGTCACAGCACCCAGTTTGCCAAATCATCATTTTACGACGCTTTCATGGTCCCAGGTGTATGGAATTTGTTTACGGAGCGAAGTATCAAATTTCATGCTTCTCTTCGCAGGGAGTTTCAAGCCACTTACTCTATGTCCAACCTGGTGAATTTTGAGCCATACGTCGACCAGTGTGCGAGGTTGTTTGACCAACGCCTACACGAAGTGTCTGCAGCCGGTGTTCCCATCGATATAGGACATTGGATGCAATGCTACGCCCTTGATGTCATCTCTCAGATCACCTTTGCTGAGCGCCTTGGAACCCTGGATAGCGGGAACGACATTGGCGGTGTGATGAAGTCCCTCGAAGATTCCTTCTACTATGGGGCCACAGTCGGCATCTACGGCTACATTCATCCTTATTTATTTGCCGCCATTAGCTTCCTAGAGCGGCTCACTATGCGTGGAAACGGGCAAGGGTTCTGGTACGTTTTGCAACTTGCCCAGGAAAAGATTAATGCGTACAAGGCCAAGCCTGCCGCTATCTACGAAAAGACCGACGACGGCAGCGAGGAGTTCGTCTCCAAATTCATGAAACAGAATGCATCCAACCCGGAGAGATTCACCACAGACCATATCCTCACTGGTTGTTCCATGAACATAGGTGCCGGTTCCGATACTACAGGAATCAGTTTATCAGCAGTGCTCTACTATCTTCTCAAGAACCCAGGGTGCATGGAAAAGCTACGAGAGGAGATAATTGCGTTTGGCAAAGACGGGAAGCTCTCTGAGTCTCCCACCTACAAGCAGAGTCAAGACATGCCGTACCTACAGGCCGTCCTCAAGGAAGCGTTACGACTGCATCCTGCTGTTGGGCAACCACTCGAACGAATCGTGCCAGAAGGTGGTGCGACTATTGCTGGGAAATACTTCGCTCAGGGGGTAGGTAACATAACATCATCTTTTGCTTCTTTATTTTCTAACATCAATTCAACAGACTATCGTCGGCGTCAATTGCTGGGCGGCACACCGAAATAAAGCTGTCTGGGGCGAGGATGCTGATGAGTTCAAGCCCGACAGATGGCTCACAGCGGATACCGATAAACTGTCTGCGATGAACCGAAGTTGGATTCCGGTATGTATTTCTTGGGTGTATTTTAATCGCGTTCAATGGCTGACGGTTGTTTCTAGTTTGGTGTTGGCTCGAGGACTTGTATTGGAAGGCATATCTCCATGTTGGAAATGTGCAAACTTGTGCCTCGCATCCTCCGGGACTTCGATTTCGAGCTGGCCGATGGTCTACAGGGTGATTGGAAAACTACGGCCTACTGGTTCGTGAAACCTTCCAACTTCAGGGTCAGAGTCAGAACCCGTTCGACAGTTCCATAAGTGCGAAGTAAAGCATAGTGCCATATTGAACTGGCAGACGGGAGGTTGTATTGCGGCAATCGCCTATCATAGCAGAAACAGATAAGAATAGTACTCAATATAAAAGATTCTACCAAATTGGTAGTGATGAGGTGCAGATATTGGCTTCGCTGACCTGTATCCTGCCGTATCAGAAATTCGGCGAAAGCCTCCTACAGAATAGATGTCTTCATTGTCTTGAGATCCACCACTGCCGCCAATTTTCCTTGGTTCCGTCCGTTGTCCCCATCATCAACTTCCCTAGAGGCCATCATCTCCAACACCATGGTCCCATCCTGGCCGCCTATGCCGGTTCCAAGCACCTTCCACGCAAACATTCTGAGCTCCATGTGAAAAAACGGCGTCCCATAGTGTTCAATAATATCGCTCTTTTCAACTGCGCGGCATAGATTCTGCCACTGCGATGGGTCCATTCCAAGTCTCTCGCAGCAGGCCCTTTTCTCGGCATTCCACCATGAGGGGAGCAGACCGGCATGTGAAGCAACGCGGTCGACAAACCGGCGGAAACCCTTCAGGCTACTTGCAGACCCGGCGTAGACACTATCATTGTCGATGTTCCCATCCATTGTGTAATCGTCCTCGACTCGTAGGCGATATGCATCGATGAGCAGTCGATAAACATCAGTCTCGGGGCGATCGTGAAGCCAGGTGCCGTTGCCGATTTTCGTGAAGGGCTTTGTGACGGATTTCTCCAACCCTTTAAGCGGAGATGCTTGACCACCATGGTTTGAGGGGGAAGAGGAAGAAGAGCCCGCCGACTCTTTCCCACAAACTTTGCGGTGATTCTTCCAATCGGCCTTTTGGCACTCTCGAGAGCAGTAGGGTGTTGAGGAGCACTTTGCGCAGCGCTTAATGGTAACCTCGGGCGCTGTCTTCCTGCAAGTCACACATGCGGGAGCCATTGTTGCTAGTTAGATGTTGGCTCTTCAACTAGCGGAAAGCTCGACGGGGTTGTTTCAACCAAATTTGAAATGAAAATTGTGATAAACAACTTGAAAGGGGGGAAACGGATTCTCCGGGTTTCATGCATGGGTGAGAATGTCATCACGTGTAACGCCACTGAAAAAAGAAAACATGATTGTTAAAGAATACCTTGATTATATCGCGTAAGCCTGATAGGAATCGGTAGCGTTATATCAGGTATATCATAAAGAAAATCCTGCGCCCAAACATCCTGGCATATAGGTTTTAGCCAACCATATTGCAACAAATAATAGGATGCCGAAAAACAGTGCAGCTACCACGTGTAATTTTTTTCACCTCTGGTGATAATGTGACAAGCTGGCCATTGCCCGACCTTCTTCTTCCTGTTCCATCTGTTCCAAAACCGGACCGCCTTCTGCGTCATCTGCATTTCTTTTGGCTTTGGCCACCATCCGCCTATAGGCATTCGGTCGAAGATGGTAATAAAACTCGTGTTGGCTCTCACTGAACTGGCGTTGTACACCAACGTCCAATCCCAGTGATACGCGTAGGCCTGAATGACTGTGTCCGACGTGACCCAATCGAGTTCAAAGCGTTCGGCAAGAGCAATAGTCTGAGTAAACACCTCGAGCCTAGCCGTCCACTCGGGGGACAGACTGGCATGCTTGAAGAAGTAGGTCCTTCCATGTTTCCAAGATGGGTCCAGGCTATAGGTGCTTGCCCTTGCCGTCTCATTTAAGACAACTCTTCCAGCTCCAGGTAGCAAGTCTAAGCGTGCAATATGAAAGCCATTACGCATCAAGTTGGGAACATTCCTCGCAACGACGAGAAGCTCAGCTCGCCAATGAGGGTGAGCCTTCTCCCTTCTAAATATGCGTCGCCACAGGTTGTCGCCTTTGTCGCCTTCGTGGTAGATCTTAGGCGTGCAACAAAAGACCAAGTTGTGGTACTTGTGGTCGCGCCAGCTTCGAGGCGCCCGCAAGTCCCAAGCGCGCTCAGCAGCGGTAGCTTCATCATCGGATACTTGAAGGCAGGAATATGGAGGTGGGTTGACTTCCCCAGAGTCGTCGCTGGGTCGAGGAGGTGTCATCATGCTCATCATGTTGGGGAGGATGAATTCAGCAAGTAATGAAATCTCAAAGCGTCTTTAACCGGGCGATCTCCATGTATTTTGTTACTTAGAAGATAAAGTCATAATGTCGAGTATAGTAGGCGAAATGTTGAGGGCTCGTGGATTCTAAATAAGATTCCGTATTCAGTCGATGGGGTGGATAGTTTGTGGCTATAGGGATACTTTCGCCTCAGATGACCTGGAGAAACTCTCAAGGTCCTTCGGGCACCAAATGGCGTAAATTAAGACGGCCTGCAATGCCGCCTTGAACCTTGCTTAGCTCCAAGCTGCTGAACGTTGTGCACGATCCAAATTTGGATTTCAGAAAGGGTCGTAGAGTTTGGTTGAACCTGTAATACAGTACGAGTCATTAGATTGAGCAAGCACATAGGTTCAACTTCTAGTCCATCAGCGAAGTCAAAATCCTATTAAATTTCACCAGTTTTATTTTTCGTTGTGGAATTTATCCAAAATGGGATAGGGACATGGATTCTTTTGAGGCTTAAGGTCGGAAAGGGAGCTCAAAATAAGCAATATGATAGGTTCTATGACGAAGAGTTTAATTTCTAGTTGGGTGTGTGGTTTTCAAGGTCAATTACAAGTATTGATGGAACCAAGAGCAATGCGTTTTGCTCATCTCGTAATGCTATGATAAAGGCACGATATCATTTCCAATAAACCACGCTGGACTATGCCATGTTATGCCAACATCCTCTCATGACTTGTAATAAAACCATGGGTTTGAAATCCATATGGCTGATCTTATGTATCCGTAGCACGTTTTGTATCACCGATACCTATGACAACTGGCTCGATATGGGGCACTTAATTACCAATAGGTTGAAGAGGTTATGGCAAAACTCGGGAGCGCCAACGGTACTGAGACTGGAATTCCAAATAATTCAGGAGTAGATCGTGATCAGACAAGACTCGCCACTTAATTGATGAGCATACATTAGGAACATAAGATATATTCCATCATTGTTACATGCATAAGCCGCACAATAGACCCAGACGATAGAACTCGAAAATGGATAAGATCGGTTCGTGATACATAATCGTTATCAGACTTCTCATCCAACCATCCTCAAATTTGAAATTCCCATAAATTCGAAGCTGCTTGAATGACCCGACTTTCACAGATCAAGGGGGCGTACGCCATTTCAAGGACGTGCCCACGACCCAACAGGCCAGGTTATGCAGGAGTAAACTTGTTTTTCTCAAGGTACTCAGCAATATTTGGCCGGTTATTGATTGTCTCAATAAGCTGAACAAGCTCATCTGGAAGTTTAGACTAGGATAGAGTCAGCAAGAACCCGGTCATCTATCTCTGTCAATCAACTTACAGGTAGGGGGATGGATCCAATCCTCATATCATTGTCGATTGACTGGTAGACTGCAAAGTCAACGTATGTGATTTTGTCTCCCAGAAGATAAGGGCCCTTATTTTGAGAATAATATTGACCAATCTGGGCGTAGTAATTCGGGAGAAACTCATTTTTGTACTCGTTCGTTACTCCCTTCAACGCAGCAACCCACTTTGCCTGTGAAACGGTCAGCAACAATTATCAGGCATATCAAACTGAATGTTCCATACCCGCCAGTCAATGTAGATATCTGCCACAGCATCCACGAGATATTTCTCTTGGCTTGTTTCACCGTCATAACCGCCAAATTCCCGCGCAAGGAAGCGCAAAGTTGGGATGTGCTGGTAGCCGAGTTAGACGTGAATGTGCTTGAGCTTGGTATATACGAAATCCTTACTTGGGTATAGATTGATCCCTTGTACTCAAGTGCGGGCAGCAAACCCGTTTTGGTAATGCCTTCCTTTTGTAACTTCTTGCTTTGGGCCGGCCATGTCTCGTCATAAGGGTACCGAATCTCTTTGAACTCGACACCAGCATCCTTCAAAAATAGACTACGAAGGAACTGATTGTTAGTACACGCTTCAAATTCCAGTACACAGGTTAAATTTATGACAGAGGTAGATCTTACTTGAGAACTTCACCCCGACCGAGCCGTCCGAGGGCGAGATAGTGAAAGACTGGTACATCAGATTGAGAACTCATGGTGATCTGCAGGGTTGTGGTTGTGTGTAGGGACGATGAAGAGCTAATATCAAAGGACGGGATTCAGGAAGACAGACGAGGGTTATAAAGTTTGGGTGTCGTCATCCACACGCAAGTCACGAATAGGGCGTGGCAGGGGGGTTACTGTAATTGGTTGCTCGGCACAGAGGAAAACCGCTTCTCCGCATTCTTCACTCTCCTCTTTTGTTCGCTTACGGTGGAGATTGACAGCCAAGAGTTGGTAGTTTTGGTGGCATTTTATTTCAATAGTTTGCAAGGGTGCCTAGCCTACTGGAGACATAGGAATGCAATAATAGGAGCCAAATCGACAGAGCTGTGTGCTCCTCGGAAGCTTCCCCATGGCCTCACGGGCGGTATCTAAGGTGTATTCAAACTCAGCGGAAGAAACGCTGTGATCAATTCCGGTACAAGATTATACTATTATTAATTAAGAGGTCCTAATCTCAAGAGGAAATAAAAATAAACAAAAAGTCTCATCATCGGTCCAGTGATCAGCTAAGCCGCGGCTCGAGCATGACCTATGATATCCTTGATTCCCTCTTCGAGGGTCGTATCGCCACGAACAATATCGCGAGATATCGGATCGGGCTCTTCGACCATTTTTCCTCCGGGCAAAACGCTCAGGCTCATTTCCACTATGTCAGGCACGGCAGAAGGTGACATGAATTGGCCAAAAAAGGTGCTTAGCTGGTCTTTCTCAACCGGTTTGATTGCAACGTCTTGCCCAATTGCCTTCGAGACTGCCCGTTGGACATCGAGCGAGGAATACTTGGCTACCCCGTGTATCTCAAAGATGTATGGATTTGTTTTGCCTTGGTCGCTGCCGGAAGCTCCGGTGACTTTCAAGACCTCACGCGCCAAGATCTTGCCGATATCCTTGACTGCCACCATGGTGATCGCATAATCCAAGGGAGTCAAAGTCGAAAAGATGAAGGGCTCAGGGCCCTTGAGTGTTGCCATCGCCATTGCCCAATTCTCCATGAAATAATGACACCTTGCGATAGTAATTTGGGGAACTTTTGTTTGCGACAGAACCCTCTCCGCCGCATTGTTTGACTTGATCTCTCCCTGTGAATCATCGTCAATTGAATGCTACTCAAGATCCCTTCAAGATGAAGCGACATACCACGCCTTCGGTAAGGTGGCCACCGATACTGCCCAGAAGCACAAGCTTCTTGACGCTCCCAGCTGCTTCTACAGCATTTCTAACATTCAGCGACACCTTCTCAGCCTGGGCGACTGTGTCGCGCCCGTCGGGAGTAGGTGGTGTGGTGGTCCAAACCACATCAGAGCCTGAGAAGTCAAGCGACGATGGATCCTCAAGGTCGCCTTTCACAGCCTTGAAGCTGGGATTCGTCGAGAACTCTTGAGGCGCCTTGGCCGTGTCGCGATAGTACGCTCTGACCTGGATGGATGTGCCGGAGGCAGCGGCTTGCTCGAAGAGAGCCCGGATCGTGGCTGCAGCCGTCTTGGGGCCAGCCGGTGCGATGGTGATGACTGTCATGATGATTGGCAATTTCTTGTTCGATGGATGATGATTTGGAGAAGATCTGGGTGATTCTCGGTGCACTTATATGAGCACTCGGGACTTACTATTCTTCCATCCGGGTCGGTAGAGGACCCGATGTCACCCAATATTCCTCCCTCAGCTTTCTTCGGGGATCTTTGCTCGCGGTTAATGCACGCCTGTTTCCAACATCCGAAGAAGATTAGTGGACCAAACTCAGTTAGAGCTGAGCATCCAGCCACAGTGACACACTTCATACAGCATCAGGCGCCTCACCCAAGGGCGGAGATTGGCTACATGAGCTCTAATGCCACGCGGGAGATCCATATTCCATTCCATTCATTCATGATGCCGCATCTAGTAAGGTTTTAAGGGCTTTGGGACTCATCCTCCGACTCGACATGATATCACAAGGCGCATTGTTAGTCTTCATCCCGCTTCGATATCCTCCAGGATACCCTTGCAATATATGTCTTGTGGCAGTGCAACACAATCCATGCAAAATTCGCATTCGCTTCGATGGCAGCGCTACTACCGTGAAAGATGTCACCGGTGCATGAAATCCTAAAACCCCGCCTAGATACAATTACAGGAGTCCGTGAGCTAACAGAGAGCCATCACATCCGGTACCTCCATACAAGATCATGGGCGACGTATTAGTGATTAATCAAGTTCGTTTAAGTGACGTGAGTCGAGAGTCATGATAGCAATTGAGGAGGGGGGGGGAATACTATTTCCAAGATCTTCTCTCACGTTACTTGTCAGCTTCCATCTCACTAATATTTCGAATCATGACTTGTACTTCTTCCCCTGCAGTCTGTTTATATTTGTTTGGGAGATACTTTGGAACTTGCTATCGGAGATTGGGGCGGGCAACTCGATTTCTGCGTTGTAACCACTATTAGTCTTAGAATTAGTTGTTGCAGTGAAATCCAGAATATGCTCAGACTCGACTTTCGTTGACAAAAGATATTTACTAGTAAATGGCACAATATTCGGTAGCTCCTTTACATTCCTTTCGGGTGGCGGGAACCGAAACCTCCGCCGGAATTCGCCTATAACTATGATAAAGGCTCCATCTACTAATTTATGCGATTACAACTCATCATCCGCAGGTATATAACCTGAACAAGACCTAGTCTTAGAGGGGAGACGTTACAAGCATCAGGTTCGCGCGTCTTGCATCCTCTAACTTCATTATGGGTGGGAATAGAGTAATGACCGTATTCGGCACTGCTCTTGTCTATTATGCCAAATTCTGGGTACTCCGGCTATGTGAGATCTAGTTGCTTTGGTTACTCTAAAAGCTGTCTAGTAAGGAGGTTTCCACCTATAGTTACTGATTACAGCTGACTTATAACTATACCGTAGCCAAAGACTCTCATCACACACAAAATTCTCAGTCAGTTAGTGACGAAGAAAACACTACATGTACGTCCTTGCCGATGATGTCCTTAACTCCCCGAATGAGCTTCCAGCTAAAGTTAAAGATCCAGTATGCGAAGGAAATGCAAAGCTAGTTTCTTCTTTCTCTCTATGTTATATCTGAAGATGAGACGACAATGATAGCGCAGCCAGGCATTCGTGGATCCTCATACGGATCAATCCTCACGCTATTCAATCCCGACCAGTGTTAATAGTTGAATCAAAAATAGCTCCATGCCAAGAACATATGAAAGAAGATAATGTAGAGAAGAATAATTCCGTATCAAATTAAAACTAATTCACATTGTGTAGAATGATAACCAATTAACCAACCCGTTTGTTCCACAACTGTCGCAGTTGTAACAAAGAAACTCCCTCGAGAGAAACTTCTTCAAAAGAAACCTGTTCAAGAGACCTTTGTACTATTCTACCGCCTCATATATTATCCCCAAACCTCCATGTCGTAGTTTAACATATGTTCAAATTCACCTGCTCTCTTTTCACAAACCGTTCTTTCACGTTGCCAACCGCCGGGCAAGGCGCTGTCTGTCTAACCACAAACTATATATTCTTTGGCGCCAACTATCTTTAACATGTCTTCTCAGTCTAACAAGCCCAAAACTGTGCGGTGGAGCTTGAGAGTACCGCCAGCCGAAAGCGATAAGCTACACATATGGATGCGACTTGACCGGCGGCCGAAAAGATTCCTTAATCGCCGAGGGGTACGATACGACGGTCTCAACGACCTTATCCGTGCCATGGGCGGCAAACACAAAGACATTGTTATAGGAAACTATAAGCAAGGCTTTCATGCGTACGGTTTATTCTTCAAAGATCATACCTGGCAGCAGAGGAACAATGGTAATGGAGCTCAGCTCCTAGTCGGATGCATTCCTTACGAGAGGGTCCAGGACAAAGTGACCAGGAGAACAATGGAGAAGCGAGACTACATTGGCGTGGTGAAAAACAACGCCTGGTCAATTGAAGAAATCGAGGCTCTTGGTAAGTGTACATCTGGTAATCCTCTTTTGGCTCGTTCAAACTATTAACAGACTGTACAGCCAGAGCTGAGATAGCCGGAAAGGTGTATCATCACCAAAGGTACAACTGTCAAACGTTCGCAGTCAACCTTGCGAACAGGTTGAAAGACAGATGATACTCGAAGCCAAAAAGATGAATTCATCTTGCTAGCGTAGCAGGCAATAGGTGATCGATGAGTGTTGATAGACAGGCAAAATAAACTTATTAATGTGGCAGCATCAACATGATATGCCACCGGTCCAAAAGACAACGGTTCACCATTGAAGAGGGGGAATTAGACGCGATTCTAAATGATATCCTGAATTCATATGCTCCCGTTTGCCCTTGTATTCCAACAAATTATTCAATTAACCCCCGTCCGGAGCCTGACCCATCCGAAGCCTGGAAGGGTCCTCGCCGCATCAAGCTGAGATTCGATTCGTGCCAATGGTTCCAATGCTCAGGCCGCGGGTATGTCCCATCCTCTGCACGGCCGTAGGTGTATGCTGTCCCCCCGGTGTATTCGGAGTTGGAGGGCAGCCGATGCGCCGGTCAACATAGACCTTCTTGTTGCTCCCTTCGACAAACTTCCAGATCAGCAGCTCGCCCACCCACCATTTGGCCAGCTCAAGGTCGGCAAAGTTGAAACAGAGGCCGCCGCATCGCGTGCTGGCAGAGATGCTGGTTATTCTCCCCGGCAGACGTAGCGATGTCTTGTGCCCATCCAGCTGGCAAGAGACTATGCCATTCCGGTCGCGGCTCTGGACGATTTTGTGGTAGCTCTTGGCCTGCTCTGGGTTCGGGAAGCCGATGATGATGCGGTTCGCTTGCAGGTCGATTTCCACGTTGAGTGGGCCTTGGATGTCATTTAACGAAAGGGACACAGGCGCCATCGGTTATTCAGGAATATCGTTAAAGACTTGGAATAGATGGAGAGAGGAAGAGCGTAGAGGATGTGCTGTTGAGAGGGATGGCAAAAGAAAGGGTTGATCGGTGCGCGCGGCTTCCTCCCCGCAGTTTGCCAACCTCATAATATGTCGGGATCCCACTATTTTTATTCTGCCACCCATCTGATCGATTTGGCAACCCACAGCTGTGCTTTGACGCATCTGCTGTGTTGATTGGACTGGGTTGCATGCTGATTGCATGAGAGTGGCTGGTCAGACCAGTGTAGAGCCTTCACAAACACCTGTATCATGTATGCCGAGCCCAGCTGAGCGCCACGTGGATGAGATACATCATACAGCTGAAAATACGGTGGGCAGAGCAAACCGTGGAGGAGGCAGCCACGATACCCGAACAGTAATAGCTGTGTTGATTGTCTTACAAACGCGTAATCACACCGCGCTGTTTTGGTGGTCTCGCACCAGTTGGGGGAGCCAGCCAAATAGAGACGTGTCTGTCTTGAAATGTGTGTGGCCGGGGGGGATCAAAAGCATACTTGGGCCGGACAGATAAAAGGGGCATTTATGATTCGGCACAACCGAAACAGGTGCTATCGGTTGTGGGCCGGCAACACCCATTCTTCTGTATGCAAGGAGTCTGATTTCTGGGACAGTAGGGCAGTTGGACAGCAGGGCAACAGAGCATCTACGTATCATAGCCGGAAGACATCTTTCCGCGGACTCCGCTCGGCGTTGTGCGGCCGGATGGCATATGCCACTAAGATCCCATAGAATAACAAAGCACTGATATAGGCAAAAATAAAATATTCAGAGACGGCTAAGATCATGCGAAAGCACTATTGCCAGTCCCGCAGCCGATCTTTCATGCCCACCAATGCTGAGCCACTTGCGCGTGAGCGTGAGCAGCCACCATCTCAGCTAAGCTCTGCTGTATGACAATATTGGCTAATATATTTGGCTCGGGCAATGGGAATATCTTGCACTTTTGCCGCATAGTCGGCCAAATATATCTAGAAATACGTATTACGGTAGCTTCTTTCAACAAAGGGCGTTTCTATGTCTGTCATCGCCGTCATCGATGAGTGGAATGATCCGTGTCGATCACCGCGCCGTGGGCTAGAAGCCGGCCTTGCCGTACCTGGCAAGCGATGGCTTAAGACCGGGGAATACTTGTTTACATTGTCTTAGAGCCTTGTTTGAGCTGACGGCAGTGAATTCACATTGATCTGATGAGCCTTTATTGTCATCCATTATAAAACATGGTTCGAGATATAATACTTTTAGCATATGTCATTGTTCTTATTATTATGTCTCGAACCCTGTTTTATAATGGACGACAATCATCGAGGCAGTTTCTATTTAATGCATGAAAAAAACACATCCAGTAAGTTTTCGAAGCGAATGGCCTTAGCGGAAGTATCAGTAGCGTTGTATGCCTTTCCAATGTTAAATCCATTATTATTTGAGGGCGACAAGCCACATGATTTATTCGTGGAATGTGAATCCATTCTAAAGTACTTCAAAAACGAGCTGAAAAACTCGCTTCGATATTATAAATTCTTCATTGCTTTGAGAGAGGAGATGGAAGTCATTTATACACAAGATCAAGCCTTGCGGCCAGAAAAGGGGCAGAGTTTGAGTAGTTCGTCCATGTCATCCATCGAATACCCACCAGACTGCATCTTCATCATCCCCATAGGACACATTGCCGGCGCTTCCTTCTTCTCTTCCTCATGCGTGCCGTTTGTGGCGCTCAACTCTCGCTGCTCGACCTTCTTCCCTGTCGCGAGGACCCTCTCCCCTTTGGCTAATTTGGACTGCGGGGGTCTTTCCCAGTTCAAAACCTCTCTTCCGTTCGCAAGGGCATCGATTCGCCGCTCGCAATAAGTGACGATTGACTTTGAGCGGGTTGATCCATCTTGCATGATGTATGAGCGGGAGATTGGCTCAGGCTCGGTCATGACCGGCCACTCAATGTGTTCAGGCGCTGCCTTGTAAGATAAAATCTGAGGTCCCGAGGCCCGGCGATCTTGCCACTCCTTGATCAACGCATGGAACTGGGGGCCGGGAGCATCCAGGACAACTTCGGGATGCTGGGCCCAATTTCTGGCCTGGATGTTTTTGAAACCTCGCTGGTCGTAATCTCCTCTGCGGGTGATGAACTCATACACTGTAGATGATACGCCGAGGATGTCGTCCCGGGCACCAAAGAGATCCTCAGATCCAACATGAACGGCGACGTTGAAGTTTGTCAGTTTAATGGAGTCCCTTTCAGCGTCGACAATGATGGTTTCAGCAGAGATGTTCTGATGCTGAATTCCGTACTTCAGATTCAGGTCATCGACGACATTGATTAACTGTTTGAGCCATTTGAGCTTGAATGTTGGCCGCTTCTGGTCTTTGAGCGACGCCCCATGCGTTGATTCCGTTGTGAATCCGATGGCCTTCGAACCTCCCTCGTCGACAACGATATTGTCGAACAGTGCTATATACGGGTGCCGCGGAAGACGTCTCCACAGATTCATCTCATCCCAGATTCGAAACATCCAAGCTCGGTCCCAGTAATATTTAAACTCCAGCTTTTGTCGTGATTAGTCTCCAGAGCCGATTACCTTTCTCGCCCATAAGGAAGCTACACATACCTTAGCCCCTGTGACTGTATGCGACACCAAGTCAATGCCAGGGCCAAGCCGATCAAGTTCAATGAGTTCTGAGCGTCGAATTGGATCACGGCCCTCCACAGGAGTCACCTCCTTGATTGGAGGATAGTAGACAGACATGGCCTGGTCATACTTGGGGTCTTTGGAGCTGGATATCAGCCTGCCACTAGGGGAAACGTGGATCAGGAAAATATCGGGGTCGATTTCGTCAATGTGCTTCTTGAGCTGTTCAATGGCAGGCTCCTCGTCATCAAGCTCTTGGTCCATTTTGACAGATATGTTGCGCCGCTGGTCCCAATCTAGAATATGCCACACACTCGGTCCATCTGGCGTGATATCACCACTGGTGGCGTAGAACCTATCCTTTTCGCTGATCATGATGACTTACAGCTTGATAATCGGTTGCTAATTGAATGAGGAAAGAGGCAATTGTCAACCTATAAAGACTAGGACAGTGATTCTTCTGACAAATAATCCTTCCGACCTGGCGACTTTGAATAAAACCCCAAAACTGAAATTGAAATCTCAGATTGAGGATTGGTCACCGACTCATCAAAATCGTACCACTCAGTCGGTCTCCGAGACCCAGAAAAACGATTACAAACGGTGAAGGGGGCCGGAGAGTGCCGGTGGAGAGTGAAGTTTCTTTTGACAGAGGCGGCCCTAAACTCGTTTTGTCTCTTACACCCGAGAGGATCCGTATCCTCATCCGATAAAAAACTCGAAAAGAGGAAAGATGAATGGGAAATTCTGGGATTCTCGGAGAGCAGGATTCCGCATCACGTGGACCAACGCATGAAGGGAGTCCCTGTATCCTGTCTGCTCCCTTGGTTAGCACGTTTTCCCTAAAATTAGCCATGCATGGATCAAGTTAAAGCCTCGGGTCAGTGCTCTAATTTGAATTCAATGCTTCATTCAAGTCGCTGTTCTCTTATATAGTCCAGATTAGGTATTTATGAGGTATCACAGCAGAAATAATACAAAATTAACCCCATCACGGGGACAGATATCAAACACACTTCTCCTGGCACAGACACCCAAGCCAGGCTTTTTGGCAAAACATAAACACAAAATACAATAAGCATCTTCAGCCTTCCTTCACCTGGTGGATATTGGCTAGACTAGCCCGCCGACTAACACAAGGAGTGCCCCGTGGGGTTCCGCGTGGAGTGACGCGGCTTTCGCCAAAGAACCGTTGCTGCTGGCTGAACCGCCTTCCAGCGCCTGGTCGCTCAACCGAGCCTAATGCAGGTGTCAATGTCAGCGATTGTTTAAATGGGGATGATGGGAAGGGGGGCAACTTACTTCGGCGGTCTTCGGGATCGTGGACGGCGCTGACTCGTCGGCCCATGCCGTGGCCTTCGGTGCGCGACGCCTCGGCCAGCTTCTGGGCGAAGGGCGAACGCTTCCGCAGCGTGGGGCCCTTCCAGTAGATGACATAGACGGCGATGACGAGGACGAACGAGATGGCGAAGAGGATCGTGCATGCGTACTCGAGGTTGCGGCCGCTCTCGGCTCCAATGTTCTGCATGAAGGGGAGGGCGGGGACGGTCAAGACACCGGCGAGGAAATCACGAGCCCAGCCGTTGCCGCCGGTGGCGGAGGCCGAGTATGGGCCGTAGGCGCAGATCATGTAGTCGATGGTGGCCATGTAGATGGCGTAGTTGGCAATGCCGATGAGGGCGGCGAAGATCATGGATGCGATCCAGTGAATGGGAGGACCCTGGATGGTCCAGGCGAACCCGATCAGGCCAATTGGCAGGCAGGGTGCGGTATAGAGGAGGAACCACAGCCTCGACTCGTACTGGGCACGTTCGTCGTGGGGTTTGGCAGCCCGCTCCTTGATGTTTCGCTGGATGGCGGGGATGAAGAGGATCCATGCGAGGACGTATCCAACACCAATGGAGAGGAAGGAGAGTCCAATCTGGACAGTGTCGAAGTCCCACTTCTTGTAGACCAGGCCGAAAGACTGGATGAACATGAAGATAAGAGCGTCGGAGAATCCTGAAAGCAGGGACAAGACCAGCACAATGGGCTCAGTGAGGAACATCTTGAAGGGTCGGAGCCAGGTAGAGATGATCTCCTTGGCGGAGAAGCGGTCGGCGAAGGGCACAAGCTCATCAGGGCCCCAGACGTTGGCGCTGGGGTCTTCCTGTCTACGCTTCTTGGCGATGCGGTTCATCATGATGGTAGTTCTAGTCTCGGGGACGGTGAAGAAGTGGATGATTTGGACGGCAG
The DNA here is from genome assembly GCA_902006505.2 of Clonostachys byssicola. Taxonomy (NCBI): domain Eukaryota; kingdom Fungi; phylum Ascomycota; class Sordariomycetes; order Hypocreales; family Bionectriaceae; genus Clonostachys; species Clonostachys byssicola. The sequence goes on from CABFNO020001300.1 coordinate 64,365, forward strand.
CGCCGAGGATGAGTTGGACCCAGATAGACCAGGTCCAGTGGAGGTACTCCTCGGTGAATCCACCGACGATGGGACCAAGCACGGAGCCACCGACGGAGGAGAAGACGACATAGGCGACGGCATACTGCTGGGTGTCTGCCTCCCACATGTCGGCAATCATACCCAGAGTGACGGAGCCACCAGCTGTGGACAGGCCACCGAGGGCTCGGCCGATGAGGACGGTGGCAAAGTTGGGAGCGAGGGCAACGGGAAGCTGCCAGATGTTGACGAGGAGCATAGATAACTGGAGGACAGGCCAGCGACCGAACTCCTCGGACCAGGGAGCCCAGAGCTCACATCCAAAGGCGTAGAAGACGAGGAAGATCATGGCACCGCAGCGGGCAGCCTGGTCGCTGACGTTGAATTCCTCAGCAATGCCCGGGATGGCATTGGAGTACAGAGAGGTGTTGAAGTTCATGGAGACCTGAACCCAGAAGATGACGGTGAGGATGTACCACTTCTTGAGCCAGGGGAAGCTGTATCCGAGCTCCTCGTAGCAGTCATCCTCGGTGATTTCGTACTTGTCGTGGGTGCCCAGCTTCTCAATGTTGGCACCCTTGCCCTCGTATGCAGCAATGGTGTCGCTATTGGTGCTGTGGCTGATATGCTCTGTTGAGCCTGAGCCAGAACCATCACTTCGGAGCTTCTCGCTGGCGCGCTCGAGGTCGGCATGGATCACGAGGTCGGCAGAGCCGTCCTTCATGTGGTCAGAAGGCATCTTGGTGGAAGCCCCGACTGGGTGAGAATGATATCCAAGACGAAGAGGAGAGCGTTAGGCCAGAATTGAGGCCCTGTCTGTTAGATGACACAATGAGGATGGGGATTAGAATTAACGTTAGGTTCGGGGACTGCGGAGAGTCCTTATAGTTGATGGAGTTCTGGGGCAGAGCGAGCACATGGAGAGCTCTCTGGATGCGTATAGGATCAACTCCTCCCCAGAGGGGCCGGATGCGGGATAGTAGACACTGACATCACCTTCTAGACGGGCCCTTTGCGGCTCTCAATTCCATAACCCTGCGCTACTACAACATGCAGGATGCAAGGACCGGCCAGGCTAGTGCTGCTCCCAGACTACCTGCGCAAGGGCCGTTGTTTTGCCCGCACTCGGTTGTCACGGAAGCAAAAGAATACGGTTGCCTGCGGTGGAAACATCATCAACAATGGGGGCACGAACAAGACACGGTCATTCCTGTGGAGCTGCTGCTGGGGATCCGGCGGAGGGGGTCCGCACTTAACGCACGTCGAGGATCATGGCGGTGTTCTGGGATGGCTACATGCAGGCCAGGCTATTTACCAGTACATGCCAAAGGATCAATCAAGACGGCGGCGGTCTGCGAGCAGGTAGATTGCTGTTGTCTCAGAAGCCGGCTACGATGGCAATCCGAGACAGCCACCCGGATGAGGCAAAGGCACAGAACCAGGCTGGCTCCCTTCCCGGTAGTTGTCAAATAGCATGTCTCAAATGGGAACAGCTCCCACTGCCACTGGCCCTCCCACGCAGAAGCCGCAGATTCGGCCCGTTGTTTGCAGCTAGGATTAGACTTGGCTCCGGCTGGTGGTGTGCAGGGTCGAGCTACAGGAAAACTCTACCCATGGCATCATCCACGGCCAGAAGACGTTGGACAGTCGCCTCAAAAAGTGGCTCGACCATCATCTGGGCCGTCTGGTTTTTAGGAATGACGTTGTGACTTTTGGCTACGCGCTATCAAGTCGGGAATAATATCATCTTGCAGCATCAAGTGGAGAGTATCGGCACGCCTTTGCCGGCCAGAGCCCCAGTTTCTGCTCCATCTAGGCAAGAGGAGCAGCTGCTTATTCTTGCTGCTTGTCAAGCTGATGTCTGTCGCAAATGACGCTGTCAACCAGGTCCAAGGACGAAATCGTGATGGGAGGGGGCCAAGACAGGTCTCACTCGAGCCAGAGTCGACGGTCGAGAACGTGCCACACTAGAAGCTTGATTGATATTCATCTCAAACCATGTTGAAAGCGGCCCTCTTCCCACCGGGCTTGTTTTTCGCCCATTGCTCCCGTTTTCTGGGCTCCTGACCTGCAAATTGTGCCCAATTGGCTTTGGGTAGCGCACGCCTGATGATGACGCTTGCGCTGAAACGGAACTGCCAACGATTTGATGATCGATCGGAAAGTTCAATCAAGCTCTTGGCACAGATCCACTATTGATACTGCATCCTTCTCATCCTTGCTGGGAGAGTCACGATCGCCCGGCAGGGTCAGAAAATGGTGCCCGCGATCCGATGATGAGCGGCGGATGCGCCCCTTGCCAATCAACCATGGTTCTCTCATACGCGGTATCATTGCCCGTGGAGCCATGCTTACCATGGACTTTTGAAACATCACCATCATCATGAGAGATACCAGGAAAAACTGTCGATTTTTTTCCCAAGTTCTCCAGTTTACCATGAGGTAAAAGGTGAAATGGGTCTTGGTTTGATGGAGCTGCCCGTCTTAGCTGGTGGTTCCATCCAGCAGGCAGCAGCATTAAATTATGAAGATCTTTATTCCTCTCTCCATCTTTTCAGGTCATTCTGCAGAGAAAAATTGCATTCATGAGCGAATATACCGCGATGAACGAGACATGGTCAATCGAGCGGTCTGGGGGTGCAACTTTGTCTCTTGCTACCCAGCCAAACGGTGCTCACCTCCATTGATCGTCTCGGGATACCTATTCGGGGATTTTCACTGGAATGCGAGATCCCCATGGAGAAGGAAACTTTATCGACTCTGAGTTTTGGCTGCTGTTGCGGGGAAATTAAGCCTCGGTCAGAGGAAAGGTTAGATAAGGTAGCAAGTAGTCAGTCTACTGGGAAGCTTTGAGTCTCAGTGAGAGTAAAGATACGCCAGCAAGCTGTAGATTGAATCGGATCTCTGGCCGAGACATGAAAACTACCACCGAACATGCCTATCATAAGGTGTTGTGATGTTGCAAGTGTTGTCGAAATGGCTGGACAGCTGCCTGTAGTGAGACGCCTGAAGCATCAGGATTTACAGCACTTCGGGAAAGCCTCCAGAAGGAATTACAGCGCCCGTATCGTACTGGAGGCCGCTATGATGACCCACGTCCTCTGTAGCAACGCCCTAACAGATCGTCGCGAGCACTACATATTGGTCGCTGGGACACTCAGGAAGTCATCAACTAACCGTGCCCGGTTAGCTCAATCGGTAGAGCGTGAGACTCTTACGAGTTCACATCTCAAGGTTGCGGGTTCGACCCCCGCATCGGGCTATTCCTATAATCGATTCTTTTTTTGCAAATTCAAATTTTACTCAGTTCTTTTTCTTTTTTTCGTTCGGCTTTGAGGTTTTTCTTTTTAGCAGCTAACTTGTAGACAAGATATTCATATTATCTTATGCACTTTCAAGCATTGAAGATTGATCTCATTGGTGTCTGCTAGTACGCGGGTGTTGATATTTGAAAATAGTCAACGATTTATTGTCATGTTACTCAATATGCAACGCACCGGTGAAAAAAAATCGCTAACGACATCCTCCTGGATGCAGTTCAAACTATATTTGCCCATGATCAAAGGCTTTTGACCCATGGGTAAATCTTATTGACCAGGATTTACGATATGTTGGTTTGCTGGTATAGGGTAGCTACACGACACTGGAAGACCCGCATCCACTAATCGACGTTGGTCATTGACGCGTGAAAAAAAAACAACGCGACAAGAGACTAGACCGAGCAACGATTCCTTAATCGTGGTTATTGTTGTTGGTTCTTTCGCTGTAGGAATGAGTTGAGGATATGTTAAAATCTTCGTTTCCCCCAGACCTTACCCACCTCTAGCCGACAAGTGTTCATCAATTTTGGCCAGCCGTTCTAAACGCGGGCGAAATTTTTACTTTCGTGCGTTCAACGTCGTGAATTAGGGCTTTGGGAAAGAAGAACATCACTGGTTCGGCCTAAGCGGGGTCAACAAGAGCTCCTACTTGCCCGAGGCTACTTACCACGAAGCTGGACACGGGTCTCCTAGTCGAAGTTGGAAAACATCTGACCCAACCACATTCACTTGCCGTCACAAGGATGATCTCTTTGGCAAATAATCAAGTGTTCAAACTAGTCCTGATCCTGGGTATATAGAACATTCTGAGAATGAGAAAAAGGAAAGACAAAAGGAAAAGAAGATACCAGCCTAGATACACTGGCAAGAATGAAACCCATCGTAGCGTACAAAGTAAATCCCAATCGTATACAAGCCGGCAGCGTACATTTAAAGGCTGCCTCAGCGCCAATTCCACCAAGTTTCTACCTCTTTGATTACAGTTTCATACTGACTGTAGCATTGCATCCTGTAAGACTTCCCCTTGTTGGCCTTTTCTTCCCAAATGATGATGAAGTCTGTCGCATTCTCAGGGTTAAGTGTGATGGCCTTGGAACAGTCAGTTTACTTTGTATGCTAATATGGAGACAATGAATAGACGTACAACAATCTTCAAGTTCTTTTTCTTGGATAGTATTTCTTTAAGAGCTTGATAGTGCCCCTTGAGACCATATGTGAAGCTGTGTGAGGGCTTGACACCTCGGCTGTTCCTGTAGGCGATGACATATGCACCGTCATAGCCAAGTCCCACAGTAACGATGCGAGGGCCATCTCGCTTCTTGGGATCGTATACCTTGAGGGCGTTTTTGAGGTTATCGGGTACGTTGGAGCTCCAGGATGACTTCCACCGAGCGTAGTAGGTCTGGTTGGGCCCAAGGGTGCAAGCCTTTAGATGATCGACTCCATGGGTCGCCAGGGCTTCTTGAAGTCGTGGATATTCGACTTTTAGATTTTCACTCATCTCTGATAGGTTAGGTTAGCTGGGTTGGCGGAACAACAAAGGATAGTCTTGATGTGCTTCACGTACCGACACCATCCGAGTAACGGGCCAGCCAAGTTGGACTCTCGCCGCACTTCTTCCCAAGAAAAACGGAGCGGAGCTGTTTTGATCCTGATGCCGGTGTCTGACCAGGTCCCTCGTTACTAGCCATCTATGTTAGAGTGATTGGAGGAGAAAGGTAAGGTTGCAGGCGACGCTAGAGCTGCTCACCAACGAGTAATCACAGGGCTTATGCACGTATAATAAACGCCTGACATTGAGATGGAAAATGCTAGCTTCCCTTTGCGGCAGTGCCATGGCTTGAGCCTTTTGTGGTGGTGCTCCAACTCGGAGTGCATATATTCGGCGCTCAGACGGTTCGCTAGGATGTCCACTTTTTCGTTCATCTCTTTGATCTGCGCGGTGTGGGCGTTCTGCTCATCGTACATCTTCTGCTGCAATTTGCTAAGGCGGGCGTCTCGCTGCGAGATGAGACTTTCCATGTTGAACCGAAGGGCCACGGTGTCTTGCTCGACTCGCTGTATCTTGACCGTGTACTCATCCCGGACCTCCTTGAGGGCCTCCTCTGCCTCTTGGTCGCGTTGTTTAATGGCCTCCCTCATCTGCTCTTCGACCTCGTGCAGCCGCTTTGCCCACTTCTCCTGCTCCTTGAGCAACTCGCTCTTGAGCTCCCGACCTGCCGACGTTTGATCGAGGGTGAGGTTTTCGTCAATCAATTGCTTCTGTAAATCTGTGGTGATGCAGTTGCTGTGTCCGATGAGTTGGTGCACCAACTCCTTGGCCGAGCTCTCATTGTGGCCGTGTCGACGGACAGAGCTTCCTTTGCTCACCATCCAGCCCCAGAACTCGGAGGTATGGATCAGCTCCTCCTCTCGCCTTGTTCCCTCCTCCTGCGACACCTTATCCCACATGGTGGTCACAAGAATTACCTGCTTCAGGGCATCTTGACCACATAGCTGCTTGAACATGAGGAGGTTCTTCTTGGCGGACCCCTGCATACGAACGTCGGTGATGCGATGAAGATAGATAATGCCGCTGAGCAGGATCTTGCTCTTATACGAGCTTCCGAGCCAAACGGCAATCTCGCTGAGGACTTCTGTGTCGCTCTTGTTGGTGTCGTCGAAGCCAGGGGTATCGATGAGGTATACGGTTTGATCAGGCGACATGTCGTATGCGTAGACATCGACAATGGCCGTACCTGTTCCCATTAGGCTCACGGTGCTCCGAGGGGAGATTGATGATGGGGTCACGTACATGCTTCCAGAGTGTGGCCAATTCGGACGGCCTTCCCCGAACATAATGAGATGAATGAACTCTTACCCGACCCCGTGACGCCCATTACGGCAATGAAGGCATCGTTTGGTCTACATTTTTCGATATAGATGAGTATGTGTACATGTAAAAACAGCAGGAGTGAGCGTACCTCGCAGTGCGACCTCCTCGGAAGTCTTCAGGTTCTGGTGGCTCCCGGGTGGCCGGGGCCGCATCCTCTGGCTGATCGTTTTCCGGCATGGCTGGAGCATCATAGAATTCTTCACATCCGTCGTCAGACATGGCTGTGATACCGCGAGTTGGGATCTTACGTGAGTGGGCAGGCCCAGCATGCACCAGGGCCATGGTGGTCACATAGGCGATTATAAGGCCGCTGGGAGGGAAAGATTCACGGCATATTCCTCCGTCCGGCGGGGACCTGTGTGACTGTTAAGTTTCAAAAAGAATGAGGCACTGCCTGTGTAACATGCTGCGAGTCTGGACGCCTTGAGCTAACGAGCCTCACATTTGTTTGCGGATTTCATGCGTGTCAAAGTGTTGGAAATGATGCCTAACCCCCGTCAGGTTGGGCTGCTCGACCGGGCCAGAAATAAACTATGCTGGATGGCACGCACATGTAGGTAAAAAGCAGGGTTGCATTGGCGGTTTCACAGGCCGCGGCCATTGGGCAGAGGTCTCGCCCAGTGGCCAAGGATGACCGCATAGCTGCATGATTGCTGTGGATGCAACGGTAGAAGCTGCATATTTACGTCTGCGATGTTTTCCAGAGGGCCGTCATTCGCGCCACGCACGACACACACGGTTATCAATTGCAGCTGACTCCAGTCAGAGGAAGCGAGGAGTAAGCCACAGACGCATCACATCACCAATAAATGCTCGGATTCGAGTGATAGCTGTGCTTCTACGGGTCACTCGGCCAGGCATGACACCATATTGAGCGCATCTTTGTGCCCCAGGGGCCCCTCCCTTCCCCCCTTCGCTTGAGTGCTGGATCCGCCCATCATGAGAGCGATCTCCACGTTCCGGCCACGATAGGCATGTCTCGCTGTGATGGTGCCCCGCGTCCTCCCGGCTGACCACCATTATGGGAGGGACAATACGGCATGCCTTATCGTATGCCTTAACGGTGGCGTAGGTGCCATTTGTACGAGAGTGTCACCAATCAGTTTGCCCTCATCGGCCGATGGGCAGAGCGGGGTTTCGGACACAGCACATTGGTTTGGGCACAGCACATCTGCATCCTCCCTGGAGCACTGCCACTCTATCCACTGCTTGAGTGCTGAGCAGTGCCGTGTACCGGAAGTTGGTTCGCCGAGGCAGATTTCTCGCTGCACTGATGAGTCTGGGGAGCGCTGAGCCCACCCAAACACACCAGACGGTCCGGGTGTCGGTTTTTTAATAATTTGCACTTCTCAGCATCAAACGGTATAGGCACTTCTAGGCACTTCGGTCGAATCTTCCTGAAGCTCTGGTTGTAAGATCGGAGTCAAATTGTTCTCCGTGTATCTTGAGAAAACCAAAATGAACCCCGAAATAGAGAGCGTGAATGAGCGACTCGAAGATCAGGCCCGACGACTTTCAGCTTTAATTGGCGCAACAAAGCCCCGTGCCACTGACAGATTTTTCTTGGTCCTGGGTAGAACAGGCTCGGGCAAGAGTACATTCATATCCCGCTGCACAGGAAAAGATACCAATATTAGCCATGGTCTCTTCTCATGTAAGAGGCGTTTCTCCCTTATCAATTGCGAGCCGTTGTATAATAATTCTGGCTAGGCACCGACTCATTGGATGTGTTTGACATGAGATGGGAGGGACGTCGCATTTACTTGATTGACACTCCTGGATTCAATGACACAAACAGGCCAGAAATTGACACGTTGAGTGTCTTGGCCACTTACCTGGGCGCATCTTACTCAAATGGCGTGCGAATTTCTGGCGTGTTGATGCTGCATCCAATATCCGACAATCGAATGTCTGGCACCAACATGCGGACCATTGAGATGATAGAGGCCATGTGTGGATTTGACAGTTATGATAACTTGGCCATTGCCACGACGATGTGGCCGGAACAGTCCACCAAATACGACAGGGCGACACTCAATGCCCGCGAGGCCGAGCTCGCTGGAAGCAATAAATTCTATGGTTCGATGATATCCAAAGGCGCAGCAATGTTTAGGCTCCATGTTACAGGGAGAAAAGGCCAGAATGGCGAAGTCTTCTCAGCAGAGCGCATCTTGGCCCATCTCATCCGCCGATCGGATCTTCATGCTCCAAAGGCCCTACGACTACAAAAGGAATTGATTGACGAAAAGAAGACCATAGGCGAAACATCGGCCGGGGCCGTCATTGCCGCCGATATTTCCAGACACCACCAAGTCCGGGAGAGCGCATTGCAGCAGTTGGAGGAGAGGATACGAGAACACATATATGGTGGTAGTAAATCACGCCTTGCTGAACTACGGCAAAGCAAAGCCGCGTGGCAGCAAGAGTTGAAAAAATTAGAGGAGGGTAACGAAAAGTTGAGACAATCGATGGAAGACCTTGGCGCAAAGGAGTTTCAGAAAGCAAAACAGAAGATCGATGAGATTGAAGACCATCTCATGGAGCAGGTAAATCTCAAAGAGGAGGACTTGAAGGACATGGAGGATTCTCTTCACCACATAAACAATGACCGATCTATGGCATTGATCCTCCCTAAAACGCCAGAACCAGACGACGGCTCTAGGTCAAGTAGACAGAACCAAACGAGCCGACAACGGACGCCATCTCCCACGCCTTCGGCTACACCATCAACTGCACCATCTACTATCGAGAGGCATCTCTTGAGCCAGAATGAGGAACTTATGAGGTTGGTCAGGATAGCCAGGAGAGATGCGAGCGAGATGCGTAGGATATATGCAGCGTTCAAAGGAAAGACAAGAGACCAAGCCATAAATGGTACGGTAAACGGGGTTGCTGCCGGGGCCATGTCTGGCATTATCGCTGCTGGTGAGACTAACTTTTCCCTTTCCTATAATGTGACTAACAGTTTACGGGATTTTAGTCGCTGCAGGAGGGCTCCTCTGTTCTGTAATGTAGCAGGATTGTTGGTAATTTTGGAACGAAAAGGAATAGATTTACTTTGCATATTCTTGTTTATGGAGCAAGTACTCGTTTGTATAATGACTAGGAAAGAGGTTCCACGCGAAGCTGTCACCTACTATAATTCTCAGCAGCCCATCTAATATGGTATTCGATTGGAAAGATATGTTTTTTCGGAAGATGTCAATGAGGAAATGGCATCTTTGGTTTAGCATCCTCTTATTGTGAGGGCGGTAAAGAGACTAGATGCTAAAGAGATGAGGCCATCACCATCAACCAAGCGCGTAATTGGTTTAGTGGTAAAATTCTCCGTTGCCATCCGAGCAGCGTCGGGGAGCCCTGGGTTCGATTCCCAGATTACGCATTTTTGCTGTTTCAGATGGCTCTTCGGCTGGTGGGTTCTTCATTTTTGAGGTTGGGGTTAACTGGAACTATGGGAGAGACTATCAACCCCCGGTTATTCCCAGATCCCCGGAAACGGGGCTCATGAAATCGAAGGGAACTATAAGTTCTGGAATATGAAAGCTTGGTGGCATGTTCACAGGTTGGGTTGCGCAAGTGTTTAAACTACAAACGATAATTAGGGTGCTTCAATTTCATGTGCTTAACTAAACGATCATAACGAATATTATCAAACTCCGTCCCACATTCTGGACATGGGCGTTTGGAAACGTCCCGCCCCGTTCTTGCAGCCTCCGCTCGGTGAGTCGTTACCATGTGGCGGTCTAAGTCCCTCTCATACGCAAAGCGCTTAGAACACATAGGCATAGGACATCCCTCCGGTTTATATTCCTTTCTTTGATTTTTCCTTGCGCAGACTTATCAGTTTCTACCTTCTATTCCTGCTGGGGACGAACACTTACTTGAGGTCTTTAGGGTCCTTTCTTTTACGTCTCTTTGGTTCCCTTGTACCGTCCTTCTCACTCCGTTGCAAGGGTGTTTCTGGGCTGGGTATGCCAATTGGTTTTGGCAGCAATGGGCGCCCAGGCGGACTAATTATCTGAGTTGTCCGTGGAGCCTGATCATAGAAAATTGGGACAGGCATTGAACCCATTGAATAAGGATATCCCCTGTGGGACAGAGGAAGAACATCGTTGCAAGTGAAGAAACCTGAGTAATCATTGAGAAACATACCCGCTTCTTGGTGCATAAAGATGCTGCTCGGATCTAGTATCTCATGATTCTGTAGGTTAGGAGATTCAGCGAGCAAAGACTGATATTCGAGGTCACATCCACTGATGCTTCCTGGATTACAGTTGTCGAAGGCAATATCCTCAAACCCGTTGGATGAGCTCGCACTTGTATCTTGTTCGTCCTCGATATTGAGGTCCTCCGAGACGGTTGGGAGTGTTAATACTCTGGGGTCAATAGTGCCATCCTCAAAGGATGCGAAAAAATGGTGTTGTGGCTCGCTGTGATCCATGGCGAACCAGCTGAGCGAGAATGAATTGCCCACCTCGTGGGTATTGAAGTTTGTTGTTGTATGTTATGCAAGCAGTTATATTGTGTAGTGATACCTCGACTTTGATCAAAGTATGTAAATGGACACCTTTTACCGACGCTATCCGGGTCCAGCAATCTGGTACCTCTGCTTTGGTTAGAACCTAGACATCATTGATGAAACAATCTGGTCATGGTCTCACCATCACAAGAGGTCATGACATATGTTCGGAAGCCACGCGACAATGCCTAGCGCCCGGTAAAGTATCCGAACGGGTACCTGAAAGTTGAGGATTTGTGAAGACAAAGACTCTGTTGCCCAAGCTAAGGCATGGCAACATCAATGCCTTCACAAAAGGTCCTCAACCGTCAAGTATCATAGCTGATACTTTATCTGACCTATGTATCGCCATTAGCATATTGCCCATAAAAGTGTTCAAGAATTTACCAATCATGGCAAGAGAAACAACTTACTGGCTGCCACCTTGTAATTGCTAAAGCTGGGAATGTGGTACTGACGCGGCCACAACGATGTATGAGGGAGGGCGGCACCGCATGACGTGATGTGGCATGGCATGCGGTGCCGCCCCGGTGAACTTGGAGTGTTAGACGCCTTTGAGGATAGGTGTTTTCAATGACTAGATAGACTAGGTAGGTGTTTGGTCAATCAAAGAGACTGGAAAGGAGCGAAGCGGAGATGTTAGACGGAAGTAGATGGATGAAGAAGAGAGGAATCAAAACGAGGGTATCGCTTGGGGGCGGTACTTATAGGCATAGGTAGCAGTGAGAGCTGACAGAGTACCACCAAAGGTAGGGGTCAGTTGCAGCCATCCGGATTTTGATTGGTCTTCACATGGAGGCCGTCAATTAAGATATCACTGAAGCACCAATAGGGTGGAGAAGCACTTCAGCTGCGTTTCTTTCGTCTGAGACACTTTAGAGCATCCCAACCGAGCGGGGGCGTAATGCCCTCACGCCCGAGAGTGATGCCATCAACCATACAAAAGCACCTTCAATATATCTCCTTGTTTGCTTCCGCCACTTTTTCTTGAATCACTTCACATCTTCTGATCTTACTTATCTTACTCATCTTATTGACCTTACTGATCATCATCTACCTCATCTACCTCATCTACCTCATCTACCTCATCTACCTCATTTGTCGTTTCAACTGATTTTACTCATCACGAGCGATTTAACACCTGGTCAACAGTGTTGTCCCTCACAATGTCTGTCAAAAACGAATATCAGCATTTCATTCCCCAATTTCTCATCAAGAACTTTGCGTACCCTTTCAAATGCCCGAAAGCCGAGCTGGCTGGGAAGAAGAAGAAGTGCAAATGCAGACATGAGAAGGGAAAATATCCTAATGACCTAGTCGTCAACTGTGTCAACCTCCATACCACGCCTTTTTCAATCGATGTCCGCTCAGTCAAGAGAATTTTTGGCTCCCCCGGCATGTACTTGGACCCGAACCAGCCAACAACCAGCCAGCAACGCCGTATTGAAAGCATGTTCAGCAAATTGGAATCTCATGCGAGCTCCATCTTCCGGAAGATTGTCAAGTCCTACGAGGCCGGCGATGGAGCCATGTCGCTGACTAGACTTGAGCGAGATAATGTCAGAAAGTTCTTCTTTATATTGAAGTATCGTGGCAGTACTTTCCATCGTCGATTCTACCATGATAGGGCCAGCGACTACAACGCCGACGACCGCGAAAGGTTGCACGAGTATATGAGGCAACGCGGATTCTCTAGTCCGAGAGATGTCTGGTACCATAATCTGGAATGTATCATGAATTTGAAAATGGATGTGAAGGGAGAGTGGAGGGAAGAGCTTCCGCGCCAAATGTTCTCCGATGACGCCCGCTGGTTCATTATGCATGTTGACTTTTTTTACATGGCTTTCTGTACACCAGTTGATCTGGACGATGAGTTTGTTCTGACCGAAAACTGCTACAATATCTTCGAAGGACCCAACACCTTCATGAAAGATGAGAGCACAGGCGAAGAACACGGATCCTACCATGGCAGTTTTCATGAATTCGCCACCATTTCCCCGCGCCTGGTGGTCGTGCTACGGTCCTTAGCACTGCCAAATCGCCGGGAAGACATGGATCCTGAGGTGAGGAAATGGCGTCAAGAAACATATGACGCAGCCTATGGAGAGCCCTTTGGTCCAGGATTGAAGTCACTCCTTCACGATCTCCCAATTGAGAAGGCAACGAACTCCTACAGCCAAATCGTTGGAGATTATGTTGTCCAGTTACCGGAACATGATGGCAAGTTTCGCCCAAATGACAAATTCGTGTTTCAATATTATCCTATTAGCCCTCGACACGTTCAGACACTGAACAATCTCTTCCTGGAAAACGCTGACAGAAGCGACACCCTGGCCTTCAAGAACCAAACCACCTTCCTCAAGATACTCGAGGCTTACATTAGTGGCCCATGCGAATCGTTCAAAATCGCGGGTGGCCCCGACAAAGAGATTCGACTACAGTATCTCCAAGGGCTAGAGGCTCTTGCTAAGAATATGGGATCTCAGAAGACTCTTCTATACAGGGAGATGACCATACCGTGGGGCATTGATTCTAAACGATTTATGGAAAAGCAATTGGCCTACCGTGAGCTGATAGGCCCTACGGGAGAAATAAATCGTCAGAATAGTCCAGGACCAGAGTTTTTTGACATCTATGAAAAACTCCACAAGAAGAGTAAAAAGATTTTGTCCCTTGAAGAAGGCCCATGGGATTCGCTAACAGTATTTAGAGGTAGATCTCAATCCGCTGGGAGACATAGGTTTGGCCAGGAGAATGGCTCTATTTCACATCAAGGTTGAAGCAGAGTCGATTATTACAGGACAATTAGAGGCTCTACTAATGGCGCGAAAGTCGCTTCAATCCGTACTTCAAACCTCAAGTTGTGCAGTATATTGGCTTTATTTGAAGCTATGGCGCAAATATATGTTTGGAGATGCTGATGGAACTTCAGATCTCGTGGACCTTATTGCAGATGATAAAGTAAGGGTCGGCCCAGAAGATGCCTTTGCGAAAAGTGAGTGTCTATCAGCTTCTCCCCCCTTTGGCACCTTCATTGCTCACATCAACAGCCGCCCATTTGTATAACGAGAATGCCTTGAAGAATCTTATGTTTACTTCCGTTTGCCAAGATTTTACTTTGAGAAAGGGAAAGGCGGGTAGTGTCTGGAAAACCCGTTCAGAGACTCTCATCAATGCACCGGATTTTCTTATTTATCATTATGCTCTCTTTCTTACGACAGGTATGGAAAACAAGAAGACTTCTGCAGAAAGATAAATAAGCAAATCATCGCTAACAACCGAACAGGAAGCATCAAGAATTGCGGTATAGTGAAATTCTGGACACGCTACAATGTCCTATCGCTAACATCGTTGTAGGGATTAGAAAGATTGAGATACTCGCTGAGTGGGAAGAGAGAAAGGCTCTACAGTCTTCGAGCTTTGGACACCTTGGTTTGTATCCTTATCTAGACGAGGAAGAGAAACTTGAGTTGGCGATACGAACTCAAGTTAGATCCAAATTTCAAGCTGCTATGTTTGGAGGAGCAGAGCCTGAAGCCCTCAAGGAGTTGGAGCACGTTCTCTTCACGCTCACATTTCCAACACCACCTTGTGAGGGCTTTTCAATGCCTTCAGGACACCCTATCTATGCGGAGGCTAGGCCTGAGGCGGTATATTATTGATATTTATCGTTCTATAGCCAAATAATATTGATATTAGATAGCGCCTAGCTGTGGGAGGATGAATCAACGGATGCATTTAGGCATGGATTCTGTTTGCAAACACCGACTCAACCATACCAATTCGTGCACACGCTGATTCATGCAACCTCGGAGGCCAAAGTCAGTCATTCTAAAACAGCTCAATGTATTTAGCTTGCTTGTTGTTGTATTACCCACTCAGAAGAGAAGGTAGAAAACTGTTGGCTCTATTTAACGGATGGGTAAGGGCTTCTTTTCCCTTCTCCTGACCTCGACTGCACGATAGTACAGCATCTCATCTTCTACATCTTTGACGACCGCATTCATGTCAATCTTTTCTCCAGAACTAACAACCCGCCCTATCTTCCAGGTTAGTAGCTCACACTCCCAGCAGCCACAGATCGAATAGTTTTTGCCAAAATGCTTCATATACAGCCCTGCTGTCCGATCAAACCCGCTGCTAAGCTTAACAGCAGCAATCTTGTCGTCATGATTGATGAATCGGCCTACCCTCGCCTTCATGTCTTCTGCATACTGTGAGGCCATGCACTGATGGGTATGCCAAATCAAATCAATATCCAGCGTCGGGACGAGCATAGTTCCAGGCTCCCGTTTCATGAGCTCAAGAAACTCGTCGTACCGGTTGATGGCTCTCTCTAGAGTGCCCTCAAGACCGGGACTGCGGATCCAGAGGTGATCATGCATCTTTTCCACAAAGAAAAACTGGCGTTTCACGGCTTCACGAAGCTCCTCTGCGATATGAACCGGGACGTGTTTAAACGCTATTGAGTATAGCTGGATCGATTTCGCCTTCTCTCCTTTAGGGAGCAGATGTGAGAGCTTTTCCGCTGGTGATTTACCAAATGAAAAGTCGTGCAGTCCAATGTACGTTTTCTCCCTGACCGGGGCAGTCTGGACCGGCCACTCCTTGAAAATGGTAAAGAGATGTGATCTCATCGCCGTGTGCTTAATGAAATCTTGTTTCTCGAGCGATGTGAGGTTAAACTCCCAAGTTTTGTTGTTCAGGTGATTGTGGAAGCGTTCCCAGGGGAATTTGATATTGATGATGGGATCTTCCGTGAAGTACATATGAAGCATAACCGGATTGAGAAGGAGAGAATGCCACACCATTAAGACATCAAGGGGTGGACAGTAGTCAACACTCTTTGAGCCAGGCTTTAGGGATTCTTTCCATATAAAGAACCGAATAACGGCAAATTCGATGTACTTCAGCCACTTTCCGTTGTGCCATTTCGAAATAGTCTTCTCGCTAGGTTTAAGGAGGCTCGAATATCCCATTGTGGCACTGATTTTCTTGGAATTTAGAACCTGACTTCGAACCTTGAAGAGCGTTTCGAGGAACTCCAGATGGACCGCACATTCTGCGATGAGAGGAGGATTCCATGACGAGCCTGGAGAAGTCGACGAACAGAATGGTTTTGGGTTCGCAAATTCGAAAAGATGAGGGGCGGGGATTTCGAGAGCTTGTTCAGGCTTTGTAGCTGTTGGAGCGGTATTGGACAGGTACTTGTTGTATACTGCATTGGTGGATGCCGTGGACTGGCTATGAAGAGATGAGATATTATCATTCGGAATATTTGGGCCTGGAGCGTGAAATGCGAGTTTTGAAGGCATCTTGTGGCTGAGTTTGCACTTTGGCGCTGGGGAGTTCGCGAAAGTCAAGGCATGTAGATCTTGAATCCTATTGTCAGTGTGTGAGCTTAACTGTCATATCAGATCACAAGTCTCATGATACGGTCCTGCATCTAGCGGCGTCCAAATATGCGCACATTATCCAAAATCTGCCTTACTGTGGATAAACACGCGGGTTTATCAATGGCACAGCCACGATCTATCCCCACATACCCATGTCTGACTGGAGATCGCTATCTCGGCTTCTGGATATGGCGCATCGTGTAAGTTTGGTGATATAAACGGCAACAAATATGTCAAAACGTTCAGGCAGCTACTCACGGTTGTGTAGAGGAACCTAGCTTCAGATGTTAGTTGCGCCTCCACAAGAGGAGTTTCCTCACTCATGACATTATCATACGGTTGATCTTGTCTAGCTTTGTTTTCACATAAAGAACAGACAGTAATAGCAAGATAGAAGTAACAGTTAAGATCAAGATACCGACTAATCACCACCACCTCCTCCTCCTCCACATCCACCACCACAACCGCCACCACCTCCTCCTCCGCCTCCGCCAGAGTCACCACCACCTCCAGAATCACCTCCCTTATGGTCGCATCCATCGCCGCTTGAGCCTCCTACGTATCCTCCTGGATATTCCTGCATATACCACATGTTACCCGAAGTTCTTGACCAGTCCCAAGCGTCTGCCTTTCCGTACGGCACCTCTGAGAAGTAGCGACTGCTGGAATGGCCTTGAGATACAGCCCCATACGACTGTTCCAATCTTGTCTCTTTGCGCTTCATCTGCTGGTCTCGTCTTTGTTCATAATCGTGCCTTCTGGACTGCTGTGAGCCTTTGACCCAATCTGCCACAAACAGTGCCCCGATTGCTCCACCACGCCCGATTTTGGAGTGATCAAAGTGATGGCTGTGCGGCTGTGCTCGGTGGATGCTACCCAGTTTCACTCGTTGTACGTCCGGGGCAACGTCTTGGCCGCTTAACCATTGAGTTGCTTTCCGGATTTCAGGGCTCTGGGCCATGGCAGTGGCTGCTGTGAGAAGACTGTCGTGTGCTAGAAGGAGGCCGAGTCTGTTTCGAAACCATTCTGTCCGGCTCATTTGGCTTTTCGCAAAATTGATGTCTGTGTGATATTGTGCGTAAATAGAAGCATCGCGTTCAAGGTGCATGGATATAATAGACCATGCATCAAAGGGAGACGCCCACACATGCTTCGATATGTTACATGACCCGCATTTGATGTGATGTTCGCCATAGGCCTCGGTGCAGTCCCATGGGAATAGGTTTTGATTGGGGTATAGTGGCTTCTCAAAGGCCCCGAAGTCTGTCCAATATTCTGAGAGACTGTCAATCAAGTCAGAGTCTTCGTGACGTGCATGTTGTAAGCGAAGAAGATATTCCTCCACGAAGCCATTTGGTGAGTCGTGTTTAGACCATGGAGTTACAACCAGAGGACCACTTGATTTGGTCACAAAGCTCATGAGATAAGCTGGTTTGGTCGAGGTCTCGGATATGGTTGAGCCAAACAGTGGCTGGATATGATCGAAATCAAGGAGATTTTCGCAAAAGTCCTTGCAGTTGTTGGACGCAAAATTCCAAGCCAGGTGAAACTTTGAACCTGCCAGCCTGCTAGCGATCGCTCTCAGATGAAGATCGACATAATTAGAGAGGTATTCCTTCAAGGCGGTCATCAATGACCTCACATACTCCTTCTGAGATTCTTCTTTGGCTTCGCTGCCTTCTAATAGAAGGGATGAAATACGGTCTTCTGCTTCCTTATCCAAATACCCGCAAAATGTCCCCCCGACCACTTGTTTCGCGATGAGCTTGTATCGCTTCAGCTTTGGGGGCCTTCTCTGACTATAGAGGACCTTCTTATCATTTCCAGTCAGGAGAAGGCTCCGCTCACTTTCGTCCGTTACCGAGACTTTAACTGGTGGAAGCAGGTTAATTTGATTTCGAGTGGTGATAATAACACCACCATTGGTACTATGGCTCAGAAGTTAGCTTAATTCACACGCTGCCAGGAAAATGAGACGTACTTAGCTACTCCATTTTCAAAGACAAGAGTTCCAAACCTCACAGCCATATGAACATGTCCAAAGGGATGCTGAGGTTGCGCCGGGCGAAAATAGGGAGGTGTGCCTCCACCCTCCTTGTGAATCTCATCTGACCCAAACTCTGGCATGTAATACTCCCACTGGCTTACGTATCCAGATGTTCTGAATCCTTTGATCGAAGCCTTGTTAGTATCGAGGAGCATCTCTACCGAAATCTCCTGCAATGACTTGTTCTTATCCTGCTTCAGCCGCGTTGAGTCAAACTTGGCCTCGGCCAAGTATTTGTCCAGATTTGTCAGTCCACATTGAATGTGTCGTCGGCCCAGGTCACCATCTAGAGGAAACAACTTGCCCTTCACCCCTTCAGCTTGAGCTTGTGCAACTTGGCTACAACCACAAAGCTGTTGGCTGATCTCTGCCGTGATGTCATCGTCTAGAGGACATGTTTTCAGCTTCTTGTAATAGTCCTGGCTGCCGTGATTTGGTGAGGTGAGATAACAGTTCTGGCACAGAACCTCCTTAGAGTCAGATATCTTGACAAACATAGAACCTCTGATAATTGCGTGGCACTGGCCACAGGTTACATTTTGGTGCTTCAACGTTGAGGTGCCCGGATCCATAGTTAACTTCAGCTGGGCCGGGGCCAGTCTGAGGCCATTGTGAAGTGGTTCTCGGTGCTCGACGATTTTGTCAAAGTCCAGCCACTGGGCAGCCTGGAGAAGCATGCGCGCACGGTGTTTGAGGGTGTCCTTCTTACTCTCATACTCGATCAGCTTCCTGGCGGCAGTGCGTCGCTGCTCGCTCTCGGCGTCTGCAAGGATCTCCCACGCCCGGTTCCTCAAGGAATCGGTATATGTGGCGTGCGAGGAGACCCCATTCTCCCAGGACTTGCTGCGCTGACTTTCACAGACATGATCTAGAAATGTCTCGTAGCCATAGATGACCATGCCATCCTCCTCCTCTTCCATTCGCGGGATGTCTTCGGAGCGCCATTCGGCCAGAGTGCGCATAATGAGTTCTACATCCCGCCCGACACCTTCCCAGTACAATTGAAGGAGCTGTGTGTGCAGGTGTTCCTGGGCTGGGCCAATCTTAGTCCGGGGCAGGTCAGGCGAGTCGGTGATATGGGAGGGCTTGAAAGGACCAACCGCAAGGGAGGCAGAACGCAGCCTTGCGGTCACTGAAGAGCGCATATCGGTGGTGTTATACACTCGACAGCGGAGTGAGATATCGACGGCCAAAGAGCGAATACTTATCGTTCCATGCTATGGGTTCAGCCTCGGTACGTTGACTATCTCGTTGAGGCCTTTCTCGGCCTTGTCCAGAGATGGGAAGACAGGGGTTGTCAGTCTGCCTTGCGATGGAGCTTGGTCTCCGCTCCCAAATGAGTGCCCACCTCACGATATCGTCTCCATATTTTGGCTTGCCTCCCCAGATAAGCAAGCACTTCTTTTTGGAATGTCTACTGTGATGCTCTTGCGTGCCATAAACGTAACATACTCGTGGTATGTATCCCTGCTATCTATCTAGATATAACTAATCTCGCTTTCCTAAACATACACTCGTTAAAAGTTGAGAAAGAGCTTCTCTCCTTAATCAATAGAATATTCCTCTAATGCCTACCTTTCTAGTTCACATGGAATGCGACAATGACCGGTTTCCTTCTTTGCGCCCTGCTCAACTGTCCAACATACAAACTTAGGCGAACCACTGGACATGTCATAAGGAATACCTTTGGATGATCTCACCTCGTTTTTAGACATTTCTCTCCCTTCTTTCCTTTTGGGACCAAAAAGATGCAGCTACACCCAAGCAAACAGAGGCGACCAGACCCATATGCATATAGTGGATTTGAAGCACAGCAACGAGGGAGAGAAGTAGTCCAAACGGCCAATGAGACGCCATGAATTATGGTGAACGAAGAGTCTTATCCATCCTACGCCCAATTGCAGTGAGGTGACTCTTCCTACAAACAACTATTGTTGTGAATGGGCAGAAACATCGTCTGTTTCTACCAGCATCGGTTGACTCAGCCACCCGTTAAATCTTGAAAAGGGTGATATTCTCATATGTCTGATCATCAGATGAAAATTTCCGTGTCCAAAAGTTGGACGTTGCATCGAGTATGTTCAGGCTCATTGACGGGCCGCACTCGAAATTTGTCAGCAATTTCATCCGAACACGCTTCTCTCATCAACAATGAAATGTGACGTGACTTTGCGCACCACCGCATCAACCGCACATAAAGCGCATCACCATGTTTCGCCAGGGCGTTCGCAAGTTCGATCCCGACAGCGGGCTCGTCTACCAAGAATGCGTGATCCCTCGCGTGAGCATCTCTCGAGATGAGCTTGACTGGTCGCGCAAACGCCCTACGCCCGCCGTGAAGCCTCGCGGCACCCGCGGGACTCGCTCGCTCGTCGATACCGTCATCGAGGTGGTTGCGGATCATATCGGCGATGTGACTGATCGCCATCTGGAAGTTCTCCCTCCCCGTCTCGTGAGCCGAATCTGGCGATTTCTCGAAGCACGGTTTGTCGAGCCAATACACTCACTCTCTGATCTGACATGAGCCGCTGACATTAACCCCTCCAAAGCGGACTCTGTCTTCACGCGTGGAAAATCTTCTCCAAAGCCCTCCTCCCTCGAGATGAAGAGAGGACGCTGAGCCTCTACCGCTATCGCCATCATATCTGCCAGCCACGAGTCGAGTTAAAACGATACATCGAGCCTCTCACGTCGCCATCGGTAGATTTCATCACCCATCTAGTCATCAGTGGCGGCCAGTCTTTCACCACTTCCGAGATGCTGTGGTTGACCGATATCCGGAATCTGGGTGTCTTGGAGATTATTCGTCCAGCAGATGAACTGGGCGCCGACTTCCCTGATGTCAGCGACCGCCTAATTCGAGGCTGGACGGAAAGACCAGATCCTTTCCCTTTACTGCGTGTGCTGCGTATTTTTGGCGACGAGTCTACAACTCAAAAATCGCTCCACTGGGTTTCCAAGTTCCCTTCTCTTTTGCTCTACGACGTGATCGGGGCGCGAGAAGACTGGCCAACACATGAGCAGGAGGCCATTAATCAAGGCTGGGAGTCTACCAGGCTCGGAAATATGGCTCTCGATGACTCTCTCCTACGCTACCTGACGTTATTCTCACACGTGGACGATAGACAGGCAAAAAGTCTTCGGGAATTAGCACGCAGTGTGGATGCCGATCTCCTCTCCCTCTGCGGTGACTCAGGATGCGAAGTCAAGTTTGTACCGGACCGCCAGGCACCTGAGCTGATCGACTACCTCACCGACTCAGCCAAGATCGTCGGCAGCCTCCCATCCTGGGAACGCAACGGTGCCGCTACGGCCACGCGCGCCTGTCACGGTGCCATCTTCGAAGCCTGGGCTTTCTGGCTCTATTCCATCATTGGGCAGCTCAGTAATGATCGGGATCTGGAGAAACAAGGCGCATCACCGGGATTACAGGCGGTTGCTGGCCCGTTTGTGCTCCCTTCTAAGCCTTTTGCCTCTTTATTCCTTGGCCACAGTGGACGGGGTGGTATTTCACTGAGTCCATCATACGTCAAACACGGTCTGTTTGCCACCAAGAGGTTTACGTTCATCAGACCCTCCATCCTACAGGGAAACCCAATTCAGCAACCAACCCTTAACACGAAGACCGCTACGAGTGATGTGAATTCAGGGGGGCGGCAGGGGCCGGCAAAGGTCAACGGTCGGAAGAGAAAGGGATTAGGAGATATGCTAACCTCATTCATGAATTGAACCAGATTGAGGAGGTGTTTGGATCGGGGGGATATGATATATACGCGCCTAGTGGGATTGAATTCTAAGATGAAAATCAAACCAGAACGCTTAATATAACTAGTCCTACTCGTCAGCCCTCTGTAGTACAACTCTCGTCAATGCAACAACTATTGCACCGAGTTCCTAATCCATTCCAGATCTTCAGTGCGCCCATCTCAATCACATCGACCGCCTTAACTTTCTAGGACGTGTTCCCATGATCAAAACTCCACAGGCAGGCTATTTCTAGGGGCATACAGAATGATCCGGTCTCTATCAGAGCTGGAACTGGAGTGAGCCATCCTCTTTACGATACGGCCCTACACCATAGCGGTCAGTTTTCTTGCTCCAGTTATAGCAGCCGCTCTGCATAGTCTCGAAACATCTGATTAGTCGTCCAACACCATTTTGAACGTTAGTGTCAAACTCCATCGCCCTCTTCCTCAGTGCGGCAGCGGCCATGTCAAATCGCTTGCAGCACTCGGCAAGCCCTGCAACTGACAGAGCTACCGCTTCATTCATAGATATGCAGTGCTCGTTCATGAGGACTGGAATCAAAGTCGTCGTTGCTCCATCAGCCTAAGACTTTCATTAGTACTCTTCAAGACTGCATAAGTGAAGACATGGGATCGACCTACCACTTCCTTCTTAAATGAGAGAAGATCATTTTCGCTATATGGAAAATTTAGTCAGCAAGTACAGAACATTCTAACAAAGTCCAGCACGTACAAGATAATGTTCTTGTTCACTTCAGTCCAACAGTCTAGCATCTCCTGCGAGTCCAGCAACGCTTTGGGAAAGCTAAGCCCCAAGATGAAACTAGTAAAGTCAGCCAATGATTGAATCACATCGGTAAACACCGGAGTAATCCTTACGGAGAAAAGGCGCAAAATGTGTACACTGAACTGGTGCCGAGTCTCGTCTCCCAATAGCTCTGGGCGGAGGGAAATTTTCCAGAAAGGCGATCTTCTTG
This sequence comes from Clonostachys byssicola, assembly GCA_902006505.2. NCBI lineage: Eukaryota > Fungi > Ascomycota > Sordariomycetes > Hypocreales > Bionectriaceae > Clonostachys > Clonostachys byssicola. The sequence goes on from CABFNO020001300.1 coordinate 87,263, forward strand.
TTCCCTTTGACAAGAGTCAATATACAAGAACACTTCATCCCGGAAGCGCGTCAAAGTATCTTTATCTGCCATTCCTCTCAAGATTTTTGCCGCCATACCAAACATCTCGAGTTGAGGATTCCGGTAATCCGGTTCAGGACAACCCTTGGCTTCAAACCCTAGATGCCAATTGACGTATGCCTTGGCTTCGGAGCGGTACTGGGTACCAAGATTGATATCGTAGGTCAGTTCTTGATCAGAGGATCCTTCTTCACGATCCATGTTGTCATCCCAAAAGAAAAGAAAGATGGCATATATGACGACAAACTGGAGTCGTGACAAATCGCAGTCTGGATACCATCTACACAACTTATTAGATCTCAGAACCATTCCGCAACCTGTTTAAATACACGAAAAGGGAAAATGCGTACGTAGCTGCGAAAAGACAATATGCAGAAGCTCGGGCGTGACTCAGGTCTGCTTTTTGGGGGACATACCGCACCAGAAGCTCTTCAACAAGGGGCCTTATTTCCTCGACAAGTGGGTTGACTCCTTGAATCCAGTGAGAATAAAGGGAATCAAGAGGTGGCACATACATCGTCTGGCCCTGGACTTGTGCCAGAAGATTGGACGCAGTGTAGGAAGAAGCAGCCATGGTAAACGTTTCAGTTAATCGCTGGGTATGAATTGGAAAGTATCAAACTTGAGAGCTTTCGCGCGTATGAGATGAAGATATGGAAAGAGTTCAAGCAGGAGTTTAGTGCTCTGAAGACGCGCGTTTTATAGTTTAGGAGGTGTATCTAACACAGAAAGATGAACCGAAAAAGTCAATTGGAGTGACCATAATTACGAGGCGCGGAGCTCATCATTGCCCCGCCCACCAACCAACCAACGAGACTAACAAGACCGACACACAAAAGAGAAGACGATTCGCCATTTCAAGATAAGCATTCGGTGGATAATCCAACGGAGTCATCCACAATGGTTATCTCAAAGGCTGTTGGGTTAGAATGTTGCTTCCCTCTTCGCATCTGGCGGCACCGGCCGCTGGATTCTCGTATCACCTGTTCTTAGACCAACCGATCCCACCGACAGTCTGATGGGGGCTTAAACGTGACTCCCAGTGTGGAAAAGGGATCAGCCTTCCCTTTTGGTAGCGAGACGCTCCAGCCAACCAACTTACAGTATACACATGTTTGCCGCCGCCTTGCTGACAGGATTGGTTCGTTACATTGATCACAGCCCCCAAGGTGTTGGCACGTGGCTATTTCACCGATTTGGGGGCTGTCAATGACAGCTTTCGTCACAGTTCAAGTTGCATTGGCCAATGTCATAGACACAAATGCCCAGATTGCGTCATCGTCTGGAAGCTTCGCGTGAGCACCGGCGAAATTGTAGCGTTCCAACAGTGCTTGCCTTGCATTCAGCCTTGAGTGGATGTCGTAATGTTTCCCAGAAGGGGTGGTTTCCGACCAACTCACCTAAATCCCCGGTTCGGGCTTATCTTGAACCTCGAGCCCCTCTTCCAAATCGGTATCGTTGCGTATGCGAAGAACCCGATTCTGCTGCTGACCGAACACCCTTTCCACAAATTCAAGATCAGATTGGTGTTTCTGCAGGTCAAAGTGGGGGGCAGAATGCAACGTGAGTTAAGTGTGATGTAGAGAAATTTTTCATTTTAGTAAGATGGTACTTGGGTAGGGCTGAGTGAGCCTCAACCGATGCGATCCATTGCTTGAGTTGGGCCGAAAGACTAGAGCCACTCCCCTACACATGTTATGTCGAAATCTGACAACGTGGTACTTTTCATGGTAACACGTTTTCGGGTTTTCAAGATTCAAGCACCCACCACAGCAACTCCAAATTATATTTTCAAAGCACGGCAGAATCTTGGGGTTTACGTGTCATAAAGTTGAAGATATGTATTGACGATATGTACGATCAAAGGTAGAAATATGTATAGCAAGAAGAGAAAAAGGCTGTAAGAAATGGAAAAAGAAACAACCAACTCCGGCTAGTAACAAAAACAATGTCTGTGGTGATATGGAACCCTCTTTCCAGGGGTAAGAACATGAAAAGCAACAGAAAAGCCAAGTGAGGCTCAGAGAAATCGCTAGAAGCGCGGTAGCCCTTTTCCTAGGCCTCATCACACCATGAGCTTCATAGCTCACGGTTTCGGCGCCCCCAATAATCACTGCGCTTGCCAGGAATATTTCTCTTTGCGTGGTCGTGGCCAAAGACAGTCCTGTCGTGGAGATCAACCAGAAGGTCGCGCTTGGAGACCTTTGGGTTGATGATGCAAGTCAGAGTCTCAAAGTTGCAGACATGACTAACACCGCAAGCCGCAGTAGTAAGGCATTGGCGGAACGGGCCGAGTCCATTGGCAGATGATAGTCCAACCAGCCCGAATAGGACTAAAGAGATGTTTTGGATGGCGACCATTTTGTTTTGATTGAATGAATTTTGTCGGAAATCGTAGAAAATGGCTCGTGGAGAAGTGTGTGTTGGGTGCGCAGTGTACCCAGGAGTTGGGGTTTGTTTTGAATGTAGATTGCTTGATCGATGCCAGAATATCCTCCGAATCTCCAAGCCGGGTCGGATGGAATTTATACCAGGATCTCAATAATTTAAGCTCATCGGAGAAATCGAGTTATCAGACAAAGATACCCGCGTTAATTGTCCCTCCCCCAGATGATTCGCTGTTGACGCCTCGGCGATGCTGTTATTCAGTTAGAACGATACCCTATTCGAGACAGGTTATTCTGGGACGTTATAAACAAATTAAGGGCCTGTAATACAGTATGACGGCCACCCACGCTGTCCCGTGTGCTGGCGGTTTTTTGCATCAAGCATGGTTAAAGGTCCGGTGGGACTCGGCATTGACGAACAGGGGCCAACTTGGCATTGTATCATCATCAAGGCTCGTCTCTCTAGCATGAGATGCAATGGCCTTGTATCCAGAGTGTGGTCCTCTAAAAAATTTGCTTATTTAACGCCAGCTGCCCAGGGCTGGCCAGCCTTGCGGGCGTGTTTGGTCTAGTAACTGACCGTTCTTTTCTGAGTGCTCTTCTCTGTGAGCTTAGAGCCATAGTAAATGATAAGCTCGCAGGGATCAGCACGCAACTTCAGGGGCTACGGACCCCGGCTCTTAACTTGAAGAGATAGTGGCCCATGGGGTTCCATGTTGACTTGTCAGTTTGTATCAAAGAGCTCGTCTCAGACACGTTTTAAGGTGACCAGGATTTTTTGAAGACGGACATATCAAAGACCCGTGGCCGCAAATGGTAACTTGTCCCCGGTCAATTCTTCACTATTGCCGGTATAGTCTCCCAGGGTTGCAATCTATCTCATGGCCAGGACATAAACTCCCGCTTCGTCGGAATGGCTGTATCGGTCGTTGCAAGCTTTGAATGCTGTCTTATGCTGGGATAGTTGTCATCTCCCGAGTGATCAACATGCATATTAGGTTCATTGCACCGGCCAAGCGCTCGTGCTATTCCCAGATTCTTCGTCTGGTCAATCGAGAGTTTTTTTTCTCATCATTTAGATATACTCTGTTCAGACCAAAGGCTGTCCATTGGCGGAGATTCGTATCGCCGTTGAGGACTCGGAGGTTGCCAAGTTCACATTCACCACTGCAATAAACAGATTGAAACTTTTATTCTTCCCGATCTTTGCAACGCCGTCGTGAGTCACAGTCGTCAAAATTTCGGGAGGGCATCTTCTCAGTATGGCTTCAGCCTGGAGCTACACCAACCCAACTTTCCCTTCTTCTCTGCCTCAAAGAATAAGCTTTGATCTCGCAAAGGACAGAGCCCCTAAGCTCTTTGCAAACAATTCCCAGTGCGGTGTTCCTTTGCCAGCTTTGAGATTATCCACCGCCATCGCTTGTCTCGCTTTTTTGACGTGCAGCACTGCTTCACCTATTGTGTGAAATTAGTTTATCATTTTCATCGTTTCTGTCGCGCCACGAATTGCTCCGCTGGTGTTTTGATTAAATGCCGCTGGAGCTTCGTGGGCTTCTTCACCGTTCCTTCACCGCTCATCCCACCGCTCATTTTATCGCTTTTTACTTCACCGCTCCTTCACCGCTCATCTCACCGCTCATCTCACCGCTCACTTCACCGCTCAATTCACCGTCGTATTCTTCCGTCAGTCTACTCTTGAAAAGTCCTATGCCGCCTGGAATGACAGATTGACTTTCTACGTTGTGCTTTACCTCATGTTGGCTGGATCATTGCCGAGAGGAGTAGACCAGAGTTATCACGCCGGAAGAGACCAATCTCCACACCGGCTTAGCTGAAGTTGAAGCGGATGAGAACCCTCTTGAGTCTCATGTCCTAGCCTTACATTACAATAAGTGAGTGCCTGAATTCAATCAATCATTGCAAGTATGTATGAATTGCTGCGTATCCTCGAGAAGTCAGATTCTCATTGCCGCGACTCACATCCTGGCCTAAAAATACAGCACTGATCCGAATGGTTGGATTTACTGTAAAATGTCACAAAAATTGGCGTTGATCAAAGTCAGCTCACGGAATTCGCGAGCCTTGGGCGTCTAGGCCAAATCCTGCGTCATCACCACCCCTTCATTAATATGCATCAGCACAATCAAACGTTTGTTTCATCTTTATGGCGACTCTCGGTCATGAGTCCACAAGACAGGGGAGAAATGGGTCTCCTCCCCGCACCCAACCGGCACAATTCAAGACCATCTATAGATTACGCTCCTGATCTATTAAGTAGTTCGGGATGTTGCAAAGCTGCCCAAGAAAAGATGCATTGATTCCACATGATACGCAGAGCGATCCTGAGCAATCTACTTCCCCGCCACTAGCCGGGTGTTGCCTCATGACTATGTAAACGAGTCTATAAGCGTAAGCAGCATCAGCCAAAACTGAAACGCCTACTTGCGGGTTACAGGATCGACACCCAACGAATCTCAACATGACCCAGCAGTTGTCACCCAATCAAAGAGGCTTCCACTACTTCGGAGATTAACACTAGAAGCCCAGCCAGGTTCCGTAACTTGATTATCCATACATTTCCACCTTTACTTCATATAAACTATTACGCATAACATTGGCCTTACATAGTCGGATAATCATCCAATAGACCTCATCCTGAGAGTCCACAACCAACCTTTACGTTTTCTCCTGTTTTCAGTAAATAGAGTCCAGTTACTCATATTTGAGGGCTCCCCAGGAACGCGAAGCACCCCACGCCAATATTACAATATGCATCATCACCTAAGTACCTCCCATTTTAGACAACGTTTCCTCTAACCTGCTTGAGGTTCTTGAGTGAAATATCCCTCCACAAGAAAGAGCTCAGCAACCCACCAGCGATAAGGCATACGCTAGTAATGAGCATGTATCGCTGAGACTCTCCATAGGCAAGAGAAATGCCATGGCGGATCTCAGTACCCGGCTTGTAAGCCAGCTGGGTATACAAACTACCGTAGATGCTATCAACCAGCTTCTCACTAGGGAGATGCCTTCTGAGAGCGTCCTTGAAGGTACCGGTCCAGATAGCAGCGGCAACAGTGGAGCCAACGGCGGTGCCAATACTGGAGAAGAGGTCGAGGATGGCAATGATGGCTGCAACATGCTGATGCTCAAGGGGCGTCATCATGGCCATCTCTCCGGCAAGCACGATAGGACCACCGGCGAAGGCGACGAAGATCTGCGTCATAACGATGTACCCGAGGTTCTCCTCCGGCTGGCGGAACTTGATCATAAGGCCGACGCCGAGCATCATGAGGGGGATGGCGAAATAGCAGGCGACCCACTTGAAGCGGCCGGTGTACCTGACGGCGTATCCCAGGACGAGGCCGGAGAAGCAGGAGCCGACGCGGTAGATGTTGGAGATGTATGTGGCCTTCTCGACACCAGTGTTCCAGACGACCATCAGCATGGAAGTGAAGTAGGAACCCCAGATGGCGGAATTGGCGAAAATGAAGGTGAACATGATGCCGCCGAAGAGGACGGTGCGATCGGCCAGCAGGTTCATCGGGATGAATTTGACGGGGGCGAGGTATATCTCGTAGAGGATAAAGAGGCCGATGAGCACGACGCCGAAGATCAGGAAGCAAATGATCAGGGCTGACCGCCACTGGTCCGCCTGGTAGGAGTAGATGGAGAAGGAGAGGAGCAGGAGGGACATGCCGGTTGCAAGGATAAGGAGACCAAGGACATCAAACTGGATGACGAAGTCCTTGACTGCTTGGAAGGTCAATGGCTTGGACTCCTTAGGAAGGACACCGGCTTTACGGGCCTGTCTGTTCATGTAGAAGAACAGGAGGGGAAGTGGAATGACGATGACAGGCGTGATGATGGTCCAGATGCCGAATCCCCAGCGCCAACCGATACCAGCGATGATCCTGTCAGAGACCGGTCCACCAATCCAGGGCGTGACGATATAAGGTGAGGACGCAAAGGCAAGCATCAAGGAACGGTTAAGCAGGGACGACGTATCTGCGATGAAGATGGTCAAACAATAGCTGACACCTTGGGCTCTAGAATCAATCGTGAGTATTTGAAGGATATTTTAACGACAGAAAAGTATACTCAGAGCTTACCCAACAGAAGAGAAAACCTGAGCAGCGGCATAGGTCTCGACGTTCCTGCAAGCAGCCATCATGATGATACCCATGACCCAAAAGAGCAGGGTCAGTGCCAGACCCTGGGGACGGCCCCAGGTATCGAGAATCTTGCCGATGGGCAGCTTGGAAAGACCACCGACGATACTGGAAATGATGGTGACAACGGGTGTCAAAGAGTGCCTCGAGAAGTCACTGACGACGAAGGGGTTGAGCGCTCGGAGGACAACCTCCTGGATTGAAATGACGAAGTAGATGAGCCATATCCTGGAAAACAATTAGCATTCCGGATTCTCCGGAACTCGTTTCTTGAGCCCAATGCCACAGAACAGGATTCTCATGGTTCAAGATGGATCGGTTATGACTTACATGCCATATGCGATAGCGATGTGCTTCTTCGTCCACACCGTGGTGACGGCCTCCATTGCCTGAACACCAGACTGGTAGTTTCCTCCTGCCTCCGGGACGGTGCAATCTTCCTTGTGCCCCTTCTCTTCAGATACATTCGACTCATGGTTGCCATCTTTGTCGGCAGAGACAGGCTGCGGCTGCTCGGCAACCTCAGTGACCTCGGCCTTCTTCTTGCCAAAGTTCAGCAAGCCCATCTTATCCAAATGGGCCGGCGCCGCGTGGTTAAGAGCACTCTAGGTAGGTGAGTATTTATCAGGATGAAAAGGTCAGAGATGGAAGAGGAGGCACGGCACAAAAATAGTGCGTGCGCTCGTGTAGACCGGTGGCAGACGCTGCGTATCGTGTCAACTGATGACAAGGGCTGCCGAGGCTCCTAGGGTCCTTTGAGAAGAAACGGCCAACAAGGTTGTAGTCGATCCGGCACGGGTGTGTATATTATACTCACGGCATGGCGCCCCTGCCGAGATTTATGGGCATGGATCAAACACGACTTGACTAAATCGCCATTAGGGGGACGGAGGGCGGCACTATTTGCTGGGTAATGTTACGAGTGGACTGAGTTGGTGAATAATAGACAAAAAAGAGCCACAGTCAGCTGCTGGTGCTAGATCCGAAAGGTCCAGGAATGCGCGAATATCCAACGGCGATCGGCTCTCGGAATATCGAAGAATGACCTGCAAAGACAGGGGAGGGACAGCAGCTGGGAACCAACCGGGTCATGTAGGGTCAGTTCACCGTAGGGCAGAGCAGTAGTTCAGGGCTCGGGCATTGGCAAAGGAATTGGCAAACAGCAGATTCTCAACAGGGGGTTCCGGACAATGGAGCGGCCAGGGGAGCTCAGTTTCCCGAACAAGCAGTAGGTTCAGGCGAGCGGAAGCGAGTCTCACAGGCCGCCATGGCCAGTGACTAACGGCCAAGTCGTAAAGCTGGTCAACCCATGCTGGAACGGATGAGTTGCAGAGAAACTAGGGGCAAACGGGCGAGATTAGATCGAATGGGGATGGTCCAGATGGAGACTCAGACGCGCCAAGACCAATGATCCCGTCTTATCTGATGATCTGATAAAATTTTATCTCTTCAGTCTTCTCCACCCACACTTGAATCGAGACTCCTGGATGGTCCGTCGGATCAGCAAGAGCCGTTAATGCGGGCTAGCTCCCTCGAGCTGAATCGAGCAGCTGGTATGGAAATGAAGATGGCAGAAAAAGTCCCTTATCCCAGTCCGCCACCCTCGCTGGGTGTGAGAGCGATTTCGGACAAGGCAGGTGTTTCGTCTAGGAAGCCTGTCACATGTTGCGAGAGTGAGAGAGAGGAATAAACTAGTCTGCAACGAGACCTGTTGACTGTTCAAATCACACCGCGAGCTTCCGACGTGCCGAGCGATGCGTCTCTTTCTTTTGGACTTGGCGCGATGCGAACCTATGTTGGCGGTTTGCCAAGCAACAAGCCGAGGTCATTCTGACCTGGACGGGGCAGCCCAAGACCTAGATTAGGCATGACGTGAACGAGCTGAAGGCGATGGAGATGGATGTCCCCATTTGATAAGATTGTTGGACTGATGGCTTGTCTGATTATTGCCTTCCCGCCCCATCCTTCTCCCGTAGGTGCCGTTGCGGTTGGCCATAGCATCGTTGAGAAGGGCCTTATTTTGCCTCGCTCCCCATAAAACCAGGGCCGGCCGTTCCTCTTCTCGTTCCCGCTGGTCTGCGTAGCAAGGCTGAATCATCACTCAATTGCTTTGTCTCACGTGTCCATCCAAGCCGCACTCTCATCCCACAACTCGTCCATCCATCATGAAGGCTTCTATCCTCATCGTGGCTGCCCTCAGCCTCGTCTCCGGCCAGAAGAAGGAGGATTACTTCCCCGAGTGCTCCCTCAACTGCCTGAACGACGGCACCAAGAAGGCCACCGACTGCAGTCTTACCGATGCCGTGTGCTGGTGCGTCCAGTCCAACTACGAGGCCATTTATGACGCTGCCGTCTCTTGCGTAATGGCCGCCTGCGGTGCTGGTGTCTCCGTCGGTACGTGATGCATCCCCAAGCAAATATGTTGAAGCTGCCTGTCTGTGTTCCCGGGTCCAGCTCAATGGAACCATGGATGAGCTCAACGACTCGATGAACCCGCTAACAATCATCCCCTTGTAGAGAAAGTTCTCCCCGCCGCCATCGACTTCTGCTCTGCCGCCTCCTCGCTGGCCTCTGCCACGGCCACCGCCAGCGGTTCCAGTGCTACCGGCAGCTCTTCCTCTGGCAGCTCGGTCCCTTCATCAGCAGCAGCCACTCCCACCGGCAGCAGCGCATCTGGTGGCAGTAGCGCTACATCGACATCGGCCTCCGCTCAAGCCACGGATACTGGCGCGGCTGCCGCCCTTGGTGGAAGCATCCCCGTCATGGTCGCCGCTGGTCTCGTCGCGCTCCTGTAGATGGGAGAGAGAGAACTCTAGATATCAGACACATGATTGGAGAAGACAAGCGCGCACCACAGGAAGGGCATGGGCCTGATTGGAGACTGTTGATCAAGTATGGGGATAATGTTAATTGATGCTCGCTCCAAAACCGATTGTACATATTACTCGTCCGGGAATTGATTTGGTCCAGTGACTTGATTGTCCGCCGACTGCATGATTGCTTGACTCCCAATGATTTGAGTTCCGTCGGGCGGCGGTGCAGAGACAACAGAACGCTCTGACGATTCGCAGGGTGCGCCACGTCCATCCATGAAGCTCAGGCGCACATCGAACAGAGCCCAACGGACAGGCGTCTTGCCTATCAGGATACTGTCAGTATCGGCGATTGCTTGGCAAAGTAACAAGATACGAGGCAGATGTGACCAGCAGAGACGACGAGGGTGGGACTTTTGAAGCTCTCGCAGGTAGGTAGTAAGCTAAGAGAAAGTGATAGAGGGAAGGAACAACCTCATCACATAGGAACAAAAGGCTCGAAGGTCACGATACCTGGATCATGTTGATATGACGACACCAAGTCCCACAGAATGGGGCTTCTTTTATCCAGCCAGCAAAATATACCGTGCCTACGTACAAATGAACATGCCAGTGAGTTATAATTGTGGCTCGCTCTCTGCCACGATCATTACCTATAATTTGTTAGGCGCGCATTGCCAATGCCGCCCATTGACCACACCGCATCACAACAGCGTCACATCCCGCGCTATCAGTGGGGAGCTCTGCCCTGGACAGGGATTCTATTACTCTGTAGATATCACAAGACTCTGTTGCAGAAAATCCGTCATCTCCGTCATTTGGGAGCATGATGAAATGTACCGCTACGGTACTTGGAGATGGCAGATCTCCCATGCATGCACCCACTTAGTCAGCGGCGCATCACTTTCAGGGTCCGCGAGGTACCTGTACGGTACTTGCTCCGCTCTCGTTAAACTGCTGCCTGACCTGACTTGCGGCATAAGGGAACTAACTGCGACGAAATGCGACATGCAAATCACAGCAAGCAAGCCAGCAATCTGGAATTGCATATTTCGAAGTCGCAGACAGCAGCAGCAGTTTTCGGGACTTCAATACAGCGGTCTGCTCATATGGCAGCTACGGCAAGGCACCCGTTGGTCTCACCACTCATCAAATTAATATTGCTTCTATTGCATGTACCTACTACCTCACTCGGGAGGCTAGGCGGGATTACGGGTCCACCAGATCATCCACGTGACGCGTCAAAAAATTGAATCAAGCGGGGACTCCACGCTGCTCCGCCAATCACCAGCCTGTTGTTGCTTCCGCAGACCCTGGGCCCAGCCGTACCTGCCATGTAGGGTGTACCTCCATGTACCTCGATAGGCGCACCAAGCAAGCCTCAGCTTCAGCTCCTAACTGCGGCGTCGATACCTGACCGCGACCGTGTTTCCCGCCCGCTGGCCAAGTACCTCCATCGTCGCACGCGGAGCCAAACACCAGGCGCATCCTTCAGAGCCCAAATATCTCTCCGGCTCTGCCTCGCTTCGATCCAAGCTCATTCGCGGCACCCCGATTTCCTCCCTCGCCTCCAGCTCCCGCAATCGCAGGGTCCCTCCCGTACTACCCTTTAAGCTTTCCACCCGTCATCACCGCTCCGACCTTCACCCATTTCGGCGGAGCCTGCCACCTCGAAACCCGTCCGATATCTACGCCGCTTCCTTCGTCCGATTTCCGACGCTCGTTTACCTTGTGCCCATCCCGCGACGAGGCGTCGACCTGCTCCTCTTGGTTTTTGGTTCACGCGCTCCTTTGGGGGTGTTCTAAGAACCCAGAACGGGACGACAAACATTACAACTTCCACCCCGAGCGAACCGCAAGCAAGCAATGGCCGCGACCACCATTGTCCGACCGTCCAGGACCTGAGCCCATCATTCCCGCAGTCTACCATTGCCTGTACTGTGCAGTTACCTGGGCACGACAAGTTTTGTACATGAAAACACATAAACACAATATAAGTCCAGTATCCACACGTCGCGGCGCTACACCTGGGTCGTGGGATAAACTTTGCCCTTAGGGACCTGCTTCGAGGTCTCGGGATAGTTCTCCGATCCGCCCCAAACCCGACACTATCTGGCCAGCAAGACTCGTGATCTCTTTTGGTGGAATACGAGGGGGACAGAACATACTCTTTTCGAGACGCCCAGTACACGCCTAGGAGCAATTAGAAGGACGAGGCAGACGAGCACCGAACGATGTCTGAAGACGACATCGACAACCTTGGGGCGGATGGCCCCGTCAACCCCGTACGCATCGACCGCGACCGCCGAGCACCGCGCTTTAGCTGGACCCCATCCTACGAGACGACCTTCTTCCGAAGCCTGTGCGAGAGCGTCCAGCTCGGCCTGCGCGAGAATAGCAGTTTCAAGGCCGAGGCGTGGGAGCGAGCCGCCCAGGCCCTCCAGGCGACGCACGGCGCCTACCCAGCCAAGAGCCACCTGATCAACAAGAGCGACAATGCACGCAAGAGATTCCGCCTCTGGAGAGGGCTGCGCGAGGATCCCGAGTTTATGTATGACCCGATTATGAGGACGGTAACGGCCACGGAAGACGCGTGGAAGGCACATATTGAGGTACGGCCCAATCTTCTGAGTTTCTGCCAGGTTTCCCTTTCAATTAAGCTTCTCGCTTGTGCTTTCGTTATCCCAGAACGAACATCGAATATAGATCCCATTGACTTACGCAATGCTGTATTTTTAGAAAGAACCCCTTTCTCGAGCCTTGCGAGGCCGGCCGTTCGATCACGAAGATTTCATGGAGATTTTATACCCAGACGTGATAGGCTCGGGCGGTGCGCCGAAAAGAATAATGAAGCCACGGCGACGGACAGACGGAGCACCTGCCGACGACGCAGAGATGCCGGGAACAGGCGTGCTAAACTTGCAAGGAAACGCAAAGTCCCCGGGGGATGGCACGACGTCGAGCGGTGTGCAGCAGCAGAGACCGACACTCAGCCAGACTCCTACAGGATCATCGAACGGATCGATGGGGCAACAGCAGGCGCAGGTGCAAGCCCCCACGGGAGCGGTACCGTTACCGACAGTGGTAACGCCAGCCACATCAAGCGCATTAACACCTCCAGACGAGACATTGACTGGCCAGGTTCAGCTGGGACGGAAGAGGAGACAGCCCGATTCAACCGGATCACCGCCATTGGCTGGGGCAGCGCTAACATTGGGAGGATCAGCTGCGGCAACATCCAGCAGTGCAACACCGGCGGAGAAGCGACGGCGAACAAGCGGACAAGATCTTCTTGCGCCATCCGCAGCTGTGCCTTCCGTACCGCCCACATTAGCGGGTAACCATACACAGCAGACCGCTTCAAGTGCCCAACTACCCTTGATAGAGGAACTCTTGGAGGCTCTCAGGACACGGGCGGCCCCGCGATGGCGGGAGCAGGCGCTGGACATCTTCTTCCAGGAGTTCTCCGAGGAAGAGCTCGACCTGCAGGTTAAGATTTCTGAGAACGTGCTCAGCATCGAGAACAAAGCCATGGTATTTTGCAAGATGCCGAGAAACGTTCGGCAGCACTGGGTTGGCAAGTTTCGCGAGATGCACCAGCTGAATAAGACATCATAGTGGCGAGCGGGGAGGTCGTACCAGGAGCATATTTCACGCGCGCGAGTTTTTGACGAAGCCTTTATTTTTTATCCTCTGGTCCTTTTTTTTTCCTTTTCGGCGTCTCCCTTTTCAACTGGGCACACAATTTTGTACCACTATATATTCCATCGCGTGCGGTTTAAGCCATCATAACGGGCGGCATAGGGATCTTGAGGGGAGTATGTTGCATTTACGGCCTGTGTGCCAGGCGATTGGGGGTATTATTTTCAATGGATGGGAACCCAAGCAAAATGAGAAAGAGTAGCGGGAGAAAAAAACCAGATGAGGAGGAGAGATTGAACTTTTTGATACCCATGGACAGGGGAAGGGCGTTTTATCAGGAAAGTGCTTTTGGAAACAGGGGGAGTCATTAGGACATATTGTGAAGCACAAAGCTTGGTGTCAGTATGGGTTTGGTTATTGTTAATTATAATGGATGTTTATAGAAACTGAACCACAAAGGATGGAGAAACCAAGGAAGAAGAACATCTTTCGGAAGGTTCCATCCAAACTAGGACCTTGATTTTCACTGTGTGAGATGCATCTCGTGTCATCATGATCTGCCACCAGGGTTCAGTCACCGTAGCCGTTGCTACCCCTAATAAACTGAAATGACGCAACTGCTCCCTGGATGATCCCAGATTCGAACCATCTCAGGAACAGGGTCGATGGCTCGCAAAAACAATTGCCCTAGCCAGAATTTTCCATCTTCATCTGCTGCCCAAACCGCCCTGGCCTCAATGCATACGCGGGGCCCGCCAGCATGGCAAAGACCAACGCAAGGGTCAATCTCCAACCGACCATCTCTAGACTCCCATCGCCGCTACGCAATTTCCCGACGCACACTCACCGATATCTCGTAGGGTGGTTCTTTTCTGTGCCTGAGCCTGTTATTTTCCCCTCCAGTTGGTGCGTGTCATTGCCTGACTCGGACCCGATTCGATTGGCAATTGCTGATCGCGGCAGTGGACAGCAGAGGGGGAGGTCCACTAACTAGGCTCGAACCCCACCTAACGGCATATTTGCACATGACAGCGAAGTGAAGAAGTGACAGTGATCCCATGGCATCACTCCATTCGTGCATAAGGGGGCATACTAAATGGGCGATTGGGTTGCACACGAGCAAACATCGGGAGGCACACACGAGAATGGGCTCTGGCAGACAAGTACCTTGGGTAGCAGAACCAGAGAAAGCAGCGACAGACTCGACATAGGGTAGCCTCGGAACGCATCGCGATGGAGAAGCAGAAAAGCCGCTATTGGTGGTTGGGCACAGGTGCAGGTGGGGTTTGGCTACGTCATTGATACCAACTTTGGGAGCGCAACGGCAAGAGCACAAGCGGGAAGAGGGAAAGGGCAGAGGAGTAGCAGCTCGGTCGGCAGGTACAGCGACTTGTAGCGTGCTCGACTCGTCTGGCCTCTCCTACAGCCTCCGTGCGAATCAGCCGCTCTTCCGTCATCACACGATCTAGCCCTGTCTGCTATCTGGGCATATATCTGCCGCAAGTACTGGTTCTTGGTTTCTCAACACGCACATCTACCCTCCATCCCTCCAATTCCAATCCCTTCCGCACCCTCTCCTCCAAATTTTCACATCTCACTTTGGCACTCAGCCCAACACATCTACAACCAGTAAGATATTCTACCAGTGCCTGTTTTTCGATTGCTCTGCTAATACCATCCAGTGTCTTACGCCGACGTTGCTGCTTCTGGTCCCAAGCAGAGCCCTGAAGAGGTATGTACCAATACCATGAAATCCCATTCTCACTTCTCCATCTTTACGATGTTATCCATCACATCGCCGCCCTACCTTACCACATAACCCATCAGCCTACAGTTATGATCTAACCGCTCTGCCAGGCTGCTGCCCCTCAACCCCCCCAGGTCATCACCGACGAGTCCGCCTCCACAGCGTCCCTCATCGACGTCGACCTCCCCAGCGTCCACACCGTCCCCGCCGACTTCCTCGAGCAGGAGATCCAGACGGAGACCCAGGCCGCCCGCCTCGAGCGCGAGGAGGAGGCCGCCGCCGCCAAGGCCTCGTCCAAGAAGGCCAAGGCCAGGAAGCAGGTGAAGTCGGCCGACAGCTGGCTGCAGGCCCAGTTCGCCCGCCTCTCCGACACCGAGGCCGGGGCCGTCGCCGCCGTCAACCTCGCCACCGTCGTGGGCATCAGCGCCTTCCTCGGGTACAAGGCCTGGGGCCTGTACCAGCGCGGCAGCCTGTCGTGGAAGGACATCGGGATCGGCGCTGGCGTCGTAGCGGGCGTGGGTGCCGTCGAGAGCGTTGTCGGGCGGTATCTGTACAAGACCAAGAAGGACGGATCTTCGTAAAAGAAGAGAAATCCTTTTTATCCTTTCCCACATTTTTCACCTCTCTAAGATGGATTGGAGACCGACTGGAGATTTTCTAGTTGGCGTGGTCCTTCTCTCACTTCTCCATTATTCGTTCATGGCGTCCACGGCGATTTAACCGGCGAGAAACATTCGGAGGATACTTTGTCTTTTCCCTGTGTATTGCTTGATACCGATTTGTGTAGTATGATAGTTGCGATAATGTTAAATACTCGCCTATTTTTTCCCCCATCACTTATCTTGGAACCAAGCCACGACTTGATGTGACATGTTAAAAAAAGGCAGAATTCAAGTCCATAAACCACAGTCATAGAAGAGTTGTGAGTCGTCTATTTCTTTCTATACCTCTCTGCGCCATTGTAATTATGCAGTATCATCAGTGTACAGGGTTTTAGTACAAGCGCTCCCCGCCATCCGTATGGAGGGAGCCCGCGTATAATGTACATTTTTAGTTTGTGAAAATTTCTTAAACATCGTCACGATTGCCTTTTTCTTCGTGGGTTCCCGATAACTCTTCCGCCATCTGTCAAACCGATACTCCTTCAAATATCATTTTTTGTGTTTATTGCTTGTCGCCCTCTGTGTTGGCTCCACGGGCGTCTTCCCATGCAGGCGCGGGAGGCTCGACTACGCGGGGTGAAGCTGCGGGGGCCTCCTTCTTGGTTTCTACCTTTGGCTCCTCCTTGGCCTCTGGCTTGACTTCCTCCTTGGGGGTGGGGGCAGCTTCGGCGGCTGGGGTCTGTGTTGAGGTCTCGACGGGAGTTTCCTTGGTCTCGGTCTTAGCGGCGGGTGCGCCCTCGGTGTTGAGAGGGGCATCTGCGGGAACGGCGGCGTTGTCGTCGCCGTCGTCGTCGCCATCATCGGTTAGCTCTGCGCCGTAGATCTCGGGGTACTGCTTGAAGCAAGTTTGCATGCCCCTACAGAAAGAAAAAAGTTAGCTGATGAATCACGAACAAAAGTCCCGACTCGAGATATGTTGGTGGGGGATCGCGTACTGGAACTTGTCAATGCAGTCCATGCCCTTGGGGTCCGTCTCGGAGAAGACGAAGCAGCTGAACGCCGTCTTGAACTCCTCCCCGCAGGGTCCGTGGGCCATGCCGCCCAGGCAGGGGCAGTCCCAGTTGATCTCGCCAGTCTCCGGGTTGAACGCCGCCTGCTGCCCGGCTCCCTCCCCTTCCACGGGAGCGTCGCCCTCGGCGCCTACTGGTGCGGCATCGGGACCGGGTTCCTGGCTGGATGTGGGCACGGGAGCTTCCTTCTCGATCTTGGCCTGGATCTGCCTGCGCTTCTCCTCGAGGACGGAATCGACGGTGGGAAGATCGGACTCGGCGAATTGAGGAGGTTCGGGGATCGTCTTGGCTTCAGCTATACAGCAGCTCCAATTAGCGTGATGGTCTTGGGACGCGACACCGACATGGTCAGTTTTTCCCGGGGATACGTACTGGCTATGTCGTCGGCGAAGAGCGTGCTGGTGGAGTAGTAGTAGATGGCACCGCCGGCCAGACCCCATCGGAGGGCTGCGCTCTTCCAACTCCTGGGCTTGTCTGCGGGCTTTGACGTTGAGGCGAATCGCTTGGTGGCTGTCTGTCCCTGGAGGCGCATGCAGCGCAGGGTTGGCCTCGAGGCCGTTCGCAGAGCTGTGCGATACATTGTGCTTCTTTTCTGGTTTATTTGTTGTGCAATATTACGTTCTCCAAACAAAAGGGAGGTAATTGGGTGAAGCCAAGTAAGGAAGGACAGGTGGGAGAAGTGAATGAGGGCGGATTAGTGACGCTGATCGCAGGCTTCGCGGACGGGACAGAAAAGTTGCCGGTATTGACCTGAGGGTTTTCACGGGCTGGTTGGTAAGCACCAATACCGACATCATCAGATTGGCAGCTAATTCCAGAGTTTATCCGAAGAGTGCTAGGCACAAAAATTTCAAAAAACAAAGAACTCCCCCAGACAGGATCGAACTGTCGATCTCCCGATTGCGTATGCTACTAACAGTCGGACGCCTTAGCCAGCTGGGCCATGGGGGATGATTTCTTGTTGGAAAGGTCAGTCTTGATGCCACTTATGTAACAAGGGTCCACTATGCCTGTGAGGATCTGTTCTGCCATGCCACTCTATACTTGGGAGAGTTGAGATCTCTTGTGCCGTGTTTCGGTGGCTAGTACATGCAACACCTGACAGAGGATCACGGAGGCAAACATTGGTAGCACGCAGACGTGTGGCCAGTCAGCTGGAACTCGTTTAGAAGCGGGGTTTGGGTTTGTTGAAAGAATCTTTCGAAAACATCTCAATCCTGGAAATAATCTGAACGTGCAGCTATAGGGCTACTGCTTGCATCGGCTGCTCCCTCTAAATCATAGACTCTCTGTACCGGCGGCTACGAGGGGCATCGAGACTCTGGACGGTGCGCCGCAGCTCAGCTGCACTTAGCCTTTCTGTCCACCCATTTTTTTCTATTCTTCTTGCCCGCTTGACCTAGCCTCCCCCTCTTCCTCCTTTGTGCTGACGCAGTGCGGCGTCTATCTTGCCTCTTGCCGATCCCACTGTACTGACGTCAAAATGGCCTCTGATGCGACTCCGACCGCGATAGAGTGGTATCCGGCCAAGCTGCTGCAAAGCCGCGAGACTGCACCCGCGTTTGCGCTCGTCGTCCTCAACCAGCCCTTGCGCAATGGCGCCAATCTACGCAGACTCTGGAGAAATTGTACGAGAGAATCCTATCCCAGTAGCTAATTTTTACAGCAATACCCCGGCCCCAGAGAAGCTCAAGACTGACGTGTGGGTTGGATTTTACACAGCTTCAATTCGGGTCGCAGCAGATGGAGGTGCAAATCGCCTGAAGGACCTCTCCTCTTTCGAGGGCAAATTCGTGAGTGATCCCTAAAATGTGTTTTTTTCTCTACTTGTCATACCAGAGAGCTTGTCCTGCCTGCATACCTTGCGCCATCCCAATATGTAAAAAGCATTACAGCTGACCATTGCCCACTGAATCCCAGTCCAACCTCCAGGTCATCATCGGAGACCTCGATTCCCTCCACCCCGCCGTCCGCGACTTCTACACCTCCCAGCCGACGCCCGCCCAAATCATCCACGACTCGTCCCAGTACTCGACCGACTTCGGCAAGGCCATCAAGCACGTGCGCGACAAGTACCCGACCGGCATCGACATCGTCGCCCTCGGCGGCATCGGCGGCCGCGTCGACCAGGGCCTCAGCCAGCTCCACCACCTGTACCTGTTCCAGCAGGACCGCACCTACGGCGACGGGCGCATCTTCCTGCTCTCGGGGTCGAGCCTGACGTTCCTCCTTAAGGCGGGGTCGCATCGGATCCAGGTCCGCGAGGACGGCGAGGAGGCCGTCTTCGGCAAGCACGTCGGCATCATCCCGCTCAAGGAGCCGAGCCGGATCTCGACCAAGGGGCTCGAGTGGGACGTGACGGACTGGGAGACGCAGATGGGGGGCAACCTGAGCACGAGCAACCATGTGCTCCCGGACACGCGGTGGGTGCAGGTGGAGACGGACAAAGACGTCTTGTTCACGATAGCGCTGAAGCATATTGACGGCGAGAACGAGGGGTGGAGGGAGTAGGTGTGCAGTGGGAGCAGAGCGAGCTGGTCCCCGTTGCACGTACAAGGGAGTAACGATGAGGGTATTTATCAACCAAGATAGGAAAATAATGAATAAAAAAAGGTTCAAAAGAAGAATGACGCTTGTGGTATAAAAGTTGCGAGAAATAGTCATGTCCGAGCTCTGGCCCTCTGTAGGGAGTCTCCTTCCCTCATCTTGACGCCATGCTATCAAATCAAAAGCTCCATGCCGCGGCCGTGGGTGTGCCCTTTTGCTGTTCCTGTTCCATCGTGTCGGTCGTGTTCGCTTCGATCATCGTAGGAAGTGGAGGACCAGCCAGCAGAAGAGGAAGAAGATGATGACACCACCGAGGAAGATCCACTTGTCCTCCCTCGCTCTCCTCTCGACCATGCGGATGGTGTCGCCGCTCACACCGAGAGTGTTGGCTACGCTGTAGAGTCGCTTCTGGGTTCCCTTGAGCACCTCACGCTGGTGGCCCAGGTCGCCGAGGACGGCCTGTCCACGAGCAATGTAGTCGTCGAGGGCTGAATTGGTGGTGGCAAAGAAGTTCTGCTCACGGAGAGCGTGGGATTCGCGGGTCACATCACCAGCGCCTGTGGAGAGATACTGTTGCTGGCCCGGCGAGCGTGGGGTTTGTGGCTGGTGTGCGTATGGGTTCTCGGGGGTGGAGGAGGCCTGGTAGGGCCGGCGGTTGCCCAGGAGCTCGGATCGGTTGGCCTGATGCAGGGCGTCATCACGGGTCTTTTTGAGGACATCGATGTCGGAGCGGAAGGACGAGAGGTCTTCGCGGAACTTGCGGACGCGCTCGATGGCTTCTTCTTGCTTCTTGGGGACAATCTCCTGGCGGGCCAGCGCGTTGTACTCGTCGATGGACTTGGTAAAGGTGGCGAGGGAGGCGGAGACGTTTCCAATTTCGGCAGGAGAGGGCGTCTGCTTCGAGGAGAGGTTCGTGAGCTCGGCGCGGATGGCCTTGCTTTGGCGCAGGGCCGTGTTGTAGGCGACGTTCTACAGGCGAGGTGGCATCATTAGCATTCTGGCAGATGGGAACAAAGCCAGCCCAGGGGAGCGCCGTCGGGCATGCCATTGCATTGGGGGTAACCTGAGTGCAACTGCTTACCATGGCTTTCTAGAGAATAGTGAGGGACGTAGGAGAGAAGCAACGGCGAAATGGGACAGCGGCAGAAATCAATCCTTCTTAACAAAAGTCCTTCACATGTTTCTGCAACGTGGATGTTGACGGGATGGTGGACTTATTGCCTGCCGCTAAACGTGGCCCACTCATAATGCCTGTAAGTGCCAGGCCCCCACCACTGCAATTAACTACCCTACACCTCTCATCTCATCCTGGTTCTGGGAAGCCAAATGTGCTTTTTATTTTATTGCTTCCGATCTAATTTTTTTTCATGAGAATGAAAAATTTATTTGTTTATGAATGAAAAAACGATTTTTTGGAAATCAATCACCAACAACGGTGAGAACAAGAGTGGTGTCACAATTAACCCAACGTGTTCTCTTCACTATGCGTATCCGGACATATGACGACTGCTCAGGTTCATTATAGGCAGCCATTTCAGGTTTTGGACAGGACACGTTGAGGTATTCGCACCATTCTTGGACTCCAATATAGTTGATTGTAATGAGGGTTTAGAAGAAGACCTAGGCCTGGGAATAGAAACCTCATACATACCCCAAGCCATTACAAGACTTCAATTCAAACACTCATGAAGACCGAGACAAGCTGTTATGAGCCGCCATATCGCGAGTCTTTAGGTGCTTAATTTTTTGCTTTGATATTAAAGAGGGTATAAGCTTTCCGACTAGCCTGGCACGAGACATCGCGCAAAAGTGTATCTGGCTTAAAGACTTGGAGCTATTGCCCCGGGGTACAAGGCAAGAGGGCACAGGATCAATTCGCGGCCTACCGCTCTCTGGATAGACTGCCCGGAGTGAAAGATTTGGCATTGCAGTTTGGCTTTGCTACCATATCCTCTCCATTATTTCTTCGCACAGTGATGGCCATCCCTTCGGCTCAGCTCTCCCTTCCAGTCCATAATACGTGCCGTCTTCAGGGTTCCAGACAGCGACGAGATATTTAAGCTCGAGATTGCCGCGATTTTTTGAGTTAAGATAACCTCCAGAGGCTCACTCCGGCGACAGATACACTTCGTTTTTCCTCCAGTGTATCCAGCAGGGATCTCGGGAGATGAAGGCTCTGGTCAGGAAGAAGATGGGCAACTAGAAGAAACGTCGCTAGCAAAATGAAGATATATGGGACAGTCGATCGGCGACGGAGGAAAGGATATCAAGATATTGCAAAATGGTCCCAATGGCAATTGATGAGCAAGCGAAACGTGGAGTGCAAAGCCATCAATTTGATGAGGAGAAAATCAAGGTTGACATTTATTCATGACTCACTTGCGTTGAACTCTTAGATTGGGCTGAGGGAATAGATAATTTGAGAATGCCGTCATATATATCTATTGGTATTGGTTTCTTGAGTTCCAGCCACCGCAACTCGCTTGAATCTTCAGTATGATCAGCCTAGTGGGCGAGTTAAAGTCTGGTACTACTGGTACACGGTTAAATATTTAGACGTTGTAGCTTTTTCTTCTCATTTCTGTAGGTGGGATGGGGAGGCATTCCCTGGGAAACCCGACCAGCTTGGCCGTGACGGTTCTAGGAACTCTCCAATGCCCTCTAGAGTCCCTGCACTCCTGATGAACATATACGTCAAGTTTAGTGCCGCTCCTCTCAGTTTGAAGAGCGCACCGTTGGATTATAGTCCACATAGCAGAAATCGGAGGCATCTTCCATTCCGATAATAAGGCTATATAGGTAAGGTTGTGTTACTAGGGCAATTTCACTTGTGTCCTTTTCTGTTATCAACAGATCGTTTTCGATTACGAAACCGTGAAGAAGGAATGTGGGAGCATGCACCCAGCTCGTCGGATATTGAACATGGATTGTAGAGAGTTGAGAGAGAGGGATTCGCTTGGGGATGCTCTAAACAATATCGTTGAGCCCGTTCAGGTCTTTGCAAAAGTTGACGATATCTATGAAACTGCTGCTCCATTTCTGCTCGAGCCTCTCGGTTCACGGAAAGGGAAAATAATAATGTTTGAACACTTATTTGAACACTTCAATTTGAACACTTCAATTTGAACACTTCATGGGATGGACTGCACAGTTTCTCAATTGTATGGCTTACGTGGATGCGCTTTTATTGTTTCAATGTTGTATTGGGCCACTGTCTTCACCGTACACATGACACCCAGGCTCTTCTCATCTAGTCGTCGACCGCCTAGAAAACTAGAAGATAGATGGAAATTTGAAGTATCGAATGAGTAAATATTGCTCGATGGCTTGAAGGGCCAAACTGGGCTCAAGCCGAATTGCGGTGCCATGGAGGGTGGCTGGATGGTTGATAAAATTAGATATGAATGAGTCTTTAATTGACAACACAAACCAGCACGCATATAATTAAATGGGATAATAGGGCTAAAACAGTGAACCAAATTGTTTGAGGTAAAATCTAGTCGAGTTGTTAAGAAAAAGATGGGACTCTAGATCGAGTGCCGATTCGGCACCGGATCGGCACCGGCAAAGGCAGCTTAACAATCGATGATTCTTTCGCAAAGCTCTATCGACGATGGTTTAGGCGAAATGACCCTACAAGTCCAGTGCTTTCATAGGCTCCGGATATGGCACGCAAGGGAACTCTGCGGGGCTGCAACTTGACATAAACTCCGTTCCCGCTCCCGTTCCCTGAAGCTGAAGTGACGCGAATCAAATGCATGTCATATATCTAGATGGACTTCTCTAGTCTTTTCAGATAGTTCCAGCGACGCAATTCACCTTGTTTTAATCGAAGAGAATCTCAACTTGGCTCAACATGACTGATTCGATAGCAGCACCAACCGACAAGCAACCAGTCTTGGCAGTCGAGGCCAAGAGAGAGGATGGCGGAAAAAGCTCAGATGACGTGGAGACAGCCGTCTCTCAGCCAGAAGAAGACGAACAGCCGAGATTTTCTGTATTTACATTATGGCAGAAACGAGCGATTGTGTGCTGCGCGGCTCTGACAGCCTTCTTCTCCCCAATGACGGCCCAGATTTATCTTCCTGCTTTGACTTCAATCGCCGAGGATCTCCAAGTATCAAGCGCCAAGGTCAACTTGACAATCACGACGTACATGATCTTTCAAGGAGTTGTTCCCATGTTCGTTGGCTCTCTTGCCGATGGATGGGGTCGCCGGCCAGCCTACATCATCTGCTTCGTTGTCTACATCGCCGCCAATATTGGCCTAGCCCTTGCCCCCAGCTACGGCGCTGTTCTTGGCCTGCGCTGTGTCCAATCTGCTGGGTCCAGCCCGACAGTGGCTCTATGCTCTGCCGTGGTGGCTGACGTTGCTACATCCGCCGAGCGAGGCTCCTACATAGCTTTCACCGTCCTCCCGATCGTCCTTGCCCCTTCGCTAGGACCTATTATTGGAGGTCTGCTCACGCAGTATCTGGGATGGCGTTCTATTTTCTGGTTTTGTGCCATCCTTGCAGGAGTAACGTTTCTCCTCCTGTTGGCCTTCTTCCCCGAAACCTGCCGTACTATTGTTGGAGATGGATCGATACCGGCTCCCGTGACTCACCGGACGCTATGGCAGCTTTTTCAAAAGTCGATGAAGAAGAGAACTGAGAAGAACGACGAGTCTGACCCAGGACCACTCCCAAAGGGACCGAAGAAACCAAAGCTCAAATTGGAGATGCCGAATTTCCTGGGCTCGCTCATGATGCTGACAGAAAAAGAGACATGTCTATTGGTTGTGTCAAGCAGCATTTGTTTAGGTGGCTTCTACGGTATCTCTGCCGCCCTTCCAACACAGCTCACGAATGATTATGGCTTGAATCAAACTGAAGTCGGCCTCATGTTCCTCCCAATTGCAGTCGCATCCTTCATTACGGGAGCTATCGCTGGAAGGTTGATGCAATGGAGATATCGTCATTACTGTGATAAAACAGGTGTCCCCTTCGACCGCACTAGGCAAATCGACTTGTCAAACTTCCCGATTGAGCGTGCCAGACTCGACGTCGGAACCCCTCTCCTCGCTGTAGCGGGTTTGGGCGTCATTAGCTGGGGCTGGGCGATACAGGCACGCGCTCACCTAGCTGTGCTCTGCTTCCTCATGGTCGTCATGGGTCTTGGGATGGTGGGTTACAACAACACGTCCAACACGTTGCTTGTGGACGTGCAGCCAGGACGGCCGGGCACGGTCACGGCGGCTGGCAACTTTGTGAGATGCCTACTTGGAGCTGGATTTAGCGCTGCTGTCATACCCATGATTGAGGCAATAGGAGCTGGATGGACCTTTACTATCTTCGGGGCATTGTATCTTGTTTTTACCCCTTTTCTTTTTCTTGTGAGAGCTCGGGGAATAAAATGGAGAGCAGAGCTTAGGATGAAGATTGAAAAGAAAAAGGAGGCAGAAGAGGTTTCATCTCCTTCGTCGTGAGGGAGAAAAGGGGTAAATAACAGTACGAGAAGAATATAGATAGATGCTTGATAGCTAATGTAATGAAGAATGAACATGAAATAGAAATGAGATTCTATGATATTTGAAAGGATAGCCGTAATACTGAGCATGTTCCGGAACTGTTACGAAATCATCGCAGCCATAGAGGTCTTGAGCCTCCATGACCTCCCCGAATGGCAACCGCAGCACATCCAGCAAGACTATCAAAGTAGAAATGTCTCCCCGTGATACCTGGGCCATAATGAGAGTACTTTCCCGAGTTTGTCATGATAGAATTGGATGTGGCCCTGGAGACGATTGGCTCATCAATCATGCACCAACAGGTGTCGTTGAGAAAGCGAACGCCAAACCCTTCGAGCTCGGTGATCAGACCTGCCTGACTTGCCAATGAATGGGTTGAACGACCACAAGTTATCACCACAGACACATCCTTGTTCTTCACTTGACCGCGACATAGTTTGGCAAACTTCCTCACCTCAGCGAACGAGAAGTGTGGGTTACCAAGGGATACCAGATCGACTGGCTGAGGATTCTTTATGGCGCTGTTTAACTTATCCCAGCAGCCGACCAAGTCGTCAAGACTGACTTGGAAGTGAGGGAGATTTTGGCCTTCGTCTATGACTGCATCTAGATCTGGTGCCTCAGGAGTAACGCCGACGATGTGAAACATTGGAGCGCTAGATGTAGTCGCAAAGCTGGCGCCGAATGACTTGAGGTCATCATTTGATGGCTTCAGTGAGTCAATACCAACAACGGCTGGTATACGATTACCAGACAGTATGCCTACTTGGTACCCTAGCAACGGATAGAAAGCATCATCGACCGAAGTCAAAGGAAACCCTAGCTTGACAATCAAACAAGCCTTCCTATTCTCCTCAACATGAGGACCGCCCTTGGGAGCTCGGCCAGTGAGTGCAATAGAAATATCGAGGAAATCAGGATACTTCATAGTTCGGGCTCCGAGAACACTGTTGGCATAGACAACAGCGTTCGACTCTGCCCAAGCAACTTGCTCGCCGAGCTTAGGCGCGCTATCAAGCAAATAGGGGGCGCAAGTGAACGTAGGCCGGGCGCCCATGTCTGTGTATGCCTTGCCCAGCTTTTCAGCGGCTTCGCCAGGTTTCGGATCAACCCCCAATTTGCGCCATCGTTTTTGATCAACGGAAATGGAGTTGAGAGTGGTTGGTACACGAACTTCGCCTCCAAGGTCACGAAGTCTCTCTGCGAATGCTAGCGAGCCTGGACCTGTGTAGACACACCCGTCTACATGCACTTGAGTAACATCCATTAGCTCCTGTGCTCCTAACAACTCGGCCATCCGCAGAATAATACGCATCGAAACTTTGGAAGCCTCGCCATAGGCACCCTGAAGAATGCTGTGATCGAGACTTGAGAGCTGCACCCCACAGCGTAGATCATCGTCTCGAGACTCTACGCTCAGAGGTTCTGGAAGTTCCTTGCTGGATATATTACCGTCTTGCACGTAAACTAAACGACCGTTTTGTTTGAGGATCTCCTTGAACTTTGCCGGGCCGAGAGTTATTACTGGCAAGTTTTTGCCGAATATCTCCTCTGCGATCATCACACCCAACGTAAGGATATCTTCACGCCTTTCGAAAAGAATTGCATTGGGGCACATTCCATTGAGAATAAGCTCCAGCATGGCTGTACTCCCGGAGCAGGAGCCACGACCAGCAGGAATGGCCAAGACGGCCCCGCGAAGATGCTTTCCGCTCAAGTCATGGTGCCGATCGATGATTTCGCCAGTGAGGGGATTGACACCTCCCCAGAAACTCAACTCGAGATTACTGGCCACCAGTATCCCGGAAGCTCTACCTTTAACATAGGCATGTCCGGTGAGAAGGAACTCGTCATCAGTGATCGCCATGACTGCTTGATGTTTCAGGGGCTAGCAATTTCTTGTTCGAGGGAGAAAAAAAAGTAACTAGTGACAGGTTGACCGCACAAAATAGCGCCAGGCGCGTCAAGTAGGCCAACCCATGTTTACTTCACCCGGCCCGAGTTGCACGGCTGGCTTCCCGAGCAAGAAGAGGGGATAGATAAAGGGTGGTTGAACTGCTCCGGAGTCGGGCTTGGTTCGTATATGGAGAGTCACGTGCATCCCACATAGCGAAATCCACAATATTTTGACCAGGATTTTGCACGTTTTGCCTACGACCATCTGATAGTGGAGAACCACACTATCACCATGTATGGCTGGTTGACTCAGGTGAAGCTATTCTGGTGTGTTTCGGGATAATTCTTCCCTTCTTCCTGGTTCAATTCTCACTCGCTCAGCCTGACCTTTGCACACTAGAACCGCCAATTTCCAGTCAGCATGGAGGAGTTAGTGCTGGTCTGCAACCTTCTCTCCTGGCTCTGGTTCTTCGTCAAATCGGTTTTGATTTACCCTCTTGTATCGACACTGATACTAATCTTTACGGCTGCCGCTTACCGTCTATTCTTCCACCCGTTTTCTTCAGTCCCAGGACCACGGCTCGCAGCAATCTCAAGCGTGTGGTATGCAGTACAAATACGGAATGGGCAGGCCATCTCCCTTGGAAAATCTCTGCATAAAAAGTACGGACCTGTCGTACGGGTAGGCCCCAACGAGCTCTGGTTTAATACTAAAACTGCCTTTAAAGCTATCTACAGTACGTCGTTATTGTAACCTTCAAGTTGGACTACCTAACACTCATTTTGCTAGGCAATGGAAGCGGATTCGAGAAGTCTGATTTTTACTGTAAGAAGTGAACCCCCTCCTCACAAGTGTGGCGGTTTCTGATAATCTTCTCTGGTGAATAGTGGGCACGACTCTTTCAAAGCCAGTGGTTGATTGGAAACTGCAAGTTCACTCAGTCGACAGTTTAGATCTGTTGTCTGAACGAGATATGAGGCGGTACCGAATGCAGAGACGACTTATCGGCCCAATTTACCGCCCTGCAAATGTAGCAAGGCATGAGGCCTCTATTGACCGAGCTTTAGGCCAAGTCTTGTCGCGCTTTCGAGAGATGAACGGCCGCGAATTCGACCTCAAGGAATGGGTACACATCACTGTTGTCGAATGCCTCGGAGCAAGTGTTCTGTCCTGGTCTCCGGGCATGTTGAAAAAGAACACTGACTGGGCCACGAGCACCCACAGCTATCAAGGCTGGAGGCGCAAGGCGGTTTTCGGAATATTCCCCTTGGCCGCCAAACTGCAACTTCGCTATAGGTCGTTTGGGAGGTTTTTCGGCAACGCTTGGAATCTGACTTTCCAGCCTCCACCCAACTTTCGAGCATTCTTCCCAGTGAGTCCGTCCACGAGAACTTCTACATTAGTATGAAACTCTAACCCATACTTGCTTATAGGATGTGAATAAGAGAGTGTCTAAGCGGATAAAAGCGTTCCACCGGGGCGAAAAGGGATGCCAGGATCTTGCGGAGGATTTGATTCAGCTTCATCGTGACAAGCCCGAGTTCTCGGACTCGTATCTGCGCAAGATGATTATCACAAATTTCGGTGCTGGGCATGAGACCATGGCATCAACCGTTATTTCTCTCATCACAATGCTTGGCTTGCACCCAAATGTCTATGCCCGCCTGGCAATCGAGCTGAGACAGCACTTTGGACATGACATTGCCTCATGGGCAAGTGCGCCCAGTTTACCATATCTGCAGGCCGTTATAAAAGAGTCTCAGCGGCTGAACCCAGTCGTCTCAATGTCCCCTCCACGTAAAGTACCATCGCCTGGTATATCCCTGGACGGTTATTACATTCCGACAGGGGCAACTCTTGGATGTAACCCGATCGCCCTCCACCGTAATGCAGATATTTGTGGACCGAATCCCGACTTATTCGACCCTGAGCGATGGCTGAAGGATGATGGGCGTGCCAAAGAGATGGAGATGCATAGCCTTAGTTGGGGTGGGGGTGCTAGGACTTGTCCAGGTCGGCACTTGGCAGAAATGATGGTGTGGAAGATAGTTGCAGGAATAGTGATGGCCTTCAAGATCGAGGTCATAGTTCCCCCGGAAAGAGAGATGCCAGCATACTTCTTGTCAATGATGACGGGCGTCAAGGCACGGCTTCACCCTGTCGATCAGGGGAAATTTAATTAGAATCGGTGTGTTATCCCATTGTCTCGGCTCATACACTTCATTTTGCCCCCCCCCACGTGTATAGAACTTTCCTCCGAAACTCCCTTATCAAATGGTATCGTTTTAGATGATTCGCCGACCTTTTGCCCTGTGGTTTGCCATTTCTGCATACGCGTACAGGATGAATGCCTACAGTGAAAGACACCTCAGACCGCTCGTCCTCACTCTCTCCTTTGCCAAATTGCAAGTCAGTGCCAAGACGGCTGAAACAAATGCACGCGGCCATGTGATCAAAACAACGGCACGCTAATGCACAGTATTCCAGCCGCTGAGGGGAGACTCGTAAGCGACATAGTCCAACCAATAGGGATATTACGATCCATATCACATAAGTCTGTTCACTTTCGTGTGAGAGGTACAGTGTTAGCATTTGGTGGCTTGCCAAGATGAGGAGGTTGATTCAGCCGTAAATATGAGTTATCGTTGGTCTAGGCCCTCGGCTTTCATCAGCATGCATGAATGACACTCCAATGACAATGGCTATAATGGATATGTGGCGGGTAGATAACGAACGATCCTAGGCACATTGCATGTATATTATGCATAATATAAAGCCCGGTCCCATCTCATCGTTCTGCCCCTTGGAGGCTGGCTTCTCTTCACCGACTTGTGTAGATCATCATGATGAGAAACCTATTTTTCCGAGCGCAAGAATGGGGTTGTATAACTCTCACATTGGGATTCCTTGTGTTAACCCCTGTAGCCCAACAGGCTTCATCCACGACGCAAGCTCCTGACCAATATGCTCCCAACTTCATAGGCTATGTCTCTAGCACGGGGAGCTGTAAGCCAAAAGAACCCGATTTTTTTCACACCAGAGTTAACCATATGATTTTCCCTAGATGTCCGAATAACCTGTGCGCCAGAACTCGTCTACTCGTCATCTGGCAGCTACGCAGCTTGCCTGAACATGAGCCACACGCGCACAGCCATCGCGACAACTTGTGTGAGCGGTTCCATGCCGGTGTATCCACGTAGCACTGTCACCTGGTATGTCGAGTAATGAAGAAGGAGATCATAGACAGTAAAGAACCATGACTAATTCTGCCTGTTTCGTAATTCCAGCCCTGAGACAGCGCCTCTCTGCGCATGGGATTACGTGAATTCGAACTTGAAAGACGAAGTTCCTCTCACAATGATCGGTTGTGGCACTACCAGCGATCCCTGGGACTACTACCGGGAGACAACTACCAGTGCATCGTCTGAATCGACGAGTAACCAGGGCGATTCTAGCACCCTGGAAACAGTCACAATGTCAACTTCTAGGGAAACAAGTCCGTCCTCTGATACGCCTACGCAAGACAGCCCGTCAAAACAGACAAATCTCGCCTGGATCGCCGGTCCTATTGTGGGTGGGATTGCTGGAATCGCAATCATTGCATTGTTGGCATGGATTGTCGTACTTCTTCGGCGAAGGGCCACCAGGTGATGACATGGCTTCTCCCTGGTGGCAGATACAACATTGGGTTCTAGGAGCGCGGAACCATGGAGTCCCTACAATAGACAATAGTGAATTCGACAAAACCGAAAGTGGTCTATGAGGGCTAGCTTGATTTGGTAGTGGAAGTCAATACTTAGTTTAAGGCATATAATCTACAACCATTTTTGCCCCTTGGTAGTATACAGAGGATTATTGGCGTGACAGACTAGACTCTTGCTCAGCTTACTTACCCGCCGAGAATTACATTATCGGAACTGGATCACAGCGCATAGTTCAAATCCTCTGTTCCAGTTTGAGTCAGTTGCTGGGTCATGTTGATCAAGGAAGCTCAATATTGGGGCACCATTTAACCGAGCTCTCGCTTGCTCGACTCAATCAATGACAGAGCACAGCAACATATCGTCAAAGAAGCAAGAACAAGATTCCAAATACAACGACGTTGTCGGTGTTTTTGGGGCAGTGAGGTATATTTTGTAGCAATGCACGAGTTTGGGGTGATATAATTAGTGGAGAAGATGATGATTATTCTGAAGACTTTCCAATGTTGTAATAGGCAATTCATTTCGTAAGCAATGTTGTATTATTTTTCATCATATACCAAATATCAAAGCTCCCTTCAACTATAACTCGCAGCTAAGCTGTGACCAACCAATTCCAAGCTCGAGGCAGCGTCTCTTACCTAAATTCGGGATATTGCTTCGACATGAGCCTTTCGTCTGCACCCGGATAAACTGTTTGAGCATCCGCCATGTGAACATAAGTCATTTGAGGATCCACAATTTGGACATCCGACATCTGAACATCCGTCTTCGGCCACTGACCACCGTGGCTGTCCTCTGTCACAGGCACACCAGCCCTGATATCCCATTTCTGAGGGCCATCCTGCACCGAAAGAGCATGCTTGAGAACATGCAGCTTCTCATCGGCCACACGGGCAAGGTGCCCCTTAGAACCAGGCACGAAGCGGCCGAAGAAGTCCATGATCTCGGTGATGTAGATGCTGACGATGGCAAGGAAGACCGTGATGATGACGATTACGAGCGTGCCTGCCAGACTGAAGCTCTCGATGTCGGCCGTGCCCATGATCAGCTGGCTGTTGCACTGATCCTGAAGCTTCTTGAGGATTTCGTCGCTGACTTCATACTCGTTCTTGGTATTGGGGTCGTTTGGCTTGAGCACCGGCAGGCCTACTGCGTCGTCCGGCTTGCTGACGTATTCGGCTACGCTCGCCTGGAACTTGGCCAGTTTTGTCTGGAACCATGTCGTTGCCTCGATGTGCCATTGGTTATCAGGTAATCCCGTCGACTCGTGGTTGCGGTAGACATGGTCGCTGGCAAAAAGTGCTAGGAAATGGGTTAGCATCGGTTGCAGCGAGATGAGGCATTCGAAACCTACAGGCAGAGCCCAAGTTGCTGACGATCGTGTTGATATTCGTCTGCTGCATATGGATGGCCATTCGTGCTGCGGTGGCAAGTTGCGCATCGTTGAAGCCCATGTCATTATTGGTATCGTTGAATACGGCGGCGTAGAAGTCCGCGTAACGGGCCCAAGGAGAGCATTTTTCCTTCTCGGGATTGCATATCATGTATGAATCGACGCACACCATAGGGACCATCGAGTAGTTTGGCTTATAGGGGTATCTGCTTGAGGCACTCGGGTCCCGGATATTGGCTAGGAAGAACGGGTCGTTCACCGGAGCACTGTATCTCATCCAGTTCTGGGAGTTTAGAAGGAGAGTGAGATCGCCGTCCTCAACTGCAAATTCGTCGTAACGATTCCACAGGACCGAGTCGTTGCTATAAAAGGTGCTATCCGTGAAGTCTCTGAAAATCTAGCATCAGCATCGGAGCAAGTTCAATATTTGGGGGACAAGAGCAAACAGCCATCTACTCACACTATTTGATAACCAATAGAAAAGTTAGTTAGGGCATAATTATACCGATAGGTGTAGCCCCAGTTTCCATTCCCTGACTGCCCCATCCAAATGTAAACCTGGTTGTTACTAGCGTTCCAATAGCCATTCAGGTTAACCATGGTGCAAGTTGTCTTCGCTCGTGTCGATATTCGGTCATGTTCTTTGGCGTTAATTCCGAACTCGGTGTGAGAGTTGAGCTCGCCAGACTCAAAGTTGATAGTTGCTCCTTTGAGGCAGAGGGTCTGGTTCTGGAACGGGCAAGACGCATTGAAATTGGCGGTGTACGGCAGAGCATCTGTGACGAATGTTGACCTGACACTCTTAGACCTAGTGGTGCTATCCACGTCGTAGAAATTAATGGCATAGTTTCTTCCATCGATGGTGTCATTGACGATCTTGTTCTTTCGTATCATATCTGTTTCGACATCGGGGTAGGTGCCAGAGAGGGGGAGAATTCCACAGCCCCGATCCCGTGCGAGGGCGATGCCACCGCCATCTTTGTTGATGGCGACCTTGGAGGCGAAGATGGATGCTACCAGAATGCCGCCGTAGAGCAATAGAGTAGGGATGAGAACCCAGAGTGTGCGGAGTGCGATGTTGGGGACCTTCTTCTTCCTCCAGGCGCGCCAGAGCTTGAAGAATTCGGCGACGCTGGCGAGCGGGGTCTTGGCGTTTCGGAGAAGGATCTGCTGTTGAACGTCGAACACGTCGTTGTTGTGCCGGGCTCGTACAATCCAGCTGTGGATGATGAGAGAGACGATGGTCCAGGCGCTGGCACCCGCAACTGTCACCAAGACAGTCAAGAACGAGAGGAAGACATTACCATTGTTCTTGCTCATGGTAAATCTCCCCCGATCAGCAGCTGACTGGGAATAGTCCTGCCATGAGCCGATGTGGAACTGATCCATGGTGGCTTCGTGCTTTTTTGGCTCTGATTCAACCTGAAATACGCAGCATAACAGCACAAAGGAGGGACGGTTTTCGAATGCCCCAGTGACGACGGGCAGGATTAATAAATCAGCAAACTGATCCACAGGCTAGGGCAGGCGGTTATGCATCCTCAGCCGATTCTAGCTTAAATAGAAAGCCTGCAAGTCCTCGAAGCGGAGGGCCTGCAATCTGCCTTATTACGGGTCATAGTTACAAGGTCTGGTAAGCAACATCCAGGTAACCCCCATGTTAGTTTCATTGCTGGTTGCCTTGCGAAAAATTATTCAGCACAACCCTTGACGAAGCCTCGAGGGGAAGTCTTCTCGTCACGAGTCCTTATCCTACCCGGGCCAACAGCCTTTCCCCCTTCCTAGAAGCAAGGTCCTCTTTTGCTGGTTTATTGGGCTTTGAATCGAACAAAGGATTGTACTCAGGGCTGGAGAAGTCTAGTTGGATTGGTTGGGTTTAACAAGTGTGGTCCACATAGCGCCAGTCTGACGAATATCTCTCATCGATTGAGGGTTAGTGCTGATCTTCGACGGGTACCGGCACTGGGTTTAAATGGTCCCAGAATCCCTCTGGATATTTGGGAATGCCGAGATCCTGGCTCCTCCTATTTCAGCCCTGTTCTGCGCTGACGCCTGAGAGTGCAATTGTAAGCGGAAACAAAACGTTTCATGAATAAGCATTACACGTGTAGCCGCTCCACTGAGTCCGTGCTTCAACCATTGACATAACCCATACTCCCTTTGGGTAATAAAGCTTCTCCATAAGAATGGGTCCTGGTCTATGTATATATGTATGCATATTTATGGCCCGGAGTATTCCACTTATTTCACCATGGTCTGGAGATTCAAGACTATCTTCCCATTCCCTCCTCTTGTGATTAAACCTTAAAACTAACCGTGAAACTGCTGAGTATGTACATAATCCAGTACCTTGCGTCAAGCAGCATTGCTTCAATATCTCGCACTGCGAGTTGACCAGCTCCTCCCTGTCGGCTGCTTACACAGTATGGGGCAGCTTCTGCACTCACTATGCAAGCTGACGGTGCCGCGTAACCGATTCGTCTGGTAGCGGGTGATAGGCATTCCCAATTTGCCAGACTATTGATTCCAGCCCGGCGCTTACTGGCGTCAAGTCGGAGCCGGTATCACACAGTGGTGGCAGACAAGGTCAAATAAGGATTCCGATTTAGGGTGAGGATTCAAGATGCGATAAATAACGAAGAAGAGGCTATGGCTCTCATTGGTGCAAACGAGTGGTTGGGCCCAAAAGATTTGCAACACCTTTTCCAACTGCGGATGTTTCCCTCCACATCACCTGTGACTCAGGCCTAGGATCAGGCTGCCCAGCTGACCCTTCAGCTGGTCGCCTCTGCCTACCGTAGCAGGACTACCTATGTAGGGATGCCTCCTCCTACAGAGATGGGGGACTCTCTATAAGGTCCCGGAGCCCTTGAGGCCCGGAAAGCGCAGTGATGCAAATCCCCAAGGGTTAGTTAGCCAGCTGGTTCAGAGCCCCCCTGGCATAGCTACTGGTCACGGCCTGCAGCTAGTACTATCCCTTGTGCTATTCTAGGGAACTGGAGCCCTCAAGTCTTGGAGTCGAGCCAGGTCGAACTATGGACATCGTGCTCAGTCTTGATATGACTCAATGGTTTACGGACGTCACTGTCGCGGCCAACGAGAAGGGATTTTGCTGCCTTCATATGCTTTGATCGTTAGGCCAGAAATGTCTGCAGTACCAAAAACCATTATAGAATACTGGCCTCGCATTGCTTATATCCCAAAGTGTTCACAGGGCAGGGTCGCGATCAAAGAGATGGTACGCCAGTATCGCTCAAACTCAGAGCAACACCAAATCCTCAACCACAAGTTACCTGGGAGCAGGGCTCAGTGGTTTTCCATATTTTCGGTATTCCCCCCTTCCAAATACCTCTCTACTTAATACGTTTAGATATTCTAGTCCTCAAATTATAATATCTATCATTCACAATAATATTCATATTGTTTTGTCAAGGTTTCAATGATCTCCCAAGAAAATAAGTCCTTACTTTTAACTTTATCGTGCTCTCATGATGGAAATATAGTATTGTTCTTACTTTTACTGGAATTTAGAACCGACTATCTCAACGCCCCTTCACCTAGCCTCCAAATCGGCATTCCGGATGCCCTCATACCGAATTACAACAAGGATGTTGCGACTGTTTACCTTGACCTGCTCACTACCTTAGCAAGATGTCTTGGCCTATGCCCGGCATGCCAGGAACCAGGATCTAACTCGGAGTAACCTTCGCGAGTACCCGACATGTTCCAACTCAGAGTCTACCCAAGATTTCGTGTAATAGGCAACTATCAAGCTGGATTTAACAAAACACGAAGAATCCGAGGTTCGAGCCCGAATAATGTGAGCCAGAGAATCAACGAAGGCTTTCAAGTTCTCTTTCCGACTTGGCTCATCAACATGGGGTTGAGTCCCCACCCACGGAAGGGGATCAACAATGGATGCAGGATATCATAATCTTTCAAAACACATTTGAGATTTACTTTCACAACCGAAGAGTCTATCCTACAAGGGCAGGGAATATTAGTGTTGGGCTCACAATCATGCAGCCTGGTGATGAAGTCGTTGTGCTGTACATTGTCACCGCCTAGACCATTCCCACGTATTGTAGATTACTATATGGCAGACGGTGCTACGATGTATAGAACTATACCAGATGATGCCCAGAATCACAGAGAGAGCCCGGCAGCGATCTTGTATGAGCTCCGGCTATCAACCGGTAACAGATATAGACCCCTGGAAAGAATTCCGAGTTAAATTCGGATCTCTATACACTATTATCCATCTACTAGGGGTACTAGCGATGTTCATTGGTTGACTCTCTTTCTCTCTTGCTGCCTCACCTCCTCTCCCTTCCTCATCAACTTTCTGACCTTTTTCTTCGCTTTCTTCTCCTTCTTCTTCACCTCTTTATTCTCCTCTTTATTGCTCTCCAACCTTCGCTCAGCCCTCTCTTGGATAAGCTGTTGATGCTGAGACGACTCGGCCTGGCTCTCCACCTCCCTCTGCCTTGATTTCCTTGCCTCCAGGCCCTTGTTCACAACTTGCTGAGCGTGAGTCAATCCGTTTATTTCCTTCTGCTGCTGGTCCAGCGCGATCTTCTTCTGTGCTTTCTCAAGCCTACTCACTTTACTGACGGGCAGCCCATAGAATCTGATAGTGGTCATTTTGCCGGTCGGCAGTCTGATCCTCCGCGTCGAGTCATGCTCGCGCAAATCAGGCGGGAGGTACAGGCTCTGTATCCCACGGCGCAGCTCCCAAGTGGAAATCTTCATGATGCGGAGCCGGACATGCGTGTCAACGTGGACGCGGAAGTTGAGATGCAGGTCGCTGTGGAGCTTCTGAACCATGCTGCGGTTCCAGAATAGTTGGTCATCGTCTTCGCTCGTTCGGACCAACTCCAGGTATTCGTCGTCTTCTATCTTCCATTCTGGTCGTAGTGGCACCAAACGAGAGGAGTGCAAGAATGTGAGACGGCACATCTGGGGGTATTGGCATGTCAACCAAAGGGTCGAATCGCTGTATCCAACAATATAGCTCAGGTTCAGTGTCTCGAGGTACGGCATATTCCGTGCCAAGTCGTTCAGGTGCTGCGCGAAGTCTACACCCTGGGGCTTGATGCAGTCGGCAGGGAGTTCAAGTCGGCGAAGCCCAGCGCACTTCTTGATGGCGCTCCACAGTGCAGCGTTCTTGTTAGACTTCGAAGAGGCGTTGAGGCCCATAATATCGGCGCACTCGGGCTCCAGGAAGCTGATTTCCCTGATGAGCTCGCGGTAACATGGCCGGAGCGCGTTCAGGTTCGCGATTAGCTTGCCGGCGTCGCGGAAGCAGAAGATGTTCTTTGACCAGAAGATTGGGGCTGAGATCTGGCGGATGATTTTGCATGTCCGCATGAGACCCAGGCTCTTGCGCTTGGAACATCTGCATGCTACGCGGGCTTTGAAACCCGAATGGTCGTTGGTGAAGTGCGGGAGGGCGGAGAGGATTTCGTTGTGGATGAAAGGGGGGATCTCAAACTAGCCCGGGGCAGTGACCTTGTTCCTGCAATCGATGTCGTGCTTTTTGTCCCATAGCGAGGTCGTCTCAACAAGGAGGAATTCGTAGATGATGCTCTGGATCTCTTCGGGGAGATACAGGAGACCCAGTTTCTTTGGGCGGACCAGGCTATGTTGGCTCCGGATGGTCAGTGTTGTGGGCATCTTGATCTTGGATAGCTGTGATGAGAATTGTAGGATGTCGCTCTTGATGATGAGAAGACCGGCACGGGCCAGAGTTTTATTCTCCTCGGATCTGGCTTACTATGTCCACGATTAATTAATATTTGAGGGGCATTTTTCAGCTCGCTCCCTCAGCTCACGAGGCTCAGCCATTGTCCAGCCACAAAAGCGACAGGGGTCCAGGATGTCGCCAGAGAGCTGAATGGCCTTGCTAAAAGCAACTATCACCATTAGAGCCGCTATATGATACGAAATGAATCATATTCAGCCTCTGGTGACTCATGCATCGAGCAGCGTGGATAAGGCAGACTTTCCCACAACGTCGCGACCATTGATTTCCAAAGATTCCATGCCATCTTTGGCTTGTCATTCGTTGATAGACTTATTGCAGAGGGCTAAAGTCATAGATCATCATTGTAGAATTGAAGTGTGGGCAAAACTTAAGCAATCGGCATGCACTCTTCACCAATGGCAGGATCTAAAAGGGAATAAGAACAAATATATATATACATAGCGAGACTCTTCGTGGAATGCCTCCTTTTTTCTATAAATTCTCAATATGGCTAAATAAAATTAACGAACTCGATAAAAACTGCATCGGATTCGAGCTGGTTCACCAAGTTGGGCTACCCTATAATAGCCGAAATAACCTCAACACATGAGAGAGTGCTCACGAATATTAAAATGCCTCTGGTGTCTCACTGGTGCTTTTAGTCAGGAAATTAAAGTAAGCACTCTGAAATAAAATCAACTGTTATATCAAATAAGGCTATGACAGAGGGTAAAAAGAAGATATCCCACGAACACTTACCCGCTTTGTGATATTTCAACTGCAAGTCATCAACGCCAAGTGCCAGCTTTCCTTACAAGATAAGGAGAAAGTACCCATCATTTTCCCTCACAAGTAATCTTAATATGGTTACTAAATAAGCCACATGTTATATTTTATAAAGACAATGCAATCACATCTCCATGAAGCTAACTCTCGAATAGTTGAACCCTGAACTGGCCTGCTACATGCAAACATGACTGATACTGGCATGAGTATTTGACGTGGAGGGGATCCTAACCTTGCTTTCCCCGGCATGGAAATGCCGAATCTTACGCCAAGGCTGCAATGCTCGGAATCAACGTTGGAAAATAGGCTGTGGTAGATAGTAGCAATCTGCGGAGTAGCCTCTACCTAGAGAGCATCCAACCTCCAAAGTGTTGGTTTACAGACATGCTGAAGCCAGGAAGGTAAGCATACCTACGATATTCTACTAATGTTTTATTCAACAAAGTTGGTGGTCTAACTGATGGGCATAACGACCTTGTAATAGTAGTGTAAGCTGATATGTGGGTTCGGGCTTCCCCCTCGACAGTCACGCAAATGGCCTAGCAACTCTTGGCCCAATGCTCTACGGTAAGTGCGAGATTGGCCTTTGGCCTGGAGTGAGAACTTCGGTTTATCATGGCACCGAGAAGGTGTCTGACTTCTAAAATGTAAGGCTGAGCCTTCATGGCAGGAAAGACTCTTTTACGCTCGCCGCATGACTCGGTCCTGATATAGATGAGGAGATGCCAACTCGCTCTAGGATGGGACTGCTTGAGGAGGAGTAACTGCTTGGGATTACCAATACGACAGGGCGGCTCTAGTAGCGTTGCCTTTGCCAATTTCAAATGTATGACATCCATGGCGCGAGGCCTGCTTCTTACTAGAATGATAACATCTCCCATCTACAGCGTGCCGGATTGCCGATATCTCCGGGCCAAGTCTTGGTTGTCTACACGTGCAATAGAAGCGTCGTCGAAATTCCAGACTATAGACATGCTGGAAGGGTAGGCACTTGATTTCATCCTATTCCACACTGTATCACTCTTGATAGTCTGGTCAAAGTTGCATGCGCCTTGAGATTGAAGCACCTGGATATTCAGAAACAAGCATCTGCAGTGATCAAGGCAATCCAAACCACGTGAGGGCCTGGACAAACAGGATGGCAATAAAACGATTGATCATCTGCATCGATAAGCAATCGATTTGAGGGGCGATGCCCTTGCGATTCAGACGAACTGATGGGCTGACCACCAGCTCAAAGCAAGGGAAACATTGGGACGCTGCAGGTGTTGGGGAGCAGTTGCACCACCACATGCAATAAGCGGGCTTATTTAGGGGGCAATGTCCTGAGGCAAATCAAACTGAACAATGAAATGGGATTTGCAGGGGTGGTTTTGTGCTGGCGGGACCTTCACAGTCTGCTGCCTATCCGAGTAAAGATGCTCGCTTGTCGCCTCCCTCGCGGCCGCCCCAGTGAATAGTGTTTATTGGGAATCCCTGCTGCGCATGAGGGATGGATTCATGGTTAATGAAAGCATAAATTGTGCTCGATTCGGCGCCTCGGTATCTTCACAACGATGGGGCCACCGATATATCCTCAAATGCCCCCTCTGAGACGGACGAACTTTTGGGCCTTGGCAGACTGAGCAACAGACGAATAAATGCTGATTCATTTCAGCGCCAGGATGCTAGCGGACCCAGAGATCACCTGTCAAGCGTCCTTGGCGGCGCGCGGGGGCTCCTTTGCCAAGGACTCAACCCATGGCCTGGTCCACCGTTTTCTCCGCCACCCCGGGGCCGTTGCAGCAGTGTGTCTCGAAGGTGTTGAGCTGGACGGCTTTGGTAGGGTGAGACTCGGAATCAGCCGACAAATCGGGAATCCAGACAGCCCTTGGCATGTCGTGGGAGACCAAAGGAGCGCCGTGGAGCCGTGGTTGAGATGAGGGGCCTATGAGGGAAGGCCTCCTGTTGTCCAGGCGTGAAAAGAGTGAGCCTCAAGTAGCCGACTGTGGCCGAATTACTGATTTTGGGGCGGCCGAACGTACATCAAGATGAGCGTCCTCGTGTTCGATCTCAGGCAGAGGGCCAGGGTGTTCAGTCCTCCTGCTGGATTTCCCCAGGTCTTCTCACAAAGGGACCGATTTTTGTACGTAATGGCACAAACTGTATCTCGCTTTCACGTAACAGACTCCAGAATTTAGACCCTTGGGGGATCTTTGCGCTGCAACGGCCTTTGGGGTCTGGGGAAGCGCGTGGCAATGCATCTCGTATAAACGTAATGTGATGGTAAAGGGCCACTACCTAAAATCAACACATGAAAGGGACTGTGATGGACATGCAGTAGGACTCATGTTGTCTCCGGGGTACGGCGCCCGTTGCCATGCAGGCCGGCACGATTTTGTGATCTCCCGTGTAGGGGGGGGTTTATTTGCGGCTACTTTCAATTGATTTCCATAGCACAATGGTAGCAACTTCCCACTATCAATAGCAGGCATTCTCGATTCGCCCCCCAAAGTGCCCCTAACTAAAATGGTGTCCCCTTCGCTGGGATCGGGAGAGGCAGGGCCCGACTCGGCGCTTGAGAAGGGACAGTCAAGAGGCCATCGGGTGTGAATGCGGGGGCAAAGTCGGGAATTCATGGCCAAGAGGGACAAGTAATTCACATTCACAGTAGGGGAGTACATATTGGATGAGACAAGGGCCGGCGTCAGCAATCTATCACCAGCCAATGGCGGCTGGTGGTCTCTGGGCGATGGTTGCATCCGGAAGGTTACATTCCCACGCAAAAGGGGCCTGTGCATTATCGTCGCGACTGTCCGCTGAAGGAGCCGAGCTAGGGAAAGGGAGCTTGACAAATTCGCACTTTGGGAGAGTGGTGAGTGTCTGCTTATGCTTACATTGGGGCCTGTCTTGGTTGGTTGCACCTAGTCACTCATCCACGGCACAATCGGTTGATCTGGTCTGCCATCAGTCATTAATGTGATGCCCTGCTGTACGCCTGCGACTGTCTCGCACGGAACCTGCCACAAGCGCGCGCGATGGACGGAAATGAGTGTAATTAGGAGGATCACTTTTGCCGCGCTAGCTTCATGGAAGCACGGCAACTGCACGGGAGGATGTCGCCTCTCTCAAATAAAAGAAAAGAATGGAATTATGCGCCACAGCCGTCATTGCCTAGACTGATCTGTCTCGTTCAGACCAGACGGCGGTTGAGATAGTGTGCCTTGTTGTTGGGTTGGTCAGCCGGAGGTCCTCCTTGAGCACATACGCGGCGCCACCGACGTGCGATCCCTCAGCATCTTACAGCGCATAATCTTGCTGGAAGTACAGAGGTAAAACTATTGCTTGGCGATGGCGGCTCTGCAAAAGTTCGCCCGCTTCGGGGGTGTCGCCCAGCCTGTCCCGCGGGCTACTGCGTGGGAGATGGGGTAGCCGACGAGCCACTGTTTGACCATGCCTCATTTAGGGCACTGCTCTCGTGCTGTCTGCCAGTGTAAGAACCAGAGAGGCAAAGCCAAGCCCCTCCTCTGGCTGGGATCGCGGGACTGGACTGATTGGTTGTGTGCTGGTGCGGCTGGACCACCGATCAGCAACACACCTACTCACATGCTTTGTTTTGCATGCCGCTGTATGTATGTCTGAGTGCTGTGTTGTCCTGCACCGTGAATGTGATAAGCATCAGCTGAAGCTTAAGCATTATCTGGCTGGAACTTTATGTGTAGTGTGTTGATATTGTATGGGGATGGTGGAGCATCGAAGCCCGAGAGAAAAAGTTCCATCTTGGCGCCGTCACTAGAGAATGACTTGATTGACTAAGGCTAGTTTGCTCGGCCCATGAGCTGATTGATGAAGGGAGCCGCGCTACGAAAGATCTCTGCGTGAAGTCGCCCATGGCCTGGTGCTAGCTGTGTGCTATGTGAGAGGGAATGCAATGCCCCGGCGTTCTGTCTCGCATATTGCCTGTCGGATCCGGTGGTGGTTCGATTCAGACTGATGGATCGCATCTGATGCCAGTTCCTCTGCGATTGCGCCATCGCCCAGAGAAAAACTCTTCGGGGCTCCCCTGGCCACGGCATCTCACAACCACGCTC
Organism: Clonostachys byssicola; assembly: GCA_902006505.2. Taxonomy (NCBI): domain Eukaryota; kingdom Fungi; phylum Ascomycota; class Sordariomycetes; order Hypocreales; family Bionectriaceae; genus Clonostachys; species Clonostachys byssicola. The sequence continues at coordinate 129,408 of CABFNO020001300.1, forward strand.
TGGTGGCGATGGTCAACTTCCCGTTCTAGGCATTCTATTCTGTGCATTTCTCGGTGATCGACTAGTCTCGATCAGTCTGCAGCTGGCCGAGGATGGGTGGAGGACGAGAAGCCCACCATCCTTCTAGAAGATGATACGAAGCCATGGAAGCGAGGGGCCAAGATGGTCTGCTGCACCACATCACCATCTTGTATCTTCGATCTTACCCGCCCAGGCAGGCAGTCCAAGGATATAATGGGGGATGCAGCGCCCAAGCCAACGGCTGGGAGGGTTGTGCCACTGCATGCGGATCAGGGGGTACATACACGCTGGAATGCATCTCCAGGCGTCTGACCACGGCCCATCGAGCCATCACTGTCTTACTGCCATTCCACTGGATCGAGGCCAAAGTGGAAAAAGCAAAAACAGGGTCCTCCGAGCGTCTGCCTCTCCCCAATCTCGTCGCCACATCAGTTACCAGTCAGAGAGTGAGAGCCCGTCGGGGTCCCCATCCTCGCCTGCTCCCCACTGGGCCTTTGAGAAAAGGACCGAAACATGGTCCCAAAGCCAAGACGGCCGCCAGGTGATTGGCCTGGGGACTTTTAACCTTTCTGGCGATTGTCTCGGCCGGGGTCCCACCACGGTTGTTGGCTTTGACCATGCATCCGGAGAGCGAGCAGGGTTCTTTTGCAACCTTCCGGGCGACCTTCCCCATCCAGCCAGACCTTTGCTCTCTTGGCCCGTGGTGTATCTGTAGAGCTTAAGCTTGAGCACCCCAGAACGTTGCACCTCATCGGTTGTGTGGTCGCATCCCTTGCCTTATCTCGCTCTAAGCCAATGTCCTGTAAGCTCTGTCATGGTCCCATCGAGCGGGAATCCCATCGGCAATGCCAGGCATCCTGCTGATGGTAGCATGGCACGCTGATCGTGTTGCATGTGCTGCCGTCTTCATGTGAGACCCCTCCGTCTTGCCCCCTCCCCCCCGTCCTCCTGGGACCAGACCAGTCCGTCCTATATATTAAGTCCTCTCTCGACGCGTTCATTGAGGTCTTCTCTTTTCCCTCCATCCCTTTCTCCCCATCCTTGGGCTCCCTTATTAATACCTGCCCGTTCACCTATCCTAGGTGACCACCAAAGGGAACGACAACAGCGTGACACTGTTCTCGACAAAGTGACATTTGTAGAGAATCGCTGAACAACGTCGCTAAGATGACCAACGCCGTCAATCTCGACACGGACGTCATCGCCCGTGCCGGTCTGGCCGACCCTGAGCACAGCAACCCCGGCAAGAAGTCCCTTGATGTCTCCCGTGAGAAGGAGACCCTCAAGGAGACCCTCGAGGCCCATGACGCCAACTCGAGCTCCGACGACGACGAGTGGTGGCCCGACAAGCCCACCGAGGAGGAGCTGCGCACTCTGCGCCGTGTCTCCGGCCCCATCAAGTGGTCCATGTGGACGATCGCCTTCGTAGAACTGTGCGAGCGTTTCTCCTACTACGGATCCTCGGTGTTGTACACCAACTTCATCAAGAACCCTCTCCCCGATGGATCCCTCACCGGCTCTCCCATCATCACCGATGGCAAGCCCGGTGCTCTGGGCATGGGAGCCAGAGCCGCCCAGGCTTTGACCCTCTTCAACCAGTTCTTCGCCTACCTCATGCCTCTTCTTGGGTAAGTCACCGCTTCATCAAATCCCATTAAAATATTTCATTGACTAACATGTCGCAGTGCCTGGATTGCTGATGCCCGCATGGGTCGTTTCTGGACTCTGCACCTGGCCATTGGTATCTCTACCATTGCCCACGTTATCCTCGTCATCTCTTCCATCCCCGACGTCATCGTCAAGGCCGACGGAGCCTTCGCTGCCTTCATCATTGGTCTTCTCTGCCTATGTGTTGGTACCGGTTTCTTCAAGGCCAACGTCTCTCCCCTGCTTGCTGAGCAGAATGAGGACAGCCGCATGCGTGTTGAGGAGCGCAATGGCGAGCGTGTCATTGTTGACCCCGCCGTGACCAACACCCGGGTCTTCCTGTACTTTTACTTCTGTATCAACGTGGGCTCTTGCACTGGACAGATCGCCATGGTCTGGGTAGAGAAGCTTCACAGCTTCTGGCTGGCCTTCCTCATCCCCACCATCCTGTTCCTCACTGCCCCCTTCGTCCTCTGGTCCCAGAAGAAGAACTACAAGCTCACTCCCCCCACCGGCTCCCTGCTCTCCAAGTTCCTGCGCATGTTTTGGTTCGTCCGCAGCCGCTCCAAGGCTTTCAAGTTCGACTGGAATGTCGCCAAGCCCTCTGGTATCCCCATCGCTGAGCGTCCTGCCTGGATGACCTACGATGACGCCTGGGTCGACGAAGTCCGCCGTGGTCTCATGGCCTGCAAGGTCTTCCTCTTCCTGCCCGTCTTCTTCCTCGCCTACAACCAGATGACCGGTAACCTGACCATCCAGGCCGGCACCATGGAGCTCCACGGCGTCCCCAACGACATCATCCAGAACCTCAACCCCATCTCCATCGTCATCATGGTCCCCATCTTCGACCACCTCCTCTACCCCGGCCTCCGCAGGATCGGCGTCTCCGCCACCCCCATCAAGCGTATGACCGCTGGTTTCATCGTCGCCGCCCTCTCCATGGTCGCCGCCGCCGTCATGCAGTACTACATCTACGAGATGAACCCCGACTGCGGCTGGTACGTCACCGACGGCAAGTCCCCCAAGACGGGCGAGACCTGCCCCCCCGCCCCCATCAACGTCTGGGCTCAGTCCCTCCCCTACATCCTCGTCGGTATCGCCGAGATCCTCACCAATGTCACCTCGTACGAGTATGCCTTCTCCAAGGCCCCCGAGAACATGAAGTCCCTCGTCATGAGCGTCAACCTCTTCATGAGCGCCGTCTCCGCCGCCATCGGCCAGGCCTTTGTGCCCCTCTCCGGCGACCCCCTCCTCGTCTGGAACTACACCACCGTCGCCTGCATCTCGTTCGTCGGCGGTGTCATCTTCTGGTTCTGCTTCCGCCACCTCGACGCCGACGAGGACAAGTGGAACATGCTCAAGAAGTCCGAGTACCTCGGCCAGAACCAGCCCACCGAGACCGCCGCCTCCAAGCAGGTCGAGGCATAAGAAAAGAAAAGACGTTGGGAGGTGTGCCTAGCTCTCTGGTTAGAGTGTGTTGGTTTTCGGACTGTAATTGATGTTTTGCATGAGATCATAATTATGAGATTCCCCCTTTTCACTGCATAGCATATAGTGTAGATGAGTCCATCTAGTTATTATACCCTGAAATACTACGCCTTTATGTGGTAACAAGCTTCTTGATATGTGATCTTATGTGTGCTCGATTATAATATTCCAGTGTCGAATATGACCGCGACATCCTGCCTTAACAACTTCACCCTATCATAGAACTCAATATTTAGGAGAAATATTGACTTCTACTCGAGCCCTACTCAAAATATGGAATAAAGTCCAAGTCCAGCGGCCAGCTTCCTAGAAGATCCGGGGTCTGCTCATCAGGTAGCCACGTAGCTTCTGTACTCACGGTCGCCGCGCCTTCACCTAACGCCGAGGATTTGAACGACAGCTTGGACATGGTGTTCTCCCTCGATGCCTCAATCAACTGCTGTGCTGTCCTCAAAGCCTCCCGTGTCATGTGCGAGTCAAAGGTGTCGACAACGGCCCTGAGAGCGCTCATGCTCTCGGGCAAAAGAGACAGGTACAGAGGTGTGTCTGCCGCCAAGCATACGCAAACGGTCTGGAATGGAACAGTTGACAAGCACCACCAGGGCTGCCTGGCGAGCAGGAGCTCAGGGATAGCCTGTAAGGCTTTTTTCAATATCGAAACGCTCGCGGGGTTGCCGTTGCGTGCTACTTGGTTGACTGGGGACTGCCGGAGCAGGCATAGGCACACTTCAGCCTTGAAAAGTGAGGCTATGGGTGAAATGTTTGGTATTTGGTCAAGTTGGTGAAGGGTATCGTCGAGTATTTTCATGCCTGCTGTGTTTTTCGAGGCTTGGTGTACAGAAGCTAGAGCCTTCGTGAGAGATGATAGGAGGTTCTCGTTGGGTGATTCTTCATGGGAAGCCGTGTGGGCACTTGATAGCACAGACAAAGCCACCGGCGTCATCCCATACTCGATGCTCAGCAATTGGTCCAGAAATGAAGTTATCCAGTAGAGCATCCGTCGTTCTCTAATCTCTTCGATACCGAGACCGATCTTCTCTGAGAGATTCTGTGTACTTGGTGCAGAGAACAAGGCATGTAAGCCCATGATTTCCACCATGTGCATTGCGTTATGGCTTGCTAAGCAGGCCACTGCCGGCCGGGTGGTCAGTCGAGCATATAACGTCCTGAGGATCTGCCCAGAGACAGAGTCCAAGTCAATGGCGCTCGCAGGCGTCGAATAAGCCAGGTCCAGGATGGAGACGCAGTGTTTCTTGAGGTTCTCCTCCTGCGGATGGTGTCGGTGGGAGAAGAAAGAACCCAGTGCCGCGACTCCTGCGACGACAGCGGCGAAGTTTATACTGCTTTCCTCCAGGTTTGGCCAGGCATGCTCCATCCGCATCAAGAAATCATCTTGGCGTAGAAACGAGAAGAAGGAATGAACAGTTTTGAAATACATCGCGGCAAGCTGCCGGCATTCTTCTAAGGTGGTATATTGGGAGAGCTGGGTATCGACGGTCCCTCGCCGTTCTGGCTGGAGACCAAGATTCCAGGCGTAGGAATGCAGTCTTGGAGGCTCTGCAGCATCCAGCCCCCGACCAACAAGAAACGGATATACCGCAGCGCTGTGAGCATTAACCAGTCGTCCTCGTTCCTTGCTAACAACGACTTCTTCAGAGGAAATGGCTTGTGATGGGGCCGCGGTGTTATCGACAGGTGTCGGTCGAGAGGACACGGAACCACCGCCCGTAGTGGCTTCCCTCGTAGATGCGAGGGAGCATTTGTAGCCATAATTCTTGCAGGATGAGCATGGTCTTTCCCCGTCGCATTTGCGCTTACGACGCCTGCATTCGGTACACGCAGCGTACGCTCGCATCCGGTTTGAGGGGGTGATTTGGCGATCAGCCAGAGAAGTTCTTCTAGGCATGGCGGATATTGCGGGAGACGAGATAACGAGGAAAGAAACAGCGGCAACCTGGAAGAATAATCAGCGTTCAAAGCCAGTGCCATGTCATCAGAGTGGAGGATGCCGCAATATCCGCAAAGCCCCCGCAGGAGCCGCTACCAACATGCCGGCTCTCGTTGCCGGACGGACTATTCCAGATATCGGGACCTACTATGATATGTTTTGAGTGTTAGATGTCCCGCCGCAATACCCGCAGAAGCCGGTCTAACGTCTGTCAAAACCCTTCCATTTCCATGATATCGTTTTAGTATAAATAGGCACAGTACTGGCTTCTATACTGATCCAACTATTCCATCGACTCCAATTACTACTCTGATATACTCAAATAACTAACCTTACCTTTTGAAAACATTATGTATCGAATTGCTGTTGTCACTTGCAGCACGAGGTCCCCTCGCCTCAACCCCTTCGTCACGCAATCCGTCTATAATCTGCTTCAAAGTCATAACCCAGATGCCACCTTGGCTCTCCTAGATTTGGCAGAACAATCTCTTCCGCTCTACGACGAACCCGCAGTTCCCTCGCAGCTGCCACGGGATAACCCAACACCGCACTACAAACACGAGCACACCCAAAAATGGTCAGCCACCGCCAAGCAGTTCGACGCCTTCATATTTGTCACCCCCCAGTACAATTGGAGTGTTCCCGCTAGCCTCAAGAACGCCCTCGACTACCTCTACCACGAATGGTCCGGGAAGCCGGCTGCCATTGTCACCTACGGCGTGCGGGGCGGTGGCAGGGCCGGCGGCCACTTGAGGCAGATCTTGATGGGCCTGCGGATGAACGTGGCTACCACGGCGCCGGAGCTGTTCATCGACAAACAGTCTATGGAGCGCTCCATGCCGTTGGGGAAGATGAGCCCGCAGGATGCCGAGCGTTGGGAGGCTGCAGGACTTGGGGTGGAATTGGGCAAAGTCCTGCAGGAGGTTTTGGAGCTTCTAAAGGAAGGTAAGAAGCCTGAATATTAGGTGGTTTGGGATTGCTTTTGGTGCAATCTCTCGTACATTCTCAATACTTTTCTTCTGAACTCAACTTCATCATGTCTTCCTGCCTTAAAGCTGTCTAGCGGTAGATACCTTGCGAGCTAAATACTTTAATGGAGACTATTGAATCTCAACTAGCAATCATAATCACTGAATAGGATCTCCAAGTGAATAGCCGGATTCTCAGGTTGAAATTAGTTCGGTCAAGATGCAGACTTCAACTTGTTATACGTGTTTTTGTGCATAATATAATAGTGCTTCTTTAGCTGGATGCTCCTGGGTTTTTTTAAATAGGATGGATATGTTGGGTATACGCTAAGTCTGATGATACTATATATAATTTGGTTCGCTTATTGAAAAGAGTGCTTTCTGGGAATAATGAGCAAAAAATCCATCTTCAGTCGACACCGTAAACGCCATAGGGATACAAGAAACACCTCACATTCTCCCTACACCTCGGCCCCCAATGACATTGCCAAAGTCGTCGTATTCTACGACTGGCTGCTCAGCGAGTGAAGGTTGTGCGGGGAATCGTTGAGACGAATGATCTGCTTGATATCGGACATCTGCAAAACTGCCTCCTCTCGTGGAGCGGCTCTGTTGTCGTTGCTGGTGGGCGCCATGAAACTGATATGAAGCAGGGTTGGTATCGTTGCTTACACCGAAGCTCGTCGGCTGGAAGTTGCCGTTTGAGGTTGGCGATATTGGTGATGTCTGGAAACTCGCAGGGCGGAACCCAGGCGACACCTCTGCATTATGTTGGGTATACGTTTGAGGGCTCATGGGTCCCATTTCCATCCCATAATGACTTTGCTGCTGCTGCTGAGCCTGGAAGTGGCCGCTGAAATCTGTCCCCGCGTAGGGATCCGAAGGCACAGGCAGCGATCCATCAAAGTCGTCCTTTGCCCCTGCACCAGGCCTCCGCTGACGAAGAGTCTCCTTACCGACCCAGCTGAGGTACACAGTCTCATGGACCATGACCAAGCCATTGCTACCGCGCGCCGCACTCTCATCACCTGTGGTGCCACTGCTGGCATTCTCAAAGTCGGGCTTCTTGTCAACGACGAACACCTCATGGTAGTTGTATCGTTTATACTGAGCGACAGCAAGGAAGCCGAGGAACCAGGCTACTCCTAGTCCGATGATGCCCCAGCCAATGGTGGGAATGACAAAGGACTTTACTCCCGCCGTGTATGTATATTCGGGGGTGGGAGAGTCTCCTGTGCTTGGATCTGCGCGTTTGGGAACCCACTGGGTAACCACAGGCCACAAGTTCCCAACGGTATAAAGACTGGCGCATACGACACTCAGAACAGGGTTGAAGTGTCTACCAGTCATACGTTTCCACGAGGGTTTCGTAGTTGGTTGTTCAAGGGGTTTCGCTGCTTGTGGCGCGGGCGTGCTCGGAGGCCCCCTAAACCTTAAGATCAGGATCCCCAAGCCGATAAATGTCCCGATAGCTCCGTTGATGACATACGAGCTGATCGAGGTCAGGATCGTGTAAGCCTCGGCAGGCGTCAGTCTCCAAGTGGCGAGAATGAGAACCATGCAGCAGGCGCAGTGGAGCACGAGGGCGCCAACGGGTGTCTTCTCCCGATGCGAGTCCGGCGATAGCCATCGCGAGCTTAGAAGCCTGTTGAACCAGCCCTTTTTCTGGATCCATCGCAGAAAGCGGCCGACAGACAGGTCTGTGCTCTGAGCGAAGAAGGCGGGATATGGCAGGATGCCCTCCTTGGCGATTTCTTGCTTCACGCGGGCTGCCGTGTAGGTCATGACGATGATGTTTCCGAGGCTACTAACTGCGAGAAAGGCGTTGAATATTCTCTTGCCAACGATTTGATTCTCCGACGTGCCAAGATTGCCGAGGGTCAGTTCGAAGAAGCGCTCAGCAACGCCGCCAGGTGCAGTGAGCTGATCCTCCTTAGGGACAACCACCATCTGGTTTGACATGTTAGACACGAGAAAGCATAACATAGTTGAGACTAGAGATTCACCTACATAGGAGATGTTCATGGCTAAATACAACAGCACCGTGGTCGTCACACCCACGATACTGGCGACGGGATACTTTCGTCTGGGCCTGGAGATTTCCCCAAGGACATAGTTGGGCTGCTCGAAGCCGGAGAAACTGAAGATGATTGCCAAGAATGCGTGGGAATAATCGTTCAGATCGGTTGATCTCCCCTCGAATGCCGTTTTGATATTGGTATTTTCGGGCAGCACGTTGGGAGTGTTGAGGCCGCCGGCGCCGACCACGATGGCGGTGATGATGACGAGCAGGAGGATGCAGACCTTGATGACAGCAAGAACGTTATTGAGCCAGATTCCGAAGCGGCGAGAGACTGCGTGGATGAAGCAGGTGATGATAGCAATAGCTATAGCGATGCCTCGCACCGTGCCGTTGTCGGGACTATCATTACCAGCAGCGCTCATAACGCGGATGGCGAAGCTGATGGAGTTGCCTGCCATATTTCCAAGCGCAATGAAGGCAATACCGAAGATGCACGTACTGAGAAGCACCGTGCCTTTGCGGTAGGCCGGCTTGCGGTAGACATATTGGAGATAGTTGAGGTCACCGCCACTCCTGGGAACAGGCTGCTCAACACCATCGATCGTATAGCGCGGGATATTGAGGCCGTATTCGAGATAGACGTGGAGGCCAGAGAGGCAGTAAATCATGCCGACGAACCAGAGCAGGAGTGAGGCGCCGGTCGATCTTGTGTGAATCATGACCCGCTGGGGTGAGTTGAAGATGCCAGTACCTAGTCATATCTATGAGCCATTGATCTACTGGAGGTGAAGAAGAGAGTCCCGCAACATCCAAGATGTGTTCTAGAGAATGGACGACATGATGAAGCAAGAAGACTGGAGGGAGAAGTGTGCGAAGGGAAGCGGCCTCAACCACAGAAGCGACCATAGCATTCTTGAGCGGGCACGCGAATGTGTACACAGTACACGACAAATAAATCATTTGAACACCATCGCCGATCATTTGATCATCCCGTTACCTGTGATACATGAAGAAATGAAGAGGCTCACCGATGGTGCGATTGATGACCAGACACATCACATCGAAATAACCCAGGCGGAATCGCTCTTTTGGGGCGTAAAACACCACCTGGGTCGGACCTTTGTTGGCCCATAACATTCGCGCCCGAGTACTGTCAATGGAATCTGTGTCGTCTGGGCGGGTTGTCCCCTCCAGGCGCGGATCGCCTGGGGCATGAGGGAAGCTCTCCATAATGGTACACTTGCTCAGCCGTTCCTTCAATCACGCGGGGCCGGGGCCAGCAGCGTATATATCGGGGAGGCAGAGATTATTTGTTGGACCTGGAGTAGGAGAACAGGGTCAGAGTCGTCCGCCACGGTAACACATGATTTCGATGGGCAGGCAGCCGGCAAGCAGGGCTGCTGATAGTTAAGTAACCACGCTTATTCACCAGCCCTTTCCACTTGGCTGTGCGATCTCGGACGCCTGCACACATACCGCAGGAAGCCGAGAAGCTGGGCAAAGCTTGGTAGAGCTTTCTTTCGAGTGTCTTGCATCCCACAGAGTGCTACCCCCCCTGTCGGCTGCAGCCGTGGTCCGCCTGGTGGTTCGCCCAACTCGTAGCATCGCCCGGTTAGTTTGGGGAAGCAAGGGTATCGGGAAGAATGGGGCTGTGCTGATCTCGGAAGGGTGTCGATTGGTTGCTCATGTGGTACGAGTGAGGCCTTAGACATGGTGCTGCCAAGCTGAGCTGAAACCAAGAGGGGGGGAAGGGAGATAAGGACAAACATAAGAGTGCACTATTGGCGAGAGTGGCTTAGCTTTGCATTCAGCTGCACCACAGAGGAGGAGATGACCGCATAGTGTCTGAGGACATGAGATATAGCGGCCTTCGGGACGGCGCTTTGGCCTTGTCCGACGGGCAAAAGCTATTGCTTAATAGCTCTTGACCATCATCCCGTCCCCAATAGACCCCAGGATAGAGTAGAGTTTCCTATTCCTGTGTAAGAGTGAGGCGGACCGCGCTTGGATCTCTTTCTCCCCGCAGCTACCCCTGCCATCTGGCTTATCTGCGTCACATCCGCTTACATAGCTTCCGGGCCAGGGTACCATATCCCTACTCATCGTCCGGTCTGCACATCTGGGGGAGTGAATGACCCCGCTCGAGAGTCTTGGGGCGGCTGGACTAGAGTTGGGCAACGTGTCACACGAGTGTGGTTGATCCCCCCAGACGTGCTTCGCCGTCTTTGAGTGCCAGTCCACAGGATAACACACTAGTCGCCTTACAAATCTGAATACGTATTCGATTGAGCGGCTGACCGTGGTAATTTCAAGTCCCGATGCAGGCCGCGAGACTCTCCCCGACGTCGGTCTTGCACAGGCTCCCACATCTGAGCTCCCTCCCCCCAAATGCAACGTGCCAGCCCTGGGCTTGACTTGATCCTTCAGGTCTTACAAGAAACTTTGGTCCCCCAGAGCGAGCCCTCTTGCTGCTCTTCCCCCAAACATCCTCTACGTCTGTAGCCCATTGTTTGTCTAGCACTCTGGATAGCAAACTGACGCTGGCCTTTGCCCTTCTCCCCATCTGATGGCACTCCAGCCAGGAGATATTGTAAACTTTGCGCGTGTTGCATGGGACATTTATTATCTAGGCTGGACAGAGGATCTTAGAGCATGTAAGGCAGTGACATTTTCTTTGTTTCTCTTACCGCGCATATCACATCATTGGCCCCAAGCCAAAGCCTCCACCTCATTGCCTCATCCAAGGCAGATTCCCTCCCATCGCATACAGGGATCCACGTTATTGATGCTGAACTCAATCAAGGAGATAAAAACTAACTGCTGATTGCATTTCTTAGCACGCAACTATGCTGAGTTCGGGAGCGACATACGGGGACTGGCGCATAGCCTGAGCATTCTCGACCAGGTCATCAACACAGCAAATGCCTCGCTGCAGAGCCAAGGCGGCCACAGAGCCTTGGTCCGATATGACCCTGTATCCCTCAGAGAGATCGTCGGCGACTACGAGACTACGCTGAGGGAATGTCGCGAATTACTGGACGACAATCGGCGGTACGAGGGGGCGAGAAATCCGCTTCGCAACATCGAGTGGAATATCTTGGTCCAGCCCGTGGCAGATCGCTTGCGCCAACGCATCTTGATGCACAACTCCAAGATCCAGCTCGTGCTTAAGCCATTTGAGATGTAAGTGGGAAAATGCCCCGGCGCTGTTCCGCTATTCCCAGGCACAGCTTGACTGACCGCGTGATCAATGACAGTGATCTCCTTTCCCGAATTCGAGATGACCTCCACGCCATCCACCGCGACATCACGAACCAGATCTTCGCCCTCCGCACCCAAGTCCATCAACTGATGGGCGTACTCGTACCAGACCTCGACACCGAGCTCAGCCAGCGGGACACGAGGGAGGTGCGGCTCCTCCAAGTACCCGACCAGCTTGCCGAGCAGTTCCGCCTCATCACCGCGACCGAAAGTCTGGATGACGGCTCAGAGGCTTCATTCGGCATACAAGAACTATCCGACGCATTTATTCTCAACTACAATCGATCTACAGTGACTTTCAGGGGAGGGATGCTCGTCACGGACCGCCGACCGCCCGTTGATCATTATATAAATCTGCTCAAGTGTGTGTGGCTTTTCGAGAAGATTGAGATCTGCTCGTCAAGCCAGGCCTTTTCGCCCGAGTCTCACTGGCCGGGGTACATCAACAAGCTTCAAGAGGTGCGTTTGATCCGGTAGACTAACGAAAGATGGCTGCTGACCCCTTCTGTAGGATCTATCGCAGCAATGCAGTCGGTTCGACCAGCAAGAGCTTGTTCCGCCTCCCATTCCCCCACAGCTGCCGAGAGCAATGCTGTCAATCTGGCCGCCGAAGCCAGTGGCAAATCTGCTCGACATCATCACGCCGGACGAGATGATGGAAAGGATGCTGAAATTGTACGTGTCAGCCCGAAAGCTTCCCTGCTCTAACTTGTTATACTAACGTTAAATAGACCTTTACAAGGAACGCAATCTGCTAGACGGCAGGTAATCCTCAACCGCCGGATGGGCTCTAACGGCAAGCGATTCAGGGCTGAGGTGAGCGGAGAGCAAGAAACGAACGGAGAGAGAGCTCGGCAAGAGAGTAAGTGAAGATCAGTGAAGGCCCCTTTGACGTTCATGGTACTGATGTTGTTGAGCAGAAGAGACAATCGACTTTGAGATTTCCAACACCTTAATCAACCCCCTTTACGCCATGCTTCGAAACAACATTCTTGTTCCGGAACTTTTGCTCAAGACTGACGAGCGGATCGCCAAGCTGTCCTTCAACCGGATGAAGGATGTCCTTCAATTCCAAAGGGCTGTCACGGGTTTCAAGGTCTGGGATCACTGGACGCAAAACAACGTTATGGTGAGCTTTGTCATTGCTGGCACGAGGCAGTCTATCGTCGAGCGAGCTTGTCTGCAGCTCTGGGTCCCCGAGGCTCTTGACACGTCGCTCATCACGGCAAGTGACACACATTCGGACCCAGGCCCTTCCAGGTCCCCAACAGCCATGTCGTCACCCTCCGGGGCTATCCCAATCCCCTCCAGTAGTCCTCGGACCAGCAGAATGTTCGGATCTGCCCCCTTATCCAGCAGTCCCGACGCCATGTCTTCCATCTACTCGCCCAACCCGGCCAATTCCCAGACGAGTGCCTCAAGACACGGATCAGTCATGTCAAGTCCCTGGGGGTTCGCGAGCTCTCCTCCAGATCCTTTGGACAGATCGCCCGGACGCACGAGAACTCAAGATCGTCAGAACACGACATCAACACATAATAGCCACACCACAACATATAATAGTCATCCCACCTCTCCTTTCCGCAATAGTCTCCCCAGCCATTTTGGTATGCAACACGTTAGACCTCCAACAGACCGATCGGCCAGTATATCGAGCGCCGTGTCCCTCGCAACAACGAGCAACGGATCATCGAGCAGCGAGCATACCACTACAATCGCCACGGGGCCCTGGTCGACCGGGACCCTCCACCAGTGCCCCCCGAAACCCATGCTGGTGCTCTTCACTCACAGCGAATCAACCCGGAAGAAGGCAATCGTCACCATCAACGTCGACAGCGAGACCTTGATCAACCCGGAGAGATGCAACTGCCGACAGGCGGGAAACGACGGGTTCTCGTGCCCGATCGCGGCGGTGGAGCGCAGGAGCGCTCTGAGCCTCGAGGCGTACCGGTACGAGGCCGCTGCCCCCCAACAAGGGATGGGCTCACCGAACGGCGACACAGACGCGGACTGGAACCTGGCGCGGCTGGCTGTCAACAACCCGGCGTCGAAGAAGAGCGGCAACGCCTGGCACAACATGAAGCGTCTGAGCATCATGTTTCCCAGCCCCGGGGAGCGGGCCAGGTTTGGAGGGACGCCGAATGCCTGCCACTGCTCTATCCGGACAGAGGCTGAACTTCAAGCTTGCCTTCGCCTAGGGCACAAGGGGTACTTGGGGGAGGTGAAGGAGTATCACCGCGTCAAGATGAATGAGTATGAGCACAGTCGATGGGAAGGTAGACAAGATGTTGTTATGGGGTTAATGTATTAATATGAACAAAACTTGGTAGGTTTGATCGGCTTGGTTGGCTGGAAGGATTTTGTGTTGGCGAAGCGAGCGTGTTCTCATATGTTGTATATTATCATTATTCACGATAGACTTTAGCGGGGGTTTGGGTGTTGGGTGACGGAAAGATATTAATGATTATGACTGAAAGAGAATTATTTAGAAACAACATTATTCGATCTTGGGCATGCTGATAGTGACACATTTAGAATTCATCCACAGGAGTATTTCTCATCCTGAACCTCAACCTCAACGTAAACTTCAGCCCCCTCCCTTAAGTCCCACCAGTATTATTGTTCTCGAGTTGGTCGAAAAGACTGAAAATTTCGCTGTTGGCAACCGCCATGGCCGTCCTCCCTCTGCAATCGGTAATGGTAGGGTCAGCGCCATGCTTACATAGAACCTCCACCATCTTCGGCCGCATATAGACAGAGGCCATGTATAGCGGAGTCTGATTATCGTCGTCGACGGCGTTGATATCGGCCCCCAGCTTGAGCAGGGCCGTGGCGGCCTTGACCTTGCCGTGCTTGGCCGCCTTGTGCAGCGCCGTCTGCATCGTGTTGTCCCTCTTGTGCACGTTGGCCCCCTTGTCTAGGAGGAAGTCGAAGTTTGTGCTCGTGACGCCCTCGATGGCGCACATGAGCGGCGTGAGGCCGTGCGCGTCGTGCGCGTCGATGGACACCCCGTGCCGGAGGAAGACGTCAATCATCTCGATCTTGCCGATGAGCGCCGCGTAGTGCAGAGCGCCGCGTCCGTGGCGGTTGGGGGCCCTGACGTCGGCGCCGCACCGGAGGAGGAGGTCGATGAGCGTGGCCGACTCGCGCCCGACGGCGAGCTGGAGCAGCGGCAGGCCGTCCTTTGTCCTCGAGTTGGGGTCGGAGCCCTTCTCGATCAGGAACTCGATGATCTGCTGGGGGCAGTGCGCGGCCGCGTACCCGAGGGGCGTGACGCCGCTGCCGTCTCTGATGCTGAGGGAGGCACCCCGGTTGACCAGGATCCTGATGAGGTGGGAGTTTCCGGCCGTCTCGGCGACGCAGTGGAGGGGAGTCTTGCCCTGCTTGTTCTGGGCGTTGATGTCGGCCCCTCGCTTGAGCAGCGCGTCGAGCAAGCCCGCCGAGGTGTCCGCACTCTGCTCGAGCGAGCCAATGTTCCTCAGACGGTGGAGAGGCGTGTTGTTCTCGTAGTCGATGGTCATCTGGGCCCCGTTGTCAAGGAGGAACTCGGCTATTCTTTTCGGCTCGCGGGTGTCTCTTGTCAAGGCCAGGGGCGTCTGTCCGGTCCGGTTGACTGCGTTTACGCTTGCTCCCAACTTGACAAGAGTCCGCACCATGTCGAGCGTCCCCAGTCTCTGGGTCGCAATGTGAAGGGGTGTGTTGTCCGTCAAGGTGTTTCGTGAGTCGATGTATGCTCCGTGGGCGACAAGCTGCTCGACCACATCGCAGTATCCGGCGTGGGCAGCTATATGGATGGCACTGTCACCATCGTAGAAGCCGGAGCGATTGACGTCCACGCCGCGCTCGAGCAGGACGCGGACGGTGTCGCCAACAGTATCGGGGTTCTTCCTGAGCCTCCGGCCCCAGAACTGCTTCGACACCCACCAGTCGCCCCGGGGCTTGACGGCGGCAGCCAGGGGATGGACCATGTGGAAATGAGACATGGGAGGGGCGCCGTGGTCCAGAAGCAAGCTGACTACCTCATGGCTCCCGTTGAAGGCGGCAATGAAGAGAGGGACGTTCTGGTTGGACGCCTGGACTTGGCTGTCTACCATGCCCGTCTCCACGAGGACTCTGACTATCTCCTTATTGCCCGCGTTCACAGCTGCATATAGTGGTTCCCTGTTGTCCTCGTCGACCAGCAGCGAGCCGAAGCCCCCGTGCTGGAGCTTGCATGCCCAGAGGGTGTCGAACACATCCTTGTCCCCCATGCTGGCCGCGCTGGTGATGTGGCGGAGCTTCACAATGTCGACGCCGCAGCCGGTCGCCCGCTGGATCGTGCCCATGTTGCCGCTGTTGATGGCCCAGGTCAGGGCCGACGGCTTGGGCCCGGCATGGTTGCGGCGGTACAGCTCGGCCACCAGCGTGTGGAACAGGCGCACGCAGGTCCGGCTCAGGGCGCTGAGGTCTCCCTCGTCCGAGACGTGGGCAGAGACGGCGTGAAGCAGCTCGGCAGGTAGGTCCTGGAGAGCCATGGTTGCAGATGCCGATGCCGGCGATGTGCGATGGTGTTGGATTGATGAGGGATGATGGAATTCCAAGTGGGGGGCATGTGACTGATTATATACCGGCTGTGTTTATTGCTTTGCGGTGGTGCCATCGGGACGGCTCAGAATAGATAATCCCCCTTGATGCGAGTTCCCTTGCCGTTGCATGAATTGTCTTTGTTCTCACGTCCCGATTGGTCTGGAGCCGCCATTCGACAACACCAAGACAATATATGCTCTCCCGCCATCCTCCAGTGCCGCCGGGAGGGTTGTCAGCACGCTTATGCTGTGATCCCGGGCCAGCAACCGTGATTCGCTCAGCAGTTGTCGATCCTAGTCCGAGAGCCGTTAGCCAGCCCGAAGGCCACCGACAAACGCCATGGAAGCTCGATGACTCGCATCCCGATGACACGGCAGGGTGTGATTGGGCACCGGGGATGATGCCACAAACCTTATTATTGTGCTCTCGATGCTGAGAATGTGGCGGTCTACATGCATTGAATAATGATTCATGGTCGTTTGCCATAGGGATATGAAGCGATGGAGCGGACTAGAGTGGGGACTGTCAGCTCATTAATGGGATAAATAAATGACTAGAGGGTACAATAGTTTAGATTGATGGGGTTCGAACTCAAAAGGACTGTCAGAGAAAATTTACAGGCAAACTGAATAGCCATCTGCTGGTCAGCTAAATAAAATACTGAATGAGGAAGCGAATATTATACCTGGTGACCGAGATCGTTATCTGGGGGGAGTTCAGCTTGTAGGGTAGGGAAAGTCTAGAACCCAGTTATTTTGCTGAACCATGAGTTGGGCTAAAGAAGAAGTCTGATTTCATCTAAGTCAAACAGTATCAAGTCTGATTTGTGACCAAATACCCAAAAAATTGAACGAAATATTGTATCTTATTTATCTGAATGAGAAGAGGCCGCATCATTAATCCAACCGAGCCGATCTACTCAAATCTAGGTAGGATGTGACGATCTCCTTATATGCCGGAAACGAATCATTTGACTTAGATGTGTCTTTAAAACGTTATGGTATGTTACTGAATCCCACGGCGCTGTCTGTCAGGTTTTTTGTATTCTTCTTCACTACTCTTCACCTTTTGTAGAAAGGCTTCAGAGGTTACATACTACATTCAAGTTGTTGAAGAGCCTCAATGGAGTGGTATAGCATAGCGCCATGGTTGGCGATGATGATCCTCTTATAGACTACAGATGCCCTTTTCCTCGCCAGCCTTACGCACTGAACCATCAGCAGCACGACCTCAATTCATGTCTCTCGCTACTCTCTCAACCCATCGGTATGTAGGATCAAAGAGACGGTTGAGATCGGTCGCCTTTGTGTAAGACACATCATAACACATAACTTCCCGGCGCTCCTTGGTGAAGAATATTGTTGGCTTCCCGGCGCCCTCGGGAGCCCGGCCAGCGAGAGGCGAGCTGACCTGCCATGCCTTGAGGTTTATCGAGATCTCGCGGAGCTTAGTGTGGTCCTCCCAAACGGATTCCGCCTTGCTGTTGCTGGCATCTGCACTGTGGGACACGAAAGCCCATAGGATGCTCTTTAAAACTTCCACATAATAGGATTCTACTTTAAGAAGTTCCAGTGAGCCAGCTGGGAAGTAGGTGATTGATTTCAAGTTGGCACCGCGAGTGAGGGCGCGCCCGATTTCGGCCTGCCTCAAAAATTAGCCGTCTTTCTCAAACGATCAGTTCTTCGCTCGGTACATCTTCAGGGTTAACCTACAAGCTCCTCTGTTTCTGGCGCAAATTGAATCTCTTCAAGCAGAGGTAATCCGTCTAGAATAATGGTGAGATTTGCTGCAGAGATATAGAGAATGTTGCCGAACGAGCAATCAATATCGACATAAGATATTTTCAAGGTCTTGAGGCTTTTATGCTTCAGGATAGCATCTAGAAGGGTCTCGGAGTTGCCGCTTGGGATTTCCGTCGAGGGTTTGTTGTAGGCATACAGCTCCAGGGAGGTCAATGTGTCAAACGAGGAGAGGAAGCGGATCTGAGCATCGATGCGCAATTGATTTAACTGGGGCATGCGAGTATATTTTATCGATAGATCCACGAAGAAGGTTCGGAGGGCTATTTCCGAAGAGGCCTTGGAAGCGGCCAGAGTGGCAAGATGGTCGAAGAAAGAGGCTTGATCATCGCCCAGGGATTCGTGGTACAGCTCACGCAGGCGCATGAAATCGATCGAACGTTGCAACCACTTGGAGAAGTCGGTATCGAATTCGGTTCTTCCGAGGGACAGAGACTTGAGGTTAGGGAACTCATGGCCTGTTGCGGGCGTCGTTGGTGCAGGCATGCCGCCAGAACATCCTTTGATAAAAATCAAGCTGCGGAGTGTGGCTCTTGAGTTGACGATTATTTGAGGGATGAGATCAGGCTCGCCGAAGATGTCTAGGGAGGAGGAATTGTCTTTCACGCTGAGATGCTTCAGATTTTTTATTTTCCTGAGAAAGGGCCTGGCACCGTGATCGAGCCTGCTCAAGTGAGTCAAGTCGATGCTCAGAGCCTGTAGATGCTCCATTGTCGCTAGGTTCTGGGCAATCGACCTAGAAATCACATTAGAATTTGCGTTCATTGAATGGAGGGTTTGGGTGAGTAGGTGTCTCACTTCGTCATTGGCATACTTTCTACAATCTGTAGATTCCGCATATTCTCGAGGGCCTCATTCAGGTAAGCGTGAATAATGTGCTCGTGCTTGCGGTCGGGATCGCGATCGCCGACGATCAATTGTCGAACAAAGGAGGCACACTGAGGCACTTGGTGCTCGGCAACATAAGGGGAAAACTTTTTTTGCCGGCAATTGTATTCGCCCTTCTCCTTCCTCAAGGCCCTCATTTGGGATCTAGAGAGGTAGGGTTCAATGGACTGGATAAGCTTCTGGATGTCTGCGTGAAACCCGGCGTTGACAGCGACACGTTGGTGCAAGCGGGGCATCATGACGGAGTAGAATTTCTTGCAGGTGCGAGCCATATTGCGCATGGTAGATGGATCAGTTACCTATGGCATGGAATGTGAGCTCGTCTGTCGAGGTGTTGCGGACGAAGAGGAAGCGTACCTGGTCCAGGATCAGGTCGATTATTTCATGTGGAAGGGCCGAGGGGACAGGCTGCACTGCCGAATCACTGGTATTCCTTGGCTTACTGCCAGCCTGGGCCTTGGGACCTGGAGGTTTTGTTTGCTTTGCCTTTGGCGGTGGGAACAAGGCGTCTACTTTGGATGCCGAAGCTTTGCGTTCCGTTGGATGAACCCTGAGGTCTCGAGCTGGCACCGGATCAGCCGGTTCAATTTCCTGTCGGATCCGAAGCTTGGAACTTCTTCGAGACGCCATTTTATTCTTTTTTAGGGCTTGCCAGTTGGAAGTAATGTGGGAGCAGCGCGGCTCCACGGTCGTATAGCTCGATGGGGAGTGTCGAGGATTGGAGTTGAGCGATGCCAATCAACGGTGCACAGGAGAGGTGCCCCTTGTTAATAATCCTGTCGTCCCCTCACTGTTGATCCCATGTGAGGGATATATATAGCAGGGTACATTCAGTGTTTTCAGGACACTCCCCTGCGCCCGCACAAGTTCGATTCTCGAGCGGCTATAGAAAACCATGGCTGGTCATCGCTGAGCATGAGGAAAATGAAATAATGACATGTGAGGAGAGAATTCAAACTGTAACGTGTATAAGATTGGGCACCGGTCATAACGTGCGTTGGGAAGATCCACTGTCATTCAATATCATGTGCAGCGTGATCTTGCGGTGACATATCCTAGGCAATGTGACAAAAAGAACGAACATTTCATTTTTCAAACATAGGAATCTGGCTATGCCGGCTCTAAAGGGAACATGAATCCCGGGGCTATTGCAACTAAGCTGGACCCGATTCATCCGAAGAGCTCCTGGGAACTTGATTTGGAGCTTTGTCCACCGGTTTAAACCACGCATAAATCGTTTTCTGAGTCGGAGCTTTGTCAATCCTGTCAATGTCCATCCTGTCATCCGACGCATCGAGGGAGCCATTGTTTTCCTGACCCGGTTGTTCTCCTCCTCGAGTAGCCTCTCCTCGACCACCTGTTCCTCTACCACCTCCTCTTCGACCACCTCCTCCTCGACCAGCGGCTCCTTGAACAATCCCTCCTCGACCACCACCTCTTTGGCCACCACCTCTTTGGCCACCACCTCTTTGGCCACCACCTGTTTGACCGCCACTTCTTTGACCTCCACCTCCTCGAGCTGCCCTTCCTTGACTAGCCCGTCCGGATCCTCTTGGACGTCCTCTCTTGGCTCCACCTTGTTGGCAGTTACAACAGCCTCCACCGCCGTCACGTCCGCCACCGCCGTCACGTCCTTCATCGCCGTCACGTCTTCGAGCAGCCCTTCCTTGACTAGCCCGTCCGGATCCTCTTGGACGTCCTCTCTTGGCTCTACCTTGTTTGGAGGGACGACCTCCTTCGCCACCGTCACCTCCTTCACCTGCATTACCTCCTTCGCCGTCGTCAACTCCTTCACCTGTATTACCTCCTTCACCGCCGCCACCTCCTTCACCGTCGTCAACTCCTTCACCACTGTCAACCCCTTCACCGCTATCAGCTCCTTCACCAGCCGCAATTTCCAGTGTAACCTGTTCACCACCATCCCGTTTCCGCACTGTCCACCAAAGGCTTCTCTCCGTCCACCACTTGCAGGTTTTCCTCATGTTCTTAGTGGCCACACTGTTGCACCTCCCTGACCATACCGCGTGGTCTTGCGAACAGTTCGCGCATTTAAAGCCCGGGCCGTGGGGTTGACCCGTGGCACTCACAACTCCGCAATCTTTGGTCGCGTGTGGTTCAGCACATTTCCCACAATGAAGCGAGCATCCCTGTTCGCTGCGATGCGTTGGAGCTGAACAATGAGAACAAAAATATGGCACCATTCTTCGATCAAACGGCCTGATCGTGGAGTTAAGGTCGTCAGTGCAGAACTTTGATTCGTGCTGGGGTGACTTTACGTACTTGACATAATACCTTTCGTGGTGTAGAAAGATGAGTTTCCGTTCGCTCACTTCACGGGCAACCTCCCGCGATTCGAAGCCAATGACAACTCTCCCATTTTTTATAAAAGCATCCGTGGCAACTTTATGGTTTTCCGAGGTGAATTGGTCTGGAAGATCCTTGAAGGAGGGTACGGTCCCCGGGTCCATACGAAGCACCTCAATAAGATATTCAGGCGCCAAGAGCCGACTTTTTGGTGAGTCAAAGGCAAAGCACTCTGCGATTTCCTCTCCATGTTGCCTTGCTGTGTCCTCGTCTTCCTCAGAATTCAAATAGAGCTCTAAGATGCTGTCTTTTAATCGCGCACCACGGACGCACTTCCAGTGTTCGCCTTTGTCGTGCAACACCCAAACAATCTGCGTGGGAGTCAACTTGCCTTTTATCTTCGCTATATCCTTAACCGAACCGACGAGGTACCGAAGGATCCCTATGCATTCTGGGGGATCTGTCTTGTCTTCCGACAAGGCGGTAGACTGAACTTGTGTGTTTGTGACGATGTGTTTACCAGGATCCACACGGAAAGTGAATGAACGACTTGCCTTCTGCGCAATCAAAGCCGACAAGAAGCTCTGCGGGTTACTCATAACGAAATCGAGCTTGCGTAGGGCAGAAATTCCAGAGAAAAAGAAAAACAAACCGAGTTCCACGACAAATGAGGTAACAAGAGAAGAGTGCCACTTGGCCTTCTGACCGGCCACTTCTTGACTACTTATGCAAGAGTAGGGAGTGGGTGTTGCTGGTAACATCGAGTGAACACCGGAACTTGACGGTCAACAACTTCTGGCAGCAAAGCTCACCCGGGCCGCACACAGATTGGGCCGTAGCGTGTTCGAGATGTTTCGAGCTTTACACCTCTAAGGTAGGGCAACCCTAGCCTCAACGCACCGCTGATAAGACATATTCAGGGTTGATTGCAAATTGCGGCGGGTGAGACCGCAGGGATATTTGAAGCGAAGGATGGACAGTCAGACAACGACAAGATACTTGCTGCAACGTTAGGAGCGTTCAGGATATTCAGGTCATCGTATCAGCCCATCAGTGACCACATTGCGACGAATAAAAAGCCGGAGACAAGGGTTTCCGCGCTCCGATAATCGCCGGTGACATTTGGAATGAATATCGCTACGCCAACCTTCGTTTTAATATGACGATGGGCTGAGTTCGCTAACATGGGTCGCCAAGGGGCATCGGAGGCTTCGGAAATGATCCAGTGGTCAGGAATGATGTCCTAGCAAGACCGGAGGCCGTTGTCGTGAGGCTAGGGTTTGTACTGAAAACTCTCTAACAACCTTGGCATCTTTCCACAGATGTCCGAATACGAGGAATATGTTAAGATAATGGTTGAAGCGGCTCACAAGTCACTGGCCACACGAAGTATAAAGTTCTGCCACACCCACCAAGTTTGTGCAACACGAATCCATATTGCACCAGTTAACTTTTGTTTGATCGATCGTGATTTATCTTTTCCGACTTATTTATTATCTTTTCTTGTCTACTGTTCACTCTTTGTATTGTGCACCTTGCATGTAGGGGAGGCTTCAGGACCCAAATCTAGTGGTCCTGAGGCTTCCCTTACATGCATGCAAAGTGCCGCCCTGCCACACTCTGGTCTTTGAATTGCAAGTCATGTTGGTACTGCTACCGCACCTTGTTTTTAAGTTTTGATATCAGTGACCGAGTTCAGCTAAACTTTCCTTCGATTAGCACAATTTCGTGAAAATGGCGCGAACGTCAACAAGGAGGGGCTCCAAGGTGATATTTCTGTTCCCTCTGCCATATTGACCCTATCTGACTCTCCCGAGAAGGTCCCCCCACCTATAGATCCTGTTGCGCAAATTCGCAGGAGGACTGTCCGTCGGGGCAACAGGACACTCGACATCCTTCAGCTCAACGTGAAAGACTCCATGAAACGACTTCTTGACCTCAAACGGGCTCTGTCCGAAGAGCTATCCGACCAGCCACCGCAGATTATCGCCGTCCAAGATGTCCCGAAAGGCTTCCCATTCATGCCGATGCCTGGGTACCATTTGCACTACCATGCAAGCCGCGCTCTGACCGAAGACGACAATCCCGACGCAGCAAAGACCATAGCTGTCAAGGACAAGCCCAAACCGCGAAGCAAGTGGCAGCTTGATCGAGTAGCGTTTTACGTGCATGAGTCAATACCGCTGGAAGATTGGGGTGTCACCTACCACACAGAGAAGTCCAAAGGTCTCGTTGCGACATTATTCCTCAACACTACGTCAGGGGCTGTCAACATCCACAATGTGTACAATCAGCACAAGCAACTGGACATGGACCATCTTTTCAGCTATTGCAAAATATGCAGGTCAGATATTCTATTGGGCGATTTCAACCTGCACCATCCCACATGGGGAGGCGACGGTCTTCGCGTTGTGGAAGAGCAGGCGAGAGACCTGCACAGCCTCGCAGACGCCTATTTGATGAATTGTAAGACCCCACGCGGTGCAACTACGTACTCGCGGTCAACCTCCACAGACCAGTACTGCTCCACCATCGACCTAACATTTGTTGGCGGGAACATTGACTCCCTGTTCAAGAGCTGTCAAGTTATTGATGACCTGGCTGCTTTTGCCAGTGACCATCGTCCGGTGCTCACGAGGATGGAGATGGCACCGAATATGGAAGTGAAGGCTCGGTATTCCTGGAACGAGGTCAAGGGGAAAACCTTTCTTCCCACACTGAAGGAGACAACGTCGCAGATTGGATTCGCTCCCCTCGGTTCGTTCTCTGATGCCGACGCCTATCTTGTGCGGATAACAGGCGCTTTGGCCAAGGCTATGGCGCAAGAAGTCCCCATTCGAAAACAGGTGGCACGCAGAAGGAAGCCGGCTAGTGCAAGCAATGACAAGTTTGTCCTCACACGGGAGGCTGTGCTCGAAAAGCTGAAGGCTGGCCCCAACCCGAGGTTTAGAAGGTTCTTCAAATGGCGGTCAGAGAAGAGAGACAGTCGACAGCGAAGAACGGAATGGCGGCGGTTCATCGCCACAGAATCAGAGCGGGTTGTGCGAGGTAGGCAAAAGATCTTTCAGTGGTCTAAGCTCTCCAAGGCATGGGCTCAGCCGAAGGCTATGCCGCACATGCCCACGCTTGTTTCGGATGAAGGGGTGCGGCACACAACCAACGATGAAAAGGCAGTTCACTTCATGGGAGCAATGTGGCCTAACATCAGCAAGGGCGACCAGGCACCCTCTGAGCTTAGGATGCCCCAGCTGCCACCCGACAACCCTTCCAAACTCGCGATATCAAACGAGTTGCGGTCGGGTGAAGTTGCACGTCTGATCAAACAAATACCCAATCGGAAGGCCGAGGGCCCTGACCAGATCGCCAATGAAGCGTTCAAGCTCGCGCTGCCAGTTATTCTGCCATACTTGATTCACCTTTTCCAAGCTTGCCTCAATTTGGATTACCACCCCAAAGCCTTTCGCCACGCGCTCACCGTGGTGTTGCCCAAGGTTGGCAAGGAGACCTACCAAAAGGCGAAAAGTTGGCGTCCAGTGGCCCTTCTGTCCTGTCTTGGCAAAATGTTGGAGAAAATCGTTGCCAACAGAATCAAAGAGCTGCTCATGAGCAATCCCCACCTGTGCCCTCTGCTCCAATTCGGGAGCCCGGGAAAGAGCACGACTCATGCGCTGGAGTACATCACCAACTGGGTGCATCGGAGTTGGCAAAGCCCCGTTGGGGGAAACGCTGATCATACAAGTCTCATGGCGCTGGACATATCCGGGGCGTATGACCATGTGCGCCGAGAAGAGCTTCTGCAGCGGCTGGTGGACAAGGGCTTCCCCGACTGGATTGTCAGGTTCGTTTGGTCTTTTCTGTCTGAACGAAGCACCGAGTTGCTCATGCCGGGTTACCGTCCGGAAAAGTACTGGATCAACATTGGCATCCCCCAAGGCAGCCCCCTGTCCCCGATCCTGTTCATCTTGTTCGCAGCCCCTATCCTGGAAACCTTCGACAACTACAAGCTCAAGACCGGACAGGGAAAGAAACTGAGACGGAGGAGGGGCAACCGAGAGGCGAAGTGTGTCTTCTCCGTGATGTCCTACGTCGACGATACCAATTTTCTCGTCTCGACGCCCTCTTTCGAACTAAACTGCGCCATCTTGACAGAGCTGCATGAGCGCCTCATGGAATGGGCTACCCCTCGTGGAGTGCAATTTGGCCCTGACAAATACGCGTTAATGCACTTCCAGCAACGCAGGCCCAGGAAACCGGAGACGCAGCCCATGCCAAAAATCCCGGGCCTGATCAGGGGCCGTCTCATCAAGCAAGAGCTGAGAATCCTCGGCCTCTTGTATGACGCACAGCTTAGGTGGGATAAACACATCAATGAAGTAAGTCACATATCCGTCACGGCGGCAGCCTCAATTCTCTTGCACGGAATGCTGACCAGACACGTCGCCGCATGTAGTTGAAGACGAAGGTTTCCAAGATTTTAGGCTATCATACCAGAATCTCTGGCTCGACGTGGGGGCCAACGTTGATCCGCATGCGGCAGCTCCACGTTTCCAAAATCCGGTCCATCGTTGGGTACGCTTCGCCGGCGTGGTTCATACCACGGCACCACAGCCACAACCTCGGCCTGCCCCAGAAGTGGTTGAACAAACTCGAGGTGATGCAGAACGACTCCCTTGTCAAAGTGGCCGGCGCTTATAAGATGACGGACCGGATGGTGTTGAGAAAAGAGCTCCATGTCGAAAGCATGGAGCATTACTTGGGCCGAATCGCCCTCACCTATAGGATGAAGAACGTTGGATCAGCGTACTTAAAGGCGCTGGGGAAAGCCCAACAGGGGAACCGTAACCCCATGGGCAAAGATCAACGAAAGCTTCAAAACCCATTCATCGTGCTATACGGCGAAGCCAAGCGCGAGCTGTTGACGGTCAAAACGCAGTTCACCAAACAAAACAAGGATGGTGAAGAAGTGTTGGCCCAAACCAAACACTCCGGTAGCATCCCGGCGGTGGTGAAGCTGATAAAAGCACATACCACAGCCCGATGCGCGGACAAGTGTGCTAGAGAATGGGCAGCCTATGTGAGGGAGAAGTCGAATAACCGGAATAAAATTCCGGCGGCCTACTTAGAAACTTGGGGCCCTCAAAGCCTCTCCTATTACCGACATCTCGACCGAGCTGAGTCGACCATGTTGATGCAATGCCGGACAGAAACCATCGGCCTGAACCGTTGGCTTAACAAGATGAATTCGAAGGAGAAAACGGTACGTGCACGCCCCTTTGACCAAACCAAACCCCGCTGACATGAACCCTACAACAGTACTCCGCCTCGGATATCTGTCCGTGCAAGAAGGGCCCGCATACAATCGAACATTTGTTCATGCGTTGCCCTCGATTGACCATGAAGCGGCGTGAGTTGGTCGCCGAGGTCAAGGAGTTCAGGCTCCCCAAACTTTTGACATCCGATGCCAAAGCGGCGTCGCGATGGGCCATCCTCAACTTCGGCCTGGATCAATTTGCCTGGCCGAGAGAAGAGTTGATGGTCTCCTAAGCCATGACACCGCCACCATGAGCCTGTCTTGTGGGTGCTATTAAGCCTTGAAATCCGTTGGTGGCTGGTGTCAAATCTCATCGTGTGGAACCATGTCATGTCATTCAATCAGCATGTGGCAACTTGTGAGTAAGTAGTTGGGCCGACGCAGCACCATTCGAACCCACCCATACCTCCAGGTCGTCTTACTAACTACCATCTAGTTGGCTATCACGTTTTCATTCATAAACTCTGGTGACTACTAACATGTCGCGAAACTGACGCCAGCAGGTATGTTCTCTCTTGGCTTCCATGAGCGACATGTAGGACTAATCCCAGTCAGATTAACTTTTCTCAATTTGACTTCTCCCTCCGATAAACTTCCGCCATCCGACATTCGACTCGATTCCGATCGAGTCAATCCCGTTCCGGTAAATGCTCCTGTCTCGGTTTTGTTTGTCGCACGAAGGCTAATCTTAGCAACAAGCCCGAACACAATCAGAAATTAACTTGAACTAACACTTTAGAGTAAGTGTTGTTCAAATGCAACTGCTAATTTTATTTACATGTCTAACTCTTTCCTCTCTGCAGCCGCGGCAGCCTCCGCTCGGATGAGTTCCACACAACACATGATGTGCTGGAACCAGAGACTGTATTGCTGGTCGTTATAATCGTCGAGCACTTGGTCGTCGAGGCGTGGCCCGTTACGCCCCTCTTCGTCGTCCGCCAGTGCTCGGTACAGGGCACGAGGTACTGATAACTCTCTGCAGGCTTCGCAGTAGAGTGTCGAGCCAAGCAGCTGCAACTGTAAGATATGGTGCGAGCTAGCCGGTGATATAGCTCACTAACATTTTGATCCAGGCTGAGCTTGTATACCTGTAAGCGGCTTTGATGCCGCGAGGAGTCCTGTCACCGAGCGCAGACTCCAATATTGGATGTATTTATTATATGCGACCTGCGGGTCGTTATTGATCATCTTCGTCATATGCGCGAGGACGTGGTCCCTCGCTGCAACCGGGCCTTGGCTGCTTGAGATGATCGTATCGGAAAAGGCCATTATCGGTATTTACCCATAACCTATGAAGTGTACTGTTGACATCCTGTCTGACACAAGTAGTCGTCGCAAGGAGACGTCGCGTGGTTGTTTGTTTGGTTGGTTGGCTGTGGTTGGTTGGCGATTGGCGATAATGAGGTATGTCTCTTACAAACTGCAAATGAGATTTGTTTTACATGATGGCTGACATGAAAGTTCTAGCTTGTTTGTTTGTTTGCTCGCTCGCGTGCTCGCGTGCTTGCTTGCTTGGAGTCTTGTGGTTGATTGTGGTTGATGAGGTATTTCCCCTGTACTTTGCGAAGCTTTACGCCTTATCTAACACGAAAGTACTAGCGTCCCCCCCTTGGGGCCCATGGCCAAGTTATATACTTGGCAAGGCCTTGTTAGAGTTTTTTGATGAAGCTGTTGCCTTGCTGTGGCTTGTGTAAGAAGCAAAGCATAAGGAATAGAGTTAAAGGTTGGGTACGGACCGCAAATAAGTAAAAAAACAAGTCGTGTGGATCTCGTCACGTGTGGCCTGATCTCGGGATATCTCCCTTGCATACGGCAATAACTCCAAAAAAATAATAAATGCGCTGCCCCGCAACCTCCTTGTCCCTCTGCATCGTGATCTAGGTATGTGTGGTACGGAAGCTAATGTCGAGAGTGGCAATGTGTCCAGGTTGAAGAAGAACTCGTGGGTGTCATGCAAACTGGCAAGTGTTCTAGATCCGATCTCGCATTGTCGGCTGTACTGGCTGTCATCACAATGACACTCAACTTGGAGAGCGCCGAACAGTCTGTCAATCTTCAAGACAAGAAATTACGATGGCCGTGACCTCATTGTCCCGTGTCCTGATGGGTAATCGCCACGGGCCTGACCTTGCTGTCTATGTTCAGGACGAGAGATTGCCACGACCCTGGTTGCACTGTTTTATGTTGGGACTTCTCAGAATGTCCACGATTGAGAGCGACCGATGATACCATTGTGATTTTAAGGCCATTTGAACATCGATATCAATCACTGCAGCCCACCTAGCTAGCTGACTCTTCTGTCTTTATTCATGACGCAATAGCTGTGAAGGCGACCAGCGTGTCTCTCGTGACGACGAGAGATCGTTTTGAAGCTGATCAGGTTGTCTCTCGTCAAGACGAGCCATTGCTGCGGACCTCCAGCTGCGGGCTTGATCTGGCAGTCGCTGGAGACCCGGGCCAGCGGTCCGCTGTTAAGACGGGCAGACGTTGTAACTCGGGCCTCAAGGGCTAGCAGTCCGTTATCAAGACGGGCGATTGCTACGAGCCCGACCTCTCTATCTTATGGTGCGACGAGCGGCTGCTACGAGCTTAACCAAGCTGTCTTCCGTCAAGACAGGCGATCGCCGCAGAGATAACGGCGCTGTCTGCTGTCAAAACGAGCGATCGCTACGGGTATAGCCGGGCTATCCGCTATAGCGATGGGCGGCAGGCGCTATAGACCCGGGCTAGCGGTCCGCTGTTAAGATGGGCAGGCGCTGTAAGTCCAGCCTAGCAGTCTTCTATCACGACGAGCAATTGCTGCAGACCCGGCCGGCCTGTCTGCCGTCAAGACGAGGGATTGCTACAGCCCTGACCAATACGTCTTCCGACGCGACAAGCGGTTACTGCAAGCCCGGCCTCTCTGTCCGCTGCTGCAGAAAGCGATCGCTGCAGACCTGACCTTCCTGTTTTTTATCAAGACAAGCGATTGCTGCGAGCCTGACCTTGCTGTCTGCTGCGGCGACGAGTCATTGCTGTAGCCCCGAATAACGCGTCTTCCGATATATCTCGAGGTGGCTTGTATATTTCAGTTGCAGATACTAGAGCCCAAAACAGACTCAGCGGCGTCGATTTACGAGACAGGGGCGTCGATTTTTGGGTTCTCGTCGCCTCAAGCTCTACCTAGCCCAGGCAACAGTGCCCGAAAGCGGACGGACCAATCAAGAAGCGAATCAAGCGGCCAGAAAAAAGTCTAATCCCCCCTGGCAGTATTTAATTCCAGCGCTCTCCCGCTCTCCCTGCCATTTCTCTCTCTCTCCCAACCCCACCTCTCTTCGATTGATCGTCACCATCATCGTCACCCTCATCGTCGCCATCATCGTCACCCGCACCCAGTCCTTCTCTGCATCCCCAAGCAGCCAGCAATGTCCTTCCACAACCTGCCCCCGGAGATACGGGTCCAAATCTACAAAGAGTACTTCACCCAAGAGGGCGGCTACCATTACAACCACGACACGGGACGGCTGACGCTTGCAGATGGCACTCCCATTGACCTGGCCCTCCTATCCACGTCGAGACTCATTGCCCAGGAAACACGCCATTTCCCTCTTTCCCTGAATACCGTCAACTTCTCTACCGGCTGCCCCGAAAGAGTGAAGCTTGCGTCATGGTGCATCCACTACCTGATGTATGATAGAGCCATAATTTCTAGACTGGCATTTGAGCACTTCGGGAGATTACTAAACCCAGAGGTCTACGAGACGGTGGCTCAAAGGTACCCGGGATTTACACGCATCATGGACCAAATGATCGCTCGTCCTACATTGATGAATCGACCCAATCCTCTGCATGTTTTTGAATCAGGCGCGGTGCCATCTGTAGCTGAAGATGCATCACAGCTGCTCCTCCGTACCGCTCTGAGGGTCCACGGCCATTCGCGGGTGGCCGACGTTATATATGATGCGTGGGATTACCATGGTTTCCCCCATGGATATCGACCTTCTGATCCTTTCAAAGTCCTCCTCCTAGACCACCAGGAATGGGCTATGCCTTCAAAGCGCTTGGCCAACAAGCTCGCACACAAGTTGGCTGGCGTCTCTGAATTCCGGGGTCACCTTCCCAATCTCGAGTTCACTAGCAGGTACCACAACAATAGGAATAAGAATCGCGATCTTAAATTCCGCTACTCGGCAGCGGCGGCTGCGATTAACTTCCTCAAACATATGCCGAGGAATGTGCGGATTCGACTCAGGAAACTCAGGCTTCTGGAGGACCAACCATCCGTCCACAAAGCGGCAGGTCATGGTCGCGGGTTGATACCTTTCTGCGTGGAAAACCTCTCCCTCAAGGTGGAGCGGAAAGTCAGTCTGTTTGGAAATCTGCTGCAATCTCACGGTCGACACCAACGCCAACTTTTCCACCAATCGGTCCCCGGCGTCCTCTCCGCATGGCTGGTGGAGGCTCTGGCCCTGCCCTCGGCCGGCATGCCTCCTGGCTCTTTCTCGCTCATCATTGACGGTGAGCCGGCTCCCGACCGGGCCAGTGAAATATTCCAGGCATTCATGCAGCGACCCGCGGCCCTGCAGGCCGCCTTTGATGAAGCCTCCGCCCGTGGCTATTTCGGCAAGACTCTAAGTTTTCTTCGACGTATCCATCATCCCTGTTACGTCCTCGAGGATTTTCCTCGGGCCATGGAACTTTTGAACCACAAAGATGACCTTCTGATTACGAGCAATTTTCACCCTGGTGATCCGTGGGACATCGAACAGACGGTACTTGACCGCCAACGCGTGGACTTTGTTACTTGGGGATGCCAGTGGACAATTTTTCCGACTATTGGATACGATCACGATGACGAGCCGATTATTCCCAAAGATGGGTATGGCGATGCTGAAGACTTTACTTGTACGCCTGCAATGGGGGCCTTCGAGCACGGGATCTTGGCGGAAGAACGCTATCCAATGGATTAACTTGAACGGATGGGTCCTGTCACAACCCGGCCACTGTCGCCTACTGTAACAGATTGGAGACATGTTGGGCAATCTTATCTTTTTCCCGATACCAATTTCATTTTGATCAAGTAGGTATCCCCATTGAGAGCTGCCTTGTCCCTCACCACGTAGAGATGGGCATTGGCGAGAAACGGAGATATCACCAGGGACAGACATGTGGATTAGTGCATTTTCGCAAGATTTGACGCGTTATCGGAGGTCAACGTTTGTTTTTCACTCTCATTTACCAGATTGTAAAACCCAGCTTGCTTCTTATCTAGGTAGTTAGTCTAATTCATCCACTAAGGCCAATTTCAGACGATTACTTGACACCATGACACTATGCTAAATAACATGTATGAATTGAGTATTGACAATAACTTACTTACTTGTACTTGTAGCTCATGTTCTCCTTTCTTGAAATATCTTCCATTTTCTCTCTGATTACGAAAAGCCCTATTGCTCTTTGCTAGGATCACAATTGCTCCTTCAAGGTCACAAGGCAATACACAGAACGTTGTTGACTAGACGTTTTTGCCTCTTTTTCTAGGGGTACACTTCACACCCACCACCTGCGGCTTGAAATATAGCATAAGACTGATACCACACTTACGGGACCAAGACCCATTAGATTTCAACCTATCAGGCTATGTTAAGCAGCTGCCAAGGACGGCTTCTTGCTTGACCCTTGATATGGCCGTCGATCCTGACCTGCTAGCTAGCTGTTGCCTACGACAGCCTGTTGGTGTAAATAGAGCCCGCTTGTCTAATTGACCCCTATGAATCAGCTGTGACTTAAGACGGCCTGTTCGCATCTTAAGGTTCGCATCTTAAGGTTCGCAAAAGGAGTCATGCCGGCGAAAGAGTCGCTGCCGGATACAGCCTTTGGTATTAATAAACCTTATGTACGATACGAGTACAGCTATTTTGGTGTTAAACCTTAGATACGGCCGGGCACAAGGCTCGTAGCCGGGCATAAGGCTGAAGTTTATTGTGTTGTGATGCCTGGGTATGGTATCAAGTTATCAAATTACTGGTGTTTGGGAATTTCCCCTTTTTTTCTTTTCAGCAGCTGTACAGCTCCCTCACTTACTACAAGACAGCCAGTTCGTGTGTGTATGAATTAGCTGTCTATGTGAGACTGACCTTGGCAGGTGTTGCAAGTCAGTTGCGGTATCGGATTTACGTCACATATCATGCCACAAGTGGTGGGTAGTTACGAGAATATGGTGGGTGTGAAGTGTACCCCCTTTTTCTAAGATCTGGGCGGTAGATACCCTTTATAAAATATGGTCGAAGCTTTGTGCGTACCGATCATCCACGCTCCCCGGAATAAAAGAAGAATTCGAAGACAACGACGTAATAACACTTCTCCTCTACGCGTTGGCAAGATTAGCTGCTGCGGTGACCGCGGGAAAGACGGCCGCGGCTTCTCATCTGAGACTCGCATTCTGCGCCTCCCATCCATGCCACCCGAACTGTCTAATGGCCAAAAATATTCTGCTTGGCCATCGTGAGCTATTTCATATCGCTAGCATTAGGCGTGCATCGATTTGGTGCGGTATAGCCGTTGAGTTCTTCAGCTTAAATTTGAATTAGAAATTCCCACTTGGCGTCTACGACTACATCCCCCTTGAATATTTAGCAGATCATGTTAATCTGCTATCCTTAATTTCCCAATCACTGAATCCCTTCAGGCATTTCACCTTTCCATCGAAAGGACAATGTGTTTGCATTCTAGACATATAGATTGTATTGTTGACCCCTGCCTATCTTGCTTCTCGGAACCCAGGCAGAAACATGACTAAACAGGTCACGTATCTCTCTTTTCAATGAGGCTTTGTTTACAATCTCTAATATCTATAAGCTATCCGTAGGTGATACAGTCTCATTCATACGAAACGATTCTTACACTTGCCTAGAAGTTATCTAGATAACCGATTTCTCTCCCTACAAGAGCAGTAGGGTTACCGCTCATAAGGCTAACAGGGGCTTATTACCCGCTGATTAATGGCAAATCTCACCTCAATCCAAGGTAATCCGCCCGAGGCAATCATGATTATAGAGATGCACTAGGCCGCGAGACAGCCTCTTGCTACAGACCTGACCATACTGCTCTAATTGATGACCTGCTGCTGAGAAGACAGCCTCAATAACATATTCCTTCTTATTAGTGGGGCAGGGCGAAGCCATTGACGTCTTTCCGGCGGGGAGCTAGAAAGAAATTACGATGACAGGGGGAGAGATAAATTATTATCATGACAGGAGGAGTTGATTATCTATAATTAGGTGTGCCAGTCCTCACCCCTTTACTAATTACAGATGTTGACGAGAATTTTCCCCCTGGGTGATTTCAGTTTTGTTACAATTCGACGCGTCTGAATTCAGAGTCGTATTTCACTATCCAGCTGAACAGACACTGATACAAGACGCGGAACTGAATAATAGCCAACAAGCGCCATGTCGATCAAAAACATCCCCAACGAAGTCCTGGACCACATCCTGTGGCTCGTCCACTGGAAGAGTAACAGGTGCGAATTCATGAAATTGCGAGTTGTATGCTGTGCGTTCAT
The DNA here is from genome assembly GCA_902006505.2 of Clonostachys byssicola. Lineage (NCBI taxonomy): Eukaryota > Fungi > Ascomycota > Sordariomycetes > Hypocreales > Bionectriaceae > Clonostachys > Clonostachys byssicola. The sequence goes on from CABFNO020001300.1 coordinate 163,175, forward strand.
TGCCCCAAATCTCATCAGGCTCTGGTAATGATGCTCGGCATAGAAAGCTGATGTATTATAGGGCAATTGAATAGCCTCGTATCCCATATTACCTTCCAGGATATCTCCCAGTGGGAGCTGGAGCGCTTTACCTCCAAGCGTTTCACCCGGCGGCAGCTGGATAGGGGACGCGAGACTCATTGGCGGCGAGGTTTTGAATGGATGCTAGCTACAAAGGCTAAAGTTCATTTTCTGGATGCCCAGGGCCCATTTGCTTTCCTACGTGACGCTGTTGTGTATCTACACGACAGCGGAGTGGCGCCGGAGCTTGATGTAGACAAAATCATCGCTGCAGCCAGCCGGGCCATCCTTGCGATTCATGAACCCTCCTGGGTTGTCGAACACCTCCTCACTTGGCAGCCAGGCAAGAGCCTCCCGCCGCACATATCGTATCTGGAAACCTACGCCTGCATGCAAGGCAATGCGAGCTCGCACACCAGATCTCAGAGTTCAGAAGCGTTCTATGGCGTATTGCAACTTCTGCTAGCCAGTGGCAGCGACGTTGCGACAAAGATTGATTCTGTTATCAATGGCAGTGCTTCCCTCAACACAGCAGAGTCAATTTCTTCCCATCCACTATTTGGACATCCCATGCGTACTGCCCTTGATTTGGAAGACGCTGTGGGATTGGAGGCCTTGCTGAAGCATGTTGACCTAGATGCTATTGTCGATGGCAAAGAGAGCAACGCCCTGGTCTACGCTGCCGAAACGGACCGAAAGGGCGCAGTACGTCTCATCTTACGCGTTTCGACTGGTGCACAGATAAATGCTCGGGGCAGCTTTGGTCTCACCACGCTGGGTTGGGCCGCCCGCAGAGAGTGGACGGATATTGTTCAACTCTTGCTCCAGGAAGGTAATGCCAATGCCGACATTGGGAATCATGAGGGTGAAACACCCCTAGCAGAAGCAGCAAAAAAGGACTACCACGATATCGCGCAACTTCTCATGGCCAGGACAAGTGTAATTGTTGGATCAGCAAAGTCCTGCCCGCTAAGGGTAGCCTTTGATCATTGTGCTATCAGAGTTTTAGAGCTCTTCTTGGACCGGTTTGGGGAAGAAATCGATATAAATCAAGAAATTGCCGACGGCCACACGCCGCTCACTTTAGCAATCCAACAAGGCTTCCCAAAGCTCGTTCAAATGCTACTTGAAGTCCCTGGTATCAAACCAAACCAGCCAGATAGCCAACACCAACTTACACCTCTCGCGTGGGCTGTCAAGGGAGACTCGCTAGAGATTGCCCGGCTTTTGGTGAATCTAGACGTTGATGTCATGCGAGGAGCCAACAACCAGCTCCCTGCCGTGATGGCTCTACGTCAAGTAAATCTGAGTATAGTTGATCTCCTCATCCACAAGACGCTTGATACATATGACCCTCGCTGCGCCGAGCTCATGTTCTGGCCTAACAGTTTTCAGAACCGCTTGTTGGCTGTACAACGTCTTGGGCAAAGCGCGCAGTTTCGAAAAGACCATGGACATGAATTCGAGAGAGTTTTAGAGGACGCTACCGGGAGGATGATAGCTTCTCTTTCTCAAGAAGTTTTACAACACAAAGAAGCAGACACAAGCTGTACTCCGAAACATCATGCGGTTGAATTGCTGGAGTTAACCGGGTTCCGTAGATTTAGTCCGGTCAGCCTCCGTCCACTTGACAAAGTCAGGCTCCTGCTCACTCGAAAGGACGTGGATATAAATGCACGTTGGTCCAGTGGGACGACGGCTCTGATAGATATTGTGGCTAGCGGAGACATCGCCACCATTAAGGCCCTGGTGAACTACCCAGGGATTGACCTTAATCTGGATTCACCTGGCCGCGGTTCGCTGGTGTTGATACATCTCATGTCAGAGCCGTTGGAGGACTCCCTGTTATCAACAAAGAGACGCTTCTTAAGCGAAATCGACTGGGATGACAACGCGGGGTGCAAAGCACCGCTCCTAATCGCAGCTGAAAAAAATTTCTTTGACGCATTTGAGTTGCTTTACGACGATCCGAGGACGAACCCATACGTTACTGACTATTTCGGCAGGACATGCCTCTGGTACGCCGTACAGAACAGCAACAAGAGAATGGTAGAGAAAATTCTTGATCACACACCCAGAATCTGGGATATCATCAACGTTCAAGATAAAGATGGTTTGGCACCACTTCATGTCGCTGCGAACATTGGGAATGTTAAGATTGCAAAGATGCTCATCAGACATCCCGCCATTGATATCAACGTCGTTGCCAAGTTTGGTTGGACAGCATTGCATATCGCTTTGGCCCCCTGCTTCAGAAGGCTCCCACAATTGTTACTCGAACACCCCGATATCGACTTGAGCCTCCAACTTTCAAATGGCTGGACTGCATTTGATTTTCTTAAGCGTCACCGGGGCGATTTGCTTTCACAATTGAATCAGGCTTCTTCTTCATTAGTCATCTGACTTGACGGCTCACTCTATGACCTGGAAGGGGGGTAAATTGGGGGACTGCCGCGATAGACAGACATGTTGGTAGTATTTGTTGGTCTATTTTGAGATGCTCTTAGATGAAGGAGCATGGCGGTTGCCCTTTGTTGTCTGCAGAGAACAAAGAATTAGCCCACCACGAGTGACTTCTCGTCCTTTGTCATTCCGGATTGCACTTCTTTCATATGGTTCGAGAGGAAATAAAGAGCAACAATATGAAACTCATCATTACTCAACGAATATTACTAAGAGTACAGCTTTGTTTCACTTGTGGAAGCGAATGCCAGACTTCTTAGTTCGCTCCAAATTTTTCATGAGCTCTTAGAGTGACTTTAACGACCCTTCAATCTAACGGGTCTTGTATTTATACGTGTGAAATGTTACATGGTAGAGTAGCGCTCAACTCAAGTGTTAGCAAACAGCAATACAATTCATGTAAGCTCAACATTCACACCACTTGACCTAAGTTTACCCAAGTTTACGTAGGTAAACCAGCGAACGATCCAGGGCCACCAACAGGGCTGAGAGCGAACGAAATGCACATTTACTAATATGAGTCTGCTCCCTGCCTAACTCTCCTATTTAACTGTGACGATTCCATTATTCTGTTTTACGAAGCTGAGCTCCCCGACCTGATCGATCCACGCCCGCACTTGTCAAAATACCGATCGAGCCGAATTACCAGATTCTTCATATCACAAGCACCTCGTTCATTGCAAGCCTCTACTTATCGTACTCCGTGGCCAAGATCATCAGTCCACCGTCGTAGGTACCGAAGTCCTTGCACGCTTCGTTCGTCGCAGACCCCATCCTCATTGATGGGAAGATAATCAATTCTACATGTCCTACCTTGAAATTCTCATCTCGAGAAGATGAATACCAAGACTGGGGAGCTTTTGAGGTCTTCGGAAGCAACAAGGCTTACTCAAACAGATCGTGGCTTTAGTGTAAGATACAGATGCTAGCCGAACTTGAATTAAGGGACCAGATCTTTGGTTCAAGTATCAGCTCCGAGAGCAATAGAAGATACTAATATCAATGATCAACAGACTTGCGGATTGATCAAAATCTTCCCGCCACAGGCGACGCTCCTCTGGAAACCTCCCAGCTCACAATGGAAGGGCAGGAAAGCCAGCGTGATCTCTAGCTGCGGGGGAGGTGACAGAGAAATTAGCAGGTTACATCCATTCTGGGGATCTACCTTGAAGAAATCAAACACAGGAAAAAGAAAAAAAAAGGGCGAGCAGGCTGGTCTTGATGGGAGGTTACATAAAGCCACTTGAATGAAAACCATACGCGCCACTGCCCCTCCACAAGAGCCAGGTGTCATCGGAGATGCCTTTATATACCGTACAAAAAAAGAACACGAGTTACAAATTTAGTAATTCGAAATTTTGACAGGTCCCGCGATCTTTAGCGTCAGATATACGGTCAATGTCACCGAGCCCCTCCCTAGTCTGTATCGAGGGGGCTGGCCGCTGATCCCGAAAGCCTTCCCTGACAGGCCCCACCGAGCACAGCTGGACAGGGGGGATCAGCTCGACTGTTCACGGGCGTGATTGGACGGGCAAGGCGCCAGGTTCCAGTGGCTTTCCTCTGAGTGGCCAGGTCTATGTGGCGTAGTCTCGTGGCAAGGATGGAGGAGCTGAGACAGTGAGGCGCGCTTGATGGCCGCCCTCTGCAGTCCAAGATGCCCAGATATCATAGCCAAGTGCCCCAACGCGTGTTGACATCTTCAAGGTGATGGCTGGGATCCAGGCCTCATCACCACATCTCACTCCCTCAGTTCCCAGAGGATCTCCAGACCCGGGGCATGTCTTGCGTGGACCATGGAGAACGACACTCCCACGTCTTCGCCGTCCGGATCAGAAACCAAGGCGAGGGCACTGTATACGTGCCCCTACGAGGGCTGTGGGAAGGCTTTCAAAGACCTCAAGACTCACCTGCTGACCCATAGCACCGAGCGGCCGGAGAAGTGCCCCATGCGCAACTGCGAGTACTATAGAAAGGGATTCGCCCGCAAGTATGACCGGAACCGCCATGTCCTCACACACTTCAAAGGCACAATCATATGCGGCGTCTGCCCAGACGGTGAGGATAGCAACAAGATCACATTCTACCGCCCCGACACGTTCAAGAAGCACCTGACGACTGCCCACGGCGCCGAGCTCGCTGCGTCTGCGCCGGGGAAGGCCGCCGGGCAGCCGAGCTCGGCAGCACTGTCGCCGACGAGGTGTAGTATCTGCGCCTACACGCTGCCCAGCGTCCACGCGCTGTTCGAGCACCTGGAGGACTGCGTGCTGCAGACCCTGCAGCACGAGGACGAGGGCGAGGCGATCAACACGATGAGGCTGGCGGAGGTCGAGGACGACGCAGAAGTCCTTGCGACACTTGCGAGAAATAACCTGTCCCTGAAGCCCCCGGGACTGGAAAACGACAGCGACTCCGATGCGAGCGACGATAATACAGAGCCGACTCCGTCAGACATAGTTGTAGCGTCGAGTTCGAGGAGAAAGAAGAAAGGGGTATCACATGGGATCCAGAAGCAACGCAGCTCTGGACGCTCACAGGGAGGGCCGTCGAACATCAAGTTCAGGAGCCGCAAGGTTAGTGGAAAGGCGTACCCTCCATCTTGGGGGTTCAATCCATCGGTGATGACGATAAGACATCGAGTTCTGGCCGTGTTTGACGGGCAGCGACGTCTGGTGAAGGACGACATGGTGCTCTCCAACACGGAGGAGGTGCGGTTGAAGCTCTCCGACGAGAGGTATTATACCACAGACCTTGATGTGCAAACTCTGAAGCGAGCAGAAGCTTTCCACAACGCAACGGAAGAAGAAAAGGGGCCATGGATACCGAAAAACCAAGCTGCAGACACAGACGAGGTCGATTCCGAGGGCCATGGCCAAGAGCAAGAAGCTCTTTAGCAAGGACGAGGGTTTAGTTTTGGCTCGAGCATGGCATTACATAGAACTGTACTGGAGGAGAGATGCCTACGAGAAGTCTTAGTTGGGTTACCACTGGCATGAACATCGTGAAGAAACCCTTTTGAATATATCCTAATAGATACCCTTCCATCAAAGATAATTAGAGAGCTCTCAGCTTGCCTCCAAGACCAACTTCGCACCCTCAAGGCCTTCACTCTTCGCTACAACCGTTATTTTGCCGCTCTGCCCCCCCTCAGCACTCACAATAGCAAGGGCCTTTCCACTAAACGCTCTCCTCGTCTTACTCTGAAACACATTCAGGTCCGCAGGGTCGCCATTGTCAGTAGCCACCAGCTTTCCCCCGCCGCCACAGACACTAAAATGAATCTCATTCGAAGCGACTGGAACCACATCCCCACTCTCGTCAATAATATCGGCAGTGATGAATGACAGGTCTAATCCGTCAGATGCAATCTTGGAGCGGTCAGCAGTCAGACGAATCCCTCTGGCCTCGCCGGTCGTGCGTACAGTTGCTTCCGCCCACTGCTCGCCCTCCTTGTATGCGAGCACATGTAGCTCGCCAGGCTCGTATTTGACATCATCCCAACGAAGCCTGTACTTGTACTCCTCCTTCTTCTTCCGCCCAAGTGACTCCCCATTCAAGAACAGCTCCGCTTCGTCGCCCGATGTGAAGACGTGGACTGGCGTCTCCTCCCCCTGCCTCTCGGGCCAGTTCCAATGGGGCAGGATGTGTGCCATGGGCAGATCGGGCCGCCATCTGGCCTGGTACAGGTAAAACCGGTCCTTCTTGAAGCCGGCCAGGTCGATGATGCCCGTGTAGGAGCTCCTCGCCGAGTAGTACGGCGTCGGCTCGCCCAGGTAATCCCACCCGGTCCAGACAAACTCGCCGGCCACGTAAGGGTTCCTATCGTGCTGGTCAAACGCCCTGTCAGCGGACGATCCGAAGTCAGCGCTGTACACCTCGTACGCGCTAACCTGAGCCAGCGTCTTGTTGCCACCAGATGTTTCATTAACAGGCGCCCCGCTGTCGTCGGCAACTGGGAAGAAGTACGTGCCCCGGGTGCTGAGGGCAGAGGCCGATTCGCTCGTGAAGAGGAACTTGTCCGGGAAGGTCTCGCGGAACAGCGGGAATGCCGGGCTGGTGTGTATGCCGCTTAGGTGTGAGTAGTTGGGCAGGTCGCGGATGCCAGATCCTTGGTAATTGAGGCCCAACAAGTCCATGGTCTGCGTAAATTCGTCTCCGTCATTCCCTGGTTGTGCGTAGTTCAGAGACGCCGTCGAAGGCCGGCTGGAATCTTCATCCTCGACAAACGCGCGCAGAGTGCGGCTGAGCTCAGCCCCCTCCGTGCCACCATATCGCTGCTCAAGAACTTCGTTCCCGTAACTCCAGGCGATGACGGATGCGTGGTTTCTGTCGCGGCGCATGAAGGAGCGCAGATCGGCCTCGTGCCAGTCTGGGAAGATGATGTGGAAGTCGTTGTCTGTCTTGTTCAGGTTCCAGCTGTCGAAAACCTCGTCGATAACCAGGAATCCCATTTTGTCCGTGAGATGGAGAAGCTCAGGGGCGGGAGGATTATGTGACATTCGAATAGCGTTGCTTCCAAGCTCTAGCAGCAGTTCCAACTGCCGTTCTGCCGCCCTCGTGTTGAAAGCTGCTCCGATTGCGCCCAGATCATGGTGTTGGTTGACACCGTGTATCTGAATTCGTTCGCCGTTGACCAAGAGTCCATCATTTGCAGTGAACTCGACGCTTCGAATACCGAAATTACTCTCGTATCGATCTATCTCATCCCCGTCAGAGTTATATAACTTCGTGATCGCCACGTATAGATGAGGTGTTTGCGTAGGTGGAGGGCCCCAGAGCTGAGGATTGCTGATGACGGTTGAACCTGTAACCGACGTCTTCTCCCCAGACTTGGCTTGCACAGACTCTTTGGGGAAACTTGCCACCTTTTCGCCGGCCGTGTCGCTAGCTGGGTCCAAGAGGAAGATTTCTGTAACAACATCGACGTTGACTGTATCTTCTTCGCTATTTTCGACTTCGACCGTAAGATCAAGCGTGGCAGATTGCGAGGATACATCTCTCGACTTGATAAACGTTCCCCATTGGCCGACATGGGCTTTTTCAACCTTTGTTAGCCAAACGTTACGGTAGATGCCGCCCCCTGGGTACCACCTCGCCGACTTGACAGGATTGTCAAGCCGGATAGCCAAAATATTGTCCTCTCCGTCCTTGAGATGCGGAGTCAAATCTAGCCGAAACGAATTGTAAGGATAGGGCCATCCACCAATGAGCTCGCCGTTCAGCCAGACCATGGCAAAGGACATGGCGCCATCAATATCCAGATAGATTTGCTTGTCCTTATCTTCCGTCGTCTTCTCAATCTTACGGCGATACCACCCAACGCCATGAACGGGTAGTCGGCCCATCCCGCCCCCCACGATAGCTTCACCATCCGCGTCGGTATAGAAGGGCCCGGAAATGGCCCAGTCATGGGGCAAATTGACCACATTCCACTTCTCATCATCGAAATCTCCCTGTACGTAGGGCACGGCGGTACTGGGCTTTCCCTCGGGGCGTTTATAGTGCTTCGAAGTATCCCGGATGAAATCATTCGCTGACGGGAGAACCCAGTCCTTTAGAATCTCGGCATCGGACAAGTGTTCAAGATCTTTGCGTTGGTCATATATTATGCCATCAGGATTTTCCTCTGATCTCCAGAAACGCCAATCTGAGTTGATATTGACACGTTCGCGCCCCAGAGACTCTGTGCGTGTTTTACTGACAGCAAGTGCTTCAGCATAGGGGCTGGCTGATAACAGCAGTAGCCCCAAATGGAGCACATGCTGAGCCGTGAGCTGAAACGAAACCATGGCGAAGATCGGCTGTTACCATTTACTGACTGGCTAGACCAAACTCGATCTAATAAGACACCCGAGCTCTTTAAATACTTGTGCTCATCTTCTTGTTCCTTCATAACGTCCGCTTTACGTGGAGATGAAGTTGTCAACTTAGGCTAATTGGCCACGGGATTGTCATTGGGATTTCCTTTTCTCCGCTAGGCAACCGGTTATATTATCCGTTGAAATTGTCCCCGTACACATTCCCAGCCAATCTAGAGAGAAGAGTGACGATACTACCGAACGATCTTCTAAATTCCGGAAAATATTCCTTGAGTTGTATCCACATCGTCTCTTTCAAAGGGAGTCCAAACACGCAACCCAAAGATCCAGCCCCACCATCATTATTTTATCCTATTGATCGGCTGAGGCGACTGGATATGTTATAGGCTACTTTAATTTTGTTCTTGTTTGTGGCGGTGGAATATTGATCCACTGTACTGGTAAACCGATGATCTCCGCAATGTAACATAGTTTAAGCGTAAACAAACTATCACACCATCCGTCACGACACCTCTGAAGTGGTATTTATCAAATGTAGAAGGTGTTACGGCAGTTTCCTAGAATTTATTGGCTTTAAGTGAACATTATAGACTCAGCAGTAAAGGCATTGTGAATTGAATCAAATGACCGAACTCGCCTAGTACGGCGGCCAGTCAGGCTATGGAGAACCAGTGTAAGATATCGATATGTTCACTATTAGAAGGCTTCTGTCTCAGATCTAACAGAGATTTGTAAAGGTGATCATTGAATTTAAAAAGAACCCCAGAAATAAACCCACATGGAAGTGTCAAGTCATCTTTTACAGTAGAGCGTGAAAGCCTCGCCACTTCGTATCCTCGAGGCTCGTAGTAAATGTCACAGCCAAGGAAAACTCGAACGTTGCACTATGGATCAAATCTGAAACAAAGAATTGTTCCAGTCTTTAGTTTCTAGCGCAATAACCTTCTCTCGCCCGTTAAAGTTCCCTACTCTCAGTCTATCCCATGATTGGGCAGCGATCGCTGACTGATGATCTCATCGCGACGTATGACACAACCACTCAGAGGCAAACAGCATTTAAGACATCCCCACAGCCGCCATTGTTCTATGCACACTTACCGCTCTCCTCATCTCCCTTTCCCCGGAGACGATCCAGAGACACCGTTGGCTATGGCTGAGCAAGACATTTACGGGTCCAGATTCACCGGCAGGGACTTGCCCTTGGAGGGCATCGCCAGCAGGCTCCCTCATCCACCGATCCCGGCCGCCCCTCACCCTCAGACCCCAATCCTTCCCACGGGGACCAGCACAGTCGGACTCCTGGGGTCGACTGTTCTCCCGTCATTCAACCTCCATGCTGCCTTTGCCGCGGTCACGTATGGTCTAGCCCGTTACACTGACCGCGTCGAGGGCAAGGACTGGCTCTGGCCAACCAGCATCACCGCCAACGCCTGGTGGAATGCGATTGGGACGTATGTGATCAACGATGATTTGACCATCCCGGAGGCTTGGTCGAGGCTCGACTACTCCCAGAAGCTCCTTCTCGGCGGCGTCTCCGTCTGGGGACTTCGCTTGCTCTATCGCATCGTCAGCAGAAGTGCCAAACGCGGGCGAGATGATCCTCGATATGCCGCCGTCAAGAAAGATGAACGTTTCTGGAACCTTGCATTCTTCTCTCTCTTCCTTCCCGAAGCTGTCGCCCAGACGCTTATCAGCCTACCCTTTACGCTCTCATTCCGGGCACCGACTCAGAGTGGTCTGGCCTCGCCGCCTGTGACCAACATCGGGGGGTTCCTCCATTCCCTCTCCATCTTCTTGTTCTCTGCCGGGCTCTTCCTAGAAACTGCAGCTGATTACCAACTCGAAGCCCACAAGAAGGTAGATTACGACGCTGGTATTTTACGTGAAGGAGTCTGGGGCATTGTGCGACATCCCAAGTACGTTTTCTAAGACTCACCTAGTGTAACAAGGAGGGTTGATATATTTAATCACGCTAACATGTCATTCCAGTTACCTTGGTGATGTTCTTGTCCAGGCATCCTTCTCCATCCTGCTTCTCGGTGGAAATCTCTTGCACCCACTTGCTATCCTGGCCCCAGTCACAAACTACATCTTCTTACGATTCAACGGGGGGAACAAGGAAGATGAGAGCAGTCGACAAGATCGTTACTCAAAGAGCGATCCTCTCAAGGCGCAGCAGTTCAAAGCCTATCAGCAGGACGTAAATAGCTTCTGGCCAGATCTGAAAGGATTGAAACGCAAGTGGACACAGGTGGCAGTTGCTGTTGGCGTAGGTGGGATGTTTGCTGAATGGGCTGCTCGTACGCTTGTCCTTTGATTAGTTGAGACCTCTTGCTCTTCTCTCCATAAGGCATTTCACTGTCATATTGATGAAACAGTCTCCGCCTTTTACGCTTTTTGTTTCTTGCCCGTTAGCTTTCATACGCAGACAGCACTAGGGGTCCAATGTAACGCATTGTCTTGTGACTCGACATAGTTGACATCCGAACTTGCTATTCGGATTTATGGCCAGTGGGTAACAATCTTAGTTTTCGTCCTTAGATGAGCAGACAGATGATTCAGAATGCAGATCGATGGCCTATCACCTTTTTTGTCAACGACAGTAGAATACCCAAAAATTAAGGCTCGAGACCTCATGATCCCGCACCCTAAATATTCCCAAGTAGTCCACGTGTGACTCGTCTTACAATCAAAGGTCGAACCTAACAACTGGCTCTCGAATGTCAGTATCTTGATCAGAAATTCAAAGGTATTCCCGTTTTCGGAAAAAGCTCTCTGGTCAAATCCCAAGATTATCAGTCCCTACAAGGTTACCTCCGAAGTATTCGATTCAAATCAATATCACCTCCTTCGACAGCGTTTCTTTGAAAGCTTGTTTTATATCCACGTTGTCTAGATCCCCTGAGCTCTCCTATTTACAAGCAACTTGACTGCCCTTTAACGCTTGCCGGTATTCCTTCTAATGAAACAAAAAGCTGAGAACTCAGGAGCGATTCTACGCTTCATGCTCTAAGAAACTTGAACCAATGCCAGTCTCCCACCTCCACCACCATCTTGACCTCATAACCCCCAACAGCCATGTCTCTCCAAATAAGCCGCCTCAAGCTCAGTATTAAGACCCATGCACCTTCTCCAGCTTGTCCGCCAGTAGCATGGACGTAGAATACACCCTCCTCTCCTTCTCCCTATCCGAATGCTCCTGGTTCCACTCGATGACCTCCGTAACCATGCCCTGAAGCGTCGTAAACGTCCCACGGTACCCAAGCCCACCCTCAGCCACAGGCTTCCTCGCCCTCGCGTCCGACGCAATGACGTGCGTGCAGACGGAGAACAAACCCGGGCGCAGCGTCTTGATCTCGCCCTTCATCTCGGGCAGGATGGGCTTCAGGAAGGGGAGGCGGTAGGGAAGCTGGCTGTACCACTCGAGGATGTGGGCTAGCACGAGGATGATGACGGGCTGTATGAGCTGGAGCTTGGTGGGGTGGACCGAGAGGGTGGTGATAGTGCCGTACAGGTCGGCGAAGGTGATGGGGGGGTTGGGGTCGGTCACGACGAATGGTCTGCCGGCCTGTGGGCAGTCGCCTTTCCTGGCGAGGACGGCTTCTTGACGGAGGTGGGCTTCGGCTACGTTGGCTCCGTGGACGAAGTTCTGGATGATGTGGGGGATCCAGCTATCACGATTACATGTCAGCGCTGCTTGGCCGTTTAGATGTAAGAAAGTCTAGGGAACTCACGTCGGAATCACAGGCAGACTTAACAGCCTACCAAAGCACGCGTCCCCCTGCTGGCCATAGACTGCATTAGTTGGCCGAATGCACCCCGTGCGGAAAGAATCCTCGTTCTCGCCGCAAACCATCCTCTCAGCATCCGCCTTGGAAACGGCATAGTTCCCAAAGTACTCCTCGTGGGCGCGCATAGGCCTGTCAAAGTCGCTCTCGTCTATGAACTGGATGTAATCCCGCGGCTGTGACCGCCACCACGAATCCCACACGCTGATGGGCCGGATGGCGATGGACCCGGACGACGTGGCGGAGAAGACGTCGGCGCCGGCCCTGCGCGCGGCGTCGAGGACGTTCCTGGTGCCGCGGATGTTGACGGCCTCGGGGAGCCGGTAGAAGAGCTTGATCCTCTCCGAGACGACGATGACGGCGGCCGTGTGGAAGACGGTGAGGGGCAGGTGGGCGACGGAGCCGCTCCACGGCCTGCTGAAGGCGGCGTCGAGGGAGGAGGGCGAGGTGATGTCCGTCTTGATGAATTCCACCTGGGCGGCTGGTCCGATGGTCAGGTCGCTGCGCTCCGTCTCGCGGATGTCCAGGATGCGGATGCTCTCTGGCGGCGTGCCTCTGGCCAGGAGCTGGAGGACGAGATAGCCACCGACGAGACCTTGGCGCGTTGTTAGCCATGTTACTGGGCGGATGGGTGAGGCCACCACTTACCGTTGCCTCCCGTGACGATGTATCTCCGGTCCAGCTTGGGGGGCAGGTCGGCAGTCCAGTCCACCGGGTTGTTCTCGAGCTCCTTGTAGGCTTTGCGCCGCAGCTCCTCTGTCCACGGCTTCACGATTCCCCTGGCCTCAGCCGGCGTGCCCTTGAGCATGACGTTGAGGCGGACGAGGTAGGCGATGGAGAGGACAGAGACGATGCCGCATGCTGCCAAGGCGAGGCGGCCGGCGTCTCCGGAGTCTCCGAAGGACATGGCGACAGTTGAAGCGGTGCTACTCTAAGAAACGCGCAATTGGAAATCTGGCTCGGCTCTACTGTGCAGATGCAGCTTCCTGCATGTGCGTAGGTGGTGGTGGTGCGTTTCTTTATATTAAGCGCTGGGCCCTTCCCCCGCCCCCAATCCAACTGTCAGCGCGAATAATGAGTCCGTCTCTATCCTATTCTCATAGGCCAACAGGCAAGACCCAATATCGATTCAATCCCTCGATTCTCCACAGGTTCAACGGCAGGGGTGTCGGAAGTCGAGCCAATCGCGCCATCTTGAGATCTTCTAAACCCTGGGCGTATCGAAAAAATTAGTTCCAGGGATCGCGTATTAATAGAGTCTAAAAATGAATCCTTACTGACTAGCCTCTTCTGCAAAATGAGTCTGAATTGAATATATACCATTTCCAGTTCTCTATCTCAGAAAATAAACAAACACGTCGTTGTGGGAGTATCTCTAAATCACAAACAAAAAATAAAAAGGTCAGGCCTCTAGTTAAAAGTCCAAAATACAACGTCAGCTTCTCGCCCTTTAGAACCCGACAAGAACCTTGCGCGTCCTCTCCCATCTTGTCTTGCCCTGCTGCTGGTTGCTGGCAGAGTACCCCTCCTCCACCACGTCGTGCTGGCCGACGATGGACAAAAACACCTCGTTCAGCGTGGTAGGGCTGACGCTGTGATGCTCGATGCCCAGATATTCCTTCGCCTCCTCCAGCATGACGATGAGCTGCCCGATGGGGCTGCCATCTGAACGGCTCCCGGGATGCCGCGGGCCCTGCGCCGCCGCCAGCTCCCTCACCGCGGACGCAGGCACCGAGAAGCGCACCTGGCCGTGGTACGTCTCGCTCTCGAGCTTGGCGCTCGGGAACGTAGTCTTGACCCACGACTCGACGCGCTCCATCTCCTCGGGGGAGGAATGGGGCGCCGTCTTCTGGACCAGGTGGACGTACAGCGAGTCGCCGAACTGCTCGCGCAGCCAATCCACAGTGCCGGCTGCCAGCATGCGCTGGGCGACAATGCCTGCACGCCCGGCCAGGGCGTCAGCCTCCTCCATGCTGTGCGTTGTGAGCAGGATGGAGCGCCCTGGGACGATGGTCTCCAACGTGCGCCACATGACACGCTTGGCAGCAGCATCCAGACCACTCGACGGCTCGTCCAGGATGATGACCGTGGGGTTGCCGGTGAGCGCGATACCCAGAGAGAGCTTGCGCTTGTTACCGCCCGACAGGTGATGAGCATTCGTGTTCTTAAAGCGCTCGAGACCAACCGCGTGCAGGACAGCCCTGACCTGGCGGTCGACGTCGGAAATCCCACGCAGGCGAGCGTAGTGGCGCAGGTGCTCAATGACCGTCATGTTGTCGATGGCATCGAACTGCGGGCAGACGCCCAGGTTCGAGCGAGCCAGGGCACGCTGGGCGCGGACCGACACGTCCTCGATGAACACGTCGCCCTTTCCAGCAGACTGGATGTCGCCGCGGATCATGCCCATGATGGTGGACTTTCCAGCGCCGTTGGGGCCGAGCAGGGCATACACCTCGCCATGCTTGACGTTGAAGCTGACGTCGTCCACGGCGGTGTGGTTACCGAATCGCTTGGTCAGGTTCTTGACTTGCAGGCCTGATCCAGTGTTGCCCTGGGGATGGGAGTCGTACGCGGTCTCGGTGTCCACAATTGACGACTTTGGCTTGGGGGTCATGAATGAAGGCAGCTTGTTCCCGCTGTCCTGGTACAGGAGGGCGGAGAAGAGGATAATGGCCTGAATCGACAGGTATAAGATTGGAGCACCAAAAGCATTAATATTGCCAGGGTAGCTGTATAACACATCGCCGTCGCAGGCAGATGAGTTAAAGTTGAGGCCGACAACGAGGGCGCGGAAGAGAGAGCCCACGGGGAAGATGGCGGAAATCACGTAGTGGGCAATCAAGACGTTGCGGTCAACAACGTCAACGGGCGAGAAGGTAATGATGTAGAACCATGCGATGATGTAAATACCAAAGCCGACGACGTTGAAGGCGGACATGCCGCCCCAAGCTGCCAGTTGGTTGTGCATGAACAGGGAGAAGATGTACGACAACAGGATGCCGCAGATTCCGTACAGGAGAAAGACGGGGAACAGATAACCGACATTGTACCAAGCTTTGGAAGACACCGCAAAGATGATGGCAGCGACGATCAGAGCAACCATGAACCACGAGTAGTCAAACACAAGATGAGACAACCACTGAGGAAGGGACCGGACGCCGCTCGAATATTGGAGACCGCGAACATTCGCTCTGCGCTCGACGTTGGGGTACAAACTGAAGAAACAAGTAGCCACACCCGACAGAACTGTAAAGAAGATGGCGACCTGGAGCAGCTTGCCGAAGTCGCCACTCTGGCCGGGGCTGTCAAATGGCAGGAAGGTCACCGAGATGGGAACATCGGATCGCAGGTTATTGACGAGGTTGAGCGTGGCGATGGAAGCGGACATGGACTGCATGTTCGGGTTGTCTGAATTGACTCGATAAATCACCGTCGCAGCGTCGCCTGATGTATCAATCCACCAGCCACCGGGGTTGATCTGGGTTCTGGAATCCTCCACCAGCTTGCGTAGGTCGTCAAAAGTGTCGCTTGTCAGGAAGTGCATGTCATCGGCATTTGACTGGCCTTGGCCGTTCACGGGAAGGATATCTCTGAACTCAGTATTGGCATCAAATCCATTCCCATACTTCGACGATGGACCGACCGAGAGATTGGCGTGAGTCACAAAATCGCCGTACCTCGCTTTTGTCTCGCCTGTATTGCCGTTCACTGGGGTACAACTGTTGACCTCGGTAATGTCTTTGAGCATCGACTGCAGCGCGGCAGCGGCAACAATGGGAATAACAAATGCGACGACGATCGGGAACCAATTGGATTTGAATAGAGTGAATCGCTTGTTCACGAGAACAGCAACCTGCTTGAAAAAACCAGCAGGTTTGCCGGAAAGCAGCTGCGGGGAGCCATCTCGGTTGAGCATTGCCTTCTCTTGCGACATATGATCGCTGCTGACGGAGTTGGAAGGCCGATGAGAACGGGAGTGAGAAGAAGGCTCGTCGCTCAAAGCCAGGTTCTCCTCAGCCTTGACCTCATCAGACACGTGGAGGAAGACATCTTCGATTGTAGGGCTCGTAAGACGGTACTCAAGTCCAGAAGATTCAAGAGCACGAATCACCTCGGCAGCCAGCTCAGAGCTAGGAGCAGTATAGACTATGTTGGTGCTGGTGACATTACAGTCGACTCCGGGAATTGAGGGCGGGCTTCGCACATGCTTGGCATTCAAGACGTGAACGCGGTATCCTGCGCCGAGAGCGTCCTTGAGGGCTGCGGAAGATCCCTCAGCCCGCAGCTCTCCCTTGGAAAGAATGGCAATATTGTCAGCCAGCAAGTCAGCCTCGTCCAGGAAGTGAGTCGTCATGATGATGGTTCTTCTGCCACGCTCGGCCAGGAGGATATCCCAGATTTTGCGGCGAGAGAGGGGATCAATGCCAGATGAAACCTCGTCGACACAGCACAGACTGCTCCCACCAGTCAACATGAGACCGAGCTGCAGCTTGCGCTTCTGACCACCCGAAAGATGCTTAGACTTGGTATGAGCCTTCATAGACAGACCGATAGAGGCAATCAAATCATTCAGCTCCGTGTCAGATGCTGGGCCGAATGGGGACTTGAGCTTATTGAAGAACTTGATATGCTCCATGACAGTCATCTCCTCCCACAAGACGTTCTTTTGGGGGGCTATACCGATTCCGCCCGAAGCATCAATCGACAGACTACCAGAATCAAAACGATGAAGGCCTGCAATGGCATCAAGAGTGGTACTTTTACCGCTGCCATTGGCACCCAGAAGAGCGAGGATCTGACCACGCTTGGCAGACAGGGACAGGTTTCGGACGGCCACTGTGGCAGGGCGAGGCTTCGAGATGAATGAAAATAGGCGTCGGAAGAAGCCAGGAGTGTACGCCTTGGTCATTCCGCTTATCTGCACGGCATGCTCGGGAGCAGCACCATCGCCCCGGTAAATCTTCCTCCCATCAGCGGCAACGCTGTGGAATGCACGCTCCAGGAAGGCGGCGATGAGAGGATAGACGAGGATCTGGATAACGAAGAATATCCAAGTGAGGAAGCCCGGCATGGAGGAATTGCTGCCAGGCGGTGTGCCAACGAGCTGCATGCCCTGGCCCTCAGCCTCGAATCGGGCCATGGCCTTGATAAAGAAGACAAAGTTACAGGGCGTGAAGAGAATGCTCAGGACAGCAACGGCTGCCGTGGGCGGATTCGGTAGGGCCTGGGCGAGGGCTGCAAGAAGCATGAAGACGACGCTGTTGACAATGCCTGACAACTCGGCCTCCTTGAAGGGCGTTCCACCCAGAAGAGCCTGGGAAGTCAGAGCGAGTCCCGCCAGAAGGAAAGTCACAATGACAATTCCCAAGTTCGTCTTGGACCAAACCATTACGCCCGAGATGACGGCAGCGACAATCCAACCAGGGAGGTAGACAATGGTATAGGAATAGAGCCAGGAGAGGATGCGAGCCAGCTGTGCCTCCCAGTCATACTTGGTGGGCATCATGGAATCAATGAGCTGGGCCAGACCAGTCTCTCGCTCCGTCGCCATGTGGCCGGGCATGCGGTATGCGGTACCGATCAGAGCAAGGGCAAAAATGGCTCCCAGGACGTCGATCAAAGTCCTCTGGTACCGCCTCCGGCCATCGGCCTCACGCTCCTTATCATCGATCGAGGTAAAGGCGAACTCGCGGGTGTTGGCAAGGCTGGGGACGTCGTTGGCGTTGGAGGAATTGGCTCGGATGATGGCAGTGTCGATAGCTCGCTGGAAGGGCAAGGCGTAGATCTGAGCCGGGTTGTCGTTGTTCTGGACCTTGTACTCCTGCTCCAGCGCGCCGTCACCCCTCATGATGTAGCTCCATCGACCTCCATCGCCTTCGGTGGGGGAGGACTCGAAGACAACGGCGCCATAGCACGAGCTAGACATCTTGAACGAGGAGCGGCAGATGCTGCGCAAACGATCCTCCGATTCTTCTACATGGGCAGTCTTGCCAGCCGCCTCGACCTGGGAGCGCAAGTCGCCAATGACGCGCTCGATCTCGCCGCCGGTGTGGCCATTGTGGACAAAAACGACGTCGTTGTGCCAGGAGCTGGCCGACTTCAGGGCGTCGTCGAAAGAGCGGATCTCGAGGGGGTCGGCGAAGCCATACTTGGACTGCGGCTGGTTCAATCGCTGGCCGATGCCGATGTAGACAGTGAGGAGGATGGGGAGGAGGAGCGCGGTGTAGATGGTGGTGTTGATGTGGTGGCGGAGGAGAAGACTGAGGTTCTTGTTGACGAGCGTCAGAACCTGTTTCCCCAAAGCCGATTTGTTCTGCCGCGCCATAGTGGCTGCAGTGGCTGGAGCCTGCTCTCAGTGGAGCTGGGCACTAAAACAACTTCCAGGTGCGCTGTAAACAGAGCGTGTTGCGCAACCAGCAAAGGCTGGACTTGTGAAAAAATATGGTGATATCGGAAACAAAACTCCAATAACACACTCAAGAATGCCAATTGAAACTGTTAGAGAACGGGTCGTAGGGCTGGACTGCTTCACAATTAGACCATTGCCATTCACATCACCAAGAGCCGCTGGGCCAGGTCATCCCACTTACCAAGAAGAAAATGAAAGGACAAGCTCGCTCAAAACGTTTACATGCATCAAATCAATCCCTCGACGAGAAGAGGGGCATGACGGATCCTTATAGAATAATGAAAATGAAACTGTCTCTCACTATCACCCCCAGCCCGTCTCTCAGCCGAACAAACAGCCAGCCCAGTGCCGCTTACTGCGTGCGCCCGGCTGTGACGTGTGTGGGCTATTACTCAATTGAGACAGTTGTCGGACATTCTTCTATCTTGGCAATGATGGCTCTTACTCTGGCCATTCCAGGGGTCCACCGAATGCTGCCTGTGGGTGTCAATAGGAGGGATCTGCCTGTGCCAGCGCCACGGAACAGCTTCGCCATGTTCGAGCTTGACGACATTGTGCTGCTCGTAGGCGTTCTTGGCAACCTTAATTCGGCGCCGTTGTTCTTAGTGAAGCCCTCGTCTTTGTCTCCATCGTCGACACGCCTCAACATAGACTCATTGAGTATCATCAAGCATCATTGTCATCTCCAACTCCAGAGCACGCAAGCAGGGCAAAACTACACCTTTGTTGAACCAGATATTACTCGGTCCCCCGACAACGCAACTAGCGTCCAGTGGAAACATGTCCAGTCCATGTTGTCTCTTCCATTCAATGAGGCCCACCTTCAATAGGCCTCCATGATGAGCATGAGCCATCTCCCGTTGTCTTCCCCTCTCTGCCTCACCTTAAAATACACCCAGCCAATAACTAGACATCTCCATGAAAGGGTACAGTTACCATTTTGCCATTCTGCCTCAGCCCCGTGGTACGCTACGGCAGGGCATCGTCATAACCCCTGTGCTGACCCATCAACTCTAAGCGATGCAGCCAATCACGCACGCCTCGCTGATCAGCACAATTCCCTAGCAATGTTCCTTCTAGCACCAGGCAATTGCTGAATGCACGATTGCCTTTCTGGGAAGTATTCTGCGGCCCACAATAACTTCACGATGGATGTTGTGATGCAATGAAGCCCATCGCCAGCCTCCAGCTCAGCCAGAGAACAGTTAGGGGGACGCTTTTGTTGGTCAAAAGACGCGTCCCGTAGTGACCTATGGCGATTGATCTTCAAAAGGTGGTAAGGCGAGATCAGCAGCTCTTCGGCATGCGCAAGTTTCCAAGCAATTCGGTTCACTCTAGCCTGCTTACTCCATCCTCTCAGCCCTACTGGCGGACCCTCGGTGCCAATTGAAAACCTCCAAGTTCTGCCCATCAAAACGCCCTCACTGGGCGGTCACTGCCGAATGTTAGCCCAGGCTAGAATAGGCAGTCAATCCTTCATCGTCTCGGCCGGAAATTGTACCCATAACACCTCATTGCGTGTTATCTGTCGTTGCGCTGGTGGATGTGAATCTAGAATTTAAATAGAGATCGTCTGCGAGGATCCCTGCAACATCACAGCCCACCACCACCTTCTGGCCGCCTTGTCCGTTACCGATCCCCTGCCACAACGAGCCGGCCAATCAATTGTTTCCTCTAGATTTGGTGAACTCCCATGATTACCTGCCTGTTTGCGATCGAAAGTACCTATGTTGGAGAATTTACGTCCCAAACCGGAAACGAGAATCAGGGGCTTCTTCCGTTCAATTGACGTCGAGGCTCGCCCATCAACCGACTTACCTACCCTATACATGGAATTGAGTAGGCCAAGTTCAGGTCCAGTAAATTGTCAGTAATGAGCCTAGATAAATTGCATTATGAGAGCTTAAACACGATATTTCGGCTCTTAATCAAAGTGGTGACTATTGTGGTCGAAGATGTTGCCGTTCAGGACTTTCATCTCCCAAGACGATATAGAAATATTATGAAAACTTTAACGAGGCGCCGTCAACAACATAACAGCCGAACAATGAGATTAATTCGCGTCGCGTGAATTACCCCGCATCAACAGCAAAGATTTCACACATTATCAAAACATTTAAGCTATCCCATCGAAAGTGATTATTTGGCTGCGTCCTGGCGTACATGAATGACCTCTCAACTTCCAGAGTCCGACTCAACAGTCCTCCATCTCTGCCACCCAACGCCAGACGAATGCGTCACCATCTGGACTGACATATCGGCGTTATGGAGGGACTCGCTGACTCTGCCAGTCTTCCTCCGTGAGTCAAGCTTTCTCGCCGCGGCTCCTCTTGCCAAAGACGGCGGCATGACCCAGTGGATTCTGGTCGACAAGCATCAGCCCCCCGACCATCGCCGTATCCTCGCCTCCTGCGAAAGCTTCAGGAAGCGAAGCCTCCAGAGCGACCGGGATGGGAATATCAAGGAATCCACCATCCACGGTATAGCCAGCGTGTTTTGCTCATCCCAGTATCGGCGCCGAGGCTACGCGGGTCGGCACATGGCAGAAATGGCCAAGGCGCTTCGCAGTTGGCAGGCAGATGGCGGAACTCCTGCAATAGGAAGCATCCTATACTCCGACATTGGGAAGGAATACTACGCCAAACTAGGATGGAAGCCTAACCAGACCAACTTCCATTTCGAGTTCCCTCCTGGCGACGTGGAATGGCCATCTTCTGTCCATCCACTGGGCACGGATGAGATTGCAGACCTTTGCCGCAGAGATGAGATGATGATTCGAAAAGCAATGTCGGCGCCCGAGCCGTCTATCAATACACGAGCGGTGATACTCCCCGATGTGGACCACATGTTGTGGCACATTTCCAAAGAAGAGTTTGCTTCCAAGTTCATCTTCGGTGGTAAGGTCCCAGACATCAAGGGGGCAATCGTAGGCAAGCCCGGTAAACAGGTTTGGGCTATCTGGACCCGTCGTTATTATGACCATCCTGATGCTGAGTCGCCTAACAATATGCTCTACATCTTGCGATTGGTGATTGAATCCGACAAAACGGCCAACAGACCCTTCCCCTGCGTCAACTCTGAGGATGTTGCAGCCGCGACAGAACCCGACGTTCTCGAGTCCTTCCAGTCGGTCATTCAGGCCGCTCAGCATCAAGCAAAGGCATGGCGTCTTGATCGGGTGAAAATTTGGGAGCCTTCTGTGCTGGCTCAAAGACTGATTGATGCGAGTTCTCTAGAGTACAAAAAAGTAGAACGGCAGACGGAAAGTATCGCTAGCTGTCTTTGGTTTGGCGATGATAAATCTGACTCTCCAACTGAAGAGCCTGTGTTGATCAACAATGAGCATTACGCTTGGTGCTGACGTCTCTCGGACCATTAGACTAGTAGAGTAGAAAAGAAATGGGGTGATTTTCATGTCATTAATTGAAGATCTCAGTTCTAGATAGTTCTCTCGATTATCCAATCATATGTGCGCATATCGCAAGGTGAAAATACAGCATGTTCCCGATTACCTCCCCAACCATATACCAACACAACCTCTATTTCAGAGCACCCTACAAAGGTCTCGTTCCCGCCATCTACTATTACTAAATCTAGAAGCCTTCCAAGATACACATACCGATTCTTCTGCCTGCACTACTCCGGCTTCCGTCAGACTAACCTGGGGCAGTCACCCAGTTGAGAAACTAGAGAGCTAATCAGCAATACTCTACTGTCGACAGAGTAACTTTGAGAACGATCTTGGTGCACTTTAGAGTTCTCCAATGGCGAAGTAGTTACAGCTGTGCTGTCATCGTTCGGATCAAGCAGACCGCCTTGGTGATAACTATACTTACTTTAAGCCACCCGCAAATGACGCAGTTCTCAGCTGATATGATCAAGCTCTGGAATCATGGTCGATGTAATGAACACCATGGACACGCTAAGATGCAGCATTAGTTGACAATACTTGCAGCTTCTATCTTGTTTGCTGCTTGTTGTTCCTGATTCGTCAAGTGAGGCCGGCTTTTGCGCTTCAGCTGGCTGTCTTATATCTAGGATGTCGATCCCTACTTATACATGCCTCGGAAGAATTGTTGCTGAGGACCAAGAGAGTCTTCAGCTAGGGTTGCTAAGCGAGGCTTCTATCCCCATTGTTTGAACTGTTGCAAGTGCCTTGTATTGCGGCTAGAGTGACTTATGATTGAAGTGATCGATGATGTAACTCAGTTGAACACAAAAAGACCTGACAAGCTGATGTTTCTGTCATTAAATTTGATCCATATCTCGCAGAAGAGCGGTTCTCTTGAACCGATCAAGGTTTGAACGGGGATCTGCTAACAAGTTCAGATGCTGCTGCCTGCAATCGGAACAATGCAATTAAACTTGACTTAGCTACATTTCAGGCTTCCTTTGAGCAATAGTCTACGATATATTACCATTAAAAGATGGCGTATACCGAAAACTGGGTGATTTAGAGGTTCTGCGTGATACTTTTAGTAGCTCGATATTGGATTCTACTCCATTCTTCTGCACCACGAGTACCGTAAAGCCCGTCAATCATGTAGTCGAAGGACCAAGCGGTGTTATGACTTCGGCGTTCATTGCACTCGTTATTTCAATTCTATCGCTAAAATCATATCTCTTCCAAGATATAGAAAGGATGGACGAACGACTAAAGTTGCATTATGATGATGTTGGGTACCAAGGGTTACTTGCAGTGAAGTCTTTTTCCACATAAGATTTATAATTAATACCAAATGATTTTATCTTTTATCTTGCAGTTATTCAGCTTAGATCTCACACAGTCTCCATTCAATTTGACAACGTGGATTGTTTGACTGAATTGGAATTCTTTGTCTAGGGAACAAAAAACAAACTAATGATTCTATCCTCGGCCTCTTAAAGCATACAGTATCAATGATAGACTTCTCTCTACTAAAAAAATTACGATCTTCTGATATTCATGTACAGGAAACAATCAAGCCTGGTTCATCAGTTCGGGATAAAGCCTGATGTTCTCCATGCCGCTCGTGATCTTGTCTTCACCGAGTTCAATCTCCATCTGGATATCCGGCTGCGCTTCCTCATACAACCAATGCTTCTCATTCGTCATCTTCGCGTTGGCAGTGGCCAGCTCATGGCTGATGATCTGCTTCTTCAGTTCAGGGTTACCGCCACAGGCAGCCTCAACGCGCAGCTGAATGTCGCAGCTTCTATCGACAAGCCCGAACAGGAACGAAGCTTCATCAACGGTGTGGCCGACAGTGACAAGGCCGTGATTCATGAGGAGCGCGGCCTTTCCATTGGGGCCAAGAGCCTTTGCAATGTTCTGGCCCTCCTGCTCAGCCGTGACGATGCCGAGGTACTCGTTGTCAACAGCGAGTGCGCCGTAGAGGTCGCAGATGTCCTGGGTGATCATGTCAAGAGGCTTTCCGAACGCACACCATGCGCGGCCGGCGATGGTGTGAGCGTGGCAGATGGAATTGATATCAGTCCGGATCTTGTGGATCTCGGAGTGGATGAAGAAGCCCGGGTTGTTCAAAGGCCGGTTCTGGATGCGGTCGTCAGTACCAGGTCATCGCTTCAGCGGATGCAGAGCCCACTTACCATATTGCCGCCGACGATCTTGCCAGTGTTGATGTCCACACATAGCATGTCTCCCGCACTGAGCAAAGAGAAATGCCTGCCAATGGGGTTCATCCAGATGAGGTGGCGGAACTCGGGGTCCCGGACGCTGATGTGCCCAGAGATGCCCTCAGTGAAGCCGACACGAGCCCAGTTGCGGAAGACAGCTGCCATATGCAACGCAATATGACGACGATGCTCATCGAATGAGCTGAATACGGGAATACCGGTCAGAGGGTTTGGTCCTCGGCTCAAGTCAGCCAATGCTGTGCCGGGTGGGAAGACAGGCTGCTGTTGGCTCTGGGAAGCGCCATCAGGCCGAAGCTTCAGAACGGACGGGGCCGTTTCTCGGACGGTTGTGGTGGTGGATGAGGAAGCCATTGGGTATCCGTATGGTTACAGCCGCTCACTCGAATCAAATCAAACTGACAGATTTCCTGCGTATGCATACAATGATACAACACAGGTTTTGAAATGTGCCGTGCAGGTTGCTCAAGCACGCGCAATGACGTTGAAATAGGCAGAAATTGCCATGTACAGAGAAGGCGCCACCAACCGCCCATAGGACCTGCCCAAGACACTGCGCCTTCTAGGGACATAGATTCTGGAGCCAACGTGCAGCGAACCAATACATACAGGGTGAAGATGGGGCGGGGTAAGGGGATGGACGGAGCTGAGCGCAAGGGCAGTGAGGGGAGCAGTCACTGTACGGTGCTGACAGAGCAAGCTTCTTCTTCTCTGCTAACTTAGGTACTGCTTTCAGACCCAGCGCACAGTCTGCTTTGAGAGGGACACCAGGCACCCGGTAGACTACTGGAATGATCACGCTGGGGCATGCGGTGGAAAAGCATCCCGAGATGATCCTAGGCTCGACTCGGACCCGGTGCCGTAACTCATCACACGGCCAGGGAGGCTTACTCTCTGGGCCGAACGGAGGTAATCTGCTCATTAGGTGACGTATTCCGCCGATGCCTGTGAGCCCGATCATGCTTTGATGGAACGCCCTGTCAGCAACAACAACTTTCATCCGGCTCGGCCAAGAACCGCCCAATCTTAGGCACTCGCATTCCGAGACATTGAGCGGAGGCTGTGGAGCCGCTGCAAATGCAAGTTACAGGTCTGTACTACGTCCGAGTCGAAGCCGATTCCTGCACATGCTCTGCACATCGCCAGGGAGTCCAAGTATCATCGCCACCTCTGCCCCCTGTGCCCAGTTAGAAAATCTTGATCGATCATTAGTGCTGCTGGGGACCATGCATGTATGAAATCCCCCGAGATTCTGGATGCTTACGACCTCGTGCTTGCGTATTGTGGAGGAAAGGCTGGAAGCACGGCCACCGCCATTTACTACTGCTGCTGTCTCATGCAAGGGAGCAAGCCATCTGCTAGGCCAAAACATATCACTTGCATGCTTGGACTAAATAGCTATCCTGCAGCTTAATGGCCCAAGGCAGGTATAGCACGATTGGCGCGATCTCATGCGCACGTATTCCCTGTGAACATTCCTGGCACTCTTCTTCGATCTTGGGTGCTAACAGACAAGTT
Source organism: Clonostachys byssicola (assembly GCA_902006505.2). Classification (NCBI taxonomy): domain Eukaryota; kingdom Fungi; phylum Ascomycota; class Sordariomycetes; order Hypocreales; family Bionectriaceae; genus Clonostachys; species Clonostachys byssicola. The sequence goes on from CABFNO020001300.1 coordinate 188,863, forward strand.
CCAGCCAAACAGCAACCATGTGAAAGTCAGAAATAATGAGAGAAGGAGGAGGAGGATCAAAAGTCAGTGATAGGGAAACCAGCCAAATCAGCCAGATTAGGATCTCCACATGCATTCCTCGGCAGAGGTACAGCCTCGACAGAGGTATGAACCATTGCTTCGGCATTTCACAATCAGTCAAGTCATTACACTAAAAAAAATTGTCACAAAAATGGTGAACAAATATGTATTAAATGTCCCGCAATGATGGGTAGCCACAGTCTGTGCATAGAAATGTGCATAAGAAAAGGGTCCAATTCACTCATACTAAACCAGATCTCTTCACCGGCTTACCGTTGAAGGAAGTTTTCCTTGAGGATCACTTCCCTTTGGCTGGCTGAAAACATCACAAAGATGTTTTGATTGGACTGTGTTCAACAAGCGAAACGGGGTCCAAGACACTGCCAAGTATCGCAGCCGGCATCGGGTACAAATTGTGCCATTGTTCTTGTGCAGTCAATAGCTGTTTACAATAAACCCCATGCACATGTATGTTCCAAGTACGCATGTGAGAAATGATGTGCCTTCCTCCGAGCTGTATGCCCTGAACGTCCAGGACGGTGTGCACGCGTGCACCTACATCTTGTCCAGAATGAATGGATGGATGGATACTACGCACCCTGGCATGAGCAGAGACCACTCACAGATCGGGATTCTATACTGCACAGGCTGGGCTGGAGACCTCATTGGTGAGGCCGCCTGCGATGGTACCCCCACAGCTGAATGCACATACGGCAATACATACATTGCAATGAAAGACATACGCAATGATGTTTCACACCATAATTCAGCCCATAGCTAGAGCATAGCTGCCTAAAATTCGCCTACATCCGAGAATACGACTGTCCCGCCAGGCGCCAGGGCAAGGCTTTTCACATCCAAGGTCTCATCAAGTTATGTAGCCATCAGGCGTGAAGCTTTAAAGCTCAGAACCATCTCGGAACCTGGCTAGTTCGCTAGTTCCGGTCCTATTAGGGAGACACATCGGTCTAAGAGGGGAAGGCGAGTTGGCCTAAGAAGTACTGGCATGTCACGTCACCGGCCGTATAAGACATGGTGGCTCTCGGATCGCCACTTTGAAATCAGGTCAGATCCAAAGCGGAAATCCTGTGGGAAACGCTGCACGCGGCTTAATTAGGACGGCAGAGGGTTACGGAGGCCAATCACACCATCCCACTGCACCCTACCCATCGTCCTCATCTGTCGTTTACATTGATCGAGCCGACACCACCACCAGGCATAACGGGAACGCGTTGGGAACCGTCAGACGGACCAAAAATGGTGACCGTGTCTGACATCAGACCCGCCCATGCATGAATATTCGCCTAGACTCGGCTCATCCAGTATTACAGTTTGGAAATGTACAAGTTACGAGTTACACAGCATGCATCCATAATGTGTGTGCACGCAGCAGAGAGTCCGTAATGGGTGCATGCATTCCCTTGCCAGGGAACGTACCGGGTATAGACCGACAAACCAGAAAACTCTTTCATGGAACATCGGTAGATGCCCAACCCATGGGAGGAATTACAAATTGGGATCATATCCCACCTCTCCTGGTCTGGTTCTCTGTCTCTTTCTTCTCTACCCGTTAGCATCTGGGCTGATACATACAGACAGATACTCTTCTTACAATTCTCTTTGCTACCACCCCGATAAGATCAGAGAGCAACAGACAAATTAGTTGTTTGATCGCTGGTCTTTCAGGGGAGTAACATAACCAGCGTCCTGCTCTGCTGGTGGCTATCCTGAGCCAAGTTTTATTGACAATATTTGCGGCAATCCTGAGCCCAGATATTGGAAGAATTCTCTTCCCTGTTTCTGATTTCCAACTTCCTGACCCCAAAGGCTATCCTGAGCCTCATTAACATTCTGATAACACCCTGACGGCTATCCTGAGCCACTTTGTCCTCATTACTATTCTTTGATAGTAGCTCATCCCTACAAGAAACATTATATTTTACAACACTAAGCAGGCAAATAACTTCATTTGTGAGGACAAGAATTATCCCAAGATGTCCTTTGTCTCAACAAGCAGTCGGGCCCTCCGTGCCTCATCCTCTCTGCTCCGCGCCACGAAGGCTGCCGGGGGGATCAAGACCATGAATGCGCGCCTGATCCATCAGTCGACAAAGGCCAGCGCCGTCTACGCCGCCACACAGCCCGTCATGACCCCACCTCCTCCGCCGATGATGCCCGAGGTGGCTGCCTCGGCCGCCGCCGGTGTGTCCAATGTGCCCGTCCCCAAGGGCCAGCTGAACATCCGAGAGCACATGTACAAGCCCTCGTTCTACCAGGCCATTGCCAAGACCATGGCCTGGCGCAAGAAGTACCACGAGGACCGCTACATTTTTGTCCCAGGTGAGGAGATGAAGGAGATTCTCCTTGGTCTCGGTGGCACCTTGGAAGACTACGAGCTTCTGAAACACGTTGGTGACAGCCTGACCTGGGACCCGACTCTGCCCTACCGCAAGACAATCAACGGCCGGTTGAAGTTCGACTACACCAAGAACACTGTCCAGCGCCTCGAGTTCCAGCCCTTTGCTCTGTCCGTCGGCGAGGACTTTGACCGCTACGACTCCGGTGTGCTCCGGCGGTTCGACGAGCTGGACAACAACATCCAGCTCAACACCCTGGCTCAGGGGATCCTCATCTTCAAGAGCATAATCATACACGGGATGAATGTGGCTCACCGCGAGAAGATGGACTATGACCAACCATTCAACATCATGACCTTCTTCACCGTCCGCACCACCACCAACAGCGAGATCCTCGGAGAGCCCGCCCTCGAGGGTATCCACGCCGACGGGGTGGACCACACCCTCACCACACTGCTGGCCCATGAGAACATGCGGCCCGACAGCGCGGCCACCTTCATGCACGATATGCAGGAGACGACGGGCATCAAGCTCAACGAGGCCAAGCCGGAGAACATCCGCGGGCGCGTGCAGCACACCAAGTTCCTCGACACGCTCATGGTCGTCGACCACGAGTACAAGCACAGCCTGTCGCCCGTGTACCAGGACGACACGTCCAAGGACGCCACCCGCGACATGATCATCCTCTTCACCCGCAAGCCCACCGTCCCCGGGCATGTCTCGGGTAAGATCGACTCGACTCGCCCTCACAAGGACAAGCCGATGGAAATTCCTCTGTTTGTGCCCAACGCGATGATGTAGAGGGCCATCGGTTCTCCCCTCTCTGCAGGCACGACATGACGCAGGGGGGCAGTCTTGTCTCACGATTTATGAATAACTGGTAACTATGGATGCCACTCATCGCGTTTCCCCAGACGCACTGTCACTCGTTTCTTTTCAAAAAGCTTCCCTTTTTTCTCCTTCAGTTGGATCGGATTTTACGGCTTGGGACTCACAGATTGAACAAACACACACTTACGGTTTTATACAGCCGGTGATATGGAAGTATGTTTTGCACGGATTAGGCTACATGAGACTGACATTTCATTCCAAAGCACGCCATTAGGGCCTCGTTGATGTTGAGATGTATCTACAAAGCTTCATGCTCATCGAATACAAACTCACCTGGCCCTTCTTCACTGATCCTCTCTCGCTCTAGCCTGTAATGCACTGTAAGAGGCGGTTTTGGAGTTCCTCCCGCTGTAATAAAAAAAAACACAACCCTCAGTAGTAGTATTGATACTGTGTCAATAATTTAATATAGGCACTGTGTGAGACGAACATCCGCTGTCATCCTCCAGTACAAAGTCCTACTGCCGGAATTATAGCGCACATCCATAACATCGGGCCTTGCCGGTGCCTCGGCTTACAGTGCGAACACTGTCCGGTCCGGCTCCTACAGCTGAACAACCGACTAACAACGACGTGCTTGCTTAGCGAATGTCTCAAAATTGCAAATTTTGATAGTCTAGGTAGAATACATACGTATGTATGTATGCAAGGGAGATGTGACTAGACGTCAGCTTCGACACCTGAGCGGTGAAGGAGCGTCTTTCATGCTTCTCATTTCTGTCATATTGACAGGTTTGGTGGTGAGGCCACCCTCCTCCTCGACGGACAATCAAAACCGGCCGCAGAACAACACACGTGTCAGTCGTTCTACCGGCGGTTTTTTGATGGCGGTGGCGGGATTTAACCTGAGGGCCATCTTCCCTGGCGAGGTGGTGTGAACCGGTCTACCAGAACGAGACACACATACGACCATGCACCTGTTCGCCCGGTCCTGCACCCTGCCATCGGATCTGGTTTTCCCCACCTCTTGTGATGCATTGCTTTCTGCTCCCAGCCCGAAAGGTCAGTGCGAGTGACGGAATATGGTGGCCTGGGAGGGCCGTTCCGTCGACCACGCATTGTTTTGTGCCATGGGGTCTAAACCTCTACGCGAGGATGCCAAGTCCACCTGGAAGGACCTCTGGACTGACCGGTGTGGAGATGTGATAGATCACAGTCTTCTTTGGGGGAGCTCTCTTATCCGAGGCGCTGCTCATGCTTCATCCCCTCACTTTTGAGCGCGGTGGCGGGCTGGAATGAGACATTGGACAGTCGCTTGCCGCGGAGATGCGCGTCCTCATTGCTGCATGATGAATATTCACATGCTGTTTCCATTGTTCCTCTCGTAGTTCCGAGCTTAATCTCGGGTCCGACGAGAAGGGCTGCCCTTGTGCCAAGCGCCATGGTAGAAAATGCTCCGTTAGATTAAGTTTCTGTATACAGGATGCCCGCTAATATCATCATGTAGCCAGCCCCAATGCAATGCACCAGTTTCCCTCTAGAGTAAAATATTTACACCCCCTCTGCTCTTGCTACACTCACAGAGAGTCCACGTAGTCGGCCATGTCCTTCATCGTCTTGAACTGCCACGCCCAGCCGGACTCGTGCGCATACGCCTCCTTGTTATCCGCACCTCCGCACACGGCGGGAAACTCGACGCCGCGCTCGATCCAGCACGTCGCCAGACCGGCCTTGTGCGCGGGGACGAGGTCGTGCGGGATGGCGTAGGCGGTGTGGATGATGCCGTCGGCCGGCACGCCCAGCTCGCTGCCGCAGTGGTCGACGAGGTAGCGGAAGTTGTTGGGGTCGGGCTTGTAGGTGCCGATCTCCTGCGCCGTGTAGATGGCGTCGAACTGGATCTCGGGCAGCTGGTTGGTGAGGGCGCGGCCGAAGGACGCCTTGTCGACGTTGGAGAGGATGACGAGCTTGAAGTGCCGCTGCAGGCGCTTGAGGGCCTCCTGCGTGTCCGGGAAGACGGGCCAGTCGCCCACGGCGCCGCCAAAGGCGATGGCGTCCTCATCTTTAGGGTCGAGGCCCAGCTCCCGGGCGACGGCGCGGTAGGTGTCGGCGAGGACGTCGGGGTACAGTGCGGTGGGGTTTGCGTGCTCGACGATGCCCTCATTCTTGATGAATGACTTGAGGAAGTAGACTCGGTCCTCGTGGTTGGGGTGCGACGTGGGGAGCTGCTTGCGCAAGGGTTGGAACATGTTGTAGATGCCCGACTCCCAGTCAACGAGCGTGCCGAAGCAATCGAAGGTGAGGGCCTTGTAATCAGTGATCTTGCGTGAGCCAGTCATTGTGAATGTGTATTGACTATAAGAAACGAGTTAAGAATGAAATGATGCTTGTTAATGAGGATGTGAAAGGCAGTGTCCTGTCTCTATTGAAGCGCTTGAGGGACCGATGGCCACATTATGTACTGGCACTCCGTGGACCACTGACCCCTCGCATGGCAGCCCCGGGCATGGGTTTACGCAATACAATACGGAAGGATAGAGCCCAGAGATAACAAGAGCGAGAGACTTCTTTGCCGGTCGAGCTCACCTCCTCCGGCACCGAAGCCCCGAACCTTGTAGGTCAATCTGCCGGAGCCAGTCCGGACGCCGGGCTCGTTATCTCTCCCATTCACGGCAGACATACGGTGCGTTTCTCTGTCTTCCTCCATTACAATTCTATAGCTATCATATTCTGCCCGGCCTGCCTGCCGTCATCGATGCCTCATGTCAGTCGCAGCTCTGGATCGGCAGTTGAACCATAAGCGGAGCTTTGAGATATGCCAGCCCCGGTTAGAGAGGCACTACGGCCGCATAAGCCCCATGCTGAGGGCCACTGAAGCTGCAATGCTGACCGGCGCCCTCTGGGAACAGATGGATGGGACTAGCAGTGATGGAGCAAACAATAGGGGACGACGCCAGCGCCCTCCAGAGACACATGAAAGGGCATACGGGAGGAGTCAAAGCAGCCGCCGTCTGGAGACAAATAATGGGACTCAGGCGACGCCCTCTTGGGACAGCGGCGTGAGTCAGGCCGTGTCCCCTGGCTAGTACACCAAGATTCAGGTGAGGCATCTCATGAGCTAGGTGAAATCTGCAAGGGCAATTGAGGACTTAATGATTTTTTTACCGCTGGTTCCATCAAAGTAGCTATCTCTATATTGAATCTATGTTCGCTTTTTCCAACCCGTGACAAAGTATGCTCCCGTCGTTGATGGGCTCATGTGCCATCGCCGCTCTTCCCGCAGGCATATCAACCTTGACCCTTTGTGACTGCAAGTCCACGGTTTGCAATCAATTGGGCATGCGTGCCTCGCGCCTCGTTATGTTGCTGCTCACTTTAGCATGTCAAAGGCCCGCAAGGCAATATCCAGCTTGCTTGTTACCACTTCCAGCTATGATCCCAAATGTTAGCCGCATGAATCGCAAAACAGACCTGAAGGTTGGTGTGATGTGACGTGATGTCAAAAAGAAAGGGATGCGAAGAACACAAGACATCTCACTCACCCGCTTTTCGTTCTCCCGATCGAAAATATCGAAATGCGCCGCCTCGACATCCATGGCGATCTTGATGAAGTCGGGATACCGCCCCTCCCCCCAGCCCAGCAGCTCCTCCTTGCGATACAGATCCACGGTGCAGGTGACCTCCTCGCCCTGCGGTGCCATGGATTTCTCGGTGCACCGGATCAGGGCGGTCGGCGGCGGCGAGATGACCTTCTCCGGATTCGGGTCCTGGAACGTGAACGGCTTGCTCTGGCGCAGCTCCCACTTGCCAGTGAGGGGCTGGTACAGGCTCTGGTTAAGCTGGAGGTCGAATATCCGGGGGCCCAGCGCGATGGAGAGCGGTTTGCCGCCGTTGGTCGGGGCCGTGAAGGCGGGGAGCTCCCAGTCCTTGAGGTAGTCGTCGCAGTGGGCGAAGCAGGTCTGGATCAGCTTGGGCAGGTTATCCATGGGCGGGTCGATGACGGGGGAGCTGAGGCGGTCGTAGGGGACGTGGAACGGGGAGTCGATGATGACGATGCCCTGGACGCTGAAGAGGGCCGTCGGGTCGTCTGCGATCATGCGGGCGATGGCGAGGGAGAGGTAGCCGCCCAGCGACCAGCCTGTGCTCTCGGGTCAGATACATGATGACATTGGGGGGAGGGATCATGTCCTCAAGCCATTGTGACTGAGGGAGACGGCCGACGCACCTCCAAGGAAAAGCTTGCCGCGGAGGCCCGCGTTGCGAATAAAGGTAATGTAGCTCCTGGCCATGGCGTCGATGCCGCCCTCGACCTTCTCGCCCGACCAGTAGTGAGGGTTGTGGATGACCCAGACATCGCGGTTGAGGTTGCCCAGGAAGAAGTAGGAGAAGGTCGTGCCGCCGCCGTCGTGGATCAGGACAAGCGGCGCCAGAGAGCCTCCAGTTGCGCTCTGGATCTTGGAGGGGTTCGGGCCTCCGGGGAACATTGTGGTCGTGATGGAGGCTGTGGACGAGCAGAGCTTGCGGTTGAGATGCTGCTTCGAGCGGGCTCGCTGCCGGAGGGGGACGGCGGGAGAGGGAGGCAGAGGCTGAGGTACTAGAATGGGGAAGAAGGAGAAAGGATGGAAATAGACCTCTGCAACACGAAATAAATCAATCCATTGAGTTGAACCGCCGGCGGAGATGTCTTACCTCAATCTCAGCTCGGGTGGACGTGATCGCTAAAGCTGATGACGTACGGCACATCCATCGCCTATTCTCATGCAGCAGCCGGTAAATACAGCGAGTCTTATGCCTGTAAGTAAGCAATGGATCCATTGCAGCATCATCTCTGCAGCTGAGATAGCACCAGATGGATGGCTGAAGATATTAGATGAATGTCATGAGTGATTCATTGGATTAAGTAATTCGTCTTCAATCATTTTCCTCTACGTCGCAGATACAACTCAGCTACCAGGAGACGGATGCCCAAGATCCATAACCAGCTGCTTGGGAGAGCAATATTGGCCGTGTCTCGGGTCTGATTCACCTCGGGCAATACGCAATGCGCAGAGGGAAAAGACGAGTTGGCCGAGACATTGCCTCTGCAGCCGACGGCAACACAGCTCCACCATATCTGAGCACAGGATCAAGCAATGCGCCTCATCCAAGGGTCGCATCCCATTGCCGACGCACTTTTCAGCCAGGCCATCCTCCTTCCTCATCCTTCTCTTCCCAGAGCGGATTGAGAAATGTGGCCTCTAGGCTCCCAAATCGCTCTCACAGGCATTGACATAGTAGAAGCGTGTAATTGAATGATTTTTTTACTTGTTCTGCGGTGGACTCAATTGCTACAGTCCCTGTATATCATATCAAAGCTAACAACATGGAAAAATATCCCTCCAAGCATCAAAACGACAAAAACCAGGTCAAAAAAACAATGACCAGTAACCCTTTTTTGGTGGTCTCCAAAACAAAAATCGCCGTTTTGCTCCATGTGTTTCCGCCCGTCCCAAAAACCCCTGCCTTTGCTTTGTTTGTATCAACGCCGGTTTCTTTGTACAAAAATCGTGTGGCCTCGTATATATATTCGTCTGATCATACACTTGGCACGTGCCGGCCACCTCATAACGAGAAAAGGCAGTGCCAATGAAAAAAATGGGGAAGATTAATGAGAGTGTGAGAAGTAGAAGAAAGAGAGTTCCCAAGCAAAAAATGATCAGATAGCATAAAAATCCAGCTTGCTGAAATGAGTGTGGGGAAAATGAGACTCAACTCGTCCATCCCGTGTGCAAAAAATGTGGAAAGAAAGAAAAGCAGACGCCGGTGGCAGCTCAAAGAATGCCAGATCCTACACTCCATAGACCCTTGATGGAGTGCGCTCTATAAGTGAATTACTCAACCTCCTCCTTGCACCTCGCGACTGGTCGGAGGGGGGGAAGACTCTCCAGGGGTATCATCAATGACTTGAGAGAAGAAAGTCTGAAGGAAAACATCATGGCCAGGTGCAGATGTCGCTAAAACATGAGAGAAAGAAAGGTCATGCGGACAGAGAGAGAAATGCAAGCAAGGCCAGCTAGCCTTGCCTACCTTTCTCCATCCTCTACAGGCACGCACCAACCAGGCGGAGGAGCTGGTCGTTGGGCATGCGACCGGCATAGTTGAGAAGCAGGGTCGTGGCCAGCGCCGTGTTGGAGCGGTCGGCCTGCCACGAGGAGCGGTTCTCCCGGGCCATGGCCATGGACATGGACCAGGTGTTGGGTGCCTGCTCCTGCACGGCGCGCTTCAAGCTGAGCAGAGCCTCGGACGAGGCGGCGGCGTTGTTGGCGTCGATGGCCTCGGACAGGGCGTTGATGTTGTTGCCGAGCTGCTGGCGGGCGACCTCGCCTCCCTCCACTGTGAGCATGGACTCGGCCGTCTTCAGGATCTCCTCCTGGAAGCCCTTGCGCTCCCAATCGCTCCACTGGGAGCTGGAGCCGTATACACCCGAGATGACGTGCGGGAGGCGGCGGCCGCGGCTCTGGCGCTGCTCGTCGGCCATGGGCGATGAGCCGTTGAAGGTCTGCGAGTAGTAGGCGGTGGCCATCTGGTCAAAGTTGTCGAATCCGGCGGCCTCGACCTGGTTCATGATGCACTCGAATCGCTCGTCGAGGGGAGCTTCCTTGGCGGGGACGCGGATGGGGGGAGTGGGCAGAGGAGCCATTGTGGATGTCGAGGTGGTCGGGGGAGTGAGAGTCTGGTAGTAGGCGCTGTCGGGGGAAGCGTGCTGGATCTTGATGGGCGTCTCGGTCTTCCACATCTCGACGGAGGGGTCAAAGGCAAAGTCCATGCCGTCGGCGGGTGCGGGAGCATAAGGCATGTTCATCTGCTCGGGGTTCATTTGGTCTAGCGGTTTCCCTTGTTAGCCTCCACGCAATTGAGTGAGAATCATGTTCCATCTTCTTACTATGAACTTGGGGTGTGTGAGGGTAGGCTCCGGGGAAGGAAGCCTCCTGTGGGATGTTGTTGAGCCTGTTGACCAGCTGTGACTGGAATCGCATGCAGTCCACATAGTACTTGCCGCCCTGGGCGTCCTGGCCCTGCTGAGCCTGATCGGGATGTACGGGAGGAGACAGGAGGCCGTTGGTTGTGGGAGAGGCCTGCGAGGTCGAGGGGCTGTGGACGATGGCGTGCTGGGGGAAGATGGAGTTCTCCGGGTCCTCGACGGGCTGCTCGTACAGGTTTGGCTGGCCCATCAGCTGGGGGAGAGGCTGCTGGTGGCTATGATCGATGATTGAGGGCGAGGGCGAACTGTCCATGCGTAGGGCTTCGGTCTTGGGCGTGAAGTGAGTCGGGGTGTGAAGAGGCTCGGGGGTACCGTCGCTGGGCCGGCGACCCTCGTGGCTCTCGAGTCGAGCCTGGAGCTCACCCAGCCTGGCCTTCATACGGTGACCTGTTGGGCATTGTTAGCAACGGTCCGGGACCCAGGTGGGAGCCGTCTCTGGACGTACGGTATGTGCGTTGTGCCACTCGGTTCTGGATTCGCTTCTTCTCCTTGGGGTCCTTGACCTTGGTCCAGTCATCCTCCTCCCTCAGCTCGCCATTCCGGGGCAGCGCCGATGATGGCATTGTCGTCTTCTTTGCCGCCGCGATGGTGTTTGGCTTGGCGTTCCAAACCTCGGTGGTGAACGACATTTTTGCTGTGATATGTGACTGATTGAGTGCTGCTGGGCGATCGGGTATCAATTGAGTGGTGGTGATTGATTGATTGTTGGCTTGCTGGATTAATCCTGAATCCGGGGAGTGGGAACCGACTAGGGAATGGGAGAAAGGAAACAGACTTGTTGCTGACGATGATATAGAGAAATGAAGAAATAGGAATGGCCTGCTTGTTCCGCCTTCACCTAGGTCGAGCGAGAGGTACGGGGGAGCTGGGGGAGGGCCGTCAAGATGTTATATCTTGGAGCTTCCCGCCCGCAGCGCCTGGATATCTAAGTACCTGGCCATGGTTGCGAGCAGATCCTGGTACGTAATTACGACTACGATGAGAAGGGCACCCCTGTTGGTCTGTCTGGTGGTCCGCTCTGAAGGATTGCGCCTGGGCTGCACCACTGCATCAAGGCCCTCGCGCTCCACCTTCTTGATCGAGGCCCACGATGGGAGCTCGAGTCGACCGTCAGACTGAGGTGGGTATCCCAATCAAAGACCCTGTGCGAGGTGTGGGCGTAGCCAGGGGGAGGGGAGGATCGCCCAGGCCAGAGAAGGGGTGAAGTACGAGCAGCCGGTTGAAACACACCCCTCTCCATGGACTGATCAGGTCCATGGAGGTGGAAGAGAGTGAGGCATTGCACCCCCTTCCTCTCGAGGCCCCCTGTCGAGAGCCAGGAACCCTTTGCGAGGGTAGCACGCCTGCTGGTCGCTCCCCAACAAGCAGGCGTCGCTCTCTCGCGCCTCTCCAACTCATTTCCAATGTCCATTTGCACGGGCCATCTGCACTGTTTCGAGCCACCGCCAGAGCCACACAGCAGCGAGCACTCGGAGCAGTCGGGACGACGCAGATTAGCAGTGATGTGATGGCAGCCAGGGACGGCATCTCGGAGAGTGTGACCTTGCCAACCCCGACCTCATTCTACTACGTACTATGTAGAAGTGTAAACCTTTTCTCATACGAGGTAATACGGCCAGTGACCTGGAATAGAAACGATTGAAGGCTGTACTTTGAACGCAACACGGCTATAGAGGGGACCGAGAATGTCTCAAACTACCCCTCCCTCCAGCGCTACGGCGGCTGCGATTTATGCGACGAGGCGCTGGTCACACTTCCATAGCATCTATTCTTACCCGTGGTTTAGCATTATTGGGTGCTACTGGACCAAAGTCCGTTCTCTCTAGACCCGTTTGCGCAAAGATTCAACTCCAGCCGCTGTACAAGAGTGGCTCCACATGCAGCTTCGCCATGGGAAAACGATGGCATACAGAATACCTAGATTTAGAAACATGAGCGATGCCGGCTACAGGTCCCAGACGAGGGTGAGACCTGGGGAAAGGAGGGTAAATACCAGCGGCCAAACCGGGCTAATTACTGCGAAGAGGTGCACCACTCAGGATCGTCAGCCGTTTAGACTCGCCCCCAAAGAGCTTCAATTGTCCAATCCCTTCATCACAAGAGGCAGCAATTGTCGATCGCGGGTGAGAGCGGGTTAGTCGGGTGCCATATTGTCGTATTGGACGAGCAAAAGGCGTGTTCTCATTGCACAGCTACCGCACGAGACCTCTCTAATTGCTGACAGAGGGAAGCAGATCAGCAAAGGTCGCTAAAATAAGCTGCTAGAATGGCGGTATACTACCACGAGTGTGTGTGTGAGAATTGATTCATCGTGTCGGGATCGCTATACTAGGCAATGCAGCGGTAAACTATTGCTCTCGCTATGACTATTCCATCCTGGTGCCAGTGCGGCAGAACAGCCTCTTTTCCTCTTTCTTTTTTAGTCGCAGCAGCGTCATCGTCCTGTCTCGACGCACTCCATGTGTCGGGGCCAAAAATAGCCAGGGCGAGGGCCAAGCCTGATGCGACCCTGAGGATGGATGAGCCAGATCAGTCTCCACCAATGGCGGCGCAGGTCATCATGGTGAGAAAGAAGTGTCTGCCAGTCAGTTGTATGTAATCCAGCTTGGACAGGTCAACCCACGATTGAGGCTGTATCAGGTGGAAGCGGTCGATCTGACGGTGGCCGCACCCTCCCTCACGTGGCAGAGAACGTGATGGATGGCCTCCAGGCACAAGAGGATTCTCAGCGTGCTTCCTGTACCTGTGCGCACCTCTGTGTATCATTCCAATTCCTACTGCTACAGCCTACCGCACACACCTGTAGCGTCGGCTTCTTTCTCCCCGGGGCCGCCGAACTGAGTTCGCAGTCAAAAAAGGAGCTCTTTGCCGCGCGACTGCATGCCACCACCTTCGGCCGACCTTGGGCACTGCCAAACGTGGGAGAGAGGATGGATCTTTGGCGGACGCGGAGATTATTGCCCTGAGTACGGCCCCGTTTTGCGTGCCCAGCACCAACATACTACATACGCACGCATGAAGACTCTGTCCACTACCCACCAAGCCTTGGCTCGCTCTCCTACCAACAGCTTAAACTAAATGATTCGACTAGGTGGAGAAAAGGATGGCCCATTTCACTTATCATACCCGAAAAGACAAGACATGACGAAACGAGACAGACAGACGAGACAAGACGAGACCAAGCTCGGCAGCCTTGCTTACCCCCCTCAGACTACACGATGTAATTGGATGACCACCGCCAATCCTTTCCCCCGACACACATCACACTCGGCTGAGTCCAAAACAAGGCGACCAAGGAAACGTATGTATTGGAGTATATAAATATATCAAAATTCGAATGCAATCTAAAAAAGTCCCTACCCACTAGCCCCGTCGATGAACCGGTGGTAGACTGTGCCAATGATCTCCTGCAGGGTGGAATCCCCAACTGGCGTGACATCAGAGAGCTTCCAGGTCCTCTGTAGCTTGTACTCTGTGACTGCACCTGTTTGATGCTCGTTTCCGCCGCTGATCAGAACGAACACCCACGTGCTGGCCAGCGCTCGAGCTGCGATTCGATCGTTTCGGACCGATGGCCTAGCCCTGGAGCTCAGGTCGCCGAAGCGAGCGGCTATTCACAGCTGTAGCTTTGCCATCAAAATGATCAGCGACTAGCTACCCAGTCCGCGGTGTGTCATCGCGCAGAAGGATTGCTGCCAGGCCATCTTGGTCCCCACGACGGGAGATGCAGGATTCATTCGATGAAAATGATGTAAATGCTCGCTGGAAAGCTTTGCCATGGAGGTATACGGCTGATGCCGAGACATTTTTCCATTTTCCACTTTCACCGCTTGGTTGGTCTGACCAACAGTCGTCCCAACCAACAGCATCTACATGCCACGATATTGCCTCTAGTCTCGGCCAACCACCCGACTGAGCCATGGCCTGTTGGTGGCATCTCAATGTCCCAATGGAGGAAATTGTAAACAAAGCAGGGGATTGTCTGAGTCTCCTGGATAGCAATTGGCTTCTCATGCAGCTCTTGTTCCAGCCTGGGGTAAAATTATCCCATCGCCGAAAACAGCAGCTTCTGTAACACCGGCTGACCAGCGTGCCTGTATTGCTCAATCGGGATGATGCCTGATCCACGGAATGCTATTGAAACGTGCCTATAATGCGTGGCAGTGGAGTTGATGGCTTCCAGCCTTGAGAAAGTATCCATTATCCATGTTCTTGGAAACTCTCGTGGACGTGGATGATGCCATCAATCAAGACCAGCTTCAGAAACCAAGGCCAAGCTTGTCCAGCAGTCGTCTGCAACAATTGCCTCCTGGAGGAGCGACAACCCCGCTGGGTGATCGGCAGATTCTAGGCAGCCCCAATATCCTGGACTGCCTCGACTGCATCAGCTTGTCGCGGGGAGATGAGAAGCCATTCCGACATGCACGATGCGCAGCAATGCACCGCCTTTCGTTATTCTCGGCATTTGCATCCCATCACGTCGTTTAACCTTCTCACAGATACGGGGACTTGCCGCGGCCTGGCAATGATGTGATACCACCTGATAGCGCAGCACTACTACCGAGGGAACTTTCTTCCTCAGCTCGTCTGCTTGCATCTTAGCTCCATGCAGCCTCATCACGACTGCCAAAGCCGGCAAGGTAGCTTCCCAGCCCTACCTAAGCGATGACAGTCCGGGCATGGGTGCGTAGGGGGGATCAGTTCGTACTCTACAGTCCTTTTGGCTAGCTCCCATCACGTCGCAGGCAGATCCTCACCCATTGCAAGAGGCCGGGCTTACACCTCAGCATTCTTGATCCGACTAGGTGCATCCGCTGAAAGTGGACTGAGATCTCTATCTCACCTCGCGCGGGCAGATCCCACTGATCTGCACCCGAGGCTGGTGAGACAGGAGCGCTCCAATTGATTGAATGAATCACTGCTATCTGGCAGGTCAGGCGGGCTGGACGAAACACCGACGACACGGCTGCAGATCCATCTCCAAGGGCCAACAGCGATTTCAGACGGAGCTCAGCCCTGTGGCAGGGTGGAAGATCTCAAAGACTTGTTTTACCTTTTCTGCTTCACACCAACACGCTGTGCGGAACCCCTCCTTTGCTTCTGCTCCGCCATTGTGCATCAGGGCTGAGAATCGCTGCTAGCAGGGGCGCCCGGTGGTGAGGTTGCATTCAACATCTCACATGCTGGCATATGAAATCTAGAGGAGCTGGGGTTGATGGGAGAGGACGCCTCGTGGGCATTGAGTTAGCCTAGCTGCTGGGCATCGTGATGCCTCGCATTGCTCGTAGCTGTAGAAAATATAATTCATGATAAAGTTTGCATCTACGACTCACTTACGAGGAAGGGATCGTATTCTGGCAAAAAGCGACGGGCGAGCTGGGCGCCACGTTTGGCAGCCGAGCCTCGAGGCATCCATCCCCGGATCTCGCTGATACACGCACGCGCCGTTTAAGTTATTCGTGGTGCTCGATCGACCACGTTTCGGTGGAATTGGGGGTCTTCAATGCAATCGGAAACACGCAACCCGATGCGCTGTCGGATTATTCTTACGCAGGATGCCGGGCTGGGGGTTGTGACAGGTCCTGCAGCAACGGGATGAAGCCTGAAGGTTGAGCCATCGGTACCACCCACGCGATACGCACATGTAGGTAGGGTGGTGTCGTCAGACGCATGGCGTATGCAGGGCCCCAAGGGTTACTACGGGCTCCGAACAAGAGTGTCTGTATTGAACGCAATGCCTCCATTCCCAACATCCAACATGATGTGCCTATGGGACGGTTGCAAAGGAGATCCTCAGTGGGAAGTGGCCTGACGTGCCCCTCCCCGCTCATCCTTCTACTGAACACAGGCCTCTCGTCCACTGAAGCTCTTCGTTAGCACCACTGACACCCTTATCTGATCGCCTAAATGCGCTACAGAGGCACCCCAGAAGCAGCGGAGGATCTCCGCTGTTCTATTCTCAAACTGCTGCAGGTTCCCACACGCAGACCAGAAACATCGGTCAGGAACATGGCCGAAAGTCGGAGAGTCTGGGGACCGAGGCACACAGTCAGCGCAATCGAATATGATTCAGTTCAGAGCAATTAGGATCGCTTTCTATCCAAAAGGCCAAGATGCGAAGCTGCGCCTGCATCCCATGGGCACAAACTTTGGCCGCCGTTTCATTAATGGAAAGGGAAAAGCCACCATTAGGAAGCTCTTTAGCAGCCCAGGTGTGCTTGTAGAGGGCCTCACACCGCGGCCATCAATCCGACCAATCCAGTGGCCTGACGCTACCAGAGCTGAGTGCGTGAGGCTTCATACTCTACATAATTAGACACAGTGTCTGCGCTGTGTTTGGGAGGTTGGTTGCATGGCATCGCGTCACATTGCACGGCGCGGGAAGCCTCAGCTGGATCCTGCAGGGCTCTGGGCCCAAAAATAGAACCCCTGCCAGGGATCTCGCGCTGGGGAGAAAACTCCAAAATAAATGGGCACCGGGTATGACACGATGACATATTATGGGTGGGAGTGAAGCACTGCCCGCGCGGGTGCCATCGATACCTGAATGTAGTAGGTATTGGCTGCTGGCTGCTCGTCTTGGGAGGATCCTGGAACAGCAAAGGGCGGTGGTGATCAGTCTGGTGATCCAATGACGCATGAGAAGACCGTCGAGCTTCCTTCTGACGCACTTGTCGGACTCTCGGTCCATCTAACACGTCTCCAAAGCCTTGTCTTGGTTTGAACTTGGGTGGTTATCTGGGGGGAGTCCGTTCAGCATCGGAGGTGGAGGATCGCAGCGACTTCAAAACACCAAACTCCAGCCAAATCGCATCACCAGATCCCAGATGAAGGGTATGAGACCAATATCAAACGTACCAAACAGATCAACAAGACAAGCTATGATCGTCAAGTTAAAACAAAACAAAGCAAGGCGATCCAGCGGGGACCATGTCTCATACGCTGCTCGGGGATACTCATCTTGCTTGTTCCCCATTTGCTTCCTTCATCTGGGGCCAGGGTCCGGCCAGAATAATGATGCGTTAGATGGTGCTCAACGAGGAGCCTTCCCAATTATCGATGCAGTGGCTTCATGGGTGCAAGGTATGCGCGCGCATATGATGCCCTAATAATTATCGTCAACCCACACCGTCCCACAACATGGAGTGCATGCTTTCGATTTGTCTACTACCCAGTCTGATCTCTTGTGCTACAGATAATGACCTAGACTTAACCGCCAGAGGCTTTTT
This sequence comes from Clonostachys byssicola, assembly GCA_902006505.2. NCBI lineage: Eukaryota > Fungi > Ascomycota > Sordariomycetes > Hypocreales > Bionectriaceae > Clonostachys > Clonostachys byssicola. The sequence continues at coordinate 206,358 of CABFNO020001300.1, forward strand.
GGACTCTGTGCCAGATCGGCAAGCAGCAAATAGTTCGAAGCTTAGCTTGCCGCCATCTTTGCTGGACTAAAATGAGTAAAAATATCTGCCGTGACCCCGCCGCCTCTGCCATCTCTACCGTCACTAATCCAATACGTGGTGTGTGTGGACTGCCAACATACAAGCTGCCGAGCTGAGAGGTCAAGCTTGTATCGACCTGCAGTTGGTGACTAGCTCTATGAACCATTGGCTGTGAAGCACGCATCTTTCCCCAGAAAGTAGCCAGCCAGCCAGGTCAGAAATCTATATCCGGACTGTTTCGCCCAACGTGCATGGGAGCCATCCCGCGGTGCCAAAATTGGCAACACTGAGCAGGGGGTCCCTGCATATCGCTTCCTTCAGGCACCCAAGCCGCTCCAGCGAGTCCGGAACAAGAAGACCAGCTCACGCACGCATCTTTCCAGAAGTCGTAGTCCAATGTATGCAGGTAGCTTCATCAATCTACCTGCCCGCTGCTCGCAGCCGAGGGGTCCTTGTCTGTAGGATCGCAGGCAGCAGAATAAAACCCCAGCAAATTCCCCGAGGTCCCCTCCAACTCCCCTGCCATGATTGGTGTCGATACGCGGCACGGCTGCAGATAATGGCGTTGCAAAAGGCATCGTTGACGTATGGCGGGCGGGATCTATTATTAAAGCTGTCCATTTTTTGCTCACGTCGAATCAATCGCCCATTCTGGGCTTTTGTAATAATGACCTGAGGCCTTACAAAGAATACAGTAACATCTACCTTGGAAATAACTTCTCGGCGTCTTCCCAATTGCACGCCTGGCATACCCACACGCCCTGCCTCCAGGGTCTTGGCCTTCCTCTGGGGATGGACTTTCTTCCCTTTGAGGAATTAGGCTCGGCCGGGTTGATGGAAGCCACCATTGCTAGCTCAACAGGTCTCTGCCGAGAGATGGTAAATGGCGCGGGTTTGTTCCTTGGTGTCAAATAGCGGACACTGTAGGTCTCTCTTTGCTGACAGTTTCCACACGTGCTGCGATGCTGTCGTGAGAACGTCCCGAGAGCCATGTGGTCTGATCACCACAGTGACATACCAGTTGTTGCCTCATCTATTAATCAGCGCACGACATATTAAGAGAGAAGGCTAAGAAACTAAACAGGTTAATCAATCAACATTCAAGGCTCGGTTCGACGGCCAAACAGACAGTATTCTGGCAGAAACCGGAGCCAACCAACCAGCCGTGCTGCTCACCCGAAGCCCGGAGCCCCGTCCGGCCTTGCCTCTTCCTGGCATGTCACCCTGCAATAACACTGTAGTACCATATGCGAGCAGCTACACAAGCACTTTCTTCACTATTCATACCGTAAGATGCATTGAATTTATTTAAAAATCGATTGAGTCGCACGATTCCTCGTCACACTGGATGGCGGGCGGAGCACACACCTGGTCGTACTGCGTGTTGGCTACCTAAGCAAAAGGAACCACTGACATACCACTGTCGCACCCACAAGGCGTCTGATGGGATCTGGTGCGGTAGCAGTGCATGCCCGATGAAGCCCTCTCCCATTTGCTCAGCTAAACATGCCATGCAATGCTCCCCTACCCGGCCGTCGATCCGTGAGCATCGCCCATTTGGGACAACCACAAGATGCTACCCTGATTTGACAGAGCCGTCAGCAGTGATGCAGAAGGAACTGCCGCTCTTTCTTCACTGGCATGCCAATCTCACACTCCCCCCGCTCCACAGTGAATCTGCTAGCTCCCAATGGCCAGAGCGCGGGAAGTTGGAGGCGAAGGCAGTGGAAACGGCGGCGTGATGCTAAGCTCTGCTGTCGTTGACTAGCACCAACGCCAAATCCGTTCTGCACATGCATTGCCTGCTGTATCAAGTAGGCAGATGATACCTAGTCTTGCTAGCACTTCGCAGCAGGAAGGGATGTACACCAGCCAGCCCCCCCATTTAGCATAGATGTGCGTCTTTCACCAAGTTGGGTTGAAACCGACCTAAATGCAGTATGAACGGGCCAAAATACCCAGCTCGGCGTTGCTTGTTTCTGGCTAGTGAAGACCCTCTACGACAATCATGTCATGGCGTGCGCAGAAGGTCCTTGGACCAACTCTTCCTAGCCATTGGTCTACCAAACTTCGTCATGGCTCTATCTAGACTCGATACTATCCAACAACGGCGCCTATGGCCAACAAGACCTCACAGGCGGCCTCGGGGAAAACGGTACCAGGAAACCAGAGGAGGGGAGGGGCGTGTTGAGGCCATGTGCGCGCGAACCAACGCCAGCCCAGAGTCGTATCCGGACCAGGGGGTCGGACCCCAAAGCGGGAAGCAATTTCCATCCGCCTGTCAGGGACTGGTCCTCATTGGCCAATGACCAAGTCACACGCCTCGACGCTGATTTTCCTGCCGCTGTTCGGGATACGCCATTGCGATCAATACCCGTCAGCCTCGTGGAGGGAAACGGCTGTTACGAACCTCACCAGAGAGGCTGTCTCGCCGGCCGTAAACGCCGATGGGAGGCTGAGGTGTTCGCCTTCGTCTTCGCCACTGCGGCTTGTATAGGGAGGTTGAGGTCATAGGGTGGCATCAATCAAATCGCTCCTCCGCCCACGATGTAACCCTCGTGGGCGCACGACCCTCCGCTCGGTAGATACTACCATCGAAAAGGGCGTCTAGCTCGTCTCTCTGGAGCATTTTCGTCGCAAGGCAAATGAGAATGCGCCTACGCCACTGGCTCGGGACGAAATAGGAAATGAGGAGGGCCCCAGAGGGCGGTATGCGTTCTGTATGTTCCAAAGTGATGGCATGCTCCCTCGCGGTTTATGCCCCGAAACAGGCTGCAGACGTGCAGATGGGGTTTGTCCACTTTGGCCGTCCGCGGGCATCGTGCTGATTGATTTGCTGACGCTGACGCTGACGCGCCCTACGACCATCTACCGCTCTTTGCAAAAGGGTAGAAGAAACGTGGGAACCCGAACGTCAGCTCGACTCTTCGCTCGATATCCACGGCCGCGGATCCCAATGAAGCAGCGACGGGGGGTGAGGGAGACAGAGACCAAGAGCCAAGATGCGAAAGGGACATGACATGGGGAAGAGCGCACAAGCTCGCATGCGTACGTGCATGGGTGTGCGAGATGCGAACCACGAGGCCCATCTTAGCCTATTCTCCTGCTGGTAGGATTGCCCGAGGCCCTTGCCAGCATCGAGGTGGCATCTTCCAGAAGGGAAAGAAGGACTGCCCGCGCAGATCTGGGTTCATTTCGCCTCCAATTGACCTCTCCTCTGGTGCGACGTTCAACCCAGGAGAAGAGGCTATATCTTTCAAGGTTCATCAAACGTCTCCGTAGTCGCAAGTACGTGTCACTTGTTAATTAACGGCTTCCAAGGGGACATCCTTGGCTCCGGCGCTCTGTAGGGCTACCCAAGTATCTTCGCGGGCGGCATTGTCGCTACGTTCGAGCGTCCCCGAGGCCAAGGACGCCATGGGACTCAAGCGCGGCGCTCAAGCCACGCGCTATCAAGGGGAGGGGAGGGCGTGCGAGCGCCGGGAGCCCGTGGACGATGGAGAGAGACTGGAGTTTCGACGGTCGGGTCCCTGGACCTGGGCCACCCCGGCTGGGATTTTCGCAACGTGCCATTCAGCCCCTGCCGGAATGAATGTCAGCGGCTCTCTCTCAACTCTCTCTCTTCTGTTGGGGTGTGGGCTCAACTCCTCTGCTTCTCGCGGCACAGACGGCGGGAATGGAGGAGAGGCGGCGAGCCGGCCATGGGAGTTGCTCCGAAACTTCAGGATTGCCTCAATCTGATCGGCGAGCGGCCGAATGAGTGCAAGTCGGGCAGGTATCTTTTGGCAAGCTGCGATGCGAGCTGTATTCTGAGCTCGGGCCTCGCATATGTTACAGAAGAGGAACGGGCCACCTGATCCATGAGCGCCTCCAATCCTTCCCGCGGATGGCAACAGGCTATGGATTGACAATTCGCCCGAGATTCGTGATGGACTGTGGCTACGGCTACGGGCACGGGACGAATGACGATAGGATCAATACTATCCAGTCCAAGGCTGGGCCCAGATCGACACGAGCGTACTCCGTAGATTGTAAAGACTTGGTCACTCACGGCTTGGGAAGGTACAAGACCTTTTGGCAACTATTGGGTCTACTTATCAGGTGAGGCGGCTTGGGACCTTCTTCTTCGGCCTAGCCGGTTCCTGACGGCTTGTGTAGATTGCTCGCCGCTCGATACAACGTGCTTGCGAGTCTTGGCCGTAGGTTAATTGGCGATCCGAGGACGAGGATTGGCCGCCTCCTCCGGCGCCCCGGTCCTATAGAGCTCAGAGCAGAGACGGCCTGACTTCACCTGGGGATGGGTGGAGGGGGAGCAGGCATCGCCGAGGAAGGTCTGGGAGCGCTCCTGGTCTTGGGATACCGGCTTGGTGAGGGCGCGCGCGTACCTGCTGCGATCCTGCTCGCCAGGACAAGGGAGGGGAAACGGCCACACACGCAGGAGTTGGCAAATTACTTGCCCGTCTTGTGTCGATGAATGAGAGGAGGCGATTGCGGCACACGCGTGGGGAGGAGGTCTCGTCTGGGATGATTTGCCATCAGAAGGATCAATCAATTGAGTGTCATGCATGAGATAGCTTGGGATGAGCGGCCACGATGTGATCCGAGCGTCCCCCTCGCTCGCTCTCTTTATCACCTCCCGCAATACGATCGAAGCTGTTGCCGGAGGATTGTGGTAGCGCGCGCCGGAGCTACCCTACACAGCCAAATTGATGCGCTACAAATGAGCAATTGATGAGCTGCGTTGTCATTGGCATCTGGCAAATAGATAGATTGGATGTTTCTTAGAGTCCGTGCTTGGGGATGGATTTTGGTTGGTGTGCGATATATCAATGGTAAGAACTTGAACTTGAACTTGAGTCTGAGGTCAAGCGTCTGAAGGTTACACTCCGTGCAGGTATGGGACACAAACGCATAAAAAGTAAGAAGGCACATATACACTGGCACTGCTATTCTTTGCTTGTTCTCCCGTATTTCCAGTAATTGATATGAAACAAGTCAAAAGAACCTTACCATCCACCTATAATTGGCCAAGGGTGACGCCGCCAATATGTTTGAGCCCAGGTGATGGAGATTTCTCTCCGCGGAAACGCCGCTGGCTTGCATTCGGCAATATCGAGTTTATATTGGCTTTTACGGAGCTTAATTTATTAACTGGGCCGGGACCGAGCGACGGTCTGCAGCAGGTGACGAAGCAACATGCTGCAATCCTTACATGCGTTCCATTCCTACACTTCGGCTCAGGGATCACTATCGTGACCGACTTTTCCAGGCAGCCGACCAACGGTCTGGTGGAGAGATTGGTTACTATCAAACGGCCAGTTGTTCACTGAACGCTCCAGCCAGCTTATGGCCAGGTTTCCCCAAACAGTCTGCCCCTACTGGTGCCCTTTGCAGCAGCGCCATTTCATGCAAGATTCTCGCCCAACGGTCCGCCTGGCATTGTCCTGCGCAGACATTTTACGGTGGCCTCTGAACCGTGTGCTCGAACAAGAGCAAATGGTGGACCCGGAGAAGGCGAGACATTCGCTGGTCACACAACATGACCAACCACCAACCAAGGCTCCGACCCCAAAGGGCGTGTCGAAAAGGCGGAGATGGACTGGGTCTTGGGCACCGGAGGAGAAGAGGCAACGAGCCTAGCACGGTGGAGATGGTTGTTGTCTGCATTTGTAGCATCGCATTGGCCGTTTCTGGTGCTATGCTGCGGTCATGGAAAATGGTCGCGTGCCCGTTGACTCAGACTGTGATGTTGATCATCGGCATCAATCAATTCAGGGCAAAATACCTGCTGGCGGTTTAGTGGAGGCATTCACTGTGGCGGCTACCAACTGCCTGGAAATGTCCCCTAATCCACCAACAGTGTCCACTGGACCAACACTGAAGATGTCGCCAGGCATCAGACACTCAGTGTTTACAGATGCCTCACCGTCAATTTCTCCAACACAAACTGACGATGGTCAGCTCGCGCTTCTTTCTGGCAGTGATGGTGTCGCCGACGCGCCGAAATGCTCTTAGCAGATCGTCGACTCCTTCATCGTGCACGAGATCTCCTTCCCCAGGTTTCTGCACATCATCTTCCCGCAGCCAGGCTGCCACGCGAATTTGCCACCGTCATCCCCGAGGCTCAACGGACGCCTCTGCATCCACTTGCTGCTGTTGGCCGGTCTTTGGGCCAGGGGAAAGGAGCAACAGATGCTCTCTCGCGACTAGCCTTCCCGCTTCCCGTCTACATGCACAGGGTCGGCTGCCTTGGGGGAAGGGGGCTGAGGAGCACAAAACGGGGGACTCGGAGGGCTGAGATCCGTCCTGCCTCCCAGTGAGCCACAATGCGGTGTCACTGTGATGGAAGCTCTCTCACAGGGGTCAGAGAGAATCAATCTCATTTGCATGCCGGTACTGGGCTCGATCCCGCGCATGCCGATGGCAGCCTGGCGATGGCAGTCCGCCTTGTGGGTGCGATTTGGATGCGACCTGACAAGTCGCAAATGGCTGTCAGCCCGCCCAATCCGCGTCTGAGCCCAGGTCGGCAGTGCGAGCTGAGCTGACCAGAGAAACGGTCCGGATAGGCGCAGGCACGGCGATAGGCGATATCCACGGCCATCTGGGCGATGGGTTTCTGCGCCCTTCCTCGCCCATCCCGGTGCGAACTGGTCTGCGTGAGCCGGTCAGCGCCGCCTCCTACGCGGTCCCGAAGCCATCAGCCCACTCGCCAGTGAGTCAGGCCAAGATGAGAGGGATGTCTGCGTGATGTGATGTGATGTGATGTGATGTGATGTTGGTGAGAGGCGCCCGACCAACAGTGACATGTTGCGAGTGCCGACCGCTCTTCAATTTCGGGGTGGTCGCATCAGGGCTGTGCCGCCGGTCAACCAACCTAAATCTGCATGACTCTGGCTGGTTATGCATGCAGGACGGGCAGAGCGTGAAAATATCTGCCAGTCCCGAGGGCTGCTCTGGCGCCACTCACGCCCAGCCAACCCGCGAGAACCCTCTTTCACCCAGATAGGCTGCATTAGGTGTGCAGCCGTGGTTCGTTTTCGCAAGCGACGAGGGGAGCCGTATCATCACCCCCAAGGTACGATCCTCATCGGCTGGTGCTCAGCAACCCGCCAAGGCCGATGCGTGTCTCACCTCCAGGAACGGTGGCTTTCATCACACGGCTACAGGAGTTTTTCACCTCTGATTTCGTCCCTCCCCGGTCATTGGCCTGTCGGTGCCACCAGACAATCTCCCCATGGGCTTGGCAGCCTTGTCGGCGAAAATACACGCCAGATGCGGCAGCATCTTTCTCCAAGGGGAAATCCAATGCGATTGCGACGGTGTCGAGAGGAAAAGGACACCGCTCAAAACCAGGTAAAGGGCTGACCGCCACGGCGGAGAGATTCTAGAGCGATTATAGAGCTATTCCGTGCGCTCGTGCATTGCATGCATTAATGAAGCTATCTGTGAGCGATCCCCAAGTCGTGCATACATAGTCCCATGCGGGCCCTCTATCGAGACCGCCTCCTTGCTCAGCTTAATCGCCGATTGCGCAGAGGTGCCGCCTTTTACGCCGCCGGTCGCGGTTCTTGCTCCCCACGGCGAGGAAATAATGATCATCTCGGGGGTGGATGGGGGGTGTGTGGTCAGCCGAGCCTCGTGCCGCTCTGTGCTTTTCTCTCTTCCAGACTCTTCCGACCCCACCACCAACAAGAACTTTCTAATCTCAGTCTTGCGTGGCGGAGTGTGCCATGGTGTGTGCGGATTCTCGTCACGCAAAAAGGAAAAAAAATCGCCAGTGTGACTGCAAAGTTTGCGGTGGTCCTGTGACGCAGGTACGCTTGGGGAGATGAGATGATGACCATTGATGATTCAGGTACGGCCTGATGTCAGCGCTTGCAGGCCATATTGCCACATTGTCCTGGGAATTGGATGCCAAAACCTCGTAATCGGCATTCCTGGCTGCTCATTAATAATTGTGCCGGCCACTCCTTAATAATCGAGCTCATGGATGTAATGGCTTAGGCATGATGATCTGACTACATTCCATCTATTGTCCATCATATGGAAGCTATTGGAATTTCTAAAACGATTGATGAGCCCAGGGGAGGTCCATGGCTATCAGCGGTCAAGGCCATAGGTGTAGCAAGAGAGGATAAGTTGTGTAAATGAGCAATGCCAAGTTAAGCCCAGTCCATTCTCCTTCTTGTGTTTTGCACAGTGAACACTGTCCGTTGAAATATTCACCTCTGTAGCTGTTCCCAGAGTAGATACTATATCATAACCTGTATAGCACCTGTGCCTGAATTTGGTGAGACTGTTTTTAAACGCTCTTGGGAGGTTATAGCGCATAACGTGAGGTTATTCACATGTCATCATCAATACCAGAAAAGGAAAGGGAACAGAGTTCAATCTTTTCATTGCGAAACCACATCATAAACTATTACCCTGGTGATCAGAAATACTATTTGCACATATCATATATATTTGAATCCATTTGCTTTACGAGATCGCTTGAATCAATGGTGGTATGTTGGTCTGGACTTCCATCCGAATATAGCTACAAACAGCATCGCGTTGGTCTAGTTGGTTGAGCAATCTTTTGGGTAGCCTCTTGGTCCTGCCGTAGATCAGCAATGTAAAGGTATTGATACGACAGAGCTTCTGAAAGCCAACGAGTTTCCAGATGAGCGATCCCCAAATTTGAAGTGCTAATATATATAAAAGTGCTAATTTGAATATATTTAGAAGCCCTACAAGCCAGAATTTGTAAGTAAATTTTAAACACCATGGAATTCTAGCCGGGAGAGTAAGACTATGATGGGACAATTGGGCCGTTGTATCGGCGGGCGACTTCATCCTGATGCTACTATTGGTTTCTGGAATCGTCGCTCCTAGTAGCGTGGTTCCTCGCTGGAAATTAGATACTCAAGACAGTTCGGTTGATCAAGGAACATCTTCATTTTTCATTTTACTGGAATTGGCCTTGGACTATCCACCCCTTCAGCGCCTTTCGAACGGAAACTTCGACTAATATTATGGTATTAACCTGCAAAGGTGTGCAGAGCCCTCTTGACTGGATCATATTCATGAACGTGTGTGCAAGTGTGTTTTTTGGCATTGGGAACGTCGGATATCAGCGTGACTGAGTCCAAGTTGAGCATGCCTCTACCTCTAAAACAAAACCTATTTAGTTTTAGGTAACCCCCGCCTACAAATCTTGATTTGAACTTCTCAAACAACTTCAACTTTCTCGTGCAATATTGATATATTTATCATTTACACATATCTTATAAATCTCTCTCAGTTGGAAACACACCGCTAAACGCCTAGCAAAATGGAGCCAGTTCCCAAGGACAGCACTCCAACAGGGCCAGTCTAGAGCCAGCTGGTGAAGACAATCGTGTTCGACTTCAACGAAGGCGATGAGAAGAACCAATTTTCCCAATAGAAATAGAAGGAATGTCTTGGACCCCCCGCAAATCTAAGTTTTGGCGTGCCATTGGTTATACCGGCACGAGGTACCACGACAACAAGTACGAACTATTCGTGGAGAACGACGAAACCATAAAACCAAAATGTGCCAAAGAGGCCCTCGACGCTATGAAGTTCCAGGTAGAGCACCTGGATCACTGCTTGGTCGCGACAAGATCAACTGAGTTATCTCCCGATAAACTTCGACAGAGCGTGAAGAAGTCGGAGGGTCTTGATAATTTCCAAGGAAGAGAGAGTTGACAGGTGGTAGGATCTTCCAATGAAATTGACCCATGAGTGCTTGTTCCTAAGAACAAGCCTTAAATTCATCGGTAGCTCCGATTCGTGATGGTAGAGACTGCTAGGGATGTCGACGCGGTGGTGGATTGATTCAAGCTATTTGCTTGACACTCTCCTGTGATAATATTCTATCCGTGTTATATTATTGAGCGTCCTTAACAGTGTGACTCGCTGGGAGTTTTCTTCCCTCAAATTCTTTCTTGTCATTGCACTTTGCATATGCACATTTGGGGATGAAATGACCTTTTCTTCATATAAATTGCAGCGAGGTTTTTCTCTCTTGACTATTCTTCTATCTCGATGGATTAGCCTTTTAGACTGCGGAAAGGCTGGTATAGATCGAAATATTATCTCCTCAAGTTATTGTTTTCTACATGTACCTGAGACTCCGGGTGTCCTTGAAACCATGTGATTGACATCACCTCCCCTGATTTTGCCACAATTGTTTGACGGTCATATAGGACGTAGCTTCTCCAGTATATAATTGATGGATTCAAGTTAGATCACAGGCACTACCCTCCAGCAACGGATTCTCTTGACCATACCCGATCACCAAAGATAGTATATAATATTTATGCAAGGATTCAAGGGTTGGAATCTGATGATTTACGTAACTGGAGGGCTTTCAACGTCGATTCTTAGCTTGTGGTCGGTGCTTTATCTTGTTTCCGGAACAGTTTATTCTTTCCCTTAGTGTTCCCCAATCACCTCTGCTATTTATAGATTCAAAGCGGTTCAAGTTCTTTCATCAACCTGGAGAAGAAATCGCCGTATTTGGCAGTGGATAGTCTTTATCAGGTTTCAACCCACTTGGAACGATTTCCTCTGCCTGATGTCCTTGACAATCATTGGTGAGTTTCAAGACTCTGCTTCACAACTGCCATCGTATAGGCATATTGTTGTCTTAATAACTTCTAAAATTATGGTGCAATACATCATATATATCGTGGGTTCTTCCTACAACCCTTATCTAGAACCTGGTTTATTATTATGCTTACTCCCACCTTCTTGGCTGTCCTCGGCGTACTCAACATCAACCGTCACAACAGTCGTCTGCAATATGGCAACCTTGGGACTGCCCCCTGTCACCATAGCTTTCTCAGAATCCGTATCCCCCCAGCCGCCAGTATCTCCAGGCTCCCCGGCCGTGATCGTGTTATTACTTGTGCCCTTGACAGCCCCCATGATGTAGGTGTCGGTTGCGATACCACCCTCCTCCGCATCGAATTGGGAATACTGCGTCCGGTCGCGGCGAGATTGTGATTTCGGAACAAAGGTCCGGCTCGGTTGGTGGGTATTCTCGTTCGTCTTAGTCTTGGTTCCGTATCTCGAAGTCCCCAGCAGTTTCGGAGCGACGTGTTTGAAGAATCTTCGAAGAGTCGGTAGTGACGCACACATTATCATCATATAACCTTCTACTTGTCTGTCTTTGCTGTCAGTATGCCCAAGACATGAATCGCTGGGTATCATGCGTGGCGGTATATAACTTACGTCCAAATACTCGCATTTCCAACCACCCAGGTCACATCAGGATCCGTCAGCATCCCCTTGAGAATTGCGAGTCGTACGACTGAGGTGATGATTGTGAGCGATCCGATACCAAAAATAAACGCTAGGCCAATCTTCTGCCGCACGGGAATATGAAGGCTGATGACCATGGGAAGAGGAAGGACAAAGAGCACAATGTCGCTGACGATGTTCATGACTGCAATCATCATGTAAACTGCTGGTCGGTTGATACAGTGCCCCTCTGTGACATCTGGGTCCCAGCTCATCTTGATCGGGGTACATGCGAATATCAACGCCAAGACGATCGGGACTGTGTAGCTTGCAATGAAGCCGATCGCGACCCAATTGGCGATCCTGAACCATGTTTGCGGAGAGAGTCGAAGGTAAAACACCAACAGCGACATCTTGGCAAAGGCTCCGCAGATTGGGTATAGAATGGAGGAAATGTAGACATCCTAGACGACTCTTGTGAGTATAAGATGCCGTGGGTGCATCGAAGGAGGGGGTAATCGTACAAGCATGAATAGGCGAAAGTTATCCATTGACACCTCCCAAAGATGGACACCACCTATGGCGGTAGAAAACATGTCTGAAGCACGGGTTAATAACTTCAGTAACAACCAGAAAAAGAGACCAAGGAACATACGTAGAGTAAATCCGGAGGTAGCAAAAACAGTGAGCTGGAAGACTTGTGTCAGTTTATCGTGCTGAGTGTTCTGCTGGTGGGAGAATTCCAAGAGTATTCGGGAACAAGTTCTGCTTGTCGGAAATCGTAGAATGGATTTACTAAAACATACCACTGCCAGTACGAGGAAAACTGCAACGGCGTTAGAATATATATTAATAATCGGGTTGCGATGCGAGGGAGACACGGTTCCTTCGTCTGCCGTCGTGGGGTGTTGCAAGAAGGAAGGGAGGGATATTCAAGTGTAAAACCAACGAGAAGAGCTTGGATTTAGAAAACCTACTATCGTCAAGTTCAATGCCTGTTGCCACCACAGCCTTCACATACATCCGCTGAGCGAAGAAGATGAGAGACAGTGATCCCATAAACCCAGCAACGTAGTACACAGAAGGCACTCCAGTCCTCTGCGGATTGTTCAGGTCTACCACATAGCCCTCCGGGGCAGGCACGACCATTCGCACTCCATCGATTGTTGTCATTTCGATGGATTAGATGGTGGAGCACATGCAGACTGTTGTGTCCCTCCAAGACAATGGAAAACACAATCGTCGGCCTAGGGATCAAAGAAAAAGAAAAGAGGGAAAATGCACGAAGCAGGCGCCGATCCCTTCAAGAGGAACCGGCTGATGGAAGTGGAAGGGTGGGTTTCTGGGGTTTTCTACTCTACGACCCCTTTCCCAGCTAGCAAACGATGCTAGTGCATACGAGGAAAACACCGGTTCGTGCAAGGATGGTGATCAGCCGCCTTCATGAGGCCTAGCATCTGTTTCCCACGTTTTAGGCTGGGTCTTGAGGGATGCCTTCACTCCTGGGCACTTGGCAAACCACCCCAATGTGATTTTGGCAGGCGTTCGTTACGTACTACTGGCTGACTTACTTTCAGCTTCTGGTGCTAAACTTTCCGGAAGTTGTTTGGCGAAGTGTGTGTGGGCCATCATCACCCAGTAAGAGACCATGTTCAGGGCAGGGGCTTTGAGTCAAGACCTGCATAAGAGCGGTCGTAATCTTTCCTGCTAATCATCACCGGCAGTCTATGGCACTTCATACTCGACTTTGGTGGCCAGGATCTTCTTTAGACATCGCGAGAAGGGAAGAAACGTGTAAATAGAGCCAGTGATCAAAGTCAGCCCTTCAAGTAGTCGGATCTCCTCCACGATTTTGGGTCCAATGTTCTCAAATAGCGCCTGGCGGAGAAGTCACCTAAGCGTCCCCGGTGCAATTAGCGTCTTCTTGACGATCTTATGGCTTGCCAACCCATTATTGGCAAAACCAGCCGAATCAGCTACTCCGTACTTGGCCCATTACGATAAACCGTGGCAGATGCTCTCATTCTCGGCTACCATAAGTGGTATGGGCTTGACAGTATAGATTGCGTTGGCAGTGTTGTGCATATCGAGCCCCTGTGTCACACCAGGATTGTAGAACGTGGCTGGCTGGACTGGCAACATGTAACCAGCTTGATATTGCAATTGATAAATGTCATTCCCCCGCATTCCGATCGGGGGGATTCATCTCGCTCGCTTATTGCTGGAGATTGCCCACTCTTACTCCAGACGCGTCATCCACTTTGATCCAGGCAAATGGGTATGAAGCCAGCCCAAGTGTTGGGGACTGGTGGAGGCAACTTGGGCTATCTCCACTTGTACTTAAATAGCGGTTCGCTAGCACTCGCTCCGATTCTTGGTTTTCAGACCATTCTGAATGGCCGATTGAAGGGTACCTAGTCAAAGTTGGCCGGAACCACTTCGATCAAAGGGACCGTATTGCTGGGAATGCCTTTGGTCTTGACTTTGAGGCAAGTCTCACTGGCCTACGCGGAGAAGCAGACAGATACAATTGTGGCCAATTTGCCACGGTCAAGGATATTAAAAGGAGATTGCAAGGCACTTTTGCCAAGAGATGTTCAACTCCAGCGCTTATGTACATAGTACTTTTGGTGACAGGGATGCCAAACGCAGGCAGGGGCCAATACTAATAACAGAGAGCCTCTCGATGCTATCATACGCGAAGTTAGCCAACTGACTTATTTTATCTTCGTTCATGTTTTCCTATGACTCGTGTTGTGTTTTGGAAAATATCCGAAACGTTTGCAAACGTAGACTGAGCGGCTAAGTTGATGATATCCAGTTAACTGGCGGCAAGTGTAATCCTCTTTCTATCGCCGGCCGGTAGAAGCAAGAATTTGAGAGGCTAGAAACATGTCAGTGAAGATGGAGATGGTAAGGAAGTGTAGAAGAACGCCACACGAGAGGCAATCGAAACAACCAGCAGCCACATAGAAGCGAAGGTTCGTGGATTGTTACAAATTCCGGGGCCAAAAGCTCTGCGCCCCTGAACCAAGGAGGCAATAGGCTCGGGGCTAGTTCGTCTGTTACACAAGTTCGCCCGAAGAACCCTTCCCCAATGTAGCCACTCCCCACCCCCATAACAGACCAAAAGAATCGGCGTTGAATCGATACGAAGGCGAGCGATTGCGTATTCCCCGAGAAATAGCTCTTAGACCCGTGTGATACTCGTCGTCTTATCCTATCCCATGAGTCATGGAGACTTCTCTTGCACATACATACACATTCCAGTAGGCAGCCAGCCATGACCCTTTAACCGCAGATCAAGGAGCTGTAGTCTCATACGCCAATAAAATCCATCACAATTTAACTTTACTCTTCATTCGACACCAATGATCAAAATTCTCATGTATAAGAAATTAAACTACTGGTTTATCAAATCGAAGTACTCCTCCCTGTGAGAGGTGCGTTAACGGTTATCTGAAAGTGGAAAGAAAGGGCAACGGCTCAAGAATCTTTGTGTAAATTAGAAAGAGGGATGTCTTGGCCTTTTTTCTCCCATACTCGGTCGTTGTGTGAACTATAGAGGTTCCCATGTTCAGACAGAGAAGATTGATCGGTCTACTTACATCTTGGTTGCTTGGGCGTCATTGTACTTTGAAGCCAGCCGGTTGAAACGCAAGTCACTACCATAGGTTTCTATTTTGTCTTCTAATTGGAATATACTAACTCTGCTGGTTCAAGACCCATGATTATAGATTGATTTGTTTACCTCTCATTAACTCTGTGGTTGCTCAAGATTATCGTACGCTCCGAACTGGCAATCCGAGGCAAGGTCGATCAAGGCTTGAAGACCAGAACCGCTGATCATGAGAGCTTTGCCTTGATCTTGCCATCGCTAGCTTTCGCCATCTCTCGTAGAGAACGGCGTAGGATCTTTCCAGACTATTGATACGTCAGTGATATCCGAGTTTTTATGCTGATTGGCAATGAGGTACTTACCAATGTCTTGGGGATACTGTCCACGAACACCACTCCGCCCCTTAGCCATTTGTATTTGGCTACCCTCCCTTCCAGCCATTTTGTGATCTCCCTCTCTGAGACATCCGCCCCTTTGACAACATAGGCGCGAGGAACTTCCTCGCCATTAACCATAACGCCTACTACACCAACGTCGACGATGTCTTTGCGGTCAAGGAGGACTCCTTCCAGCTCGGCAGGAGATACCTGGAACCCCCGTACTTTAATAAGTTCCTTGACTCGATCAACAATGAACACTTTCGCCCCCGGTGCGAATCTATCCACATAGGCAAGATCTCCAGTCTTGATCCATCTAACTCCGCCATCTTCTATAATTGTGTCGGCCGTGGCTTTCGGATTGCGCCAATAGCCCTTCATCAATGTTGGCCCGGAATACCAGATCTCACCTACCTTGTTGGGTTCTGTGACCTCTCTTTCCCCATCCATTATCTTGAACTGCCCATTGGGAACAGCTTCGCCAACAGAAATGGATTTCTGCATATCTTCAGTACTCCAGAGAAGACCGGCACATGTAATCTCCGTCATTCCCCAGCCCTGTCGGACGAAGTTCTCCCCATGCGGCCAGAGCTTCTGCTCCGTTTCATCAGCGACCTCGCGACTCAGAGGCGCGGTGCCGCAAGTGACGTCCCGAACGCTAGACAAGTCATACTTCGCGCACAGAGGGCTCTTCGCAATGTTTAGAATAATGGGCGGGGCTGCGCTGAGGGAGGTGATTTTGAAACGTTGTATGTGCTGCAGCAGTTTTTCAAAGTTGTACTCGGGCATTATGTACGTCGTGACTCCTAGCTTCGGCTGGTTCGCGACAAAAGTGGTCTGCCCAGCTGCGTGGTATAGTGGCAGGAAGCAGAGGCTCTTGGATGTCTTCAGCAGCTCTCGACTCTCAGGGCTTTGCTGCTCGAGGAAGTGGCAGGCCACGCCGTTGGCGATATAGGCGTAGTGGGAAATCTCCACGCCCTTTGCCA
The DNA here is from genome assembly GCA_902006505.2 of Clonostachys byssicola. NCBI lineage: Eukaryota > Fungi > Ascomycota > Sordariomycetes > Hypocreales > Bionectriaceae > Clonostachys > Clonostachys byssicola. Next base: position 222,653 of record CABFNO020001300.1, read on the forward strand.
GCCCAGTTGTCCCTGAGCTATAGTTCAGGCAGCAAGTGCTTGCTCGTGGGTCAGAGGGCTCAACCCAGTCAAACCTCTCTGCTTCCTCCGGGTTGGCTAGCAGGGCAGACCAGTGGTTTATGTCATGCTGGCTTGTACCTCCCACATTGCTGAGCGCATCATCGAATGTATACAAGTTGGCCTTTAGTAGCCCGTTCCTTTCCATGGCATCGAGAGCCACCAGGACGTTCTTCTTTCCTGCGATAACAAAGCGAGCTCCGCTATTGATCAACTGGTGAGAGAACTCCATCGACCCAAATGCTGGGCTCGCCCCGGTGAATATTCCTCCTGCCATGAGAACGCCCATGAATACAGCGGGGAAGAATAGGGAGTTTCCGCTGAACAACAGTACCCGATCTCCATGGGCCAAGCCTGCCTTCTGCAACCCAAGAGCAACTCTCTTAGAGAGAAGGCGATATTCGGAAAAGGTCAATGATCTGGTGTCCGGGTTATCCGCATCGACGAAAGTGACACGATCAGGCAACGGGCCGAAAGATGAACCAAACACCCATTTTTGCAAAGATTGCTGGGGAATTGGCACTGTCCATCGTGACTGGATCGGCATGGTTATGGGACGTGTCTCACGGGTATGTTGGGATCAAGCGTACAACTAATATGTTTCACACGTCAAAGCCTCTCAAAATCAGAATTTGCTTAAGATGAAAACGAAGTGTTTTACCGAATTCTCGGAGAGCAACTGGATCCCGGCGCTTCCACCACGATTTCGATGCCTCGGTTCGTGCGGGGAAGCGAAGTAACATCATCATACCTGACACGGACCAAGTACCTGCAAGGATCACGGCTTTTGTTTTCCAGGGTCTCTTGGTTTACTAGGCATTCGAAGTGCCTAAATGGGCTAAAGACCCACAGGTCGAGTCAGAATAGATAGAATCAGTTGCGCATCATATACCCATCCTATCCTCTATCGATATGTATCTCTAGGAATACCCCTCACAATTGAGAGTCTGCTAGAGTTGCGATGGCTTTCAGGTCTAAGCGATTCCATCCCGCCTCCCTACCATTCTATATCTTAGTCTCTATAATAATCATAAAGTTTAATCAACAATAATCAAGAATTGTACGAGGGAAGCGTTTTCGCTCCATTGGCGTGGTTAGCTGCCCTGAGAACATACACCAATTTTGTACCATATTCATTAATATTGGGATATCACATTGTTCAAAATCATATGATGACAATTTAATTCTTGAGCTTTATTGAGGACATGTTATGTCAGCTAGATATTTAAAAGAGGAGATCATATTAAATTAATCAGACTAAGGATGGGCAGCCGCATCGGATTAACATCATATGATCCTCACTTCAGCTCATATGGCTTGCCTAGAAAGGTCGTCGGGTAGGTTACGCTGTCAAAAGCAGCATCTCGCCTTCGTCGCCTCTTGTAGGTATGCTTTAGATATGGATCTCCTTGCCGAGATCGGTAATTTCTGGAACTGTGTTCTCCTTGCTGTTGATACTTTGGATCTTGGGTTCGTTGTACCCTGGAATATCGTCGGTATCAATGGTGGTGGTGAGAACGTATTCCTCCTTGTCAATGTGTCTGAAAAGAACCCACTACAGATAGTTAGCTTGCGCACTCCATATTGTACTGGATTTGAATCACTCACAAAGAGGATAGTAGTAGCGAAGCCAGCAATAGCTGGACCGCCGAAATCCCAAACCAGGAGCGGATCAGCTACTGCGCTGGAGCAAGCCAGGTTGACTGCGTACGAGAGGGCCGTGCTAAAGCAGTTGATGGCAGAAACGAGACCCTTCATATTTCTGGGAGCACGAGAGTACGCAATACCGTAGGCTAAGCAATGTTAGTATCATTTGAAAGAAGGCGTGACCATAATAAGGGATGACGAACCAGGAACATTGACGAAGAGCTCGGAAATACCACCAATGGAGTAGGGAAGTCCCATCCACCAGACAGAGATATCCGAGGTCAGGCCAGGGTCAACACATGCGGGATCCGATGAACCGTAGTAGCCGCAGGGAGAGGATTCGTAGGCGTAGTACTGGAGGACGCAGTATGCAATACCTCCCAAACTAGCGATGAAGAATCCGGTGCAGATACGCTTGATAGGGCCGTAGTGAATCTTGAGGGATCGAAGGAGTGGGTAGAGACCGAACTATGGCATAACATGTTAGCTATATGTACAAGGAGCTTTAAGTCATAACTGTTTTCTTACATTCAGGATTGGGGAGAAGAGGATGATAGCAAGGGGGTTGAAGTTGTTCAAGACATCATTAGGCGCGCCATCAGTCCTGAGCATGGTGCTCAAGTAACTAGCAGAATTGGCCAAACTGAGATATCAATGTTAGCAGTGTAGAAAGAGTGGCTGATGGCGCATGGAAACATACCCGTTGTCGTTCCAAGATTGCACTGGGAGAAGACAGAACATGCCAGTAGCCTGGAATGTGCGTCTGACATCCTCAACAAATTGGTCATCGTACTTGGACGTGACTGGGAGCCCCTGGGAAGCACGATAGGAAGGCTTCGCATGCTCCCAGAATCCCTTGCGTCCGATTCGCCAGATGCCACCGTTCTTCAGAGCCTGACCAAGCACGTGCATGGCGTTGGGCAGATCAGAGCCTCCTGGCTTGTGCAAGACAAGCTTCTTCTTGATGAGTAGCAGGATAACAGGGAGGGGAATGTAGAGGATCAGGGGCAACAGCCACGACAGCCACCAACCAACATACTTCTCCGAGTATGAGGTGGCGACCTGCATGAATCCTCCAATGTTGATTAGGAGATAGAACCACAGCATGGCTCTCTCAGCACCATGCTCTGGGTCCTCAATGACGCGCTCTCCGGTCTTAAGAGTAACGACCTTTGGTAGCCGAGTCTTCATCTGATCAAGGAGGAGTGGAGTAACATTTGGCTTGAACATGGCCGCGCCGAGAGAAATGATGTAGATACCAATGAAGAAAGGCACCTTGGCGTTTCCGTTCTCGAGGAGAGACTTTGCACCCGAAGAAACCAGGATAACATGTCCAACACCCATCACAGCGATACCTGCCATGACCATGGAGAAACGACCGGTTCGGGTGTCGGAGAGATAACCGGTGATGAGAGGGAGAGCGTACGCGAGGAAGTTGACAGATTGGTTGACGGCATTCTATTGAGTGTAAGTATTCGGTTAATAGAGATTATCTTATTTGAAGACTTACAGCCTTGGCTTGTCCCATTCCCAGAGCACCTGGAGTTTGCTGGGTTCCAATTGGGGGCGCACCGTACCCATTGCCACCGTCTGGCATCGGCCGGTTGACGAAGTTGGAGTAAAGACCTTGGCAACCTGTAGCAGAGTATTAGTGAAGCTGCCAACAGGGAACCACTGGCTCAGATTGAGTCAATACTGACCAAAGTAGGAAGCACGCTCGCAGAATTCGGCCAAACACAACAGATATGCGACGGCTGGAAGCTTGCCGGGGACACGACGAAGGGTGGCAGACTCCTCCTTGGTCGGCTTGCCCTCATAGTCGGCGTCTAAGGCCGCGGTATAGACCGGCACGTGCTCATCACTGGTGTTCTCCTCGCTGGCATACACCTGCGTCACTGTCTTTGGAGTAGCCATGGCGTTCCTACGTGACGGGAAAAATGCAAGAGCCCAAGGAACCAGACACTGGACGGTGTGCTCATCATAGAGGCCCAGTTGCTTGGGATTTATACCATCCTGCCTCAGTTCCGGCCTGCTGATAAGCGGACTGTGGCCCCTGGCCGCATTCCACAACCTGATGTTGCCGCAAACCCGGAGAATAGGACTGGACGAGAAATATCGTTGGCTGGAACCAGGGCCCTCGTGGCAATTTCCCACAATTCCCGTCCCCGCCCTCTTGGCAGCAGTTCGTTGTGGGAAGGTGGATCAAGGAACTTTGTTTATCGCAGGCCTTCTATCTCGGCAAAGCGGCAAGGCTGTTCGTGATCTTTTGCAATGCAACGTTAGATTTTTCATTCAATTGGGATCTGGAATGGCGACATGGCAAAAGTTCGCCCCCCGGACCAGAGCCTAGAAACAGATAAGAAGGATTCGAAATCGGCTGAACGGCACGGTCTGTGCTGTTCCGAGACTGGCTTGCTTTGCTTCATGGTACTAGTCTCATTGATTATATTAGAGACAAGACCTACCTTTGACAAGAGGGTGCTTGGACGGATGCCCGATTCGTAACTGCCCCTGCTTGATTGGCTCTCCTTGATCCTTCGATATTGGCCCCCAACATTTGTCTCTCCCGTTTCAGCCATTTGTGAACCCAGGATGATGGGCACATACGATTCAGAAGTGATTTACATTGATCAGGTGATGATTCATGGCTGCCAAGCATCACCTGATGCCTTTCAATCGTGTTCTCTACTTTATCAGTACACCCATTAGTGCTCGATGTGGAAGATGACCCCAGAAATTTTCAATAATGAGAATAACCCTAGATCCTGAATTAGAAGAGCATATCTTTCTTCAAGTGCACTTAGATGGTGTTAGGTCTTATGTTTGGTTTTCCCAAATGGGTTCGAAGAAAATTTCATCTGGGCTGGTTTGGTTTACTTCCTTTCTACCTTTTACACCCGTTTCCATTCATCTCCCTTCTTTTCCCCCCTCAGAGACATGCGAGTTTTCCTCAACTTACATAATAACTCTACATTTACTTTCAATAGTATGTAGTATGAAAGAATGAAGTTCATCAAAATGGGTGTGCCAACGAAAGAGTTACAACAACAACACGATTCTTGTTCGCTCTTGAGCTTGATTACAGTCAGCTTTTGTCGCGCTCTACTGCAGGGAAATGATACCCAAACCTCAGTTTCAAGTGCAACGGACCTGTACCTGCGACGAATTTTGTTCTAGATGCCTGGGGTGAGGGCTATGCACCTGCCCTCCATTTGTCTTGGGCAGAGCCTCACTTGGTACTACAGTAGCTAGCTTGAAAAAGATCGTAGATTCAATCAAAAAGACATACAAAGAATATCAACTGCCCCTTGGAATTTATCGCTTACTGTGCTAAGAGCCGGCGTCTGTAAGTTTATCGATGATAACACCTGGAGTAAGATGTCAACATTTCAAGCTAGTAGTTGGGCTGACTTGATTACTTATTAATCTTTCTCCAAATTGAGCTAAGAATTTCAACACACCATTTTTATAACTTTCGAGAACGAAGATATACATGAGAAGGAGCCTGGGGAATTATTCTTCTCCAGCCCTTCTACCCATAGAAATGCATCCATTAATTGGAGCGGACACCGCAATTTCGGCCGACATCAACGTCCGCCCCATGATCGCTTCATGACCTCTTCAGCCGAAGTAACAACGATATCACTAAGTCTCTCATTGAGTGTATTCTCATTCGGTACGCGATAGTATCCCAACCCGATTTGGTAATGGATGAGTGCAAAGTACGCTTGATCCCCATCCCCACGACCGATGGGGGGAAATTCCTCGATAAATGAGATCTTTCCACTCTTGAGCCTATCCAAGCTGTCGTGGACAACTTTAAACTTGCAACCTGCCTCTCGTGTTACTTTGAGAAATTAAAGGCGCTTGACTGATAACATTACCTCTTGTCTTTTCTGCAAGTTCAACAAGCTTATTCATTGTCATCGTGTTGGATACGATTGAGCTAACTTTGTCCCAGTGCTCTAAGTCCATCAATCTTCCGATGAAAGTGCCGAGGTCTTGAGATGTGATGAAATCTGCTTGAGCAGATCCATCGCCGGGGATGACGGCCCATTTCTTCTCCATGTTGACAGCATTGAGCCAGGGGTGAAGCGGCGTCTTCCAGTGCGGCATGCCGTAGTAATCTAAAAACAACCCATTGACCACTCGTGTATATGATAAATCTGTCTTTTCCAGCTCCTCCAGAGCATCGAGTGTGTATTTTACGCGAGGTGTCAAAGACGCATGCCTGTGACTGTTAGCACGGCGGAACTCGGGATTTCGCACGCCTGGGTCGGTAGATGGTCATACTCTGGCACTTGAAGCTTGTCGTAAGCGCTGACAATGAATCTTCGAGTCGTTGACGAAATATGGGATGCCCGGATGAGATTGGTTTGGGCCTCGCTTGCCTTCTCATCCCGCACGCCAATTGCACAGATGAGAGTGTCAATTTTTGCTTGCTGCAAGGCCTGAGCAGTGGCTTCAATGTCGGCATACTGAGCGAGAAGGTAGTTGACGCCCGATGCTGGTAGATTTTCCTATGATCGTCAACTTTTATGCTTTCATGGCCAGATTTGAAGGGTTATAGTACCCTTCGGGAGAGAACGAAGACCTTGTAGCCGCCGTGCTGGACCAAGCCGTCAACGATACATTTGCCTACAGGTCCTGTCCCACCAGCAATTGCAATGATGGCCATGATCACGTTAGAGGAGGGAGTTTCAAGTAATTGTTTGCGAAGTAATTCGAAGAATTTTGTGAAAGGTAAGCAGGGTATACGCTAACTTCATACTCGACGGCTGATGGATGTTGTCGCCGTGGCTTGCTCTTCTCAGAAATGTTTCCCGGCAAAATGCCGTGACTTGCCTCAACATCTTCGGACTGGCAGCTTATTAGGTTAGAAGAGAAGATGTGGATCTTCCCGATTAGGTGCTAACAAGTGGCTGGTAGGATAAGGATGAATACTGACAACTGCTTTTGCTAAAAGGGACCAACTAAGCCTAGAGTTCAAAATGATAACATTGAAGGCAGATATTGAGGTCTAAGAAGTAGTTGGGGAAAGATCTACATATCTATTATTATTGTACTGATGTTTTACAATGCTTTACTTTCATGTTGGCAAAACTTGATTGCTTACATAGCCGCTAGATTGCAAAGTATTTTGGTACATTTTCACTCAAGAAAGAGAAAACTTTTTATAGTAGAATAGTCGATTGAAATATTTTACGCACTTATCCCTCTACCTAGGATTCAAGGCCTACAGTTAAATCTACCTATACTTGAATGTTTTTGTAAAGATTTGCATTCTTGAGGGCCTAAAAACTGAACCAAATCTTGATAGGTTCTAGCAGCGATGGATGGAAATTGTATCCTGTCGAGGCTGAACTTAAACATGAGCCGTTGCTCCACCAATCTCACAGATGGAGCATATCTCCCATTTAGGCCTTCTGTAGTCGTTGCGCAAGTGCTCAGATCTGGCGTCTAGATCGGACGATTGCATTCTCGATTTTATAGTCTCAATGCAATCATAGCTCAGTTTGTGGTGGTTCTTCAAGTGTCGATGGAGTCGAACTTGGGTGAAGTTCGATGGTGGCGAGGTCCGGCAGTGACCCAGAGCACACTCAAAAGGGCCGTGATCCTGCTCCATATGCGACTGTTGCTGAAAATCAGCGACAATTGCAGAGCAGTGCGTTTTTGTGCACTGCACCTGAGGGTGATGCTCCCTCAGGTGCTTCAGTAGTTTGTCCTTTCTCTCGAAGCCATGAACGTGAGCTGGGCAGGACTCATCGCCGCAAAGGAAGGTTTCGGTGGCCTCATGCTTGGTCTTCACATGTCGGTTGAGGTCCGTCTGTTTACCAAAGGGACGTTGATGTGTACAGCCCGGCACGGTACAAAGCAACGGCTGTTGATGGATATTTCGGATGTGCTGCGTAAACTGTGAGAGGGTTTTCCATTGCGCCTTGGATCGACAATTTGCCTCGGTGCATTTGTAGGGGGGTCCCGGAGGAGTCCCAGCAGAGGAAGTTGTCGTGTCGGTCGTGTTGCTGGAGCGGAGATACCAAGGGGCGGCAGACCCTGAGGAAGCAATTTCCATGTCGACTGTAGTGACTGACTTCTTAGGAGTCCCGCTACGGCGAGCGCCCTTTTAGCGTCGGTTTAAAAAAAAAACTCACTCCGATTGGTTGGATCCGAGCAACATGGCTGACGGCCCCTCATGCAAAGATGCCTGGTTGGGCTCCGAGACACCGACAGAGGCGTCTGGGTCGGAAAGCTCGTTGCCTGCGTCCGCCGCTGGATGATGAAGAGTCTGGGCTTCGGGAGCCGGTTCAAGTTCGTAATCGCCGTCGTGGCAAAACTCGTTAAAGTCCAAAGGATTCTGGTCATAGCCGTGGAAGACCTCGAAGAAGTGCATGTCGCGGTCGAACTCGGAGGACATCGTGGGCAACTTGGGCGAGTGAGATTGTTGATTTGAGCGGTGACGTGGGGAAGCTTGGCTTAGAACGGTTGGAGAATAGCTGTGAAGAATGGAACTTGGTAAAACTTGAAGATGGTTGAGTAAGGTAGCAGCTTTTAGAGAGTCGGGGTGTTTTGTTTTACAAGGAGGCGCGGCCATGCGCTTGAAAGAGTCTGACGCTGGCGAGCGCCCTTCTAGTGTATGTAGGTTTTGCATGTATGTGGTGACGGTCGCAATGCGTGTCATGTTTCCCGCATATGCAGGAGAAATCAGCCACTGCAGTGAAGCCAGAAGACAACCGCTCTCATTACGTGGCACAATAGATGCCCTGTCAGACAACAGATGCCCTGTCAGACAACAGATGCCCTGTCAGACAACAGATGCCCTGTCAGACAACAGAGTACCCGCCACCGCGCCATGGTATGACATCTAAAAGAAGACTCCGTACTTGAAGCTTGCCAAGAATTTGCTCTTGGGCAATCGCCTCATCGGACTCTAGTTGGAAATTGGCTTGGCTCCTTCTTTAAAGTTCTCACCATGGCTGTATCGATATATATGATGGACGATCTGTCGTATAGGGCGCACCCTGCCTCAGCGGAGGCGAGGGGTGAGGCTGAGGTGGGATGGTGGACGTCCCCTCGATTTATTTTCCTTGTGGAGGATTGGCTTACACTGGGCACGAAGCCGGCTCACTTTAGTGTAGGCTGTTCGTCTTTATGTCCCATATTCGCGAGCTCGTTTGGGTTACGTTGCAACCTCAGATTGCGGTTCCAATTGCGCAAGACGAAAGGGTTGTGCGTGGATTCACAGACGACGCTTAAAAGACAGGTATGTTACACCGGGCCGTCTTGGCGCATATTAGAACCCCAGCCCCTCAATCCGCCCTATGGTGTCTTGTCAGTGAGATTGGTCAAAGTGCTACAGCTAGCTGCCGAGCTATTATCTATCAACTTCACAGTTCTAAGTAACTTGTACTGGGTTGTTTCCAAGCAATTTTTTTTTCCTTTTCTTTTTTCTTTTAAACTTCAGAGTGGGGGAGGATTACGAACGTGGTGAGGGAGGTTCAAGCATATGATAACCTGGGAGTTGTGCCTGTATACCCTTTAATTTGATCATTTGAGCGATCCATGCCTGTGAAATTGTTGCTTTAATTGTTTTAAGTCATTGTCTGTAATATCTGGAAGAAGTTTGATGACGGGAAAAAAAATGTATAGGTTCTATCACATACTCTGACATACTCAGCTCTGATGACTACAACTATTTTGGAGGAAATCCAACACGAATTTGTATCTGCTATGATCTTCTTCAACCTTTCCCCAGCGTACTTCTCTTCACAGTGTCATATCACATGCCTAACTCATTGCCATATAGACAATAGGCCACCATTGCCTCTGTTCCTTGAGCCGACTGGGTGGGGTCAGGAGCCGAGTGGCGAGCCGTGCCAAGAAACGAGCCGTATGCGAGCCGGAGCCATGGTGTGTTGAAGCTCCTGGACGTTCCCTCGCGCCCAAGTCATGGCTTTGACAGTGTGACTAGGGATCTGATTGATCGATTTTGGCACATGTCACAACCAAAACAGACCTCGGTCAGACCTTCTAGCCTAAAATGAATGCGAAACCCCCTCCGAATCCCTACTTATCACCTGAGCCGCGGGAGCGTTGATAGCACCAAGACTCTCATATTGTAATGGTCAATGCAAAACTCCATTTCATTTCCTCCTAACCCTGTAAAACAATAACACCCAAACCTCCAGAAGCCATGGCCGATCATACTCCTGTCTCATCATCTTCCACCGCGGGTTTCTTTCAACAACTGCCGACAGTCTTGCCACAATACACATCTGGAGTCTCTGCTACCAATTCAAGCGAAGTCACCGACGATGCGGTCCTCAAGCGACTCACAAAGCAGTATTTGCCTCCCATAGGCCAGAGGGATGTTGGCAAAGCAATGCATGACATGTCGCGACTTGTTCTGACGTCCGAAATTCTGAACCACGCAGTGGAGGCCGAGACAGTAACCCCCTACTTACGGCCGCTCACAACTTTTGGCGAGATCAACGAGAATGACCCTCTTGTCACTTGCCAAGGCTGGAAGGCACTCAAGGCTGTCGGGATACAATCTGGAGTTGTTTCAAGTGCCTATGATGGATCTGTCGCCTCGTACAATCGCCGAATACATCAATTCTTGCTCAACCATACTTGGCACCATACGTCTACCTTGACGATGTGTCCGATGACCATGACGGACGGAGCTGCCAGCCTGATCTCAAAGCATTTGGAGGATGAAGATGGCGATCAGCCAGGGCGACTTGCTGTTCTCAAAGAGTACTATCGACGCCTGACTAGCGACAATCAAGCTGAGGCATGGACCAGTGGTCAGTGGATGACTGAGAGATCCGGAGGTAGCGATGTGAGAGGCACCGAGACTGTCGCCACCAGATTGAGTCTTGGCGCTAGTCAAGAAGGGCAAGATAGTCTTGGCCAGCCTCTGGGTCCGTGGGGCATTGATGGATTCAAATGGTTCAGCAGTGCCACCGACTCGGATATGACGATGCTTCTAGCCCAGACATCCAAAGGCCTAAGCGTTTTCGTCGTTCCTATGCGTCGCAAGGCTGGCAATGGAACTCGACTCAACGGAATTCGCATCTCGAGACTCAAGAACAAGATGGGGACTAAAGGTCTTCCCACCGCCGAGCTAGAACTGAAAGGTGCTCGTGGCTGGCTCCTTGGGCAAGAGGGAAAGGGTATTCGAGAAATCTCCACGATCCTCAATATCACACGCCTCCACACCGGTGCCGGAAGTGTATCTTACTGGTCCCGTGGCCTTGCTGTGAGCAGGGCATATACTAAGGCTCGTAAGGTCCGTGGTGCCTACTTGTATGAGAACCTGCAACACAACTACTGGATGGCGGGCGAGACAGTGAAGTACTGGGGTGCGATGTCTCTGACGTTCTTTGGAGTAGCTTTGTTGGGCTGCAATGAGCAGGGTGTCGGCGTTGTGAAGGGAACTCCCAGTGCGGCATTGATTCCCAATGATGAGGTTGCAAGAGACCTCCTCAGGCTTCTAACGCCGGTCATCAAGGCGCAAGTCAGCATGGCTGGGGTAGCCGGTATCCGCGCTAACATGGAATGCCTCGGAGGGGTTGGATACTGTGAAAATCAGGAGGATGGAGGCATACTGAACCTCGCCAAGATCTTCCGAGACTCTGTCGTGCAGACAATCTGGGAAGGAACTGTGAGCGTTATGGCCGATGATGTTGGACGTGTGCTGAGGGACAAGCGTATTGCTAACGGGCGGATTATCGAGGATGTGTTTGCTCCATGGGCGAAGAGAACTCTGAGTTTCTGTAGTCAGAAGTTCTCTCCGGAATGTGCCGCGGTTCAGAAGAGACTTGATGCACTTCTTCAATTGGTCTCTCGTGTCAAGTCTAACCCTCCACAGCTTGAGTACAGTGGAAGATGGCTTCTGGATCATATCGAGGTGATTGCTACGGCCGTCCTTCTACTTCATGATGCTAAGACAGATAATGACGAGGTTGCATGTCATATTGCACGCCGGTATGTCTCATCCAAGATATCTGAAGATACTTTGAAGCAAGGAGGTGATATAGATTGGGCAACTGAGGCAATCATGGATCGCAAGATTTTCTTGGGTGTGGACTTTGCGCTCAATCCTATTGAGTCAAAGCTTTGAGTTTGGCAACGAACGTTTGCCAAAAAGATTTTACTTTTGGCTTAACTACCTTTAGTATTTGGACAAACGTTATCATTCCTCTTGTGAAGCGTTCCCTACTTACTGTGCTTAATTCTGCAACCAATCAATCGAGGCTTGAGTGTCTGCTAAGATTAAACGGCCTTGGCCCCTTCGAAAAGAGCGATGGTGCTTCAAGCAGACCTGAGCAGCCGAACTTCGTGTAGAGGGGGTAAATTCCACCAAAGCAAGCAGTAACAACAAATATTGTCTAAGAAATTCAGCGCTTGCTACTGATAATGGAAGAATTTCTCGCTCTCATTTGTATAGCTAAGGACTCTTGCACTCGGTGAACACACATAGACGACCTAGGTACAGCATGATAACTTTATGTAATCTATAAGGGCTGTATATACTATTTAGGCAATCTTAGGACGACTAAGATTTCATCCATAGCTATACTATCAAACGGTCTTTTGGCGGTTGAGCCGATCACAGGCTAGATCGTATAGCGGAATCCCTCAAGCCCCTCAATAATCAATAGACCCTGATCAGCCTTCTTATTGCATCTTCTAAAGTGGACGGAGAGTAAAGCCACTATGATGATCACTAGGCTATTGCAGGTGATGGTAGCATATATGCCAGGTCGCTAAAGGGGAGAATCCTGGGTGCGGAAAACAAGTGAACCAGCAATACCGCCGATGCCTCCAAAGCCTACCAGCGTGGCTGAGCAAAAAGCACGTTTCCACTGTCCCCGGATGTTGTTGGCCTACCCATGGATTAGCACAACCTTTCCAATAGTTCTTATTAATCAAATCACTGACCTGATATGCCATGATCGTGGGAAGGTTAGTGTTTGCAGCCGCAGCGACCATGAAGACACCAAAGTAACGAGAGCCGATGCTGGTCGTGAATCCCTAGTACAATCTTAAGTAATAATTATATAAATGAACATGTTGGACTTACCATGATAATGAGTCCGACGATAGTAAGAGTACTGCAGATGATCAAGATAGGGGCCTTCGTCTTATACTTATCACCAAACCAAGACACAATCATCATCATGATACAGGCCATCACATAGGGAGGGGCGACCAGTAGTTGCGAAGCTGCAACAGAAAATCCCATGCCTCGAAGGATGATAGGCAGAAAATAAGCAACAGCGTAGGATGTCGTGGTGACGAAGCAGAAAATAAGAGCAAAACCCCAAACTTTAGGATCAAGGCCACTGGTTGCCCACTTCTTGAAGTCGAACTTGTCGATGTCGGCATCGTCTCGGTCAGCGGAGATCTTGCGGATTACCCATTGACATTCACGCTCAGACAGAAAGTTCCACGACTTCTCGACGCTGCGGTCAGGGAAGTCGACAATGGTGAAATATCCAACACAAGCGATTATCATCGTTCTTGACGGCGAGAATTCTGTTAGTTGCAAGTTGAAAGTATTTGATCTCGGGGACATATACGCACATGATACCTTCAATAATGAAGATCCAACGCCAGCCACGGTAGTTAGAAAGCCCATCCTGAATGTGGTCAAATCAGTGCGAGGCCTAAGCATTTAGGAGATAATGTGAAATATTGACAAACCATTTGCATAAGCCCATACGCAAGAACACCAGAAAACCCACTAGCCAGAACGCCGATCAGATAGAAGAAAGAATAACGACGATGAAGTTCATAACGAGAAAACCAGGTCGAGATGAGATACAGACAACATGGGAAAAAGCCTGCCTCAAAGGCACCAAGAAGGACACGGAGAGGCGTCATGGCCCACCATACATTCACAAAGCCATGGCCGAGCTGCAAGCTAGGGAGTCAACACCAGTGTCTTCAACGGGCATGCTACACCTACCATGACAACGCCCCATGAGAAGCAAATTCCGGCCAAAAAGGGCCTGGGGCCGACCCTTCGCAAAATTATGGTTGCCAGCGGTTGTAGTAAGGTGTATGTAATAAAGAAGAGAAGGACTAAGATAGACTGTTGAGCATAATGGTCAGCAAACAGCTTCCATGAGCCTCCGAACCTCGCTATATCTTACATATCTGTCGCCAAGCAACATGAGATCCTCATTCATGCCAGCAATGGCTGCACTGGATAAATTTGTGCGATCAATAAGACTGATACAATACATCACGCCGCATGGAGTACAAGACGCCGGTCGATACGGCGCTTGATGCGTTTTTCTTCTGCCGGCGTGAACTCATTGAATGCTTCTTGGTCCGAGTCTCTACCATCGCCGCCTTCCACATGCACAATCTCTCGTTTGGCTTCTGTGTCTGCCATAATGGCTGAGTTTGGATAAAAGTTCTGTAAGATAAAGGTTCTCCTGACTTGAGGGCCGAGTGCTTGCCCAGGATCTTTGAAAGTTTTGATGAGCTCGACGGGGGAAGTGGTCGACTAGCAACAACTTATGCACCCCCGTAGACACACCCGTTCGTAATCGCCCTTGAGACATTGTGGTGGGCTTGATTTCCCCACGGGGACCCCAATGACCGGGGAAACTTGGCATTCAAGATGCTTGCTGCTAGTGGATTCTAGACCAGTTGGCGTGGAATAGCCCCTGTTTCTGACAATGAGCGTGAGCCGGCGGCTCACTCACCAAGCGTAGAGATTGGCATGGTTAATGAGGGGGGTTGTACACACCCACACAATGCAAATGATTTCCTCCGCAGACAGCTACACTACAACGGGTTTCTCGTTTCCCATTACATCCAAATTTAGTGACCAGACTTTTTGTGTGAAAGATTTTGTGTGAACGAACCTTCCGAATTTTCTTACTACATTGTCACAGACCAAATACAGCCATATATCCCAAAGCGTGTGAATATTGGATTGTTGGTATGATCACAGGTAGAGCTGTAGGTTACTTAATGATTCCTACCTCCGTATGCGTATACCTCTTTCCACAAATAGTACAAAAGTTCCTTCCAGCCGTACGGAAGGACGCCAGTTCCCTCGTCCTGGCAGTGCAGCTAGTCTACCTAGTCGTATTGATGAGTTGCATTTATGAAACGGCTTCTAATCTTAAACAGGCCATCTATTGTTTAAAGTCGGGCTCCTCGAGACTCCTTCTTCACAAGCTCACGAAGCTCTCTTCTCAGAATTTTGCCAGTCGGGCTCTTCGGAATTGCGTTGAGATAGACCACACCACCACGCAATTGCTTATAAGAGGCAAGTTCTCGCTTGACGAAAGCCTGGACGTCCCCTCCTGACACCTTTGTAGGGTCTGCTACAATATAAGCCCTTGGGACTTCGTTACCATCCTCTCCCGGCACCGGTATACCAATGACAGCGGCATCCACAATGAGAGGGTGGGTTAGCAAAAGTGCTTCCAATTCCGCAGGGGCAACTTGGAGTCCCTTATATTTGATGAGTTCCTGTACATAACCATTTTAGCCAATGCAAAGTATGTGACTAAAATAATGTGGTAGCTTACCTTCTTGCGATCAACAATGTAGAACTTGTTGTTTCGACGGAGGCCTATATCTCCAGTCTTAAACCATTCACCGCACTTCGTGAAGGCTTCCTCCGTTGCTTTCGAATTTTCCCAATATCCTGGCGATACTGTCTGGCCTTGAACCACGAGCTCACCAGGATGGCCATCTTCCACGTCATTCTCTTCATCGTCAAGAATACGTAACTTAGTATTGGGCTGAATCTCCGATATGCACCCCGTATCATCCTTTTCGTCCCAAGGCTGTATAGTAACACTCCCTGTCGTCTCACTCATGCCCCAGACCTGCGATACAGTGCAGCCCAGCTTTTTCTCCACAGCCTTGGTAAGTTCAGGGCCCATGGGTGCTGCCCCGGATAACGCATGATAAAGGGTCCGGAAGTGATCTGTTACCTGGGGGCTTTGGGATATTAGGAGATAGATGGGAGGGACACTGAAAAATGTGGTAATCTCGAGGCTCCGGTTGTAGTTGATGAACTGAGTGAAATCGAACTTGGGCATCCAGAAGACCGTTCCACCATGCACGGCTGGATGGATGAAATAACCCTGCATACCGGCGATGTGTGCAGCTGGGACATGGGCAAGCGTTCGATACTGAAAGGAGAAAGTTGGATCTTGGGCTCGTTGGCGGCGAACAAAGTCGCGATGGCTGTAACCGATAGCAATGGCATAGGCTACCATATTTGCTTGCGTGATAATGACGCCTAAGAACGATCAGCACCACGCATCATGCTATGGATAGGCCACTTCATATATCTACCTTTCGGTGCTCCAGTCGTCCCACTGCTATAGACAAGACAAATGGTGCGCTTGGCTAGAACACTCGGGTTTGTGATCTTCTCCCATGAAAGCTCTTTTGAAGGTCCAGACATCAAATCTTTGCCCGTATGTGAGAGAAGACTCCTCTTTCCATTGACGCTATCGAGCGTTACAATTCTTTCCAAAGGCAAGCAGGCTTGCTGAGCGGCTTCTTTGGCGGTTTTAAGACAATCAGGAGATGTTATCAAGAGGGTCGCTTTCCCATCTTCAATCTGGCGCTTCACCTCCGAAGTCGTCAGGCTGCTGCTCGCAGCGCTGTAAATGCCCCCCGCTGCGATTGTACCGTAGAAGATAGTAGGGAGGAGAACTTGGCCAGAGGAGATGCAAACAACGACGTCTTTTCCAGGCCCGGAAGCCCCAATCTGGTATTGATGTCGCAGAATATGGGCTACACGTTTGGTGTATGAGGCAGTCTGCGCTTTGGTAATGAAGTTATCCGGATGGCTTGCCTCCACATGAAGTACTGTGGAATCATCAGACGGTACATGGGTAGATTCTGTGTTGGAGAAAGTCAGTTTTGGCTACTGTATAACTGCAACCGAGTCTACTTTACGTACCAAATAGAACACTCAAGAGATCGAGATCAGGAAGGTCATAGTCAACCTTTGCATTGTAAACGACTTTCCCTGTCATCTTGAGTTTGACGGGCATATAAAACGCCCTTTTAGGTATCAATTCCGCTTTGCAGACCGTGAAACGTGAAAGGGCTAGAATATATCATCAACGATATGACAGGATTAGGGCATACGCTACATGTTGGTCCTCAATCTTTCGCCGGAACAACTCAGGGACACAATGCAAGTTCTCTCAAGTCTGGACTAAACAGCGAGCTCACGTGCAGAGTTAGAGCAGAGCCGGGCATTCTGAACCGGAACACAGCCAAGTTCTCTAACAAAATTAGACAATGGGGAAGGTTGCTAGCACTAGCAAGGTTGACCCCCGGTTTCTGTTGGAGCCGAGCCTTGGCTTGCAAGGAAGTTGGAGCCGGCGGCTCTCGGCTCGTTTCATATCCCCGCTCCGGTTGCTTGTTGTACTTGAGCCACCGGCACCCCACGATCGTGGATGCTCCCTTGTGACATGCACCACATCTCCAGGCTCTGGTGCGATTTAGAATCATCCGACATTAGGCGACTTGATTCTTCTACGGAGCCGTATCATGAATATCGGCTCCCATACAGCCCCATACCGATCCGATGGAACCAAAGCGGATCCGTCATGCCTGTAGTCGATGCCGGCGACAGAAACTAAGGGTCCGTCTCCATTCCCACCTGATCGGAGCAGTGCATTCTCCGCGTTGAAAAGCCGGATACTGACCTGTAGTAATTCTAGTGTGATTACGAGCGTCCATGCCCGCTATGCGTGAGGGCTGGTGCGGACTGTACCGAGGCTACACAACGGACATGGTAAGTGAGACGCGTTCAATCCACGATCCAAAACCTGCTTGGCTGACCTAGTATGGTGGATTTTAGGCGGACCAATCGACCAAAAAGCGCAGCATATCAGGCTCGTCAGAGGCAGTTAGAAGAGCAGCGCAATTCTAATAACCAAGCACAAGCGATACGTAGCGTCCAGCCTACTCAAGATGCCAATGCGAATAATTCAGGCCTTCCAAGTCCTAGTTGCTCTTCAACTACCCACATTGCACCGGAAGACGTAATACCTTCTGGTCACCGGGCATCTGCTCTTCATCTCGTTGGTACAGTGCGTGGAAATATCAAACCCGTGACGAATGCTATGCTCTAATGTCTAACTATGGGAGACAGATATTTCAAAGGTTCCATGCCACCGGTTCCAATCATAACCACAAAGTTGATGCCATACCCGCCTCAGAGTCGCCTGAAAATGGTTCGGATCCTACCCAGTCTGAGATGGTGCCTGTAATTGATCTTATAGGCATCTCATTTCCCTCGGTTGATGTTGTCACTGCTCTACTCGATTCGTATAAAGACTCAGTTCATTGGTACATTCGCGTTCTTCATGAGCCGTCTCTACGAGAGCGGCTGTTACCAATTCTAGAGAGTGGTCTTGCACCGCGGTCGCAGCGTCCTCTGCTACTCATGGCTTTGATGATGATGATTCTTGGGGCGCGTTTCGTTTCCGATGAGGCGTGTGAAAACATCAACAGGGAAACGCCTCTAGCTAATCTCACATCAAACATGTTAATTGCATGTGAGAGATGGTTTCTGCCATCCATGGATTGTGTTACAGTCGACACTGTCATATACGCATACCTTTTGGCCGCTCACTATTTATGTAACCGCCAGACAAGAGCAGCCTTCCTCACGTTAGGGACGACCGTACGCGCCGCACAATCTATAGGCCTTAACAGGGAGGCACAATGGGGCGAGGTCAGTGACATCGAACGAGAAACTCGCAGATGTGCGTGGTGGTCGGTCTTCATAGGAGCAGGGTAAGCAGTAGAGAATTTTGCATTTGGAAAATTCTTTGGCTTATATCTACAGGTTCATCTCCATGTCGTGGGGCACTCCGCCGATGCTCAGTGAGGCAGACTGCCAGGTCCGCCATCCGACCGACGTTGAAGACGCAAGCAACTTGGAGCAGTGTCCAGGGTTCGGATCGCTAGAGAAGCGAGAAGACGGGGAAATTCGACCTGTGACCGTTGGTTCGTACAATCGATACAAGGCAGAGATGTATAAAATTGCCATTACGATCATGCGCCGCGTCTATTTTACCAAATACCGCAAACCTGAGGAGCTCACTCAACTGATCTCGAAATTGCATCAGCGGTTATTAGCACTGGAGAAGTCCATTCCGCCTGAGTTGCGAGTCGAGAACCATACTCATCATGCTATGCAAGGGGGCCCGAACATGGTGTCGCGGAAGATATTTGCTGTCCAGGCGCTTACTCTCCAAGTCTCATACGACAACATGCAAATATTCCTGTTCCGACCGCTGATTTCTATCGGTGGTATCCCAAGATCACTTGCGGGTACTCGTGAGAATTCGCCAGGGCTTACCAACCAGACAAATCTAGGGAACGCACCCAGCCTACTTCTAGACATTGCGCATGATCAGTGTTGGACATCAGCGATGCGAACCTCCATGGTGGGTCAAAGTTCGGACATAATGAAGCTATCCCAATTCACTTTCCCCGCCGTACATGTCGGAGTACACACATTTTCCGCGGGCGTGATGCTAGGCTTGTTGGCACTGACCAGCCCGCTGTCTGCTCGTGGGCAGGAAAGCAAACGCGCCATCGCCAAAATCATCCAGGTTCCAAAAATGGCGAGGTTGAAGACGCATGTATGGGGTCAAATGACACAGATTCTCACAGACTTGATGCACGTTATCGCAGCTGAGGAGACAAAGGCTCTGATAGCCGGTGTTGCGGGAGACGGCTCCAAAGAGACTCTCACAGAGCCAGAGGTGTTCGGCCAACCTTCGAATCCGTATGAGGGCTTGGAGGCAAACGCAAGGACAGCAGACTTGGCGGATGGAGTATCAATCACTGCCACTGACGGAACTCATTATGAGGAGCATGCTACGTTGCGGATGAACTTGCCAACGGCCGTCGACGGCAGCACGTGTGAAATGGTGCAGACACTGCATTCTTCAGGCCCTTTTATCACGGGTTCAGAAGATCAGCAGGCTCAGTTTGATGTATTTGAGGCACCAAACCTGTGGATTCCTCAACAGCCGGCTGATCCTCTACAGATGATGGATCAGCTGTGGATGTGGGACGGCTCTTTTTCGTACCATTAAGCTTAGTGAGATTATTCATCTAAGGTCGATGGTATTTTCATACATTATTTGGTGTATTGCTGGATTATTGTTGACTTCTACTTTACGTACCAAGGATTGTGAGGCGCATCATAACATGAAATCTCACAATAATTGTTCTGCACACCGTCCTCAAAGTACCAACTTAAATTTCGCAAACAAATGGAGAACATACCTAGAATTAGTCAAAGGGAAACCAATGAGATAATAGATCAATCCGACTTTGGAAAACAATGATCCCGTGATCTCGAGAAACGAGACACTAAGAGCAGCTTCACGATGTCGAGGGTGGTCAGTATAGGGTAGGTAAAACCGGACGAGGGGTAATTGGAATCGACCCATAATTAAGGCACTAACGCATCTTGTGGAGGGGGAAGAAACATGTATTGTGCATAGTTTTTTGGGTGGGAAGTTACATGACGTAAATGCCACAGCCCAAAACCATGCCCAGGCGTCAATGCTTAATTTCGGTTGCCAGAAATGTGTTGCATCTCCCCGCTTCCCGTGGCGATGTCGTCAGTCCCGGGTACCTTGGCTAAGCTGGAGTCCCCTGCGTAAGCCAAGTACCCGCGGCGATGGTTGCAACGGCTAGAGGCGGCCCCGTATTCGGAGGCTGAAAAAATGTGATGAGTCGTGCCATGAGGCATCGAGCGGAAATCGGCCTCCTCCACTACTGGCTGGGCCGTATTGGGTCGTGTCGTGAGTCAAAGTTTTCCACCTACAAGTGCAGCAGTCGACATTGATATCTTCTGCCCTTCTCCAGCCCGGCATTCCCCAGCTTTTTATTCATCCCGCATTGACCTCGCCTTGGGATTTTCGCCTTTGCCGCCCGCACCGTCCTGCCGCTCTGTTCGTCGTCGCCACGCCACACAACCCCGCAGTGAATTCAATTCTTCTCCCTTCCATCAATCGCGAACACCATCGCTTCCACTCGCGACGTCCACCACGTCCCCTCGTTCAAGATGCCCATGTATGTGCTCCCGATTTCCCTGATCGCAGGATCAAGAAATGCGCTAACCCATACCCACCAAACCCAGGCTCAAGGAACCGTGGACGAAGTACAAGGCCTTCCCCCCCCTCAACCTCCCCGATCGACAATGGCCCTCCAAGACCCTCGACAAAGCCCCGAGATGGCTTGAAACCAGTCTCCGCGATGGAAACCAGAGCAATCCAGACCCCATGGTGCGTATCCCCGCGCGTCGACCGTGTAGTTGAACGTACCTACCCGTCGACGGTATTTGAGTGGACTGACTCGGCTAATGATATTGGTACTGAATTGTAGAGCGGAGACGAGAAATGGCGTTTCTTCAAGATGCTCTGCGATATCGGCTACAAGGAAATCGAAGTATCCTTCCCCTCCGCCTCTGATACCGACTTCAACTTCACAAGACGCTTGGTAGAGACACCCGGTGCCATCCCCGACGACGTCGCAATTCAGGTCCTGTCGCCCTGCCGCCCTGATCTGATCAAGCGCACTGTCGAGGCCGTCACCGGTGCCAAGAACGCCATCATTCACATCTACCTTGCCACAAGCCCTTGCTTCCGCCAGGTCATCTTCAACTTCACCGAGGAGCAGACCCTCGAACTTGCCGTACATTGCACCAAGGTCGTTCGCTCT
Organism: Clonostachys byssicola; assembly: GCA_902006505.2. Lineage (NCBI taxonomy): Eukaryota > Fungi > Ascomycota > Sordariomycetes > Hypocreales > Bionectriaceae > Clonostachys > Clonostachys byssicola. The sequence continues at coordinate 244,115 of CABFNO020001300.1, forward strand.
CTGACCAAAGACGACCCCGCGCAGTCGGCTACCAACTGGCAGTTTGAGTTTAGCCCAGAGACCTTCTCTGACACATCCCCAGAGTTCGCTGTCAGAGTCTGCGATGCCGTCAAGGAGGCATGGGGCCCAACCGTTGAGAACCCCATCATTTTCAACCTCCCCGCCACCGTCGAGATGGCAACCCCCAACGTATTCGCCGACCAGATTGAATACTTCTGCAAAAACATCACAGAGCGTGAGAAGGTCTCCGTCAGTGTCCACTGCCACAACGACAGGGGCTGCAGTGTTGCTGCAACCGAGTTGGCCCAGCTGGCTGGTGCTGACCGGGTAGAAGGATGTGTCTTTGGGAACGGCGAGCGCACTGGAAACGTCGATTTGGTTACCTTGGCCCTCAATTTATACACCCAGGGTGTCCCCCCCAACGTCGATTTTTCGGACCTCAACAGCGTAATCGAGGTCGCTGAGGACTGCAATCGAATTCCCATCCATTGCCGCGCTCCATACGCCGGTTCTTTAGTATTCTCGGCGTTCTCGGGCTCTCACCAGGACGCCATAGGCAAAGCGCGCCATTTGCATGGTCCGAAGATGTTCAAGGAGTTCTGGGAAGTGCCATATCTCCCGTTGGATCCTCAGGACGTGGGCCGGACATACGAGGCCGTGATCCGGGTAAATTCCCAAAGCGGAAAAGGTGGGGCCGCTTGGGTTATTCTTAGTAAGCTCCACTTGGACCTGCCTCGTGGCTTACAAGTTGCTTTCTCAAGAATTGTTCAACAACACACGGATGGCCTTGGCCGTGAGCTGAAGCCTGAGGAAATCACCGATCTGTTCGAGAAGTCATACTTCCTCCGTGAGAATCCGCGATTCTCTCTTATTGACTACTCCATCACTCCCGACCGGTCGCAGTCTCCCAGGCCGCCTTCCCCAGGCAAGACACAGGACACCAAGAACCTGTTGCGTGTCTTTGAGGGTGTCATCCTGGTAGACAACAAGGAGATCAGACTCCGTGGACGCGGCAACGGTCCCATCTCCAGTATGGCTAATGCTCTGAAGGAGATTGGCGTTGACCTGGATGTCCATGACTACAAGGAGCACGCTATTGGTGAGGGTCGTGGTGTAAAGGCTGCCTCGTATATCGAGTGCAAGATTGGAAATACCAAGCAGACGGTATGGGGAGTTGGCATCCACGAAGATGTTGTCCAAAGTTCCTTGATCGCTCTCTTGAGCGCTGCTAGTAGTGTAAGTTGCAACACACCAATACGAGTAACAAATTACTCCTAGCCTGCTTCCAGAGGCCTGACTAACTAATCGCCGCAGTTCATCACGAGCAACCCCCCAAGCCCGGTGTTGAGGCCAATTGCCACTCGTCCCAAGAACCTGGACCCCAACAGTGCCGCGAATGGCGCAGCCAAGCAGCCAGCCGCCGGACCTCAAGAGACCCAAAATGTGGTTTCTGTCTTGGAGGAAAAGGCGAACGGCATGTAGAGGAGTGTACTTGATGAAGATTGAGGATTGACGGATTGTCACTCATTTGGTTTCTTTTTAGCTCGTCATCTTTTGACGTTTGAAGTACGATTATGATGAATTAGCATGGAAGGAGGAGAAAAAAATCAAAAGGCGAAAGTTTCGAAAGGGAAAACTACCTAGGGAATCAAATTGGAATTAAAAGTTCTTGAAACAACAATTGCGTTGTCTATTGACTGGTTGATGAGTCGTGTCTTGGTTGAGAAGTATGTGCCGATGTTTCACTTAGATCCACGGAAACTGCATATCTTCCCTTTCAAATAAGTATTTCCATGAAACTATCGCTAATCTAAGATGGTCTAACAATGGTTAATCCCATTTCCACTGCAACAATTACAACAAGCTAGTCGCACCCCGTTTCATTGCCGGTACCGCAAGAGAAAGACACTCTTCAGTCTCTAAGCTGCCCAGGCCACGGGGTTGCGGCCCTCGCTCTCGTCACGCTCAAAAAGGGCGTCCTCATCTCGGGCCACGGCGCTCGCCATCTTGTGCTTTCCAAAGGTAGAGGGGAATTTGCAGTTGCCGCTGGCGCAGGAGATACGCTTGATGAGACGCTCAATGTCGCGCTCGTACAGGGAATCCTCCTTGCGCATCTTGATGGCCCCCGCCATCTTGTGTTTTCCGAAGGTAGATGGGATCTTGCAGTTGCCGCTGGCGCAAGAGATGCGCTTGGTGAGAGAGCTGCCAGCCTCATCTCGCACTCTCCACTTGGGAGCCGCGCCAGGACCTCCGAAGGTGGCCTTGACGTAACGGCTCTCCATGTTGGTCAAGTCACCCTCAGAAGGGGAGGCAGTGGCCAGGCCAGCGAGACCGAGGAGGGCGACAGAAAGGTATCCGATAGCGACCATTTTGGCGGTTATTGAAACAAATTACAGATATTGGAAAAGTACGAGGGAAAAAGTGGTTTGAAAATAAAAGCCGAGGCAACCCAGTTGCTCTTGGTGGAAGAAGTGAAGTAAAGCGAGACCAGCTCGGGAGGGCAGAGCGAACAGTTGAGGTGATTGTTGGAGATTCAATCTGTAAACTTGCTCGAGAACAGACTTTTTATACAGGCAAGCAAACAGTTTTACGTTCCAAGTCTGTGAAATCAGCCTGGCTAAGAAGGATTCTCCCTCTGTTCCATCTAGGCACTCTGTGACAGTTGCATGCAGCTTATTTTCCGCATCATGCATGTCATTTTTCACCCAGACTCCATCAATGCCCGTTTAACATCGCAACCAACTGGGATGTCTTTGCGTAAGGACAACCGGCTTATGGGGAGAGGTTGAAGCAGATCGCACAGGCATGGGACCATTTATCCCCCACGATTGGTCGACAACCGAGCCAGAGCTAAATTTAGCCATCCATGCATGACCTTCCTGAAGCTGATTGAAACGTTAAAATCATGTATAGAAGTATTTGCCTTTGCGATAAATTTCAATTAGCTTTGATTATTTTACTTGAGACAAAGATGCTAGATGTAGCCAATTGTCTTTTGTGCTTTCTAGCTAGTGTATAGAGTTGCTGACCATCGCGACAGTTGTGTTGTCGTTTGGATCCATTCACTGTTAACATCCATTTCCAACTTACTAATTCCAATCCATTCACGGTTTCAGCCAAGAAAGGGATCGTTTGCTTCTCGGAGTCCGGCTCCAGCTCCCGTACGGAGAACTACCTCACGCACCCCACCACTCGGTTCCTCGCCAATGCGCTGGCTCGTAACATCATGACTGAAACGCTCATGACAAATATCCCCTGTTGGCTCTGAATCATGACATGCGGAACGTCCTAAGCAATATGAATAATGTCCATCTACATAGAGGCAGCTGGATCCTTCGCCGCTCTATCTCGGTGTCTTTCGACTTTTTAAGGGGAGAATTGGGCAGAATGCTGTGAAAGGAACCGGACTCATGAACGTATCTTTAGAGCCTTGAGTTCTTGTACCAGCTGAAAGATTAATGGACAATAGGTAGAAGAACACTGTGGCGGCCGAATCTAGACACAAAAAAACAATGTGGTTACAACTTGTTCATTGTGATTTGGGAGATTTTTAACCTCGAAGCAACCTTGTCGTCTCTCACTATTTACCCTATCTACAATGGCGTAAGATCGAGAGTTGAATAAATAGAGTGTCAAGAGTTTTAAAGAACTGGACAAGCCATCAGGCACTCATTCACTAGTAGCACTTTGGCTCTGAAGCATCCCCAAGTATATGCTGTGAACTGCCCCATGAAACTACTCACAGTTACGGCAGCATCATAGAACTGACGCATTTTCGTTTCGGAATTTGTCCTTAAGATTCAGAAAAATCTGAAGAATAATCTAAGAATCTCAATGAGATCTGTCGTACATTAATTATAAAGAAGTCTCGAAAATCAAATCAACCTTTTAAGCGCCCAGATTCTGCGACTCGCAAAGTCCTCTGTAGATACACCCCAGAGTAATGAGCTGTTCGTGCGTCCCCCTCTCTACAATCCGACCATCCTGGAATACACATATCACATCCGCATGCCTGATGGTCGACAGGCGGTGCGCAACGGCCACAGTGATTCGATCGCCTGATGCTGCTGCCTCGTTGATGGCGTCCTGCACGACACGCTCCGACTGTGTGTCCAGCGCGCTCGTGGCCTCGTCGAGCAACAGCACGCGCGGCTTGCGGATGAGTGCCCGTGCAATGGCGATGCGCTGGCGCTGGCCGCCCGAAAGCTGCAGGCCGTTGGAGCCGCATGGGGTCTCGAGACCATCGGGCAGCGAGCAGATGAAATCCCAGGCGTTGGCGGCTCGGCAGGCCTCGATGATCTGCTCGTTAGACACGGGGAAGTCGTCATCGTCTGAAGGCAGGCCCATTGCGATGTTCCTTCGGATCGTGTCCGGGTAAAGGATTGGTTCTTGTTGTACCAGGGCGACTTCGTTGCGGTAGAGCCAGGGGTTCATCTCGTCGATGTTTCTGTTGTCAATCCTAATGTGACCCTTGACTGGATCGTAGAAGCGCTCTAGCATCGAGATCATCGTGCTCTTGCCACACCCAGAGGCGCCGACAAAGGCGACAAACTGGCCTTTTTGGATGTCGAGGTTGATACCGCGTAGTACGCGTGCCTCAGGGCGGAGTGGATAGGAAAAGTGAACATCCTTGAGCTCGAGCGGAGAGCACTCCTTGGGACCAACAGTTCGGTTGTCCTCCGTCTCTCTGATTGATGGCTGGAGCTCAGATAACCAGAACATGTAGTTGGCGGCATTAATGGCCTTGGTTATGCCTGGAGGGATCAGTCGTTAGCAAATCCTTTGTCTCTTCTTCAGCCAGAAACACATTTACTTACTGGTTGCAAACCCATACATGACTGAGGCCTGCTGTCCCGCAAAGAAAACTCCGAGATAAGCTGAGAAGAAGCTAACGATATCCATCTCGCCAAAAGACACAAGCCGGCATCCATACCTTTTACGTGTTAGCAAGCGTTTCTTCTATGGTATCGAGAATAGTACTTACCAAAATCCCAAAGCCATGAAGGAATATTCCACACTCTGAGTAAATGCAAATGGAATCATGGTTAGGAGCACGGGTTTAGTGGCATACCCATTACCGGCATCCAACTCAGCAGTATATCTTCCCAGCACGGTTGGCTCCAGAGACAAGGAGGATACAGTTCGGATCGCACCAATGGCCTCAGAAGCAATGGAGGCGCTGGTAGAGAATCGATGAGAGATCTTGATTTCCATTGCCGACTCGAGCTTCATACGGAGGTGACCAGCCAAGATCATGGGCGGAAGACCGGCAAAGACGATGACCACGCCAAGCTTCCAGCCTTGAACTAGAGCGAAGATAGAGCAGGCCACGACACCAAGGGCGGAGATGGAGATGAGGGCAATGTTGAACCCCATCAGCTCAAAGATGGAGTAGGGGTAAGAGGTCACACGCTCAGCAAGGGCGCCGGTGGTGTTCTCCGGGCGGTCGAAGAACTGCAAATCTTGCCGGATGATATCATCGACCATGTGTTTCCCGCACTTGTTACCGAATGTCTGTTCACTTTTGTCAGTTTTCATAAATCTCAAGTATACGCTGAGGGTGTGTCCAAGCTTACCGTGCTAATGGAATTGGCAGTATAGCCAATGATGAAGTATACAATCAAGCAACCAATAGCAATGACGAGATTCATGAGGGCGAAGAAGTTTCCTTTTTCCTCCATCTCGGATCCTGTATACTGGAAGACATTGACAAGCCGCGACATCAGCATGGCTTGACCAGGAAAAGTACCAGCTGGAGTGTTGTCAGTTTCAATTTGGGTCGCATCAGAGGATTGGAATATCCCACTTACCAGCCACGACGATGGCGAGGAGCAGCCTGAAATAGCGCCATTTCATCTCCGGTGTCATAGAGATTAAGCGGTGGAGGGTAGCGAAAAATCCCACCCTCTTCCATTTCTCGAAGTCTTCGTTGACCAAGCGCGCATCCATCTGCTTCTTCGTCGTTGTCGAGTATCTGGTCAGTGAATGATCCAAGATAGTCTTGTCACCGGCTTCGTTATCGGTGTCATCTGCCGAGTCGGAAGAGCTCGTTTCGTCAGGCTCGTCACTAGACTTCACTGACAAGTCCTGGGCCTGAACCAGGCGGGCATAGGCGCCGTCTTGACTCATCAGTGTTTCATGCGAGCCCTGTTCAATCATCTTTCCCTGTCGCATGACGACGATGTTGTCCGCCGTCCGGATAGTCGCCAGCTTATGTGCGATGGTGATGGTCGTGCGGCCTTGGGACACGTTTGAAAGTGCCTTCTGAACAACCTCTTCAGCATGGGGATCCAGCGCACTCGTTGCCTCGTCGAGTAGAAGAATGCGAGGCTCGGAGATAATGCTCCTTGCAATAGCTACTCGCTGCTTCTGGCCGCCTGATAGTAGACCACCTCTTTCACCAATGACAGTGTCGTAGCCTTCGGGAAGTGCACTGATGAAGTCATGAGCAAAGGCAACCTTGGCCGCGTTCTGCACTCGGGCCATCTTGTCCTCGCGAGAGTCTGTCTCCCAGGGAGTGCCAACTAGGCCATTTACGATATTGTCATACACTGACCCGGAGAACAGGACAGGCTCCTGTTGGACTAATCGAACATGCTGCCTGAGCCATTGGAGGTTGAGCTTGTCGATGGGCTTGCCGTCGAGCTTAATGGTGCCCGAGCTGGGGCTGTACCACCTCTCCAAGAGACCAACAATGGTGCTTTTGCCGGAACCGCTGGCGCCCACCAGAGCCGTCACTTTCCCTGCCGGAATGTTGAGCGAGAAGTCCTCGAGGACTGGGATGGTCGGGCGCATGGGGTAACTGAAGGTGACGTTCTCGATCTCGACATGTCCTGGCACCTTTTGCGGCTTCTCGCCCGTCTCGTCAAATGGGTCGATGGAAGAAGTCCGGTCCATGAGCTGGAATAGCTCCGTGGCGGCTACTGTGGCTTTTGTGAAGTCGACCATATACGGTGCTATTGAGGTCAGACTCGAGGAGGCGGTGATGACGGACATTAGGACGCTGGAATATTATTAGGTCCCACGGGGTTGACTTTGAAAAGTAGGGATTTTTGACTTACGTGAACACATCACCAGGATGCTCGACTTCCCCACGTGCAATCATACGAATAGCTTGCCAGAAGCACAAGCCCATACCTGCATAGATGACAAAGTACTCTGCAGAGAAGAAAGTTCCAATGATGGGATTCTTCTTGTGCCCCAACCTGGCTGACTCTGTAAGATGCTTGTCTAGAGCCCCGACTAGTCGTTTCCGAAGCCCAAAGGCTTGGATAGTGCGCGCACTCGATAGGATACTCTCCGCTAGTGATGCAGCCCGGGCATTGACAGCCAGGACCTTAGTATCGATGGCCGCGTTCCTGGCTGAGGCAGTGCCGGTGATAATAAGAATGGCGGGGGTGATGCAGCTCGTGATGAGAGTCAGCTTCCACTGGGTGGCAAAGGCTAGGGCGAAGGCAGAGATGAACGCCGACAAGCCCTGAACCAGCAACCCAAGCTTCTCTGATATCCCACTCTGAATCAACTTGCCGTTCGCGGCAGCCTGCATCGAGATGGAGCCTCCAACGCCAGAGTCGAAATATCCAATCTCCTGTCTCAATCCCGATTTTAGGTATTCGCGGCGGATGTTGCGTGTGATTCCGTATGCGGCGAGTGTAAAGAGCGAACTGTACAAGTATGTGACGAAGAATCGACCCAGGCCGAGGTAGAAGAAGTACAGTCTAGTGGATAATTGAGTCAGCTTCTGAGCTCCAGAAGTCTATACAAACTTTCAACGCAAACTTACGCAAGGCGGCTTGATTCTTTGCGAAGCTCTTCGGGTGAAGCCGCGCCCGTAGTGTAGCCCGTCACAACGGTGATAAACTGGCCAAAGATCAAGTTGACCATGGCCACGCCGACACCTGAGGCCATGGCGAAGACCACGCCGGCTACATGCATCATGTATTCTTTTCGGGATCCATATCGGAAGATTCTCTAATAAATAGCCCATCGTTAGTACCAGATCTAGAGTTGAAAAAGCCCAGGGGGCCACAGAACGTACAAAGTAGCCTCCTTCACCAAGGTTCTGTTGCTCGTTTTCGACATCTGATCCCGTATCATTTTGGATTTGTTGGACAGCCGTGGGCTTTTCTGATAGGGAGCCCATTGTCTCTTTCTGTTGCTCTGTCTGTGGTAGAGTCGAAATCTTGGCGGTGGTTTCGAGGAGATCTAAGTGGTTAAGGTGAAAGAACAAAGAACTCGTGGCAGAGACGCCGAGGAAAGACAAAAAAGAACCACCCGCTATTCTATCGATTAGTTTGATATTTAGTGATGTCAAACATTCGAACTAGAAGGGTAGCATGGAGTATTTATCAGACCTTTATTCTGTCTTTTTGTCGAAGAGATTGTGATGTGACCCGCAGTTCGGCGTCTCGCAGTTTCGGCACAGCGAGAGGCCGAACAATACATGTCGCTCTCGTGTAAGCAAGTAAGCGATCAATACGAGTTGTCAAAACGTCCCGTTTGGTCAAACTTCGTGCATGAAATTAATGAGTCACCTGGAGGCTTTGCCTCTGATTGCCCCGATACTACACACCCTGTCGGAGGAATGCACTGGATGAGTCAATCCACGTAACGTCGATGGCCCAATCATGACACTTTTGAGAATTGTTGAAAACCAACCTGAACAGGCTTAACAATGTATCGGTGCACAAATCAAGGCTTTAATTGCTGAGTTACACCTTGGGCAAGAGACAGGGGGTTTCCTCATTTCTCAACCTTATGCGAACTAGAAACTTGCGTATGCATGCATTATTCCGAGCACGTGACAGATTTCTTACTCTCTATTTCCATCTCTTTTCTCATTTCAAAGGTAAAATTGTAGCTGTTACGGCTACCATGAGATACATCTCAAGAGTGGGGAATATGTGAAAATCACATCTCTCTAGCATAAATGCGATAGAACTGGCTGGATCACGCACGCTATTTACGTAGAAGTGGCTGCCGCTTCCTCCCTAATATTGAACGTAGAGAAACAAATGCTAATTAGTCCCCTAAATAGACTTTCAAATATCGGGCTGATTACTGTCCATCAATCCCATCATCTGCTGGCTCCAAGAGAACCAATTCGCCAACTGCGGGTTCGGTTCAACCTCCGGATGGGCCCCTGAAGTGTCCATCGGCATATCCAAGAAGGACATGGTTGGCAAGGCGGTAAAGTCCTGCGTCATGTCCTGATGCATGGGCTGATATCCGAGCGAGCTGAGGTAGGCGTCCATCTCCGTGCGCAACTCGGCGTTGTTCACTTGCGAGGGCGTCAGTGAAGCCTTAAGCTCCGAGTAGCGGGTGGCAACGGTGTGGAGGACCTGGAATAGGCGATGGTGGTTGTCTTTAAAGTTAGAGAACGTGCTGGCCACTTCCATCGACTGGACGAAATTGCCCATGCGGTTCAGGTCCTCGTCATTTCCCGTTTCGATGACGTGGCAGAAGAGCACGACAAAGGATATGAAGGGCAGGAAGTTCAAAACCCTATGAAATCGTAAGTCGTGGCCGCGACATATGGCACCCAACAGCAATGAAACGAGACATACCAGTTCACTTGTGCAGATACGAAAGGAGTACCTCGCTCCTTGAGCAGCGGCACAAATCTGTGGTGTATCTCGATGACACTGCGAGCAGATGCGATGCACTCCTCAGTGAAGGTCTTTGAAGGGCCTGTAGTGGGAGGGGGCGCCGCACGCTGTATGAGAGTGAGGATGGACAAGCAGTGGATTTCATCTGAATGATAGATGAACTCAACTAATTGTTTCATCTTCAGAGCCATCGCGGGGTCCGATTGATTGATGGGAATGGCTTCCTAATGAGAGACGTAGAAACTGTTAGCAACAGTTCTTGCTAACAAAACAAGCAAGTGGCTGATCTGGCCTTACCCTGACTTGGCGATGTGTCTCACGTATATCTTGCAACTCCTTGGTCAGTTCGGCCACCTTTTGCTGCCGCACATTGGCGGGTAGATGAAGAGCCTCTGCCGAGTATAGGTCCTCGTAGACTCTACCCGATAAGCGGGCAGTCCTGACCATGTTCCGGTAGGCATTCATGCCCGAATTGAGTGGGAATTTAGGGCCGCCTGGCAGTGGCACGGTGATGTCGGAATTCGGGATAGTTGACGACCGCCCTAGCCCGAGAGTGAAGCTTCTCTCGAGGAAGTAGATGGCCCAGAATAGCAATCCTGCCTTGTTGGGCGAATCACTGCCTTTATCAGCGCCCTTTTGCCTGGTGTGATAACCCAGAGAGTATGCGGCTTGATATGCGGCAGTGATCAAGGTACAGGATACTAAAGGCTTGAATGACTCCATGGCAAAGACAGCCTTGCTACAATGTCAGAATAGCGTGACTAAGAAGGCAACGGGTGAGGGTGGGGAATACGTACACCCAGAATCAGTGCAAACGTCATGTCAAAGCTGGGTTTGATATATAAGGACAGCCGGGCCAAGGCGTTTGTGAGGTTCTCGGCGCATATTGCTTTATTCTCTTCCTGATTATCGTGTTGTCCAAACAGGACTGTGTCATGTCTAGTATTAGCCAAGAAGTAGTTCATTGGTATGGACGGGGGGACGAGTTCATTTTCAAAAGGGAGGAGGCACTTGCAATAGAGAATTGCGTTGAGAATGATTAACTCGGCATCGGAGTAATCTTGCGAGAAGTAGACTTTTAGACACATGTCTGAGATGCTTGGTACGTCAATCACAGAGGACAGATGATAAATAATTATCTTCGCTCGGTCTATAAGAAACGACTAGCGATCAGTCTCAAGATTCCAACGACGTAGATTGTTTTTGGATGCCGGATTTAGTAGGTATGTACCTTCTGTGCTCCTGATGACAGCCACGGAAGCTTCGATAGGTGGCATTTTGGGACGCACGCGAACAGGCGTTGGCGCATCTGTGGCGGAGAAGGCCATGTCTAGTGAGCCCTGCTGTTTGTGGAGGACATCGACAATATGGCCTAGGGCATCTTGGAGCTCCAGGGAGTCAAAGACGTGTCCCTGATCTCGATCAGAGCCGACTACCTTCTTCAGAAACGCGACGGCGAAGTCAGATTGGGCAGAGAATGAAGATGGCCCTTCGGTGACGGCAATTGAGTTTCCTTCCTGCTGCTCCCGCGCGTGGGCAGGTGATACAGTGCCTTGTGCTTCTGGTTGTTCAAGGTTCACCCTCGGAGCTACCGGAGGTGATGAGGTGCCGAAGCCACTGCCAATACTAACTCCAGGAGAGGGGTCCGATTCGTTGAGAGGGGAGGCAGATGACGTTGCTCTAGTTCCTGGTCTGTTTTCAGCAACGAGATTCTCGACTAGACGACCCATCCTTTCCAACCGCTGGTCGAGAGAATCAAGCTTGCCATCACTATTCGTTCCAGGCTGGTCAGTCGAGCACCAGTGAATGAGGATAGGTAGATAGAAAATTGATCGGGGTTTACACTCACTTCTGGCTAGAGGGCCCGACAGCTCGGGCACGCCTGGCCCTCGGAACTCGGGGTGACGTTGTGCATTTTACATTATGCTTCTTGCAATTTACACATGGACTTGTCTTGTCACAACGAACCTGAGACCTTACTGTTGGTTTTGCAACACCAAAGGGCCAATAGACGGTCAACTTACCTTGCGAGCTCGGCATTGATCACACTGGGATATCAATTAGCAGCCACTAAGAATCAAGGCACCTGGGAGTTCGCTGGTGCTGGCGTTGGCGCACACGGTCCTTACAGCTTTGATACTGACGGGCGCGGCCATTGGCGTAGGCTCGGGGCCTCCATCTGATATCGAGGTGTCTGCCATAATGCAGCTCGGGAGGAATGATTAGTAAAGACCGAAAGTGCGCACCGCACGGCAAGAAAAGAAGAATGCGAAAAATACGATAAGCACAGGGAGGGAATTGCGGTCGCTATTTCGTGGAAAAGAGGGAGAAATGTGCCTCCGCACTCTCGCACTTTCGGCATCTTCGGACTTATGATCCTCCCGAGCTCATCAGCCAATCGGACGGGCGAGACGAAGTGCTGTGGGTCCGGCGCACCCAGCTTTGTTGATGTTTGACACTGACACTGGAAAGATGAGATGAGATTGATCGCATCATTGTGATCGTAAATGATCGGTATGCCTAGTCAAAATGAGCCCCGGTATATGGCGGTATTTGTCACATCTGACGATTGATGGTAAAGGTGCTCGCTATGGAAATGCCCTGTGAAATACCAGCCACATGTAGCCACTGTCCGCTAATTTACAGGCGGCTACCCGCTGGCTACAGTCTCCTGGAAACACCCTACCACATTGCCCTCCTCGTTGATTTGATGAGATGGATGAGATGGCTGGCACGAGCAGGATATCTATGAAGTACCTTATTTACCATCGCTACGACGAGGCAAATCAACCCAGAATAAAACAGCAATGGAAGTCAACTCCATGGTGATGTTTCATGAAAGTGTACATCTGCTGACACATCCTTCAAGTATCGCCCGAGTAGAATCAGGCAGCAGTGCTCACCGGTACAAATTGAACCGTTTCTCACTGCTTTAGCATTTAGCGGCCGTATTTAAGGGCGTTCAACCATCTGCATTGTTTTGGTTCGTTAAAACATCAAAGCTCCTAGATACCAACACAACCGCTATCAGACACATATTTTCTCCCGCAGCCATGCCTACCTTTACGTTCTCTCCCACCGCAGAAGTCACACCGACTATCCTCTCGGCTTCCTCTACCCATGCCAAAGTGTGCATCAAGCCCATTGACGCATATGTCGAGGCCACTGTTCAGCCATCTTCACCTGAGTCTTCTTCCGGGAGTTGGATCGCAACCGTCGGCGACCTCCCGCAAAGCAACTCGGCCGATTCACAACAAGACCAGAGGGCAGTCCTTCACTTCACCAAGGGGGAGCTTGGGACCTACTTAGGGTCGGTGGATCTTGGCCCTGTTTGAATGTTTCCTCACCGGTTCTTTGATAGAATTTAGTCTCACAGAGAAAGAGTGTTTGGTCATCATTTCTCATAGAATACCGATATTGCAAATGGTCATTTAGCAATCCGAGTAGAATGATGGTCCTGATTCATACGATGCAGAACTATCCAAACCAATGACAATAATCTTATTCAAGTGAGGAACCCTCACACACAGCTGTCTCCTTCAGTATTTTGTTGCCAGGCTAGTCTTCGAGACTCTTTGGCAGAGTTTAGTGACAATTTTGATCTTCACGCGTTGAAGGTGCCGGCTGTCTGCGCACTTTCCGAGCTCAGGAGCGGTCTTCTCGCTGGATCCTCATGCTCCTCGTTGTCATCGCGGTTTGCCAAGTGGTAGGCCAAAACCTTAATAAGGACTAAGACAATGACAGCCTCGGCGCATTGTACCAAGATAATCTCTACGATACCCCAAACGGTGACAAACTTGAAGATGACGCGACTACTCAAGAGCCTGCCAGCGGCGAACATAGAGAATGGTGAGAGAAAAGCATAGATGTAACGGAGATGCAACATAATAGCCACGGCAAGGAGTGGTCCACGAGATGTCTGGCCATAGTGTCAGCTTATCTCTATTCCAGAGGCGAGGGAAAATTCGAAACCTACCCTTTTCCTTGTCCTGACCAGAACGACTATGGTTATGACCAGATATATCAAATGGATGATGATCGAAACAACCAAAACCACGGTGTCAGCGGCAGTCCAATCTCTTATTCCCCATGGTCCACCTTTTGGCAAGACGAATATAATTAAAACAGCATTGGTGATGGCGAGAGCCACAGCGAGCTTCAGGCCTTGGATCAATCGCTTGGAAATGTTTTGGGGGGAGTCTGAACTGGACGAGACATCGGCAGTTGGTCTGTGGACGAAATCTATAAGGCGTATGAGGAAGCTCATGACCAGAAACGCAACAACAGCGTCCAAAACACCAATGACAGCACCGATATACCTAATGGCTTGGAATCGTGGGTCCGGCTCGTTTGGGTCTTCGGCGTACTCGTTTGGTGCGATCAATACCCATGGAACAATTCCTAGGACCAGAAGACTGGAGCCACGTTGGTCATCTCAGCGACTTGAAAAATAGACGCAAGGGGAGAGTGGAGGAGAGGAATACTCACAGAGAAGTCGACAACGCGGTCGCCCTTGGACGAACCTTTATTTCTGCAGCGGTAGCAGCATGGCGAGGTAGGTCTGTAAAGGCAAAGTAGATGCCGGCGAGAGAGACGACAACGGCAGTACACAACAGGACGAGGTCGACTACCTGTAGGTACATGAATGGAGTGAGATCCGAATAATCGTCATCCATGGTGATGGTAGGTAGCAGATCTCTAACTGTGCTTGTAGCGCGGGTTGGACTTCGGCAGCGGCGATAGTCTATTTGGAAGAGCAGTGTGAGGAAGTCTTGCGCCTGGAGTAACTTATGAAGTGTGATTAGTCCAGGTATTTAAGGCCAACAAGGTTTAAGCGAGGGATATACAGGGATTCACTAATGATATGCTCACCCCCCATCAGCAGACCTTTGAATTTGCTGTGCCGCACGTCACCAATCCTTGCCGAGAAAGATCTTCAAGGGCTCGCACACATGGAGGGCTGAAAACCAACATGACACAGCTAGGCAGCCGTAGCTTCCAGGTTCCTCTACCCGTTGCGTGCTCTCCGCGAATACACCAGATGCAAATGAACAGTTTGACTGTTGGTTTGCCGTTTCAACATGGTACGTGGGATCACCTTGGATGACCAAGTGAGCTTGGTCGCCAAGCTTAAGGTGCCACTGGTTTCCGCTATACCTTTTGGCCACGGGGCCTCATACGTTGCAAGCATTACGAATGTGGAAGTCGCCGACGATAATTTTCTCAGATGAGTTCGATATCATTTTATCGGCTATGAGTTATTGGCATTTACCAATGCTGAATAGGTCTTATTAGAGGTAGCAGTACCTGGCGTTCATTCTTACAGCACGGGGAAGGATAATGAGATAGACCCTCTATATATATCTTGATGAATCATAACCCGTCTGAGATGCGACTCGCAAGCTTTCAGCCCTGAATTGGCCACGTTATTGGACAGAGTTTACTTTTTCATAATAGGCAATGGCCGTATATATAATTATCTTCATACATCGTTCTAAATGTTGGATTTCGTAGCATTAGAAACAGAATGATAGGCCTCTACAGCCAGAGCCAAGTCCAGAACCGCAGACCCAACGCTCTCATACAAAGTAATCTCATCTTGTGATTTCCGCCCAGAGACTGAGCCGGAAAGCAAGTCTCCGAGTGAGCCCTTGACTTTGCC
This sequence comes from Clonostachys byssicola, assembly GCA_902006505.2. Classification (NCBI taxonomy): domain Eukaryota; kingdom Fungi; phylum Ascomycota; class Sordariomycetes; order Hypocreales; family Bionectriaceae; genus Clonostachys; species Clonostachys byssicola. The sequence continues at coordinate 259,385 of CABFNO020001300.1, forward strand.
CTTTTCTATCAGACCCTTGTTGAAGGGCTGTAGAATGTCGCCAGCCGCGGCCCATAAACCATCCACGTGCTCTGTGAAGATGCAGCTAGCTCTTGTAACCGTATCAAAGTCAATCTCTTGCATTTCCGGGGAATATGAGCCAATAGCGTTGACGTGAGTACCTGGCCTGAGCGCACTGCCCTTGAACACGGGCTTCCTAGACGTAGTGCAAGTGCACACAATGTCTGCCTCTGAGACGGCTGCCTCAGCGGATTGCGCGACCTTGGTTTCGGCAGAGAATCCATCCACTTCTTTGAGAAAGCCAATAAACTTCTCAGCCCTCGCGGGGTCCAAATCGTAAACGCTGACTTCGCGGATAACGCGAATTGCGCAGATGGCAAGGACCTGGTCGAAAGCTTGCACGCCCGAGCCAATGATCGCAAGGCGTGAGGAATCGTTTCTCGACAAGAGCTCAGTCGCAACGGCAGCACTGCCTGCTGTTTTGATGGCCGTGAGAGCATTGGCCTCGACCACGGCCTCAAGCTGGCCTGTCTGGTCTGAGTAGAGACTGATGGTCGAGATCGTGGCTGGCAGGCCCTTGTTGAGGTTTGCCGAAAAGTTGGAGGAGAACTTGGAGCCGAAAAAGCCTTTGGCTGGATACTTTCCTGTAAGCCACTGGCCTTGGTCGCCGGAATCAGTGACGGCCATCACGAGCCGTGGTCCTGTAGAGATGCCACCCTCATTGCATTCCAGGTACGCTTGGCGGATGATAGGAAGACAGGACTTCACAGTGATGGCGTCCTTGACCGCAGCCTCGCTAATGTGTAGCATCTTAGTCAAACCGAGACCAGATCACGTCTATGCTGTGTCAAGATCTGTATTGAGAAGATTGAGCATCTACTAGGAGGCCTACTATTTATTATCTTTAGAGAAAGGATCGGACCTTTTCCCGAGCTTGGATGAGCGTTCCATTATGGTTGGGGATGGCCCGGGCATTACTCAACCCGAGATCGGTGGACATCCGGATCCATTCCCGGTTGACTACATTATGCTTGAACATAGATAGCCTCTGCTCCGAAGTAAATATAGGATAAAAAGCATGTCGCTAGATACGCATTAGCTTTTGCGCTGAGGGGATTCCATAGCTAATTAAAGTCAGATTATGATCTCCATAGTAGCTAATTGTATATATCTCTCTTTGATATGTATAATAAATTGATATATGATAGAATAAACTTCGATGCCTTGGCCTTATGGCCACGCCCCTTATTCTCATCCTAGTTCATCTAAACTATTTCTTGCGCAGGTTGGGAAGCGGACAGTTGAAGAATCTGTCTAAGGTGATCCATATGAAGCGCTTGTATTCTTCTGATTGCCAGCATCTTTGCCAGTTTGACTGTATTCTTGATTTGCCTTCCGTTCAAGGCGTGTGATGCAAGTTCATCAAAATCAATATCTGTGCTAGTGCCCTCCACTGTTTGAAGAAAGTTCCTCCATATACTGGCTCTAGAGCTTTCTGACAAGTCTGGATAGTGAATTGTCAAGTCGATTCTAGATTGGAAAGCAGGATCCATAGTTTTGATCCTGTTGGTAGTCAAAAACATCATGCCATCATAGTATTCCAACAGGCGAAGAAAGACTATAAACGTGTTAGCAAGGATATGTGGTGCGTGGCAGTATCGACTTACTAGACACAAGTTCATTTCTCTGTAAATCTGTAGCACTTCGTTTTTGAAGGAAGACATCTGATTCATCCAAAAGCAGCACTGCATTCCACTCTTTGCAATAAACGAGAGCTTGCCGCAGGTGATTTTCGACCTTTGTAGCGTCGCTTCCAAGTTCGCCTGCGCTCAGTGGATAGAGCGGAACATGCATCATGTTTGCGACTTCTCGGTTAGCCGGGCATTCCTCTATCAGAGCTTAGACAGACTCTCAACTTACTTGATTCAACCGTCATTGTTTTTCCAACCCCAGGCGGGCCAGAAAGAAGGATGATGACGCCCTTGCCTTGTTATCATTAGAGCGATGATTTGAAAATAGAATGTGGAAGTGTAATGAAAACCTTTGCCTCGGACTAGATCGTCGAAGTCGGTGGTCATGGACAGCTTTGTGTGTGCAAACCCAAGGAGAAGATCCTTTTCAGTGTTGTTAAGTACCAGCCCAGAGAATGAGTTATCCCAGATGATATCTGATACATTGTCCACAAACAATTTATCTGCGTTACGGGTTTGATCAGCCAGAATCCTGCTCGTGACTCAGCACAACTTACACCACTTCTTTGAGGTCAAGGAGTAACCCTTGATCAACGGGCTACATATAAGAATTTCTCGTTCGGTCTTTGGCAGAGAGTCAGCATTTGGAGAATCACCGCGATTTTTCACCTTTCCACGCCATAGGGCAGCATCTAGAACAACGCGGCCTGAGACCTAGAAGACGAAACATCAGCAGGGCGGTCTACAGTGTTATTGCGATCTCTTCTCACCGCTTCCCATGCTTCCTGAGGGCCTAGCAAGTCATTCGGCTGTTTAAAAGATCCAAAACCCAAGTACTCCCGGTAATGGCAACCGAGAAGGCCGAGAAACCTTCTCCCGCGATCAAGCACAACCCTTTCAATATCTGCTGCATTGGGATTTCTCAAAAATGGAATTGCGTTTAATCCTGCGATAGCGCGTGTCCCAGTGAAGGCCGGGATGCTCACAGCGTCTGATTTGGCCTTCAATTTGAAACCATTCCAGACGGTTTGCTCGTATGATACAATGAAATCGCCCGAACATCGATCGAACCTTGTTTGTTCTATCTCACCGATTGAGTGGTGGTGCTTGAGGTCCGTCCAAACAAGTTGGTGAGGGGCGAAGATTGTCCACAGGTTTTGGTGCTCGATAATGCCATGCGCATCTGCATTCTTCAAAGCTTCAAAGTAGGGCGCAAGTTCCTCCTTGAGGAATATCACAAACCCTTCAACATGCTGCTTGGTAAAGTCATCGGACCGCTCGATAGCCTGGCAAAAATCATCCCAATGGTGAAGCATTGGCTTGAACGGCTTGTCTAATGTCAAGTGGTCGACCTCAGGTGAGACCCCGGGGTAGTCTGATAGGATTTCTCGAAGGAGTTTCATGATATGAGGGCTTCGAACAATGACGGAGTGCATCTCCCAAGGATAATCGACGCCCTGTGAGGTCCTACGCACGACATATCCAGAGTCCTTGTTGATCAAGTCGAACTTGGGAGGATAGTTTCGATGCGTGGGTATTGGTCTCCAGTTCACACGCCCGTGGCCCAAATCATCGCCGTACAGGTACTGAACCTTGGCGGCCACTTCTTGGGTGCTGCCCGCAGGAGCTGGATCTTTAGTCTCGGCATCATCTGTGCTTTCCGCATTATTTGCTGATAGATCAGGGCCATCTTCACCCAGATAGGCCTTTAATCTCGTGACCCGTTCTTCATCTAGCGGCAGCATTTCATCAGGGTTTACCAGCCAGTCTGGAATGACTGCTGGGGGCTTCCTTGGTCCCGGGGGCTTCCTTGGTCCCGGGGGCTTCCTTGGTCCCGGTAGTGGCTGTTGGAAGGTCGGCATCATGCTAAAAGGGGTGATGAGACGGCCACTTTCTTGGAATTAATATTGCGTCGGAATAGAACTAGGATATTTGAATGGACACAATGCATGTGATAATGAGATTCGCTACGGCTGGGGCCAAGTCATTGATTGAAAAGCAGCATGATCACTGCTCTCTGCCGGCAAACCTGACCTGTGACATATGCACACTACAATACGACATAGTCGTTCGCCTCGATGCCTTGCCACGTAGCCATAATGCGGAGTAGACGCCTTACGACATACCAAAGTGAACATTGGCCTCATAATGTATGTAGATTGCCCCGTTGGTGCCCAACTAGATGCCTTGCATATGACCCACATGCATTGGAATTGCATGAAACTTGCATGTAGTCATATCTATTATGTCACGAATCGAAATTAATCCGAAAGAGACGTGGCAGTTGCTCTTCTCTCTCTTCTCTATGCCGTGTTTTGATGGATTTTCCTCTGCCTATCTAACAAACTTCTCGAAAGAGTTCTCCTCGATTCTGGACCAGAACTATGGGGACTGCGTCAAGTTATACAAGCACCACCTCAGAGACCAGCCAGGGCAGCCAAAGTCCCCTGCCCTTGGCACTCCCACACACACTTGAATTTATGGCCCGGCTGTTCCTGGCAGACAAAGATGCGAAATCTCTTCTGAACGGAAAAGGCCGGGATGGCATGAACTCTCTTCATTTTGCTGTCAAGCATAGCGACGTTCAACTGGTGCAATTCACTCTCGAGCATGGCGCAGATCCAGACATGCGAGACTCGGAAGGTCAAACGCCACTGCATCTGGCAGCTCGGAGCACCTCTTCAACAAGCGGGATGGTAGCAGCGTGTTTATTGAAGCACGGAGCAGATCCCAACCTCCTCGCTAATGAGAAGGTTGACAACAACTTTAACGGCTTCACAGACGTTGCTCCTCTCCACCTCGCCGCAGATAGAGGCAACTTGCGCGTCGCAGAACAGCTTATCGAAGGAAAGACGCAGGTTGACATTATTGACCCTCAACATTTCTCGACGCCCCTTTTCACAGCAGTGGCTGCTGGGCAGGCAGGCTTGGTTAAATTCCTACTTACAAAGGGAGCAAAGGTGGACGGTGATCCACGCGCACCGGCCACTCCCCTTCATACTGCAGTCACACATGAACGAATCGATATACTACAGATTCTGCTCTGCTGCGGCGCCAATCTGGACGTCTTAAACGAAGATGGCAAATCTGCCATTCAAATCGCAGCCTGCAATGGCTCAATGGAAACTGTGAAGCTTCTTCTTGCCGTTTCAGGCGGAAAACTCAATATGGAGGACGGAACAAGTCGGCCGGCGTGGTGGTATGCTCAGAAATCCGGTCATCATGAAATTGAGGGACTACTCAAGGGCCTAGAAAGTGCTCCAAGCAGTTGTGAAGCATCTGTTCCCTCTCGGCAAGGAACGACTCGCCCAGCTAGTCATCACAATAGCTCTAAATAGAGGATGGGAATCGCCCGCACAATTCCAATCCACAATACGTCAGGTACGGAGTTGGGCTTTTGGGGGTGGTAGCTGGCCGGGTCTATCTTGGGGTGGACGCTGGTCAAAGAACAAACACCATGAGCTAGGAAACGTTTGCGAGTCTGCCCAAGATCTGAAAATCGAAGCGTCTTTCCGAATTCACCGCTTCAGTAAAGGAAACTCCACTAAATATCGAAAATGACGATGAAACTCCACGCGGTTGGGGATGTTGTTTACTACGATGGTTGTACTTGACCGTGATTCATGGAGCCCCATTTCCCATCGGCAACTGTATGACAATGGATGGAGAGGCTGAGCAGGAAGTCACCTCTTTAAGTTAGCTTGTGTGGTCCGAACATGGTGTTTGTGCCCATTTCGGAGCTTAATTATCAGTTCAGGGGCGATAGGTTTTTAAATGAATCTGCAATAGCGTTTTGGCATGTGGGCAGGGACAAGGCCTCCACGGTATCGGAAGCAGTGAAGCAAAGAGCGAAGAGCTATCTCGAGGCAATGAATATCCGGGGATTGGAGATATCAAATGAGCCATTGGTTATTAGTCACGCGGCTGACATGGAGGGCGTCTGGTCCCCTTTACTATCGGCTTCTGGCATACTTCGATGGATCGATGAGTCAAAATCCTATTCAATGACGCCATTTGACAACTGTTCGTTTTTTCCATTCTTTGCAGGATAACTTTCAACTAACTAATGTCACAGTGGCACCTTACTACCTCATCCAATAATTACAACTCCTTCTTTATATGCTAGCGATGATACTAACTTCAGTAAAACTCTTAGTAGTACTCCATTGAACCTATATCTAAGTTTTCAAGAAAGTTGATACTAAAACCCTTTCACTGATAATTTGTTTAAAATTCATATACCGTGTATTGTTAACTAGTTAAAGAAATATAGGAAGCAAACAATGTAAGTTGTAACTTTGTATTGTTTGATTTACTCGTCTGTTACACTTACCAAGTCGCTTAGCTAGCCATTAGGTTATGCTACTTACTCTTCCTTAATCTCTCCCAGGGGAAAATTTTCATATAACATATAATAATATGATATACGCGAAGTCCGGGCGAACTACCCAGGTATAATAAATCTAAGCACATACCTCGTAGCGTCACTTTTGGCAGATAAGTCTGGGGCTGCGCCGCAATTATGGCGAAGTACCTGCCAGTTTGGGCTTGTCTTGGCCGCCGTGACTCAGAGCGAAAGATCTGAGTCAGAGTCCGGATTGACGGTATAAGATGGGATATCTTCATGACTTCGATTCCAGTTCAACAGATGAAAGCAGCACCCGTTAATCAGCTGCTGCTGCGAATTCAAGATGCAAGCAAAGATTCTGAAGCGGCTCTTGAAGGAGATTGACGATGTCAATGCCGACTTCTTCAATCTGCGAACTGTCATCTCTCTTGATCCCGAGGACGACATGACCCGGTTTTCTTTCATTATGCTACCAAACGACGGCGCCATGGCGCATCTGACGCTGGTCGGAGCAATGTATATTCCTGATACTTATCCCGAGTCACCGCCGGTGATCCATCTCTATACCAGGACTGGGCGTTACAATGTAGACGTTTTCCGAGGTCAATTAGGGAACAAGAATGCCAGCAGCCTTTGCTTCAACATCTTGCGGGCCAAATCAAAGGATGGTACCTGGGATGAAGACTTCACCATCTCGGCGCTCTTTGCCTCTCTCATGTCAGCGATTGTGTCTTTCTACGTCCCCCAGGAAGGCGGGTACAGCCGCCCCGAATATGTCTCGATGGAGACGCTTCGCAATGTGAAGCTTTATGTGAGAGAAAGCTACAACGCCCATAAAGATCGCATGCCGGCCGTTCCTCAAATTCCGCTAGTTGAGGCGACGATGGTTAAGGCGAAACAAATGAACTTCCCACCAGAAATCATCGCTGGGGAAACGGAAAGGGTGACGGCGGGCCCAATCTTTCTACAGACCAGGAACTCAGCCGTCCATTCGTTTGCGGTAGACCTTTCTGGGTTACATGAAGGCATCATCTTCTCCGTGATCTTGTCCAACTCCGAGACCGATCTGCTTGGAAAGAAATCAGGTACGGTGCTGGTCCGAAACGGCGTGACGGCTTCAGCGGCCCGGAAGCGGGCGGGCGAACCACTCAGATGGTTTTACCACGGGAAGCCTATGAACGACGGTGATATGCGACTACACGTCACTATCGGGGCGGACCAGATGACGCTTGTCTACAATGCCAATGGGCGCCGCTACGTTCATGGCGATTGCCCCTTGTCGCGGTTGACGCCTCTCGAGATCGGTGACGTCCGAGGAGTTCCATTTTATGTGCACATATACACCAAAAAGAAGAGTGGAGAGTCAGCAAAGATCGTCTTACTAGACATCAAGGGAAAAGGTTACTTGCATCAGGATTCGGAGGAGGCTGAGAAAGATACTCTCGGCTTTGAAATCGTGGATCATCCAAAGGAATCCGAGGTAGCTTCGCTGCAAAGTCCGGATGGTAGTCATGTTGTGGAGGCTGAGCAGGAGTTGTGGGAGGAGTTGGATGCACTCAAAATCTAATTTGCCAATCCTTGAATGATAAATGTAATGGCTGAACTTGCTTTCGTAACTGCTACTGCGACTATTAAGATGGATAATACTAACGGAATTGGATGTGACACATCTCAAACTTGTGATTTAACACAACTCCCCTAGAATGTACGAACTACTTAACACCCTCTGTTAGAATACAAAACTGCTGTGCGCTGGGCTGCCGTGAAAGAAACCAGCCAATAGTATATGATTGTCTTACTAGAACTTTAGAGTCACCTACAGCTCGTCCAATCAATGCTTCACTAGATTGATTATAGCGATACCAGGATCTAAACGGTGTTCGCTACAAGCCAAACAATTACTCCAATTCTGCAAATACATGGCCGTCACTAACCAATGGAAATAGTTCAAAGAGATAGTTGAAAGAGACTCTTGCATACAATACGTAATTTCAGATCTATATCGGATATTTACTCGTGTATGCTTATCCATCTAACTTGACATAGGAAAAATAATGCTTGACGAAATCCACCAAAAGCTAATCGCAGCTTGATCGAGCTCCATATTAAGAGCAAGTTCTCTTCGCATTGGTCCAGCCGGTCAGCCGGTTGGCAACATCACAAGAATAACACTTCCTGGCCGTAAAGGGGTTGTTAAGGTTGTTGTAATCGACTGAACCGCTGTTATACTTGCGAGCAGCAGCAAAAGTGGCCCTGTATGGCGCGTTGGTGATGACCTTCTTAACCTTGGCTAGGCATTGCTTGAGTCCGTCGCCCGACTTGGTGCCGGAGGTGCCATCTCGGATCATTTGTAGGATCTGCTTATTCGGGCAAGGGTTCTTGCCAGCACACGTACCAGAGCCGTTATGAGACTGCATAAGGCCAGGGTTTCTGACGCCATTTGCTGTAGTTGGTGCTCTAACGCAACCGCCAGTTTCTTGCATAATAATGGCGAGAATGAAACGTGACTCAACACCAGATTCCTTGGCGACCTGCTTGATGGCGGTCTTCATGTAGTTGATCTCGTTGTTATTATTGTTGGCACCCCAACCATTCCAACCGCAAGATTGGCGCATCAGCGGGAGGTTAGCACTCCAAAGCTGGTCAAAGCTACCCCACGCTGCCATTTTCGGCCAGTTCTTTCCGTTTCCTTTCCAGAATTTGTACTGGTCGTGGATGGTGGCCATGATAGTAAAATCATCTGTCGATTCAGTCTCGTTGTCAGGCCCGGTGGGGAGAATATCTCCAACGTCTGGTCTAGTAGGCATTCCGTCCGTCCACAAGGGTCGAAGGGCAGCCTCGGGCTGAGAAGGGGTCTCTGTTTCCGTCCCCGTAGCCGCCAGCTGAGGAGCAGGGACGGCGGCGGCAAAGGCAGCCAAAAGAGCCACACTTGGAGCAAGTTTTAGAAGCATGTTGAATTTGAATCAGAGTTTATTGATGAGAGTTAAGGATTTAAGGATGTGGGTGAAGTGAGAGACTAAGATTGTTTGTTCAGATTGCTTGGTTTTTCAAGCTCTACGTAGTTACTCGATCACCTTCTTATAGATTTTTCCACTCATTTTATCTTGAGCACTCTGGGAAAGAACCGAAATAATTATCATCAAGCTCGGAGTGGCAATTTCTGTGAGATCGGGCCATTCTAGTTTCACTCTTGAACTTCAGGTCTGGAGGTCGACTTTGGTAGCAAACATTACCTGAAGTTCTTCCACAATCAAGCCTTAGAAGGCCTAGAACTTGAGTCCTGATCACCTGTCAGGTGGTGAATGAGTTCGCAAACTTCCTTTTTAGGGCATAACAACACTAGGTGAGATCTGACACCTTCCTAGTCATTATGAATTCGTCCTGATGCGGCTTAATAACCCATTGCAGGCACCGCCGAAAGGGTTTTTCCCATTCTAGAGACAGGGGAAATGGCCTTTGCGAGAAGGCAGTGCGCTTGAATTCGAGAAGTTGACGCCTTGGCTGTCAGAACGTTTTGCCTCCTCACGATATTATGCGGACCATTGATGGGAACTTTGGTAGTTAGGGATCGTTTTTGCCACGGGCGGTCCGGCACCCACGGAAAACCTATTATCTTTGGTTTGGCTTGGTGATTTACCATAAGGTGTTCTTCTATTTCCTTTATCCGGCATTCCTTGGGTCGAAAAGAATAGAGACATATGGCATATGGTCTTAAACGACAACTAGTTGATTACAAGATGGTATTCTGGGTTTCATCCGATGATGAATGTAGGTCTACAGCCTCACTTCGGCGGCGCAAAGCCGTGAGACTGCATGGATACTTCTAAAAATATGATCCCCGTCATTCGACCCGTACAAGTAGGTGACAACAAAAGGAACCAAGCCATTCTGTAACATGCCCTGTGAGGCACAAATAACACGTTACTCGTCTCAGTTACCACGTAAAATTTAATCAAACTGACGCTAATTTAATTTACATTTCGGGACCAGGGGTTTATTGTAGCACCACCATTATTCATATTAAATTCTCCCGGCGCTAGGACACACGTATAACATTAAAGACTGATTTAAATCCCCGATTAATACGGCAGATGAACGGCTGTGAAAATTCTGGATCAACAGATCAACACAGTCATCCTTGGATTGAACTTTATACAAGTGATCCATAGAAGAAGAAAAAAAAGAGAAAAATCCATCCTGGTAATAGGTATACTTTAATGTTGAATCCTCTTCAGAAAGATTCGCCTGAAAAGAGTTGCTTTGTTTAAGCATGCTTCGACGGGTTGTATTAAGCTATTTTCCTCATTATTAGTTTTGTTATTTCTCTACCAAGATATCGACATAATCTCATGTTCAAGCTTCGCCATTCCCTTCCACACCCTTCATATATTAATAGGTAGGTACACAATAGTCTTTCCAGGAGATATTCCGACGGCTGTCTTACTTTAAATGAGTTATGAGTCCCATCGTTAGCTGAATATAGTGCTATATACCTCTAAAGATTCACACTGTTCTTGGAGAGAAAAGAGCTGATCCGATCGCCCAGTCTTGCACGGGCTCACATGAATCTTCGAGTGGCATATCTAGACAGCTAGTGTAGTGTATGCAGCCATGTTCGCCAGCCATTGTTTTAATTGGAGCTTTACATTTTCCAACACAAGATACCGCTCTTAACATGGATCATAGGCTACTGTGACCCCGGCTGAATAGATCCTTATTCCCTCAACCATCACCGACGTCACTTGCGGGTAGGTAATCATCATCGGCTCGGGAAGTGGATCAAAGGGACCGGAACTCGCTTGGCCAAGAATTTTTGAGGATGCTCATTGTTGACAAGGAACCCCCACCAGGCTAGCCAACGTTCACCTACTTCCTTTAAGGGCTTAATATTCCCCTGGGTCTCCGAAAACAAGAATCTATTCTATCTACACCTGCGAGTCTTGCCTATCACTTCAATATTCTGTCATATCTAGGGTGCGTTAGTCCCGAAAATATGGCAGCTGACTCTCGAAACGTCGTGCAGCTCATTGCTGACGACTTGGGCTTGATGCTGGGCTGTTACGGCTTAACTGCCATCCGGACTCCCAATATCGACAGACTCGCTTCCCAAGGTACCAAGTTCACCAATGCATTTGCCAGTACCGCGTCTTGTAGTGGCAGCCGATCAACTATCTACACGGGGCTTCACACTCACCAAAACGGCCAGTATGGCTTGAACCACGGATGGAACCATTTTCAAACACATGACCACATTGAGACCGTCCCCCAGATATTCAACTCTCTGGGCTATCTGACGGGAATCATCGGCAAGGTCCATGTTGGGCCTCGTAGCGTCTATCCCTGGGAGTGGTACGCGCCGGGCGAAACTCGCGATGTTAGGGAAATCGCTCGCCAGACCGGGGAATTTTTTAACGCAGCCAAGAATTCCAATCGTCCATTCCATCTGACTATTGGGTTTCGAGACCCTCACAGAGACTCGACCAGAGGAGGGTTCGGGAACCAAGATGATGACATTCGCGACCTTCCACTCCCAGACTACAAGCCGAAGGATGTGGACATTCCGTCTTTTCTGAGCGATATCCCTGAGCTGAGGACCGAACTAGTGGAATACTACAAGGCAATCACCCGTATGGACATTGGCGTTGGCTTGATAATGGATGAATTGGAAAAGCGAGGCCTGCATCATAACACACTCGTCATATTTGTTAGCGACAACGGTTCGCCGTTTGTGAATTCTAAGACAACCCTCTACGATGCTGGGGTTCGTCTACCGCTCATTGTTCGTTGTCCAAGAGAGGGAAATGAGGCCGGCGCCGTCAATCCAAACATGGTTTCATTCCTGGATATTGTCCCTACCTGCATTGGCTGGGCAGGCAAAACTGACGCCGAAATTGCGACAAGCAATACAGGGAAATCTCCTCAAAGATTGGGCAGATCCTTCCTCCAAATTTTACACGCAACTGAAATGTTGCCGAGTGAGGAATGGACCCAGCATGTCTTCGGCTCGCACACCTTTCACGAGATCCAAAACTATTGGCCCACAAGATTTATGCGTACGAAGAGATTCAAGTATCATCGCAATATAGCATGGAAGCTGGACTTCCCGTTCGGCACTGACATTTATGGAAGCCTCAGTTGGGAGGGAATTCGAAACAGTGTCCCAGTACCTGACGATGAATCCGATACTCCAGAGGTGATGATCGGAAGGCGTCGACTGGTGAGCTACCTTTATCGCGGCCCCGAAGAGTTATTTGACCTAGAGGCGGACTCTGAGGAAATAAATAACCTTGCAAATAACCCAGAGTATAAAGACCAATTGCTACGTATGCGGAAGCAGACGGAGGAGTGGCAATACCTTACCGACGATGTGTGGCTCTTCAAGGATGGGGTCAGCGCCATAGTGAGCCAGGGATATCAAAGCCAAGGACTGAAGCTGCCTGATAGATTTGATTTTGATATCAGGAAGCCTGGAAATCGAGACGGTAACCACTGGGCACCAACCACAGTAAAGACGGCTTCAGAGGGAACTACCAAAATGGGCTAGTTTCCATAGATGCTGCAACATTTGTTATAGAGTCAGTACCTGGATCCTCAGTAATCTGATTTTCCCCGGTCGGGACAGGATACTTCAGGTCATTACGTGACAAAATATGTTTTCACGTTCATGTATTTGTGACCTTTCCTTAACTGATCGTGCTAGGTCTAAAAAGTCATTGTCATACACTCAGTAGCACATGAGCATGAGATGTTTTCCCTCCTGCTCTATCAAGTAATTATCGATGTGGCTAACCCATTTTGCAGAGGTCAAGAACTCGTTATGGGAGCGGAGAATAAGCCCCAGATATCTGGTCTGGAGCCACGGATCTCGGCCGAGTCATGCTCTAGCTTCGCCTCGAGCAACACGGAATGACCGACCGGAACTCGCTAATTAATGAAGATATTTTCACTCTCTCTAATAGAAGACCTGTGGGGAATGATTGCCAACAGCAATTACTCACCTGAATATACGCGCTTTAAGTTGTTGGAGTACGTGCCCCAACTCGCTCGAGTGCGAGATCCGGTTGTGGTCACTGACAAGAAGCTTCCCCTTCTCCAAAGTAGACTGAGCCCACGTGGAGCAGCCCCATGGGGATACTCTAGTTAACCCTCGTTCTTGAAATATTTTCCCATTAACCTTGCCTTGGGGGTCTTTCTATAAGAGACAAGAATCCCCTGGCTTGGAGAACTAACTTTTTTTGCAGCATCATTCGACATTTCGTGCTTCGGACACTTCCACTCACTCTAAGAGCTCCCACGTGTCTGACAAAATTCCAAGCCTTGCACTTCTTGCGTTCAGCATGGGGTTTATGAGCGGCAAAACACGATTCTTCAATCGTCGTTTAGCCATTGCTGTGTCCCTTATTGCCCTTTCTTCTTTCAACTATGGGTTCGATAACCAGGCCTTTGCTACTACCCAGGCAATGGATGCGTTCGACAAGCGATTCGGAGAATACGACCCCGTAAAGAAGATATACTACCTCCCCCCGACATGGCTGGCTCTGTTCAATTCGCTCAACTACATCGGTTTTGCCGCAGGCGTCATAATTGGGTCGTTTGTCTCGGCTCGATGGGGACGTCGGATGTGCATGTTCATAATGAGCATTTATGCCCTTGGAACCGCGACCATTGCCGTTACGAGCACCAACAAGCACCACGTCATGGCGGCCCGTGTCCTCAACTACATATACGTCGGGATGGAGCTGGCAGTGGTGCCTGCCTATCAATCAGAGATTGTTCCCGCCCCGGTCCGAGGTTTCGTCGTGGGCACATACCAGCTTGCTCTGATCTTGGGTGGCCTAGTAATCAACTGCGTTTGCCTTGGGACCAGCACGCTTTCTGGGGATGAGTCATGGAGGATTCCTCTTGGCCTCTTCTATGTCATCCCTGCCATCATTTCGACATGCATATGGTTCCTGCCCGAGTCTCCTCGCTGGCTGCTCTCAAAGGGTAGAGTCGATGAGGCACGTGCCAGCCTAGCCCAGTATCGAAGCGGCTCCTTCACTGAGGAGGAAATCGACAGGGAGTTTCAGGAGACACAATTTCAGCTCGAAGTGGCAAGCGAGAAGGGGCGATTCCTCGACATCTTTGCGTCTAAGAACCTGAAGCGTACATTCCTTGTTGTTGGTATCAACTTCTTCCAGCAGGCAACTGGCCAGCAATTTGCCAGTCAATACGGAGGGATTTATGTGAAGCAGCTAGGGACTATCAACCCTTTTGTCTTCACCCTCTTGGTTGCGGTCGTCAATGCCACCGCCATTGCGATTTCTCTTTTGACAAATGATAAGATCGGACGTCGCAAGCCTCTTTTGCTAAGTGCAACCATAATGTGTACTGCATTGATGATCATGGGCGGTCTGGGAACGCAGGACGTAATTTCCAAGTCTACCAAGATTGCAATTGTCAGCATGCTTTGTTTTATGACTTTTGGTTTCTCACTTGGTCTGGCTCCGCTCACATATGTCGTTGCGACCGAGATTCCTGCTCTTGGACTTCGGGATGCGACTCTCCGGCTCGGTTTTTGCGTTAATGTTCTTTTCAAGTGAGTATTTCTCAAACTTTGCAACCTTCCATGTGGATATCTCTTGCTAATGGCTCTCTGTGATTAAGCTTCGTGTCAAACTTCATCTTGCCATATCTTCTAGCTGCCCTGGGCTCTAAGACAGGATTCGTATTTGGCTCAGTTGCATTCCTGGGAGTTCTTTTTATCTACTTTTGTGTTCCCGAGTGCAAGGGCAAAACATTAGAACAGGTTGACCGGATGTTCCAAGAGGGAGTAGCACTACGGAAGTTTGGTGGTTTTGAGGCTGAGAACCTCGGCAACATTTCGCAGAAGAATGAAGATGATGTTGTGGTGGCGCAAATCGAAGTCGGGGGCGAAAAGAGGTAGCTTCCAATCTGAAAGCGTAGCAGAAAAACTAATCGTCACTATGTTCTGCGAGAAGCTGTCGGCAGTATCATTACATATCTAATCAGGGTCAAGCGACCATGTTGCAATATTTGATGTAAAGATTCATTTCATTAGGCTATATCTTCGTATCGGCCTGCCTGCAGAGATGCGAAATACATTGTATTAATCCATATTAAAATACTGACTGACAATACAAATACAGTAGGACTATACAAAGTGCCTATCTATGATTAGAAAATTACCACACGCAATACGTTACCGTAACTTGGGAATGTTACTTTTGTGCTCGCTGCCAACCACAGTCTAGGAAGACTCAACAACTGACCGGTAAGCATTTTACCATTGGCTTTAGCTCTCAGAACGTTTGTTTTATTGAGATGATAACAGTAAGTGAGGGAGCTATACATAGCTGCTGAAAAATAGAAGGGGACTTCCCAAATACCAAGACTTCAACAACTTGACACCATACCCAACATCACAACAGGTCAAACTTCAGCCTTTTCTCCCGGCTACGATGGATTCAGATAATAACACTGTGGGCTAATGATTGTCCCTACATCCGTGTATGCATCCCAAGTATGTCGAATTCCGGCCCATAGTTGTCTGCGAAGTGTCCCGCAAACGGATCCCAGGGCCCTAGGCCTGGATCTAATGGCTCAGACTCCAACTCAAATTCATTAAATGTAGATCTCATATTGGCTGTAGTATCATATATGGAATCTTCATTATGTTGCGATCCAGTGATTGGAGCGTCGTCTCTCAAGATCAACGTATGGCTTCCCCCTGTGATGTCGTTACTGCCCCATGATTGCATTGATAATTCTTGTTGATTATTGAAACCAGAATCCTGATGGGGAGGGTCACTCCCCTCATCTGATTCAGACTCACGCGGTATCACAGATCCCCTTGAGATCAAGTGGTACTTGTCCTTTTGAGTCTCCTTTCGCTGGTGAAGAGAAGGGTTCGTCGGTTGTGTTAGTCCCAATGTGCGGATGACTCTCCCAATTTCGCGAAGGCACTCTTTCATTCTAGGAAACTTTCCTCGCAGCTCTGGATATACCACGTCCGATGCCCCCTGGAGCTTCTCCCTAATATCGTTAATGTCCCCAAAAGAATTATTTGGCAGAAGCAGATGCTGAAGGTTGTCAATTATTTGAGAAGCCTGGTAGAGTGACACTGCAAAATATATGTCTTTTACTGGCTCATTCTCACACTTTTTGAAGAACTCGGACCAGAAATCGAAAAGTTGGACAATTCGAGTAAGGACACTGTGTTGGCAATATGACACATATTCGTCAGGCGTATCAGTTATCACGTCTCGCGAGACCGACTCGCGGATCCCTGGAACCAGGAATCTGTATAGATCGATGTAGCACTGTAGCCAGACTGTATGAAGACGGATGTAGCCTGAAGAATCTCGAGATTGGGCCATGAGCGATATCCTGCCCGAGTTGAGCTGAATGTCTGCGGGGAGTGACTCCCCAAATATCGTCAGCTCTTTCTCCAGCGCGGAGAGCTCACTCTTGCTCTGTATGGGACACGCTCCTTCTCGACAGATCCTCTTCGTATATCTTCTCGTGATTAGTTCCCTTTATTGCTAATTTGAACTGTGAGTTCCAGGCTCACCTCAATATTCGGTCACGAGATGCATAAATTCGAAGAATGTATGAATACAGATCCATGTCCAAGTGACCTGAGTTTTCTGACTCTTTGTGAAATAGATATTGCGCTCGAGACGGCATGCCACGCTCGAAACTACGATCCTCGGAAGGGAGGCGGAGATGAAGCATTCTACCGACCGGACAGACTTCCAAATCTTCCAGGCCGCCGGAGAAAATACGATCAAAAAGGTAAATGTGCCACATTAATCTTCTTCCAGACTCTTGGGCGATCGGATTGAGTGCGCTACGCTCGTGATTCAGCTTCAGTGTAAATCCCAGCCTAGCAGCTACAGCCAGAAGATTCCACGCCTCGATCGTGTCGCCATTCTCGTAGTGATAGTGAATGATGAGAACAAGTGCCTGGAGTCGTGAAAGTGACAGGGTTCCAAGACGCGACAAAACTACTGCCTGGGCATCGCGGAACCACGATGCAACTCGTTCACGATCTCCGGCTTTGCAGTTCCCTCCACCAAGGCCTGTGGCGCACATGGTCTTGACGAGTACATGGTCAAGTCCACCTCTTTTCCATTCAGCCATGATTGTTGGGGCATGCAGGAAAGTACATTTTGTCGCATCTTTTGAGTCGAAGAACGCTTGCAGGAGAGCCTTCTCCCCTTCATCTCTCGCTCGGAGTTGAATAGGAGGGTCTATTGAGGGGCCTGCATCGTGTATGGTCGGTACACTGGTAACAGGGGTGGGTATGCCGCTCTCTGTATTTATACTTGGCCGGTCATCAAAAACCTGGGCTGATGACTGGGTTCGGGAACTGTGTTCAGTTTGCATCCGAGGAACGCACTCAATGTTCCGAGAAGTGCACCGGGAACAAGGGGTCTCTCCAGAGCATTTCGCTTTAACAGCACGGCAAGGGACACACGCGCAGCGAATCCTACGCCTCTTGATCCCAGCTTCTGTAAGTTGTGTAGCATCGGCGGGCGGATCTTGATCTGCTTCATCCAAAGAGCCTCGGTAGGAACAGGGCAGGGAAAGACGCGAGCAAGGACCACAGCAGTTGCCGAAGCGATCGCATTTCACTTTCCTGGCCCGGCATTGTTGACAGGAATACCGGACATCCAATGGTGCATTTCGCAGCCGGATCTCGTCCGCAGCGGACATGATATGACTCTTAGCTGAAGCGATGGACCTCGAAAGAACGGAGACAGCGAGCGTGGCATGGGATGTCGCTCATATGTGCGCCGTTTTCCGGCTCGGCAGCGACATCCGAATAACATATTGCTTCCTGATTGGGTCCAATCAGTACGAGATCCGGGCCTCGTCTGCGAGCCGATGCCAGTGTCCCACATTTTCCCTCACGACTACGAGACTAGTGGCCAAACAATGGGGGCATATGAAAGTGCATAGGGATCCTAATCTACTATATATCAGTTCTTTTAGCCCGTAGAAACATAGTGAAAGATATGACGCCTACAATGGAAGAAAAAGGACCAAGGAGGTTGCGCAGACCATATGGACGAATAAAGGTGTTTGATTCGTAAAATATATCAAACGGCTCCGTATCAGGTGTCTGGAGAAAAGACTTACAGCTGGCCCGTTGCAGATGAAGTGCCAACTGCGAAAGTATTGGCTCTCTTGCCCACAGCCACACGCTACAACGTCTAAATTTGAAGAACAAGGCTTGCACATTAGGTAGCTAAATCTGTCAATAGACTGCTTAATAAAACACATCAGTTTCACATAGTAGTTTCATCGGAGAGGTCCCCCCCTGTATCATGAAGGTTTACAGAGCTTTTCTTCTGCATGGCTACAGCTCGTATTCACCCTTCGTATTCTCTGTATTGAGATGTCTCATCTGGCATCTTCTCCTGTTGTGTTTTCCTTTTTACTTAAACTCTCACCACGAAGAATTATATCGCACATCAGGTCTTTTTCGAAGAGGAGAAATGCTCGGGCTTTCCAAGATTGTGATTAGCTTTACATGTTGGCGAGAGATGGGAAGTTGGAAGTTGGAAGTGATCATCTCAGTAATTTTAATTTAGAGAGGCAATAAGGGTGGGTTCTTGTTAGACATGACGTGACAAGATGACATTTCTCAAATCCCCAAGATACTCCATAAGGCATTGGGACTACGATCCTTGCCGCTTTTACCCATGAAAATCACTTTTCAAAGATACCAACAAGTTGCTCTACTAATACAAGAAGGGAAGGTATTGGAAGTTGATAAAAATCTCAGAGTTGCTCAGAGATCATATGCCAAACTTCCTACATTCAGCCACTGCCTATCTACTAAGCATTTGAGTAATGAGAATCTCTCTTCAATAGTGGCCCCCAAATGTAACACCGCCACTTACATCAACTGTTACACCCGAGGTGTTGAATTATCATGCACATGCAAGCTGACAAGAAAGTTCGGGCTCTCCGTCGAACTTTTGCAAACAAAGCCCAACGCTCCAATCCATGTGTGCGTATTGGCTTGGACCCGGATGCTCCCTTCCTGTTTAGAGAGACCAAGCCCAGCTGAAAAGTGCTGTGTGATGTGTTGGTTTTGGATACCACCGTGGGTCATCGAAGAGTCCCGGCTAAGTTGTGACAACTGATTGGCTGCACAGCCCCCAGTTAGCTTTAGCTTATGCGATCTGCAGGATCAAGGCAAGCTGAATGTCCAAGATGGGCCGGCCGGGCCGTTGAAGTATTGAATAGATGCCTTACCCTAAGAAGCAGTCGGAGTCCACTCACAACCCTGTCAGCGGCGCAAGCTTGGTAATGACTACTGATTTGCCGATGTTCGAGGCGCTCTTCTGCCTTGTCCTTGGTTGCCAATAGTGGAAATATCTTCACTAGATCTCACAATCCCCACCAATAGTCTCTTTTGTATCCACGCTACTCTTATCGTGCAACGGAAGGAGGTACGAATCCAAGTATATAAGATGCGTTGATTTTCTTCTTCAATATTATGCTGTTCACTCAACTTCATTCTATCCAGCCTTTAACAATTCCTTCTTTATAACCCTGCTTTAACCCTGCTTTCTTATCCACAACAATGGATTATCAGCCAACTTGGAGCGGCTGTGCGCTGGACAAGGTGTGCTCGCCTATACACCCACTGAATAAATCGCTTCCAGATAAATTCAGACCCGATAGCCCAACCCAGTCTTGGAGTCAAGACTATCAAGAACCCAAGACTGGATATGTATCCCCTTCCTTCTCCAACAACTACAAAGAGGCACGACGGTTGGCAGGTGACGGTAGCCTGAAGACTTTGATTCAGTTAAGAGATGTCTCCTCAACATATATCAAGTCACTATCCACCTCCATGGGGGCTTCAGAACTATCATCAAACAAGAGCCTAGTCAAGCTCCGCTTATCAGATGACCTTAAACGCTGGAAGGGCGAGCAGCATCAATTGGGTAGGATCCTGCCTGCCAAGGGAACAGGTCTCAAGCGGGCTTCTGATGAGGTCCTTGAGATCCTCGGGGCTTCCAAGTGGCCTGAACCACTCATCACGAGGTGTGCTCTGTGGGGTAGCGTCTTCTTCAACATGTGCATTGGCGCGTATGACGCCCCGTCCATGTTCTCAAACGCTGTTACCGACATGGCATTCTTTCGTGAGCATGGCTACCACCACGTCTTCCCTGAGTTTGACAGCCTATTCAACAGCGCCATGTATGATCAGCATGCTCTCCAAACACCTGGAGGTACAGAACGCCGGGCAGCAGTCGCCATCGGCGTCCAGTACATCAACGACAAGATCGTTTTTGAGGAAGAAAATCAAGCCAATCTGGAGGGGCTCTCGGCGAAGATGAACCGGCAAACAATGCAGACCGTTTCACTATTCGAGAGTAGCCTCCTTGGCTTGGTTAGCGAGGCGATCTTTCGTGGCTCCGACCCTGCAGCAGTCATGAATGACATGGTCCTGTCCTGCCCAGCCACCGACGTTGTCGACGTGGGCTCTGATCTGGTCAACTCCGAGGTCATGAACTCTTTCCTGAATACCGCCGACATTTACGAGGCCGGCATCGTGACTGAAGAAGCGCTAAGGCGAGTGTACAATGCATACGCACACGCTGGCGCCCGGACCTTGGCTGAGAGATGGTGGGAGCCCACTGCCCAGATGTTAGCGCTTTTGTATCAGTGGCATATCGTAAACCACAGGCACAACTTCTTACGGCGCGCTGTATTAGGGTACTGCAAAGTACAGCCCGAGCTATCTAACCAACGCGAAGCAGACATGGACGAAGCGTTTAACGAGAACCTTCACACAACTGGCTTCAGCCGTCCCTTGAAGGACGCCTGCAACGGGGCAGACACGTGCGACACAGTCTCGCATTTCCTTGAACACAGCAAGAACCCATCTTTGATTCGCCACCTGTGGCAGTGCTTGGTGACTGATCCCCTGGAGTACGTGAGGAAGGGGGAGGTTGACGGGTCCCGTGAAGCCGAGCTAGAAGAGGCCCTGCAGCTTGCCCTGGCCAGGACCTACACAGAAGGCTTCACTCTGGAGCTCTGCTGGATCATGGCACATGCCGGACACCATGCTTGGCAGATTAACCGGATGTACGAGGCAGCCATGTTTGGCAGTCTCCTTGACAGCGAGGCCCTGGCGGGCAAATTAGATAGAGCCGAGGCCTAGACATTATTTATGATTTCCTTTCTTCAGTAGAATATTCTCCTTGCACAATTAGATTCAATAAAGAGATGTTGATCGTCGCGCTCTTGATAAGTTTAGTGTTATTAACGAGAATATGTATTTATAGGGGTAACTCGTTAAGCTGAAATCGCTCAGTTCCCTGTTCGCGTTGGTGCCCAACATGAGGACTCCTTATCTACCTACTCAAAGTCTTCCCGGCATCAAAGGCTTATTTGTGTTTCATCGAGCACATCATGGCCAGCAACGGCCCAACATCAAACCAGTTAGTATGCCAAGCGTGTCGTGGCACGGTATTCTCAACCAAGGCATGGCAATCCATAATGGTGGACAGCGAAGCTTCCGATAACCCAAAGGGGGGCGGTTACACATACACTGTGGCCTGGTCAGCGATCAAGAATGCCGCCGGAGTATGCAATTGGTGCAGACTACTACCGAAGCGACAAGTTGAGGGTGCGGCACAGGTAACCGTCAGATATTACAAAGACAATGGATACACACCAGTAGGAGACAAGCTTCTCACGGTCGTTGTGAAAGACTTGAAAGACGGCAGCACGTTCATGACTGATGAACTGCTTTTATATACAACGAGAGGTACGCGTTTCTGTTGAATCTCCTAGGGGATTTCTAATAAAATTGAACAGATGATGAGGCCGCAAGCATGATCAAGGCTCGGGACCGTGTCACGCATCTTTGGACAGAGGAAGCGTTTAGCATGGCAAAGGCATGTATCGACAATTGTGTCCGAGAACACCGAGCCAGCTGCCCTCCTCTCCAGAACATGTCCATCTTGCCCGATAGGGTCATTGACTGCGCCGATACCAGCAACCCCAAAATTGTTCTTACTGACGGGCAAACCTACGGACCATATATTACATTGAGCTACGTTTGGGGCGGGCCGCAGCCCATGTTGACGACAAATAATGTCGGCAAGTACACAACGGATGGCTTCAAAATAACGGAATTCCCTCAGTCAATCCAAGATGCTGTCACTGCTACCAACAAGATCGGTCAGCGCTACCTGTGGATTGATGCGCTATGTATCCTTCAAGACTCGCCCGACGACAAGACTGTCCAACTCGGAAAGATGCACGCCATCTACAAGAACTCGTACATCACCATCAACGCTGCTAGCGCAAGTAGTACGCATGAGGGATTCCTACATCAACCGCGGCCTCAAAGGGAACCTCGTACTGTACTCCCGTTCCCCTGCGCGAATGGCAAGACCGGCACCATGTATGTCGCATATGACATCCTCTCTAGGAAAAAGGATGGGCCGGAGCAGACATACTGGGACGAACTTGAACCCATCACCAATAGGGGCTGGTGTTACCAGGAAAAGATACTCCCCGCAAGAAGTCTAGTGTTTGCATCCGACACGCTCAAGTACTATTGCCAGACGGAAACGGTAAACATCGGCGGAGCGTTATGCGAGGAGAGCACGGGGATGCGTCTGCCGCGCGGAGCATATCTCTCTGACTCGGCAGATCATCAGCTTGATGCGGTTCAGCTCCGTCAGTCCTGGCTCGCGGCTCTGTTTCAGTACACTATGCGCAGTGTCACGGTCCCCTCTGACAGACTGCCGGCCTTTGCTGCCGTCGCAGAGCTTTTCAGCATCCTGAATCAGGATCAGTACCTTGCCGGCCTGTGGCGAAAGACGCTACTACTTGACTTGCTCTGGAAAGCCGATGACAAGTGTGACAGACCAAAGACTTACAGAGCGCCATCTTGGTCATGGGCGTCGGTGGATGGACTAGTCAGTGGTGAGTGGCGATTGGACGAATTAGCCAAGCCGGGCAATAAAAGTGATGCTGAGGCTCTGAGGCTTGCAACGGTCGTCGATTGTCAAGTTGCAGTTGCGAGTTCAGTAGTGCCTTTTGGCGAGGTCACGGGAGGACTATTAACTTTGAGGGGATTGCTATTTAGAGTCCATTTGGATGAATCATCTGGGGAGAAAAGGCTCACTTTTGAGTCTAGTGGCAATCCCAGAGATGCTGGAGCTATATGGATGAAAGCTGACACGACTGAGAGTTGTAGTGATGAGGTTTATGCCGTCCCTCTCATGTGGAATATTCGTGGGTCATCCATGTTTGGGTTGATCATAGTCCGAGACAGCGGCATGGACTTGTGGCGAAGAATCGGTAGATTTTCAGGGAAAGGTCGTTCAATGGATCTGGCTTGGATAGATGCTATCCCAGGGCAGGAGATTCAGATTGTGTGATGTAGCCTTCTCGACAGCGTCAGCAAGCACAAGTAAAAAGGACAATAAAGCAGTGTTTATAATTAAAGCATGTCTCAAATCTGCCGGACAATCTGTTTTTGCTTTCTGTGATCTATCATAAATTACGAGTGACAGCTCTCTTTCTGATTAATCTCCACAGGATATGCAAGTTACTATCAACGACCAAATTGGAAGCATTGTGCGTTTCCTTCGGTGCAACTACTGATATATCTTGCGAGTGATTCCGTAGTTAAGTTTGAATAAAGATGGTCTTTCTCATGTGAGATGGATGGTTGGTGATGTCTCGAAGAAACATGTGACTTTATCTCGCTATGAACCCCTGCTTTCTTGAGCTCGCTATCTAGATCATCTTCTATCACATTCGGTATCGCCTCGGGACTAAGTGTATATTTATTATCTAATTCCTCAAGTATAATACATCGGATACACAGACAGGTGATGTCCTCAAACAACATTTTACTTCTAGGGTGAGTTCTGAGGCTGGGTTGGGAGCTCAACAAAACGCCTTGGGGCCGATAATTCAAATCTTTCACCGTCGTTTATCAGCTCCGGGGGATATTTAGCCATTGTCGATGAATATGGTGACTGATCATATGCCGGTGAGTATTCCATTTGGGAGTGCTGAGACCGTGGTGAGTGTTTCTTCTTCCGAAGTAGGAAGAAGAGGAGTGCGGCGATAGCTGCAATCCCAGCTACTCCGCCAACAACAGCCCCAGCAATAGCCCCGGCTGAGAGCGGCATGGTCTTGTCTTGGTCAGGCTCAGACGAGGTGTTGTTGCTTCCTGTTTCTTTCTCGGAAAATAAATCTTTAACTCCCTCCGAAAATGCTACTTTGGCCAAGTTCCTATTGTTTGATTCCTGTCAGCAAATCGATATGATCCTCATTCCTGCACTAACTGCATCGGAGATTATAGAAACCTACCCTGCCCGATACCATTTGGTTACGACTTCAGGAGTCTCATACTGACCAGCGTCAGGCGTGTATTTAGTCTTCCATTCCAACGCAGTCATGTCAAAAATTCCCAGTCCTTGCGAATTCATATCAGTGGTAGAGTCGTTTCCCGAGAACTTGGCCCCGCCTACAACAATCATATTGCGGTTGCCAGCGGCTACGCATCCCATCTCGATGCGCGATTGCTCGCTGGTTGCCCCTGTGTTTACCCAATTGAAGCCAGGGAGGGATAGAATATAGACATCACTGTTTTTATTCCCTTCACTTGCACCACCGTAAACGAAACTTAGTTGCTGTTAGCACAATCTTGAGCATCACGACACCACTCATCCCATGAAGGGTCGACACTTACATTTCAGACGAGTTGCTTCCGGTGACTCCAACTGCACAGTGGCCGATACGCGGCGTGGGGACCTGTCCTGTTGTCTTCTGCTTGTACCACTTCAGGGTGACGGGGTCGAGGAAATGTACAGTCTCAAGCGAGATCTCCTCGCTTCCTTTTGGCACCGTCACCCCCTGGCCGCCCAAGAGCATTATGATACCATTGGGGCCTACTCCGGGGAGGTATGTCGCGGTGGCATATACAAGCGTTCCCCTGGGGGAAAAGGGGGCATCCGTGTGGTTGGTCCATATCTTTGTGGTGAAGTTGAAGGACACAAAGCCAGGAATATTGAGCTTGGAAAGGCCGTCGTGAGTCTCCGGTGTTCCCTGGCCCCCAAACCAGAAGCCTGCATCTTTGGAGCTGGTGAACGCACCAGCTTCTGAGCGTATGATTGCATTGAAAGAGGGGTCTGCCTCCTCGGTAGCCCAACTACCTCCACCATTCTTGTTGGCAGTAAACTTCCAAAACTTCAGGGGTGGAGGGTCGCTAATGAAGAAATACCGCCCTCCCCATATATAAAATGCTCCGGCTGCATTATCGACGAACATGGCGTGTTTCCATAGGGATGGGATGTTATTCGAGCTCTTGTCAGAGCTCCGGAAAGATGCCTCCTGGGGAAGCCAAGGGGTGGTGAGATCGAGCGAAAGCGTGTTTTTTACTTTAGATAGGCCCAGTTAACGACGAAAGCTACAAATTGATACATATGAGTAATAGTCACCTGGCCATGCGTTGCTGACGCCTTTCTCAGAGACGATTCCGCCATCCAGATACACCTGGCCATTTAGTACACCAACTGCAAACCCATTAGTGACTGAGAGGAGTTGACGACAAGATCTGGGGAAGGAAGGCTCCCCATAGTGGCTTACCTCTAGAATTCACTCGTCTTTCGAAGTTAGTGGGTAGAGGAACGTCGCTTGCGAGGCATCTCGACAGAAGCAGTGCTATCAGCAGTATCAAAAGGCGTTGGGATGCCATGATAGACGACGCACCAGCTGGTTGAGAATACAAATATTGACGCTTGTCAGCCCGTCCAACTCGGGTACGCAAGGTTCATCAGTATTTATGGTTTTTTTAGGGTTAAGTAAGTAAGGCAGACATCGAATGGGGGCCGGGCGTATGCTCAGGCACTCGCCTGAAACAACCATCCAAAGTACCATCACCACATCATGCCCCATCCCTCATGCAGCGCAGACACCACGGGAAACAAGTTAGCCAGACACTTCTTGCAAACGCTCTCTACCCGCATAACATAACATCTTTCTCCATCAGTCGACCCAGCCTTTAGTTCAGCTATGTTTGTTCAAAATCAGCCCACAAACTCATGGCTGACCTTGGATATAATTCTGAATAAAGCCATAGACCGCCCCAATGTCAGATCTTGGCTGCATATGCATATTGTATTCAGCTCAAGGCTGTGAGCACGAAAGATCCAAGAAGACAATTTAACCCCTGTTTAATAATGCGACTCTGACACGTTTAGCAAAGACTTCGTTTTCGGACCAACCACTGCCGTGAATGAAACCACGCCACAACAAGGGTGACAAATGGATTTTCAGCCCTACCCAACTCATTAACATGAATAATAATTACTAGTGAGACTAATTTCAATGAAGACTTCAACTCCGCCACTGCTGTAGGTTCAAGTACTTGGCAGCTTACAGTGGGACTGCTTGTGGCATTTGTTATTAAAAATAGCGAGTATGGCACCAAAACCAATATGTCAATCAATTTCAGGGAGTAAATGAAGTTACAGTCCAAAGGACTTGACTGAATAAGATCCCGACGATAATGCAAACACCAGTAAGCCTCGAGTGTTGATACACAGTTCTAAGTATAGGGTAGTTAGACGCAGCAATTGCGTAGCCCCACCAAATGAGGCACTGAAATGTTGCCCCGCGTCGCCCCTCAACAACATAGACGCGCTCCTCAAGGCTTCCCAAAAAAAGACTTCAATCTTTCTGCCAGGGTCGAGTCCTTCCAACAGTCAGCTTCGCACCGCCCGTGCACGTCCGCTGCAGCAATGGTCTTCACAATGCACTCCCACTCCGGGCAGTTCTGCCCGGGCCACGCCAAGGACCAGCTCGAGGACATCGTCAAGCATGCCATCTCCATCGGCTACACCACCATGGCCCTGACCGAGCACATGCCGCGCTACGAAGAGCAGGATCTCTACCCCGAAGAGGTCCGCCGCCCTGCCACGCTCCTCCTGCCCACCCGTCTGCCTGCCCAATCGATCCCCCGACTGACTCTAGGGCTGGTCCCCCTCCCGCAGAACAGGTCGACGATCCCAACGCCCTCGCCGTCCTCCCGCCTCGCCACGAAGCCTACCTCGTCGAGGCCCAGCGCCTCCAGGCCCTCTACGCCCCGCAAATCCACATCCTCATCGGTTTCGAGGGCGAGTTCATTCGCCCGGCCTTCACCGCGTACGTCCAGAACCTGACGACCCCCGCCGTCATCGACTTCTTCATCGGCTCCGTCCACCACGTCCACAGCACCCCTATCGACTTCGACCATAAGTACTACGCCGCTGCCGTCGCCGCTGCGTCCCCGCCTACCGAGGAGCAGCTGTACGAGGACTACTACGACCTGCAGCACGAGATGCTCAGGTCGCTGCGGCCGCGCGTCGTGGGCCACTTCGACCTCATCCGCCTGATGAGCGAGCAGCCGGGGAGGGACGTTAGGAGCTGGCCGGGCGTCTGGGCCAAGATCGTGAGGAACCTGAAGCTGGCCAAGGAGGTTGGCGCGTGGTTGGAGTGTAACAGCTCCGCGCTGAGGAAGGGCCTGGACGAGCCGTACCCTTGCCGGCCGATTGCTGAGGTATGGCCCATCTTGTTGGCGCCTTTTCCATTCTATTTCTTGTTGGGATTGATGGCTAATTGACGTTCGTGTAGGAATGGATCAAGATAGGTGGGAAGTTCACCATGTCTGACGACAGCCACGGCATCGCACAAGTAGCGACAAATTACTCCCGCGCGCTCACGTACCTAAACAGCCTCGACGTCAAGGAAGTCTGGACGCTCCGCCGAGCACCTCACCCCGGCACCAGCGGCGACGCAAAGAGCAAGTTGGAGGACGTCAGTGTTCCGCTGACTGCGTTCCAGCAAGCTTTCCCGTTCTCATAGAAGAGAGTTAAATGGTATAGAATCGTGAAAAAATAGAATGAAGAAAGAAAGGAAAGAAAGGAGAGGAACGAATGCGGCGTACTGGCTTAGCTCTACACTCTACACTTTTCGAAACAGGTTGGTCTTTTCTATCTCGCTGGTGATTCACTTCCCCGGGATCGTAGAATATCGGCCTCTTATCACCAATTGCCCAGAATTCTCCAGGGCTAGGCGCGCCTCATCGTTAGCAATGGGCTTGCGATAGCTAATCTGTAATTGTAAACTGTAGAGTGATGTCGTATTGGAAGCTGCATCATACAACTGTTCTGCTGCAAAGAACACTTCTTGCACATAAGTGATTGGATCCCAAAAATAAAAATCATCTATTTCACTGAAACACGAACGGAAAATTAATTATCTGACACCTGTAAAAAATAGACTTCAAAGGCAAAACGAAGACAAGATCGAACCAGAACAATTGCGCGGCTGTCCGACAAAAATAAACACGACATGCGCCCCTAGGTAAAACAGAAAGGGTATCACGCGAGCAGAGCGAGCCTGGCCGCACTCGAAGAACGAATGAGAAGCAAACCCATAAACTCCTTCCAACAAAACCTCAGCGCCCAAAAACGAGTGTAAAATGTGAAATAGCCCCAGCAAGTCAGATATGAGGGGGGGAATAAACAGTGACGACGAAAATGACAAACATGTAGATCAGAAAAACCCTTGTTTCTCAGGTATCGCTCCATAATCTATCATGGACAGTTGGCAGAAAGTACCTAAGAAGCCTCTTGGTTGATCGGGGTCAGGGAGAGATCGTCAAGAAGCGATTTACCCACTTCCATGCTTTCCCTCATCAGCCGGAGGAGCTCCGTTCTTAGGTCGGGGAGCGAAGGGAATGCTTCCGGTCTTGTATGTGAAGAGGTTGCTTCTTGCGGGTATGGGAGTCCCTGCCGGCGTGTTCGCCGATGACGTGGGTACGTTCGGTGGAAGCCATGTCAGCGGCTCGGATTGGACCGCAGCCTTGGGTGCTGGTCCTTCAGGTTGGTATGCGATGAACACATCGGCAGGGTCACTGCTAGCCTGGATCGCTACCTGGGGCAGATCAGGCGATGGAGTCTTGTGAGGTGGTAAGATACACGAGTCATCCGTTCCGTAGGTGGTTGATTTTGAATCATGGTCCAAGAGCCCTGGCTCAGAACTGAGATCAGGCTCTTGCTTGATGATGACTGGACCTTGGCGATCTAGCGCCCACTCATTGGTAATGGCAGGCTTTGGGGATTCTGTTGGGACAGTTGTTGGTGAGATGGGAGGCGATGAAGGCATATCAACCTCAGTGCTGAGCGCTTCCGCTAATGATGGTGCGGCTGGAGCTGGCCCAGCGGCGTTGGTGTTCGCTTTTTCAAGCCGGGCACGTTCCCGAGCCTCCTTTTGTGACTTTGTGATCAAATTAATCTTGATCTTCTTCATCCCTCGGGTAATATTGTCCAGATCATCCACGGTTGTCGGAGGCTTTCGAGGCTCGGTGGCTGGCACCTGCTTGTCGATAGGTGCAGTCGTCGCCGTCTTGCTTGCACCCCGTGCTGTACGTGTATTGCCAGCTGTCCTCCTAGGTGTAGCTGGTACTCGTGTCTTTTTGGAGGCTAAATCAGTCGAGCTCTGCGACCGGCCAGAGGCGGCGAGATCAGGTCTTGTGGTCATGCTCGACTGAGGCGCTGCCTCATCCGTAGCGGTGCCGATGGCAGAGATACCACTAAGCCGTCTGCTAGCTCTTCGGGCACCTGCTGCTTTTGACTCGGTTGCAACAGCAGTGGTTGCCTGTTCATTCTGTCAGTTTCTCTCTCTTATCACTATTGAAGGGATGGGGTCATTTACGGTTTCCGTCGCTGGGGTAGATGTCGCTAGAGTTTTCCGTCGATCTTTGGCGGATACTGCCTCACTCACTTGGGAGCTTACCACTCTGGGCTTCCTCCCGCGCAGATTCATTTGTGATCTAGGTCGTTCAGGCGTACCAACCGGTGTGGCTTTAGGCGCGGTGGATTGACGTGCCTGGCGTTGCCTGGTAGCTTCAGCATTGAGGTCTTCAGGCTTGCAGCTATCAGTCTGTCGATCAGATGGGA
Organism: Clonostachys byssicola; assembly: GCA_902006505.2. NCBI lineage: Eukaryota > Fungi > Ascomycota > Sordariomycetes > Hypocreales > Bionectriaceae > Clonostachys > Clonostachys byssicola. The sequence continues at coordinate 289,429 of CABFNO020001300.1, forward strand.
TCAAAAGCTTCGACAGCTCATGGGCAGCAATGTGCCAAGGAACCTCAGGCGGGGGCGGCGAGACTGGCCTGGTGTGGCTTTTGCTCGATAGACCCGACAAGCTTCGGCGCATATTGGCAGGGTCAACGACCTTGGCCACGGAGGCCTGTGTAGGAGATGAGTAGGTTGAGAGCGAAGGTTGCCTTGGTTTCTGGGGGACCTGGGGCGGTGCTGCTATGAGGTTATCTATGATATCCAACGAGGAACTAGCCCACCAAGTTGGATCATAGGGAGGAGTGGTGGTGGACTCGTTCTCTGTATCGTCATTTTCAATGGATGTCAAGCGAGGAGCAAGTCCTAGTTCGGGAGCAGCAATGCCGAGGCCGTCTGAGGCGGTCTGCATTTTCGCATCACAGCTGGGTGCAAAGCCACACAGGTGACTAAAGACACCCGAAAAGAGTGCTCTATCGCTGTATCCCCCCTCCAACACGCTGATGACACGACCATCAACACCCAATCCTTCCTCCGAAGCGAGCTTTACGACATCCCGGGACAGTCTAGCATAGAATCCAGTGGGGACGTTCACCGTGTGTCGCTGCATCCCAGCGCTCTCCCACTCGCTGGCATCAAATCCTGCTGAAAAGAAGATGGCTGCCTTGGGGGTTTGCTCTAGCTTTCTAAGTCGCTGGGCTTGGTTTCTGAGGTAGTTGCGCGCCTTGACCAGCAGAACAGAGTACTTGGTCTCATACAGGTCCCAAAATTCCTGTTCGGAATCCCACTGCTCTAGGTGCACATTCCATATGGACTGGCCGTGGGCGTTGTCAATACACAGGCTTGCATTCTTGACTTTCTCTTCGTCGCCTCCTTCGCAGGGATAAGAATTGATATCATGAAGACTGAAATAACCAATCGATGACTTTTTCCAAGCCATGGCGTTCTTTGTAGCTAGATTGGCACGAGCATTATGCTGCCATGTGATTGACTGCGATCCATCGCCGTGATGTAAGTCAAAATCGATAATGGCGGCGTGGGTAAGTCCGTGGTTCATAGCAGCATGCATAATACCGACATGTACATTGTTTACCCAACAAAATCCAGACGGGTGCGAAGCAGAGCAGTGGTGCCCTGGGGGACGCACTCCGACAAAGGCTCTTCGAGGGCCATTCTCGTTGAAGACTGTGTCGATTCCCTCGCACACCGCGCCTAGAGCCCCTTCGAATGCATTGAGGGACTCTGAGCAAAGGTACAGATCGCCCTCGTGTAGCTTTTCGGGGGTTGGCTCGTCGGCCGTCCGTGTGCTCGTCCTGCTACGAGGACGACGCTGTAACTCCTTGCCACCTGCTGCCAGTCTGCTCTCTGCCATGTCGCACATGCCCTTGAGTTCGTCCATCCACTTAGTTCCATGCACATTTGTCACGGCTGGCGATAGGATAGATAGCTTCCGATCGGTCTTCTGAATGCGGAAGGGTATGCTTGATACCTGCTGAACCTCGCGCTTGGGGGTCAGGGCTTGGACTCCATCGGCATGACGTTCTCCTAGCCGCACATAAGCCAGTGATATGCCCAACATGGCCGCCTTTATACGTTCTGGCCGTTCGACAATCGTACCGAGGACGCCTTTAGATGTTCGTGGTCGGGAGAATCGATGGCCATAGACGGCGTCATTGACGATGACCACGGTTTCTGCGGAGAGAGTCGGGGCTGGCCCATGGATGGTATTCAGCTCAGCCTTCAAACAATCATTGGCAATGCTGGCAGGTGTTAGAGGAAGTTTCGGAGGCAAAGGGGCATCGCCCGAGGGTGACAGTGTTTGGTTGGAACTCGAGCGTCGCAAAGGGGGATATGAAGTAGCAGAAACACCATTTGCGGAATGTAATGAATTCATCGACGCCTTCCGATGCAAGTTTGGCGTTGAAGGATTCCGCATTCGATTATTCGGGCCGGCTGAGGGGCTTCGGGAGGGGACTCGCCCACGAGGAGCGGGGGATTGGGACGAGCGTCGAGAAGGGGGCCCTAGGGGGGTCCTCGGCTCCTTGAGGAGCGGCGACTTTGGAGCGGGATCATGGGATATAGAAAGCTTTTCGAGGGACCGAGCTAGATCATTGTCCTGTGCCGGGGCGGTCGTGGTGTTTGTGGTTGTTTTCTCGAGCCTCGAGGGCTGCGGCGCATCGCCTGTCGATGCCATGATGCGGACGTCGCAGCGAAGGTCATGAGAAAGGAGAGGGTTGCCCGGCAAAAAGAAAGAGTAACGAACTCTTCCAAGGCAGTGTCGCCTCTTTCAAAATATCTCTCTTCAATGTAGACACTTGGGAAATGGCGAGAGAGTAATCGCAGATTTGTTGTTGTGGTTGATTAAATAGAGAGGCACCGCAGATGACGGCGCTATGCACAATGACCGTGTCACTGGGGAGGTTTGTTTGGTTTTGGGCGAAAGAAAACATCCCCCACCATCGCTCTTTTTTAGTGGGTCAAGCTGGTTAACGGTCGCGTCACAGTGGGTGAGATGTGCTGTGGGCGTGACGCGAAACGGCACGTGCCTCCATTCTATTGCTTCATGCATACACTCTGAAAGGCAGCTATTTGTTTGAGAAATGTACATGAAATGATGCTAGTGGCTGATAGCCGGTATTCCAAAGACAAAATACCGCCAATGACGCAGCCTTGCCCATTCAATCCCTCGCTGTTTCATCACCAGGCACCTTAGCCATTAACCTTGTCTCCGTTTTTAGTGGGAGCGTCTTAGACGTCACTGCACGTTCGTGACCAAAACAGGACCATTCTGTATCGATAGCTGACTCAGCAAGATGGCCCCAGCAACCTGACCTATCCCAGTTCGGCTTGTTGTGGGGGTGTTATTTTTCAGACTCTGGAGAGCTTCAACAAACGAGCATCAGAGCCAACACACCCACATTGTACGGAAGCCAGACCTCTTGCGCATCGCCGCTCCGCCCGGCTCTACGATCAATCTGGTTTCTAGAAAATAGAAGTGGCGCGCGACTTCTCTCTAACGGCATAGGTTTCAGATTAGGGCCTCCAAGCCCCGTCGCGACGCCAATCAGCCTCACGCGGCTCTGCGCATCGCCAGAGGGACATAGTTGTCGTGGGCCTTGCAGGCACCAGCACTCCTGTCGCAATGTCCTACAATCAATACGGCCGCAGTGAGTAATCCCGTGATGGGTCTTTGTTATTTTGATTCTGTTGGTTACTGACACCTCACAGGCCACCAGTACGGCGCGCCACCCGGCTACGGTGGCTATCCAGGCGGCAATGCGCCTCCTGGTATGGGAGGACCTCCTGGTCCAGGTTCGCAGCCCCTTCATCCCCTTTCGAATTATCTTTTTCTTGCGAGAGTGCTAACTGTTGTGAAGGAGGACCACCTCCTGGCATGTCTTCCGCCCCAGGCATGTCCCACCCTCCCGGGATGGCTCCCCCTCCGGGACTCCATCAGTATAACGCACCCCAAACTAATCGACCAAGTGGCCTTCCCCCCAACTTCCAAGCGCCCCCGAACATGCCGAATATCAACTTCAACGCGCCCGTGATTCGCCTCGGGACGGCTGGGCAAGGCAAGATGAACACGCCGACGCAGGAACCCGATAGGCCATCGCATGGTGGTTCTGGGCGACCTGGACTGGGCATGGAGAGGGGCGGCCAAGACCAGGGCAGGCAGGCTAAAGAGGCACCTCAGGTTCTTATCCCCCCCACGAGCGAGGAAAAACTACGCACAATTTTTCTACATCAATTACCTGAGAGTCTTAGCGTTGCTGGCGGTGTCGAGAAGGTACTTGGTGCTGTCGGTAAGCTGAGGCGCTGGGATCCATTCCCAAGTGTATTAGACAGCTCGAAGCCTTCTACTTTCGGATTCGCCTTGTTCGAGGATGCCCAATCACTGTCGACAGCAATCAAGCTACTTCACGATGAAACCGTCTACGTACCTACCAAGCGGCAATCATCGACGTCTACCGAAAGTCCAGAGGACGACACCTACGAAGAATTTGAAAAAACCAAGGTGGAGGTTGCAGTCGACCCAAGCACGAGCAAATACATCGAGTCATGGGAAGAGGAGAACACGAATGGCGAAGAAAGGGAACAGCGCCTGGCAGCTGCTCGTAGCGCTCTGAAGACCGTTGTCAAGGAGCTCTTCTACCCTCCAGTTGGGACTAGCGTTGACGCTGAGGGTGATGTCGCTATGAAGAACCAGGAGAATGGGGAAAACGTCGAGATTGTCAACATTAACATCGCCCAGGATGACGAGTTGGCAGACATTCCCGCGGAGATGCGCGAGGTTGTCTCTCAAGAAATAGCGGCTTTCCGAGAGCGAAGCATACAGCGGGATATGGAGAGACTGAAGAAGGAGGAGGAGATGGAGGAAATGGAACGACAGCGAAGCGGTGCTGGCACACGACCATCCCGCCTGGCATCACCACCTGTCGGGGCAGGAGCCAACTCTATGCCCTTGGGTCCCAGAGGTGTCCCCAATGCCCCTCTCGGTCCAAAGGGCCAGAACAGCAATGGCCGGGTCGCATTTGTCAACGGGGGAATCAGCAACACCGAGTACAGCGTGAACCAGGACGACGACGATACAGATGCTGACGACGAAGAGCTTTACCGCCGATATCAATCCAAGCAGAAAGCCGAGGCCGACAAGTCCTATCTCGAAGCCGAACGAAAATGGGCCAATCGCGAACGATCGAGGCAGGCAGCACTAGAGCGTGAACAGGCCCGAGAGAAGCAGGAGGCTGAGTCGCTCGAGCGCCGGAAGGAAGAACAGCTTGAGCGCGAAAAGTCGTGGGATGATGAGCGGGAATCAAGCCGAAAGTCGCACCCTTACTACCGCGACCATGCAAACTGGATCAGAAAGCGTGCCATGGATCGTGGCGACGAAGAGTCTCGGGATGAGAGCGACCGTCGCGCAGAGCAGGACGAGAAGAGACGTGAACAGGCCAATGCAGATCGGGCCCGGGGTATGGCAGACTCCTTCCTCGAACAGCAAGCCCAGGAGCTCGAACAGCAACAGCAGACAGAGTCTGCGCCCCAGCCATTCAAGCTTTCTTTGGGAGCAGCTGCTCAGAAGGCCCAGGCTTCACGTGGAGGAGCACAGCGACGAACAATCGCCGAGGTTGAGGGTCTCCTGGATGACGAGGAGGCTGACACGTCCACCAAGCGGCAACTTATTCCAATCCAGTTTGAGCCCACGTCCGGCTCAGCGGGCATGACGGACGAGGAGATCTCGCAGGCTGTGCGTTCGCTCGCCCAGGAGATCCCGTCGGATAAGGAGGGCCTGTGGAGCTGGGAGGTCAAGTGGGACTTTATGGACGACAGCGTGATCCGGAGCAAGCTGCGGCCGTTTGTGGAGAAGAAGATTGTCGAGTATCTCGGTGTGCAGGAGGAGATGCTGGTGGAGACGGTCGAGGACCACCTCCGCAATCATGGAACCGCGTCGGCTCTTGCCGATGAGCTTGAAGGGGTAAGTTCATGTGCTGTCTACGATTATGCACTGTTTTACTGACTTGGTTACTAGGCTTTGGACGAAGAAGCCGAGGACTTGGTGAAGAAGCTCTGGCGCATGGTGATTTTCTTTACCGAGTCAGAGAAACGAGGTCTGCCTGCATAGGCAGATGGTTATAGACGAGAAGAGGTGCAGGACAGTGAGAAACAGATTGCAGTGTGTTAGCCATTCTATTTGGCTTGGAGAGGAGGAGCGCAAGGCCCGAGCTGGTCGGATTATGTGTAGTAATATTCTTGTCAGTATATACAGTCAAGGCGGCGTTGGAGGCTGAGGAAGTCCTGTTTGATGCGTTTGAGAAAAGTACAAGGGTTGAAGGGTCGATGGGATGTTGGCGGTGAGATCATCTTTATTCCGGTATTCGCCAATGTAAGCTCATGATTCTTCTCTTACCTGTTTCTCATCGATCTCTATAAGATCTCTGCCCTCCCACATTCCGAAGTCAGATCTGGTGTCTCCGCAGGGTAGCACTGTTGATGGTTTGAGGGGCTCGAGTCGGTGTGTTACATCCGTAATGCTACACTAAGCCAGCCCGTCAAACACTCCCTAACCTAATCAAGCGAACGGAGAAGAGATTTCGTGTTGCAATCACGACGGACATGGTAAAGAAATGGCTGGGCTCGGGAACAAGGTGCTGACAGACCTACACTAAGATCGCATCGAGTATGGCCGGCTTCATTCCAGATGCTGCAGCTCTCGCTAACACTTTATGTAAGCTTGGTAATTCAGCTGTCAGCCGCTAATTGATCCCTCTATCCCATTAGACAGGCACATCCACTGCACTAATGAAGGCCTCCGGGAGGGGACACGATGCTTTGGCTCTGGCCCGCCCTCCTCGCTCCTCCGCCATGATTCCCCTCTCCTTCCCTCGGGAGGGAATTTCTTTTAGATTGAATTTATGGTTTGTCAAGCTTAAAGTGAAGATTAATAAGAGAGGGGACCGTTGCGTCAAGGGCCCCATAGGCATATATATATCTATATATACAGACACACTTGGCTGTGCTGCTTCTCCCACCTTGGCACTCTATCCACTCCCACATCTAATCTTGAGGGCCAAGAGATCGGATCCCCAGATATTTCCTTGGCTTACACTCATCGCCTGTGCCAAGGGCCGCCAAGATGAACTGCAACGAGCTCCAGGAGGCCAACGCGGCGAGCTGCTATCTGATCAAGCAGCCGCGGGCCCTGCAGTGGTTCTACAAGGGGCGTCTGGTTAAAGGAGAGGGTGAGCGGCAGGCTGGTCGCTTCGAGCTGTTCCTCGATCTTCTCTGTACGTGCTTTTTGTTCACATCTCCATACTTACAACATCACACCCCTGCACGATGGACTAGATCTCAACCAGTGGGTGAGAGAACCAGATCCCCTCACAAAAGAGCTAGTAAACATGGTCAAAAGAGATAGCTGGCATGACGATTGATGACCAAGAGGGAGAACTAAACCACAGAATCTATACTGACCCTCCCAGACGTCGCCATCGTCGCGAGCTTCAGCGATGAGCTGGCAGAGCACCCCGACGGCCTCCATCTGGCCAAGTACCTCCTCATCTTCACGCCGGCATGGCACATCTGGGCGGACCTGCGCGAGATCATGAACTCGTACTATACCGACGACCTGCTGCAGCGCCTCGTCATCCTCTGGGTCATGGCCCTACTGGTGCTCTACGCCAACAACGCCTACCTGGCCGACCACGACATCGTCGCCATGCGCACGACGGCCGCCGCCTACATCCTCGCCCGCTTCACCACCCTCTCCGTCTTTCTCGTCACCTCATTCGCCGCGTACCAGCACCGCGTCCAGGCCCGCATCATGGCCGCCTGCATGTTCGTCGGCCTCCTCATCATGATCCCCCTCTTCTTCGAGTCCGTCAGCATCCAGGCCAAGGTCGCCGTCGTCGCCGTCGCCATCTTCTACCAGGAGCTCACGTGGGGGCTCACCCTCTCGCCCTGGATCAAGCGCAAGCTCAACCTCGCCTACAGCACCGCCGTCGACATCGCCCACGAGGTCGACCGCATGGCCGCCTTCTTCATCATCATCCTCGGCGAGTTCGTCTACAGCATCATCGTCGGCCACAAGACGGGCGTGGGGCTCACCGCTGGCTACGCCAAGGCCGTCTGCACCCTCGTCGTCGCCTTCAGCCTCAACTGGCTATACGCCAGCGGCGACGGCAGCGTCCAGGCCACCCACCCCATCCGCCGCTCCGCCTGGACCGCCTTCGGCTTCTTCCTGCTGCACCTGCCCCTGTCGGCGTCCTTCCTCATCGGGGGCCACATCGCCGCCGTCAGCGCGGGCGAGGAGCACCTCGAGGAGGGCCAGCGCTGGCTACTCGGCGGCGGGCTGGGCGTAGGCATGTTCTGCCTGTGGGTGTACGGGATGCTGTACCGCGTCGACGAGGAGGAGAGGCTCGTCCTGCCCAAGTGGCTGCGCATCGCCATGCGGCTCGTGGCGGCCGTCGTGCTCATCGTGCTGCCCCAGACGCACGACCACCTAGATGCCGAGGGGCTCATGTTCGTCGTCATGGGCATCTTTGCGTTCGTGCTGGTGTGGGAGACGATTGGCGGGCTGGCGCAGTCGTCTGCTGTGTTTGAGCCGTGGACGAGGCTTCACCCGCCTGTGGAGGAGGTGGATGAGGAGGACTTGGGGCCTGCTTCTGACGCTGCTTGCTGAGCGTGCTCACCGAGTTGGATAACTTAATTTGGGTATCTGAGAAAGAAATATATGGATGAAAGAAAATGTGGAAAGATGATAAAATACAACATCCTCTGGTTAGTAGGTTCGAATGTGTGCTGCGATGACACACCCGACTTCGTCTCCGAGGAGAGAATAATACGTTGAAAAAAATTGTATTTCTGGATTAACATTAAGGGAAAAGATAATAATGAGTGATCATAATAAGATGAGGACTGTCGCCATCGCCAACAGTGATATTTGAAGCGCCCAGTTCATCCCAACCGATGGAATGCCCAAGTCTACCGGCTGGGGCGCCTCAACCGATATGGGAATACACCTGCGGTTCGCCGGCAAGCTCCCATGGGGCATAGCATCGAAAATGTAGCAGCGCAGGCTGTTGGAGTTGTCCCTAATGTCGAAGGTGTCCGTGACCTGGACGTTGTCGGTGACGAACTTTTCAAAGAAGGCGGTGGTGATGTTGCCGTAGATGGTCAAGGCCTTCATCTTCTTTGGCCAGTACCACGTAATCTTGCTGTCGGCAGTATTGACCTGGTCGAGAATCAGGTTGGGAGAGTCTTTTATGGTGAAGCTTGCGCCCAGCCAGTTGGCGGCCTCGGCCGGCAGCTGGATGCTCTCGAGATGCTTGGATGCCTGGATGTCCAAGTTGGTGAGGGATGTGAATGGCAGGTTCAGGCTCTCGAAGTCGTTGCCGCCCTTGATCGTCACAGATTTGACGGTGAGATTGGTGTTCAGATCACGTCTGTGGAGGGATTTGACCCCGGTGCGAACCGTGAAGTTGGAGATTTCGACACTCGTCTTCTCCAGCGCACCGAGCGTGATGGCCATGTTTATACCGCCGACATCGAGAGTATCAATCTTGTTCCAGCCAATGTTCAACTGCCGTACAAATGGAATGTTCTTAATGTTCAGTGTGAGGTTGTATGCCGGGTCAGTCTTGGCCACGGCAGGTTCGAGAGGATATGCGAGAATGCCGTCTAGGTTCGACACCTTGCCCACATCTCCAACGTTGATCCACCCCCCATTTGCGTAGTTCTTGGTAAATCCCTTGAGCCGCGTGATGTCGAAGTCCTCTAGTATAGGTGTGGTGATGCTCAGCGCGCCGACGTACTCCAGCTTGGTGACATTGAGCGACGTCAAGCTCACTGTGTAGTTGAGCCGGAAGACCTGGCCCACACTCGTGAGCTCCGGCAGGTCCAGCGATTTGAGTCCGTTGGCGTAATTGACGAGAACCTGGCCGCCGATTGTCTGTAGTTTGGGCATCGAGATGTTGAAGCTAGGTGCCTTGGGGCACGCTGCGAGGTCCGTCTCGGACGTGCTGTACTTGCACGGATTGAATTCGACGCCGCCCTTGATTGCTGTGACGTTGTCGAGGCTGACAGTAGTGTTGAGAGTCTTCGAGAAGATCAGCGATCCTCCAATTGTTGAGCATGAGCTGGCGAGTTTGGCATCGTCTGCGCCAGACACGGTCACATTGGCGCTGCAGTCAATCGTCTTGTTCTTGCCTTGGGAGTCGTTCTTGGTCTTGGAATCGGCTTTCTAGATATCAGCCCAGTTCCCTGCTCAATAAAGGTGCTGATACTCACCGTAGGCAGAAGCTGCCAACAGCCCCCCTAGTACGAGTGACAAACGCATGCTATTCCTAACGAGTGACCAAAGGCAATGATTGACCAAGAAAAGTGTCAACGCCAAAGTACTCTGGAGTAGCTGGGCAGGACCGCGCGAGCGAGAGGAGATTGGCTATACATAGGGGAAGTCCACAGCATGCACTTAGTTCACACTGCCGACAACCGAACGTTGTCCCAGGATCTGCTTCCCAACAGCTCACTTCCCCTCGGGTTTATCGAAAAGGGCAACTTTGATCAATTTATCCAGGCTTGATTCAGAACAGGGCAACGGTGGTGGGGATAGAGCGGAGCCAAGCCTCATGGGCATCCTGCTTGGCCTCGCGTGAACGACCGACAAGCTTGCTTCACAAGGCCTAGTTTGGTCCTGAGGGTTGGATTGACATTGCCGGTATCTGGCGGGAAGGAGTCGAGCATTTCCCCCACCAATCCAAGAGCAACCTGCTCTCGGCAACACAGACTGGGATCAGATTCCCATCACGGCCTCGCGAAGCTGTGTGTGGTGCTCGGTACGACGCCATAATATCAAGGCTTCGCGATATAGACGCATGCAGGGATGCGGCAGACTTGTTGCGAGCTTGACTGAAGATGGGAATTGGCACGAAATTTCAGCGAGTGGTGTGACAAGCGCAATGGAGACTCGAGGCAGTTCCTTGGGACGCCACATGTTTCTTCTTTCTCACTCTCAACGCCGCCAGAGGGCCCAGTATGCAGTTCAAGGCAGCCTGCAGCTGATGGGCCCTGAGACGAGACGATGGGCTGAGCCAAGAAAGGGCGAGGGCGCTGAAAACAGCCTCGTTCACCAGGAACCACCTACTACCACCACCACCGCTGCCCGTCCATCCATATCACCAGGTGCGTAAACTGAGCAATGAGAAGAACAGCTTCAGAACTCACTCAGTCGATCCAATCCACTGGCACGGCTCCACTTGAGCCCAGAGTGCAACGGCCATTTACTTTCACGGCATCCTAGTGGCCAGCCGGGCTGGAAGAGGGGCACTCTGAGGCAATCCAAGCCTTGTTTGAAACGCCAAGCAGTGCCTTTCCTTTGGTGTGGTTTACGTCTAACACACATGGGCCAGATAGCGGCTCCCACGATGCAGGGGGTCCCAGGCCCAGATTCTGCGTTCCCCCTTGGCAAATCTCTCCTTCTCAAAAGGTCATGTTAGTTGCCAAATCGCCGAATGCTCCAGGTTCATGCGGAGAAGGAAGCCGTCATCTCCATGATGCGTGATAAGGTGGCTCAATCAGGATACGTTATATTACGTGTAGCTTGGCCGACGTACTAAACACGTTCACTTCACATTCGATGCTGCAACTCAGAACCCACACGGGTCAATCTTGCGAAGTCAGCACTATGATGAGGAGAGATCTCCCGAGAGCCAGGGACTTGGCCCCTGCTACGATCAAAATAGGTAATCAAGAAGCTCTCTCTCTTTGCGACATTGCAAAGTAGGATTTGGGCAATATCTTGACCTTGTAATATTAATTTTTGACGACTAATATTCCTGTCTCATCGTCGAGCTGTATGTTGCCCGTATCCCGCAAAAGCCACATCGAGACGCTTCACAATCGTTTCCACTGAGAGAATATGAGATAAGACGGCAGCAAAGTACAGTCATCTGATGGTAAAAAACTCCTAAAATCATGTTCAGTAATTCTGCCCGACACGACCTTTCCAATATGTTCACGCCCGTGGGTGACCATGATGCCGATAACCACCGCATCTTGCATTTGCAGTAGTGAGAAAACAACATGCACCGTGGATCATTCACTCGCGACACTGATGCGGCTGGATGACCAGCAACCGACTTGATGGTAAGCTGGCCGGCACTGGCTTGCCAAATCGTAGACTCAGCTGAGGCTTGCGCAGGGGCTGCAAGCTGCATAAATCCCCATTAGCCTTGGCCCTTGCATCGTGCCCTTGGGGTCATTTCCCGACCCTAGAACACGGCTACGGCAACGCGACGATCGTGTTGGCCTGTGCTCCTGGCACAGTCTCGGGCATGGCGTGTCCGTGGATTCAGTCTAGGCCTGGCGGGAGATAATTGGCTTTGTCGAGCGTCAATGCCGGGATGCAGCATCACTGTCAGGTCGTGCTGAATATTATTGCTGCGTATTGTTGGCTTGGTGTTTGTCAAGTGGGCCTGATGAAGCCATCGCGAATGACAGTCGCGGCAGTATGGCCAGCCTTTTCTCGCTTCCGTTGAAGTTTATGCTACAGATCAATTAAGTGTATAATACTGATGAAAATACAATTTGTGAACCAAGCTTAACATTGATGCATTATCATAAGTCCATCTTGTCCCTACTCCTGCTCCTACTCCGACACGCGTGATGTTTTGATCCCGTGCGCGTCGCATCGCCTTACCCTACAGTAGACATTGGCAACATTGAACATTACCATTCTACCGTTAGAATCACCGTCCCATTCAATCACTTGCTTACCTTTAATATGTTCTTAAGAGTTTAAGCTGGTTGTACTGCCACGCCGTGATGTTATCATACTTGGCCACCTCACCCTCCTTCAAGAACTCAGGCAGAGGCCCCACGCTCTGTGTCCTGTTCGGCTTCGCAAAGTATGCGACAGAGTACCGATCCGGAATCCAGTCACCCGCGCCCGGCGGGAGGAGCACACGGTGGCTCGTCGACCGTAGCCGCTCATTGGTCCAGCGCTGCAGGCAGTCCCCGATGTTGATGATGATCTCATCCGGGTCCTCGGCCAGCACGGGGAGGTACCGCCCCGTGTTGGCCTGGTCCTCGACCTCGAGGCCCCCGACCGAGTCCTGGAACAGCAGGGTGACGGTGCCGAAGTCGGTGTGCTCCGAGATGCGCATCGCGCCCTTGCGCAGGGCCGAGACGTCGGTGGCCGGGTAGTGGTTGATGCGCAGCTCCGACGTGTTGACGCGGCAGAGGTCCTGGAGGAAGGCCGGGCGGAGGTCCATGCCCGCCTCGATGGCGCGGAGGATGTTGAGGTGCACCTCGTGGCAGGAGTCATAGAAGGTCTCCATGAAGGACCGGAAGCCGGGGAGGTCATGCTCGTCGGGCCACCTGTTGGGGTACAGGTCGTCCTCCTTGGGGCCCTGATCGAACGATTCCTGTTGTTGGTCGGTGTCAGCGGTCGCTTCTTTCAGAGTGTGACTCGAGGGGATGATGAGCGGACCTTGATATCCATGACCTCCATCGCATCGCGGGTGCCCTTCTCGTAGTCCTTCACCATGGAGAGCTTTTCCTGCCCGACATAGCTGTAGCCACGATGCGGGTTGGCCTCGGCCGGGTGAGCAGCCTTGTTCTTCTGCTCGGAAGGGAGTGAGAAGAATTGTTGGTTCTGTATGCAATTTGCACGTCAGCTACAGAGTCTACATCTCAGGACGATGCCGGTCCGATGGAATGAAGGGTGGTCTCTACTTACCCAGTGGAACACGCCGCGGATCTGATCTGGAGGGATGCCGTGGTTGGTGAGCTTCACGAAGCCCACTTGGCTCAAGTCGTGTACAAATTCGCGGCAGAAATCACTCTTCTCGGTGGGATTGCCAGCGAGGAACCTGGAAAAGTCCAGCTGACGCACAAGACGCACTTGATCTGCCATTATGCTGTGGTGGGGAGTCCTGCTAGCTTCTTCTTGCTCTGATTTTCTATTCTAGGAGGGGAAGGCATGTGATGGTGCGCGTTGGGGAGGTTTCAAGAATAACAGATCAATCGAGGGATCCCTTTCGAGCGAGCTTCATACAAGGACAAAGGGGAGTAGGGCACAATTTATATCTATGTGGCACCTGCGAGGGACGGTAAGTGAGGTGACTACATATCATCCCAGTTTGCAAGGACGCAGGGGAGAGGAGATCACCACACGATTGCGAGCATCCACTGGCCGCCTACGCTTCCTAGAGAGCTCGCCGAGATAGCCATTAATACGAGTCCATTCGGCCCTCATCTCTTCTAGGATGTACGACATCTGAAGCTGCAGGAGACATGATGGATATACTTTGACCCGATGGCGTGTAAGCTTGCCGGGAGTCGGTGCAATTTTCGGTCATCTGTCTTATGCTTTCTTGCATGAGACTAAAAAGAAAAATGACCGGCCTGGTAGCAAGTGACAGCGTGTGAGGCGCGTTCTGCTCTCAGAGGGCGCATTCTATTCACTTTACCGGAAGCAGCACATGGAGATGGATAATATTGGATGCGCGACGTCATGCTGGCGCCTTAGTAATTGCGCCTTGAAAGGCCCTCGCCTCGGCCGAGGGATGGCTCGCATATTCTCCTGTGCATCAGTCTGGAAGTAGGCCATTTCACGGCATGCTGGCATCGCTGAGAGAGGTGAAATGCCCGGATGCCGAACATCGGATGCACAAGCTAGATGGGAATGAGCAGTCGTGCAGCATGCAGGGATATCTCAGCCAGCCTTCGAATCACCTCTCTTCCCCTCCTCAACCTCTTTGAGCGATGAGCAGATGCTGCGGAGGGCTTCTTTTGCACAACGTGCGTCGATATAACTTCACCTGAGGGGTTTTATCCTGTTTGGTGGGTGAGAAGTGACAGAAAGGACACCGCAATGGCCGTTGAGTGAGACACTCCTGGAAATAGTTAGCGTCGAGATTATTCTGCCTCGAAGCTTCTTTGGAATGGAAGATACCGGTCTCCTTCACGTGAAAAATCCTGCCAAACAAACGGAGCATGCATGTCTCATGCCCAAAACTTGTCAATGGCTGCATAAGAGAGCCATTAACTCCAGCCCCCCCCCTCTCACCGCACTTTTTCAGCGCTGATGCAACCCAACATGAGAGCCACGCCTCGATCATTAGCATCTCATCGTTGCATTCGTGATATTCCCCTCTTGCTCCCATCCTGGCCTAGGGAGCGGTTCGGTCCTGGGAAGAAGTCAGTCTGAGCATTTAATGTCGTCAAATCGGGCCAACGTAGCACCCGTATGATTGAGAGACGAGTGATTATCCGAGGCTAATGTCTTGAGATGACCTTCTACGCCTCGCCCGCTTGTATTGTGTCAGCATCTAGTATGTCTGCTTGGGTCGGACACTGGGTCGGTACGTAAGCTCTGCATTGGCTGCATGTGAATGACTGATCTACAACCGATCTGCCCCGGCTCCTCTTCAATCCACGCGCGCTGGTACCCAATGGCGGTGGTGCGTCGTCACCATTGGGGGCGCTCTGCATCCCTTTGCTCCGCACTCTCTCAGTACACGCCATTGTCAAAGTCGACCACAAGGGCCTTGTCCACTAAGCTGGAAATGCTCTCCTTGAAGGCCTGGTGAGCAGGGTCCGAGTTGACATAATAATCGCGATCCTTGGCCGAGTGGAATTGCACGACGAATCCATGCGTGAAGCCGTCCTGCATCGCCGGGCAGCGTCAGTACAATTGAATAATCAGATGAAGGAGCATAGACGGTAAGCTCGGGGTCGGAAGTGCATCGCGATGGATCACAGCGTGTGCATCCGTGGACTCACCTGCAGACCTTCGGGGGAATTGTCTTGGCCGCCGCGCATTGATACAATATACGGCCTCTTCTTGCCTGGGAGAATACAATCGTCCTTTAGTTTTAGGAAACGAGCGCAGGCCTGGAAATGGGCAGGAAATTCCCTGTGTTAGCTGGTCGGTCGGATGGATTGTCATGGGTGTGTGGCGTCGCGGTTTCAATTGACGGGTGGCTGCTCACCGCTTTTACATTCTCAGCGTTAGCTTTCGCGCTGAACTTGAACAACACGGTATGCGTAAGAACAGCAAGAGGAACATTGTCTGCGCGCGGGAGGCTGTTGGGCACAAGGGTGATGGTCATGAAGAGGGCCGTGATGACAATGAGGAGAAGGGCCACCACGGGCTGCACTCGGAATTTGAGCATCATGAGATGACTGGGCAGGCCCTTTAAAAGTATGCCTTTGTTTGGGCGTGCAATACGCAGAGAACCAGAAGCTACTGTTGAGATTGGAACAGTCTGATTGAGAGCTGGATTGATGTCTGCGGTCAGAAGTTTTCCTTCCGTGCTTGCCGTGATGGACCGGCTGAGTCGGAAGTGGAGGTGCAGGGTAGCCACTATGAGATGGCCTTGGTGATGTGTTTGTCTGTCTGGGGCCTGTAAGTTATATGTGCAGTTGCTTCAGCGGCATCTTGCATTTCTTGCCATTAGTTGTTCATACATACCTGATCTCTATTTCATTTCATACATCCGGTTCTTGTTTCTAACAGGGGAACATAGCGGGATCACACGCTAAGCTCTCAATTTTTAGCATATATTCGATATTTATCTGGTAAGCTAACTTCTGAGCAATTTTCGGCGAATTGAATCAGCTTTTCTTATAAACTCTTTCCTAAAATGCCTGCAGAGTCAAGAGGGATAGACTCTTCATGGATACATACACACTCCATCCAGGTCCAAATTTCGGTACAACGTCAAACCAGAATCAAGGAGCAGCTTGACGATTAATATGTGGCCTTGATCTACACCTGTAGCAAAGGTGTCTCATCTATTGTCGTCGCTGGCTGAGTTTAATGCGGCACAGCTGCATTAGTTCTTTGAATCCAGTGTGTTCCTTTCTCCATCAAGAAGTTGACAGAGTGCCTAGAGCTTGCAGTTAGTTAGAAGCGTTCAAGCTGACCCATCTGAAGTTGTGACTTCCAATTTGGTTCCATTATCTATTAACATTCTGTATACTTTAAGGTGACGCTGATGTGACCATGAAGACGAGTCCAATGATTCGGCGCGTGCCAAAAGCGAGTTAGCGAGTGATGAGGGCCGCCGATATGGATCACCAAGGAACATCCTGGCAAAATGACAAGGGCCCTTCCCACCAACCACGATCTTTCTGGGACGTCTGCCTAGCGAGCCTGGTTTTCATTAAATACGGGACTTTGGGAACTTTCCCCTTCTCCTTTCTGAATTTCATTGATGCAACTTGTCAAATAACGTCCTTTTTGACGATCGAGATTCCGTATCAGTTCGCTCTTCTCTTTCGTGCTTGTGGAACGAACGGCGTGTAGCCACTTCGCACGGCAACCGGCTTTGTTATTTTCTTAGTCTCCCTCACGACAATTTATCCCCAATTCGTTCAATTCGAGAGATGGCTCTTGGGAACAGACCCATGAGGCACTTTGAATTGAAAGCAAAGAAAAAGCCGTTAAGCCTCGCGGAGCTCAACCCTGAGCGAAGAGCACGGCTGCAGAACAAGGACGACGAGCCTGGGGAGACGGCTGAGGCTGGCAACGACAACGATGATTCGAGACTATACAGCGAGTGGCATCGTGCGTACGGGAATCAGGAAACAAAGTACATAGATGCGGCATATAAAATACTGCGTGACCGATGGCTTTTGGTTGTCCTGCTGGTTCTCATCTTGGCATGGCCATTTTTTCAGAATAGGGGAGAGCATCTTGCATTTTTCTGAGGTGGTTGTTGGGAGGAACGGAGTTTTGTTAGGTCATGATGTACGTAAGTTTAGAGGATCGATTGTGGATGGGCTGTAATGAATTGTCATCAAAGCAGTGGCTGGGTTCGTTCGTTGGGGTTGACTTATCGCAGCTGTTACCACTTCTACAGTAATGTGCCAGCTTCATCAAGACATGTTGCCAAGAAAATATCCACGACTTGGAGCGCCTCCTTTCCTACCTTAGTCAGAGCATGGAAGTCATGTCAAATCCTTTCTCAGCACGGTGAAATTACCCGCGCTTGTCGCAGAAGGAGCTCCATTAATTCTTTCAGCATAGTTGATTAGCCTCGGTGCCATCTTTGTTAGCACTTGTGAAATCAAAAGAGTCTACTTGAGGTTCATATATAGCTAAGGTAGCTATGGTCTCATCTTCGCTAGTAGTATATCTTACATTCTTAATTGATGGTGCAAAAATCCCATATCCTGGCCGCGAGTTAAGAATAAATAGGTATACCCGCCCAATCTAATCTGAGATACATCATAGACTGTGATGGGATGAAGAAGCATTCCCGTAACGAGAATCATGACGCTGAAAGAGGCAGTGTTTGGGCAAGGAGAGGGCAACTTGAAGCTTATCGGACATCGAACGCTAAATTGCACAATGGGTTAGTCTTGACATTTGAAGCGAGATTTGGTAAAGATCAATGTTGGTTAAACCGGATATGATAATGTCTCCCCCTCATTTTTGAACAACCAACAGGCGCCAAGATCGGTCAACGTGCAGTGACCAGTACCCCGGAAATTTTCGGTATACATATGCAGTGAGAACATTCCTCAACTTAAGAGGCTCCACAGCTGGTGTAGATGTCGAGATCAGTCCTGAGCTTCGAATGCCTTGCTTACTAGAGAGTATCTAGAACGGCCTCGTGCTGCTCAATGTGTGAGCTTACATCGCCGTACAAACGCCAACACATCAGCGTCTGTTTGCTTTCGAATGTAAACGCCTTATATCTCCCAGCTGAATCAATCGACACAAGAGACTCAGACAAGAACGTTGGTAGGCAAACAAGCGTCATAGCATTCCCTAATCTAGTATAGCTAGCGAGGAGGAAGCGAGTCTTCGGAATGTATTCTCATTCCAGCAACCCAATAGACTTCATGATGCCCACAACAACCCTCCCTCTGAATGATATAAAGCATTACTCACCCCTCTAATCTCCGATGAGGAGATCATGCGTGAAATGTTCAACAACGCGGGCGGCAAGTCTCTTGCGGAAGACACAACCACACTCTAAGTCACCCTTCGTGCCATTACTCGAGGCACGACTGCATTACCGGATGTCCTAGTTCTTACGCTCGATCCCAACTGGCCGCCGTGGGTTCTACTTGATTACCGATCAGTTCATTGTCGAATTCTCATTGGCGCCCTTCACACACTTCGAGCACATTGGTGCCCCCAACAAAATTCAGCATGACGAACTGGCGGCCACCGCCCGACTCACCGGGCTACATTCTCGAGAGACTGAATATCGCTCTTATCGTTATCTCCTCGGTCACTATGATCGCAAGAATGGGTACCCGGGTATTTATTCTTCGGTCGGTGGGATGGGATGATTGGATCGCATGCGTTGCATTTGTATGGCTCCCAATTCCGACTTGGCATATAGTACATGCTAACGAAACCGAACACTAGGTTTTACTCATGGCATATTCGGCGATGAAAATAATATGTGTGTTAGCCCTTATCTCGATATTCGTCCTCTTGACATGCATCTAATGCCACGTATAGCCGTCTCTATAGGGGCAGGAACTCACATCGATCAAGTCCCCCAGCAGCAGCTTGATGATTTCTTCGAAGTAAGACTAGCTTCCGACCTATAATTCATCAAATAAGCCTTTATTAACGCACATTGCGGACAGTTTCTTCCTACATTCTCGTTGTTGTTCTTTGTCGAAATCGCCATGATACGCTTCTCGGTTATCGCCTTCTACATGAAGTTGAGTACTGACAGTTCGTTTTACCGATGGGTTTGTTTCCAAAAAACAGTCACTGATTGAGCAATTAGGATGGTACCGTTGGGGTTTGTATGCTCTGGCCTTTATCAACCTCTCCGTGACGATGACCGTTTTCTTTGTTTACCTCACCGAATGCGATCCTATTCCGTACGTATGCATTCTTTACCATTGGAAATGATAACGTTTGATTGACAAACAAACTTCAAGCGATTTATGGGATGTCACAGCCCCAAACCGACAGTGTATGCCTAAGCCAGAGGAAAGGAAATTATTCTGGTCACACGGGATTGTTGGTGTCATTCTCGACCTTGGCCTCCTTGTTCTACCTGTCACGCTTATCTGCATCGTTATGAAATTTTCGAGGAAAAGGGCTCAAGTGCTTCTTGTCATTTGCGTCGGTATATTGGCTCTCATCGCAGGAATTATGCGTGTCACTTACCATATAATGATCGACTTCTCTACGGACCCGTGAGTATAACCTCACAAAAACTTCGCCCCTTGCTACTAGCGAGTTACATCTCAAATAAATTTGTTGACTAACATTTGTTTCAGGACATATAAGCTGTACCGCGTCGGCATGTGGGTGGACCTGGAAGGTCATCTTGGACTCTGGACAGCCTGTTTCCCAGCCCTGCAGCCTCTCTTCCACCTAATCAGCGAGAAATTTCCTTGCCTGCATAGGTCAGATAGACACGAGAAGAAACTGAGCAGCACACCTGGTCTAGATATCCCTTCGAATATAGGCCCTACTCTGAGTAGCTCGGCCAACACCTGGGGGAGTGGCGTATAGAGCGACCTCTACCCCTGAAATGCATTTAGATATAAAAAGTTATAGATAGATACTTAAATATATATTCACATTTTATGATTCTAACCCCCGGTCTGGACAAAGAGGCCTGCTTCGCCAAATAATCCCATCGCCATCCAAGCCTAGAGGGAAAGTTGGCTTCTTCGTCGACTGGTTCTTTGTCGATGACTAACTCACATCTCACTTGTGTGCGAGTTGCTACTCCACGCTATTCGAACAAGCCTAATCAACGTTCAAGGCTGCTTGACCTGTGATAGCCAAAGCGAGTTCGTACTCAGACCAAGCCTCATATGTGTCAATGAAGAATAAGTAGAATCAAGCTACAGATAGCATAATTTTCTGCCATTCTTCAAGTTGGTGCCACCTTCTACTTTGCATTGCCAACTATCACCTTCACTCAATCCTGGCTTACTTGATCTTTTGCAGAACCCTATACGAATCTTGATGTTCTTCGTCTAGCTGGATGGCTATCATCGAGTAGCTTTGTTACTGCGAAAAGCAGAGATTTCATGTCTTGAGTTTCGTGTTGCTACTCCAGAAATTCACCTTTGTAATGAAGCAGTAGACCAGAGTTCCTCCCCAAGCACTACGTTTATCTTATGCATCTCCAGTGACAGCATTCCCACACATGATTTTTAGGGGTGAGAAAAGGGCAATTATCTACCATGCCCCGTGTTTCACTTTGTCAAGAGTCTGTAGCCGGTCGCGAAAACAAAGTTCAGACACGTGGACGTGTCATGACTTAGGCCAACCTTCCGGAAGCGTAGTCGTATTCGTGCTTCGTGCTGGCGTCAATAAGCTTTGGCATGTTTTTGTTTTTGTTTTCCCCCCTCTTATTGAACACCTAACCTGCTAGAATTTAGATAAACTTGCCAATTGACGATTCAATCTCCGTCTCTCGGATCATATTATAACCCAGGTCCTCTTTTCTTCACTTCCATTACCTACAAAAAACGCCCTCTTACACAACAGAAATGTTCCAAATGCTTGGCAACTAAACTAAAGTAGGTAATCTTGAGTATTTCTGGAAGCAGAAAGCACCACTTTTTACTGGGGCTGTGGGAAGGCAAAACGAGTCGGACGAGGGAGAGAAAAAATCTAAATCTAGGCAATTTGGGATAAAATTAAAACCTGGCAAGAAATCCAGGAGTCAGTCAAGATGAGCGTCGAGATGGACAAGACGGTGCAGGATGGCCCGGATGCCGTGAAAATCGAGGAGGGCGAGGCCAAGTTCCATCGCCTCGGCTGGAAGCGGCTGGCTGTCATCCTCATCGTCGAGGCCGTCGCTCTTGGCAGTCTGAGCCTTCCCGCCGCCTACGCAACCCTGGGCATGGTCTGCGGCGTGATTCTCACCATTGGCCTGGGCTTCGCGGCCATCTACGCCAGTTATGTCATTGGCGAGGTCAAGCTCAAGTATCCCGAGGTCAGGCATTACACCGACATTGGCCGACTCCTGCTGGGCGAGTTTGGCTACTGGGTGTTCACTGTTGGGTTTGTTGTCTCACTCATCCTCGTCACTGGATCACACTGTTTGACTGGCAAGATTGCCTTTGCAAGTGTCACGGGGAGTGATGTCTGCACCCTGGTCTTCAGCATTGTCTCTGCACTCATTTTGCTCGCTCTTGCAATTCCCCCGTCGTTTGCGGAAATCGCTATTCTTGGTTATGTCGACTTCGCGTCCATTGCTGCCGCTATTCTAATCACCATGATTGCTACAGGGATCCAATCAAGTGGCCAGCCAGAGGAGCTTGCTTCGGCTGCGTGGTCGGCGTGGCCTAAGAAGGACATTACTTTCACGAAGGCCATGACAGCGGTCGCAAATATCGTCTTTGCATATGCATTTGCCGTTGCTCAGCCGTCGTTTATGGATGAACTACATACCCCTCAAGATTTCAAGAAGTCTGTTATGGCCGTCGGAGTCATTGAGATCGCCATCTACACTCTCACCGGCTCAATCATATACTACTTCGTGGGACAGGATGTCAAGTCCCCGGCATTGCTCTCTGCTGGTCCATTAATCTCGAGAGTTGCATTCGGTGTCGCTTTTCCAGTGATCTTCGTCTCAGGGTCTATCAACATCACCGTTCTGTGCCGATACATCCATGGCCAGATATATCGATCTACCGTCACCCAGTACGTCAACACATTCAAGGGATGGGCCACTTGGCTCACTCTCGTGTCAGTCGTCTCAATTCTGGCTTGGATCATTGCGGAGGCAATCCCATTCTTCAACGAACTGCTTTCCATAATCTCCTCCTTGTTTGTGTCGGGGTTCTCGTACTACTTCCCACCTTTGATGTGGTTCGCCCTCATTAAGGAAGGACCTTGGTATTCCCGACAAAACCTACCCACAGCCTTGGGGAACTTTATCGTCCTCGCCATCGGACTTATCGCGCTTGGGTGCGGAACTTATGCGAGTGTAATTGAAATTGTAAGTCAAAATGCCGAGCCCTCTCGCCTCTGAGATCACGCGTGAAACTGACTAGATACTAGATCAATAAATTCCAAGCTGGTCTTGGGAAGCCTTTCTCGTGTTCGACTTCTTAATGATCGGTACGAAAGATCTAGCGCAACTTAGTAATACTACACTACGGTCTACCTGGATGAGATTGTTTAGATAGTCGATGTGTAGTGACAACCTTCTTGTAACGATCCCGGTTCGGACCACGCGCGGTTTATTGATCTTCGCTATGAACTTTCATTATTGAACTCTCTATTGTAAAATCTTAGAATTGGTGCCTTCTTTCTCAACAGATGACTTACGCCGACAATCTCCACCAACGATGGCGGACTCCCTATATCAACAGCCTCCCTGCCATGATGCTTATTCTATGCATGTGTTTTATCAAGTCCAAGTCTGTATCTCTCTATTCATTAGTGAACAGAGTCGACTGTTGGGTTGGAAACAAGTCTTCTTTAGGTACAATATCAAGACACCCTCAAGAATAAAGATGCGCAAGAAAATTAAGAAACATACAAAAGTTCCATGCCATGGTGCCGGTCATGAGTCTCTAGCCAAAAGTGCAACAAATAAATGGTGCAGAGTATGATCCCTGTCGCAAGACATTATTGGCCCATTTGATCATGCAGCTTTCCTCTGTAATGCGTAAGACGCTTTTCGCCTTGCCCGAATCAATGGCATTAACTGTCCAAATTGGGGATCATGCCCCGATCTTTTGTGCTTTGCTTACTGATGACTGTTGGTCCATTGACTGGAATCGTTTGATTTCCTATTCCTTTGTTTTCCCCCTCACAACATTTGAATCAAATCACTCTCCAAGTTGTAGACTTCCACAGATGCGCACTGTCGATAAGAATGCCAGCTCCTCTGAAATCTTTAGCGTGTCAGAACTGCAAACTGAAGAGAACGAAAGTAAGTCAATGGTATACCACGCCGTCTCAGGACGCACTGCTGACCGTGATTTATCTCTAGTGTGATCAAAACTGGCCCTCTTGTTCGCAATGCATCCGGAAAGGTGTTCGCTGCCCTGGGCCATCGTCGTTGATCAAGATTATCAACATTGGCAATCATGTTTCTTCTACAACTGAGCCTTCCGAACAGACCGCTCTACAGCCTGGTGAAACTTCTAAAGCTGCAGTACTGGTCCAACGAGAGCCTTTGAAACAGTACGCAAACGGGCACGCAATGAGGGGCAGAATGCGCCTCCAGATCCCCCTTTTCACGTTGAGCTCACACGCAGATACCGTCGCAGCCCAGGCCGTAGCCTTGGTTCAAACGGAAAGTCTCACTGCTTTCGCAATGCACCAGTTAGTGGACTATTCTCCTCAGAGGATATACCACAGTTCCTGCCTACTTGATTGCGTGGCGTTGTCCTGTCAACTTTGGATTCGGTGTTTTAAGCGTCGCGAGCCGCTGTCAGCTGTACTTGGAAGCAAGGCGTATGGCAAGGCAATCCGGAGCCTGAAGCGTGCTGTAGCAGGCGACCAATTATACACTGTCGAGACTGTGGGTGCCATGATGCTCTTTTACGGATTCATGCGTTTCTCCGGGTTCTACTCGTCTATTGAGCTACTGCCACATCAACTTGGAATACGACGGGTAATCAAACAGATCGGGCCCCCAGACCTGGAGTCCGATGAGCTTTACTTTGAGATATGCCTCGCGCACCTCTCTATCATGGTGAGTTCAAACGGTATTGTGACAAATCCCTTGAGTATAATTGCTTAATGGAGAAATTAGTTTGAACAGATAATGTATTATCCTGAATTACGATATACGGAGCAAATCCAACCCCAAGATGTTTTCAGTGATTTAAATCATTGGTTTATATTAAAGGGTGAATCAGTTGGGGGTGACAGCCAACAGGAAGATACAGAGGATGGAGCCGCCGAAACAAACGATGACGACGCTGAAGAAGATGATGACGACTCCGGAATAGACGATGACGAGGACACTTTGTTCGAACTTATCGGCAGCTTTTACTGCTCCGCCCTGGTCCCCTACTACGTGAACTGGTTCCCAACTATAACTGAGATTCTACAGGACCCTTCTAGAATGAACAATAGAAGAACTGCGTTATGTCGATGGCTAGAAAGGGCTACGCGAAAACTGGAGGCAACTAGATTTTGGCAGAGGTGGATGAAGTTGGGTTGCATTACTGAATGCCTCGATCCAGATTTCTTCCTCGGTTATCGAGTTGAGTTTACATCATTTCATATAGCTCAACTAGCTATTACAATGATCATGATCGAGGTGGTACTTCGTCGAACCTACTATGATCTGGGATCGTCAGGTTCAGCTCCAGATGGGGATGCGTACAGAAGATATCTTGATGCATGCTTCCGCGGATGGCTGAGCTTACCATATTTGCAAAGTTTAGACGCACTATCCGCACCGGAACTCCTCAAACCGCTTATATTTACATTGGAGCCTGCGAGTACTGAGCAGCTTGGCCATATGCTCCGGCTAGATCTCCCTTGGAAGGCGTGTGGGTTCAAAAACCCGGAGGACATTGAAGGTTCCAAAGCATGGATTCATGAGCTGGCGAAAAGAATGACTGGGCGAATGCCTCGGCCGAAAGATGCAGAATCATCAAATGAGGTCTAGATATTGGAATCGTTAAAGGGATTGTGGCTAGTTACTAGGCATGGAGTGTGCCCTTATTCTAGAAGTTATCTGCGAATTGCGATATTGAAAGACTCTATATTCTTCTTCCTGTCATTATATTCTAGAACTCGAACAAAATTAACTATCCAATTACAACCGGTAAGCAGCCTTCTAATTCTTTGTAAAGAGGCGACCAAAACTGGCTTGAAACTAAGTGAGAGAGTCAAAATGAGTGACAGTGCCAGCGTTGTGTGGAGTAGGAGCCAACTTGAAGCTTTCATCGAGTTGCCACAAAAGAAGGAAAGAGGAAGGGCATGGAAAAAGAAAAGAACCAGGATAGCATCAACCTAAGCTTCTGAAACTATCTGAAAAACCAGAGCATAACAACGTGTCGATATTACCTAATGCTCAGTGCGAAAATTCTGGATCTTCATACGTTGGAAAATATAGCCGGACGGATATGTCGGCTATATTTTAAAGCAAGCTACCGTCGATACATCACAGAGCCACCAGTAACAAGCTTTTCCGCTCACCCATTCGGAAAACAAAAAGCGGCATGAAGGAACATTATGCCGATCTCAAGATTGAGGGAATGCGCGGGGAACACGGGGTACTCATCACCTATATAAATGACAACCTTGCCAACCACGCTAATTTGTATTCTTGATCTAGCCAGCCAACAATATACCGTGAACTCGTTGGAAGTGAACACTCCTATTGACTCCGGCCGCTTATATTAGACCAAGATCATAGCAATCCACCATGGCCACTATCACACAGACCATCAGCAGCCCTGCGCCCACGCTCTCTACTACAGCTGATCATGACCGAATCGTCGTTAACGGCATGGCGAAAGACTCGAACCCGCCCCAGCTGCAGATACAGGCCAAGACCAAAGATGGTAGGCCCCTGAAGATGAGGACGCAGCCCAAGTTTGATGACCCAGAGGACGAGAGACTGTATCGAAAACAACACCTGGCCGCGGCCTGTCGAGTGTTTGCTTCCCGTGGATTTGACGAGGGTGTTGCTGGCCATATTTCCGTCAGGGATCCCATCCTGACTGACCATTTCTGTGCGTTATACACTGCCACTTGGTAGAATCTTCCTAACATGTTGGATTCAGGGCTCAACCCTCTGTGTCGCCATTTCTCTCTAATGAAGGCCTCTGACCTCATCCTCGTTGATGAAGAGGGTAATGTCGTTGAGGGCGACGAGCCTATCAACTTAACGGCTTTCACCATCCACGCTGCAATCCACAAGGCCCGACCCGACGTCAACGCCGCTTGCCATGCACACAGCGTGGCAGGCAAGGCATTCTCCGCGTTTGCTCGTAATCTTGAGCCAATTACACAGGATGCACTGCGTTTCTATAAGGACCTCGCTATCTACAAACAGTTTAAAGGCGCCGTTGTCGACGACGAAGAGGGTGGACGCATCGCCGAGGCCCTCGGAGACTGCAAGGCCGCTATTCTGATGAACCACGGCCTTCTTACCGTCGGAGGGACGGTCGACGAGGCTGCGTTTTGGTTCCTCAGCCTGGACAAGTCCTGCCAGGCCCAGCTGATGGCCGATGCCGCTGCCGCTGCCGGATACAAGAAGATATATATCGATGAACAAGAGGCCGAGTATACAGCAAAGCAGGTCGGCGGGCCGGAAAAGGGCTGGCTTGCTTTTCAACCATGTAAGTTTTGCGCTTGACCAAGGGTATTTTTGCTTTGCTAACCATGGAAAACAGACTTTGATGAGCAGGTGGCCAAGTCAAATGGCGAACTTCTAAAGTAGATAGTGAATACGATGCGACGTGAGAGTGGGGGAAGTTTATGTGTCTAAATTGAATATTATAATCCAAACCCTCATCCTGTGCCGAAACACTGAGCATGGGACTCGAACCATCTAAGCTTCCAATAATAGATTCGGTACCGAAACAATCGCCGCAGCCGCTAAAACGGTTGGTTCATCCACTCTTTCGGGGCCGCTCGATCGTGTGAGTCGGGGAATTCAGATTGCCGAACACTTCTTTGTTACTCCCTTTCCAGGATTTCAAATTAATTTAAAAACATTGCCTCTCCTTCTAGATAGGGCTTTCTTGATTAGCTATTCCAAGGAGATTTTGCATTTCATCTCATCTCATCTTTCATCATGAGCATGAAAACGGTGCTCATCACAGGGTGCAGGGACGGCAGCGCAGGGTCAGCCCTGGCTCTTGAATTCCACTCCCGGGGACATCGCGTCTTTGCCACAACGACGGACGGTTCCAGAATGAGTTCCTTAGAAGCCTGTCAAAATATCTTTATTCTAGGGCTCGATGTCACGTCACAAGCTTCTATAGAAGCCTCTTTCTTAGAGGTCCATGACGCTATCGCTGCAGAGAGCAACGGCAAGGCACCCCATCTTGATATCCTGATCAACAATGCGGCTATTTTCAAGGCCATGCCACTGGCTGATGTCAAGTTGGAGGACGGTCGCAAAATCTTTGAGGCCAACTTCTTCGGCATCTTGGCTGTCACTCAGGCTTTTCTGCCTCTACTTCAATCACCATCCCCCGGAGACCGACCAAAGGGGCATGTTGTGAATGTGAGTAGCATAGCGGCAACTATGTGTCCACCCTGGCAAGGCATGTATGCCTCAAGCAAAGCAGCACTACTAGCGATGAGCCACGTTATGAGGGTGGAGTTTGCACCTTTGGGCATTTCCGTGACCGTTGTCATGTCTGGAGGCGTAGAAACGGCTGGGATCAGAGAGAGCCATCAACAGAACGAGAAATTACCGGAGGGTAGTCTCTACAGTGTTCTTGCGCAGTCAATTGAGACTAACGAGCGCGGGAGGAGCTTCAAAGGAACAGATGGCGCAGACTTTGCTAAACAGGTGGTAGGCGAAATTTTGTCGAAGAGAAAGAAGCCTATGATCTGGGGAGGCGCATTTTCATGGGTTGCGTGGGTGTTGAGTTGGTTTGGATGGGTGGGAATGATGGACAAGGGGCAAATCGATGGTCATGGCCTAAACAAGTTATATGGCTCAGCAGCACGGATATCAGGAAAAGAAGACTGAGATAGTTAAGTTCTAGGAAAAGAGAAATAACCCAACTTGGTTGAAAAGGAGTTCACCCACTTAAGCATAAGTTAGGGTGGTGTCTGCAACTAACAGCTAGAGGGGAAACTCCATGATAGTGCATCTTAAGGAGAAGTAAAAAAGACAACACTGAAATATGAAGCCGTGTAATAAAAAGATATGTTGAAGGTGTCAAGGTCAACAGGAGTAGTATAGCTATACGAAATTGCCTAGCAAGTCTGACAAACTGTGAGAAAATACAGATACGAAAGGGGTAACTCCATGACTTGGTAGAATCAATGTGCCCGCCTTGTCCCCCAGAGCCGTCTATTTCACAAATGGCCGCTCGGTGATAGACCCTAGCTCAGTCATCGAACCTTCCTCCTTTCTCGAGACGTACTTCGCGGGATGCCAGATCAAGAAGACAACCATGGTGAGAAACATGAGCGTTCCATCAAAAACCAGAGTAGGCCATTCGGTCTGAAGTAGATATCCTTCCCTGCCTTGAACAAACTCAACCAATCTGAATATAGAGCGAATCAGAATCAGAACTGACACGGCATAGAGCATTCCGAGTCCCTGGTGGTATTTGATATCACCAGCATCGAACTGGGTGGGAAACTTGCACATCCTTTGGTGCACGAGAGCGGCAGTCAGACCAAAGAACCCGAAGATAATGATTTGTATGGCCAATCCAGCCACAACAATGTCCTCGCCCAATTTCATCATTTTTTGGTTTCTCATTACCATCAAACCACAACCTATACCTTGCACAATGAAGGATGCAATATCTCCGGCCACAAATATCCTAGTGATCCATCTATCGGATATAATGAGAAGCGATTCGGCGTGGACGGAGCGGACAAGCCGGCCGAGAGTCATATAGATAGAGGCAGCAAAGAGAGCTGGCGCTAGGAGCGTGGCCATGGAGAAGAAAGCATAAGGCAAGATCTTGTCGGTGTTTTTGTAGGCCATGGCTCGCAAGGCATAACCAAGGAACTCAACTAGAACTTGCGTATCAGTACATGAATACCGTTATGGTCGCTCCCTTTCCCCCCGGATCGAACATACATATACCGCCAATGACGAAGGGGATGCAGAACCAAGTACGTGTTTTGACCATCTTCCAAATTTGTACTCCGGTGAGGATGATGAAAAGCGCCAGGAACAGTAAACTTGCCCACATCTGAGGCAAGTAGAACCATAGAAAATAGTTGGTGCCCTCGAGGGGCTTTAATTCGGCCATGGTGGACGAGTGAGGATGCCAAACAAAAGGAGAGATAGTGGAATTAACAGAGCGCCAAGGCACACACAAAGATCAAAACCCGTGGGATGTGTGTGCTTTGGAATGATACAAGCTCACTTTCTTGAATGTTGAGTTGGATGATAGGTTTTATTTAATACCTTTGAACATCTGGTGAACACGGTACTTGCTGGCAGATTATATCATGCCCCTGCCATGGTTGCAGCGATCGAATGCGCGTATAGAGATGGTCAGATACGGCCTGCTCTCGTCCAATCCTGTCAATGCAACCAGCTTTAATCTCATTAGATCTGCAAGTGACAAGCTTTGGCAGTTTTACAGTACCTAGAACAGAGCCCGAACATTCTGTGACAGCACTGCTTAGAGGTGGCTTGAAGTAAGAGAAAGCGGAAATGGCCGAATGCGCGTATACAAGTCTTGGCATGCAGATATGATCAGCTCAGCCCCTGATTCCTTCTCAGCACTGGGGCTTATTGTGGTGGGCCCTTGTTCTATGCTTGACTCGACTTGGGCTCGGCCCCCTTTGGAAACGCGCGCGTTCAACTCAGTCCACCAATCTCGCAGACCGTCCTTCTCTCCATCGAAATGCCATGTTGGTGCTGGCACTTGGCCATTGATCGTCAGCATGTTGAAAATAGCCCACAAGAAGACGAAGCGGGGGTCCAAATGCGACGAATGCAGACGGCGTCACATCCGAGTAGGCCTCCATGAGCTCCAACATCCATCTTACCCACACCGTGTACTTACTCTCGTGTCCCCCAGTGTGACTTGACGCGTCCGAGCTGTGTTAATTGCAGCCGGTCAGAGCGCTTCTGCACTTTTCAGAATGCCCCAGAGACTCCCTATGTGGCTCCCATCTTGGGAGGAGACTCGGAGTCACCCTTGTCTCACACCACGCCGCCGTTCCTCCCCAATGGTTCGCCCCCCACGACGACTGATCCCGACCTGGTGTCCAGCGGTGATGGGACCTCGGGGAGCTTGGTCAATATGGCCCACATTCAGCTATTCCACTACTTCACAACCATGCCCTCACCCTACCCAGGCATGGCCGGGGGTGTAACCGAAATGCAGCGAAGCCTAGTTATCAAGCACGCCTTCTCTACCCCATACTTGATGCATGAGCTTCTGGCTTTCTCGGCAAGACGCCAGAGCATTGAGTTCCCCCATGACAGCAACGCGGAGTACTGGAGGGACCAGGCCGCGGTGCTCCAGACACGTGCCCTCGGCCTGTTCAACGCTCGGCCGGAGCTCAACCAGCAAAACTGTATTCCCGTCTTTCTGTTCTCAGGGATGCTGGGTATCCATCTGCTCGCAGACACTCTTAGTCATCGAGGAGATGGCCTGGCGTCTTTTGTCGACTCGTTTGTGGGCTACATTTCCATGCACCGCAGTTTACGCACCCTCATCACCGGACTCTGGCCCATGCTGGTCAACACAGAGCTGAGACCCATCCTCGCCTGGAGCGGCCAGGCAGCGATGGCCGCATCACAGGACATGTTGGTCAGCCCTCCCTTGGCCAAGTTAATCTCCGAGGCTAGTGATCTCCCACCAGAGGCTAAGGCTTCCTGTCTTGAAGCAATCAAACACCTCGAATGGGCGCTTGATGAGACCTGCGAATCGGAACAGCGTCGCCAAAAGCGGGTGCAAATGCTGTTCACTTGGCCACTCACAGTCCCTGAGCCATATCTTGAGCTTCTTAACTTGAGGCGACCCGAGGCCTTGGTCATACTTAAGCGCTACGCAGCGCTGCTCTGCCACTGCCGGGATCTTTGGATGGTTGGTGACGCTGGCCGTTACCTCACCAAGCTTATTGCATCGAGCTTGGATGGCAAGTGGACGGAGTATAGATATGAAATGGATCTTGAGCCTACACCTCCTCAGACTTAATATAATGATATCAATTGCAAAGAGTAGAATATTTCGAGCCTAGCGCTCGTTCTGGCTGCTTGAGTATATATGCTGGGCTCATATGCACAACCATGCTGGTGCAGACGCATATTGACCTGGGCCCCTTTCCCCTGTGATGAAAGCTCGCCGGCAGAAAGCGGAATCGCGCAGCTTAGTCTGCTACCTTATCTTTCCTTGCCCCTCTTGACATCCCTAGCCTTCGGCTAAGCTCACAGGACGGGGAATAGTTTCATAGGTCTCGGGAAAGAGACATGGAGATATCTAACATTACTCTATCCCCGCACTAGAGAGCCCCAAGTCAAAGTCTACGTTCCAGGTGTCCAAAGCCTAGTAATTTCATATTAGCAAAGGCATATATTGCCCCACTGGCAGAAGACTCACCAATGAATCAAGCTGCTCCCAGTTTGGTAGATCCGTAAGAGGGAGGCTCTCTTCATTCCCATCTGCAAGCGCCAGCCAGTTGGTCGTAATATCCAGATTGGATGTTAATGGGGGGGAATTGCTGGGAATCATGCCCTGTGGCGAGTCCCACTGGACCTGCCTCACCACCTCGGCACGGTACTCTTCCATGATCAGATGCAATCTTCGAGCCAGAGAGTCGGTCTTGGGGACGGCTGCAATTAGCCCCTGGCAGCGCTCTGCTGCTTGATAGTAGCTCAGCCATGAGGACGAAGGCTTCAATTTGCTCTTGATCGTGTATGTGTAGAGCACTAGTACGGCGCAAAAGGCTTGATAGTGAGCGAACCAGGAGATGGCATAAAACTGGTCATTTTCCACCATCGCATCGATAGTGGCCACAATACTCATGGCGGCGTCTAGGCAACTCTGGATGTTGGCCTTGCTAGTCATCTGAAGTTCAATGGAGATATCAGTCTCATCCGGCTCGCTCAATAGGCACGGCCTGTAGATAAGGATTTCGAGGTGGCCCGATCCGAGGGACAGGAGGTTGCTCTGTCGTTGAAAGAAGGGTCTGAGGATTCTGGAATCGACCTTCTGGGGATCAAGGAAATAGGGCAGGCTGTCTCTCCATTCCCTGACCATGGCGCCCAATTCGCTCATCGCTTGATATTGCTTAGCACGGTCTAGTGGCACAATGCCATAGAGACGCTTCAACGCTTGACAGAGAATACGGCCAAGCTTGTGGTGGCATATGGGTGCTAGCATCTTGTTCATATTCTGATGGACTGCTGGTTTGATAATTAGTGACGTAAGGTCATGATCGTCAACAACCGCCGGAAAGTCTTGGTCTGTTTCATCGTCGCTTAGAGCACATGGGCGCCCAAATATTGCAGCCAAATACTTATCCAGGGTGTACGCGCTCCAGAACAACCTCTTTCCACATTCTACTTGAACCCAGTCCACGACCACATCTTTTTGTTGGATTTTGTTTCGCCGTCGGCGGTGCAATCCCAAAGCTAGAATCAGCCTGGCGGTCGTTCCGAAAAGACTCCAGCAATGGTTAAGACGCGAGCATGTGAGCGTGAAAAAGCAGGCTAGCAGGAGGGCCTGAACGGTAGTCAGATGTGTGGGCTGAGTTTGACGATTTAACTCTTTTTCAGAAGCTTGGAAATATCTTAGCCTGTTGCGAATTGAATATCAGTCAAGTATCTTCGTGGGGAAAGTAGCTTCGCAATTTCACACACCCGTCGACGGCAGGCGTGTTTTGTGAATAGCCACTCGCCTGAGCAAACAGTCCTAGTAGCACGGCCTTTTTGCCATGAGAGTAGGGCTCTGAGACGTCTCCATCATCATAAAATTGTCGTATCCAGCCTTCGACGGTCGGGCGGTGAAGATATCTATATGTGGCCGACGTAAGCTCGAAAAAGGTGTTTACCAACCTGTCAGCTTCTTCTCTCGGAGGCCACGAGAAGGCATTTTCATCGAATATGGGCAGTTCAGGGTCTCCAAGAGTAAACACGGAGCTCTCGTATGCCGAGCCCGTATCTTGAACGAGACGCCTCCTTAACCGAATGAGAAAACTCAGACCTGATGATTCGCCAACGAAATGACCAAGCCTGTCGGCCTGTCCGGGTTCCAAAGGCAAGGAATCCCCAATTGGGGTTGGATCTTGTACTGTCCCACCCGATGATTTATTTTCGGGTTGCTCCAGTAGATCCCGTAGTTGAGAAGTTTCATCTATGCTTGTTGAAGCAACTGTTGAGTGAGAAACTGGTGAACAGGCCTGCACGACAGAAACACCCTTGGTGCATATGGAGGAGAGCACTTTATTCGCTTCATTTTTTGGCGTCCTCTTCTTCTTATTTTTCCCACGAGCGTAGGGAGCATCAAACCGGCACTCCAAGTTGTCCCGGAAGCACAGCTGACATGGCCGGTCTCCGGTGCAGCGAATCTTTCGTCTACTTCTCAATCAGTCACAGTCCAAATGGTAGTCTCTTTGATTATGATGCGGACTTTTTACACAGATCGCAAGCACGGCTGACCCGCTGGCGATGAGCAGGCAGGGGTGGCATCACTCCCAGCAAACACAACCTCAGCCAAGAACTAAGCCAGGGCAAATGATTGCTCTTTAGTAGCTCTCCGTATGAGGATGGAATTGGCTCCAGGTGACAGTTTTATCTATGTATCATCCAGTCCTTCACGACACGCTGATCGCCAGCTCCAGACAGCAGCACTGGAGGATGACGAATCGGAATTTGAGGGGAAGCCGGTTAGAATCCGTGATGAGTCCCCACCATCGGATTTAAATGCACCGAGACGCATTTTGGACTACCTAGACGAATCACGGATATGCAGTTAGTCAGGATTTCATTCCATTGCGAGCAGTGTGAGGTTATTATCGGTCAAATATATCTGCCCTTTATCAAGTGCCCTCATTGCCTATAGGTAGCCCTATTGGAATTCCACTGAGCTTCTAATGGCAGAATTTATTCCCATGCTGTCATGTGACAACGCCCTGGTCTTGTTTGGGCAAGGTGAGCTATATCCTGAGTCACGTGCTACCACACTATGTTGGTTAGACTTAAAGGTCTGGTCGTCAGTTTTACAGTTTCCAACAAGTTCTCTTCGCCTCAAGATCTGATGCTTGTTTGATTACCCTGCGATAGATCACATCTACAAGATGCTCCAACCTAAGAAAACGCAAATATCTCGGACGCGGACAGGCTGTCACACCTGTCGTACAAGACGCCGCAAGGTAATGATACCAAATATCTTGGAGTTGATCTATGTTGTTTAGACGAGACCCTGACTTGAACTTAGTGCGACGAAGCGAAGCCAGAATGCCGCAATTGCATCCGAATGGGATTCCGCTGTGAAGGCTACGGGGTTCGACTCACCTGGCCGGAGACGAGACATCAGGCCCCGGAGCCAGCCGAGGCCTCTAAACCGAAAGGTCGATCACTACCGTCCCATCGCCCTTTGGCGCCAGCTCCGGTAGCTTTGATGACAGCCAAACTTGCATCAAACGTTTATGTGAACCATTTTAGAGGTCAAGACACAACTAGCAGCGATATGCATGTTTCAAGGTCTGATTCAAGCGGAGAGCTTGTTGAACGTGCCCATCAAACTAGCTTGCCATTGCTCGTCTCGCCGAGTGTTGTTCATAGTGGGCACGGTAGTTTTCTTTTACATCATTTTTACAACTATGTCTCCAAATCCCTGACACCGCTGTTTGAACACCGGCTGGGGGACTTTTGGCTTCATCCGCTCCTCCGGCCCGTTGTCTTGGCCCTTGCAACTTCTAATCTTCATCAGTTATACCTGTTCGAGAGGCAGTCTTTTCGGCAACGCATCTCAGATATTGAACAAGAGAAGAACTTCAGATGTACTCCCGTAGCTGCGGCTTGGTTAAGTTATTCGACAACACTGTATGGGCATGCCCTGAGAACATTACGCCATACAAGCCTTGACAATAGCGAATCCGCGACACTGGCCCTAGCTGGTAGCCTCCTTCTATCTCTCTTTGAGTGGGAGACTGGAAGTGCTGAGGCTTACTTTACTCATTTAAAAGGCGCAGATGCGATTGTTCGCTCCGCATCTGATCGAATCGCCCATTTACCTAGCGGACTAAAGCTTTTACAGAGTTGGGCCAAGATGCATAATGGGAAATTACTCCATCTATTGCCATTTCGTCCCCTGGAACAGGAAATGGCTAGCCCACAGCAACTGGAGGCTACAATGCTATCAAATTCCTTTTGCGTCGGGCTCAATAGTCTCTCCAATCTTCTGGGTCAAGCATTTTCAGTGCGAAATCGCTTGATATTACACGTATGCACTGAATCGGCAGATTTGGCAAGTAAACCACTATTACAATTCTGGAGAGAATGGTATTCTGTCCAATTCAGGTTTACATATAACAAAGATCACGATGTCAATGACGCAAACGAGCTCACAGAAGCTGAGTTGCTCGACCATCTTGCACAAACAGGACGGGCACTCCAGCTGTGGCATGAATCTTTGAATGTATCCGAATTACCAGTGTTTCTGAACGATGCTGAAACCTTGGAAAGTTTTGACGAGCAGCTTTCTACTTCATTTCGGGTCTCTTCTTGCACTTTTATGACGAATCAGGCGGCTTTCCAGTATCTCAAGTATCTTACTGGTCGGATCCTATCGTCTACTAGGCAGCTCATGGAAACTCGACAACTTGGCAGTTTTGGTGCACCGGTGTCGCCTTCTATGCATCGCCTTATCTCGAAGACACTTTCGGTTATCAAAGCATTGGATCCCCAAGAAACGATCTTTTACGATGTATATGACATCGGCCCACTTTGGATCTTCGAGACTCTAGCTGTTTGCGTTCCAGAGATCTCAAGCTACCTTTTGAATGTCACGTTACCACGCTATGATTGCCTCGTTCAACAGGGTTCTTTATTAGTCTCTCTAGAACAAGCAAGGCGAACGCTCACTTGTATTTGTTCTGAATTCCAGAAGGGCCGCTGGGCAATGCTGTGTGACCCGAACGTGGTCTTGACCGATGACCTGATGCTAGATGGTTCCCACACAGGTACTTGTGCAGCGGTAGTTGGACGTGATAAGTTTGGTGTTTTTCGAGAGTTAATAAAACTAGAGTAAATTAAGGCAATCATTACGTATAAAGAATCGCAGCCTCTTTGAGTTTATACGCGCATGGAATGAACCATCGTAGAGCCGGGCCCTAGTTTCTGTTACTACAAATCTATCCAAGACCACGCAGGCGCTTCTTAATGCATCCATCTGGGAACGCAAAGAAGCCGCGGATGGTGCATCATCCTGAAAAAACTATTCTCATCCTACCACCTTTCTTCCATCGTCTCAAACCATAAATATATAGAAAGGAGAAGTCAAGGCACAAGTTTGTGTCCTTGAAATGGTTGAATGGTCTACCCTTTCTTTTCAAGACCTTTCTTCCGTCATTGAGCTTTTAGGAGACTTCTAAGCTTTCAGTGAGTCGTGTAGTATCAATATCGAGTTCGTCGGCTTGATGCATGTCATATCAAAGTCTGATAGGGTTTTGGCTGTAGATAGCAAGCCACCAGGGTACCCTCTGATATGTGTTCCATGCTGCTCCCAGGAAACCATTATAGCCTCAAGAACCTCCGCCAACTCTATGCTGTCCCACAATCCTCCCCTTAGCCTGAGCTCCCTCAATACTTTGGTGGCCCTCCGCATAAGGGCGATGTCGGTGGCGAATGCCACAACATACCAAAGGGAGATGATGACCTGGGCATCAAAGGAGAACGTGGGGTGGTACCGAGGACCGGTTTTATTGGTGATCTTCTCTGCCTGCTCGATAATGGCTTCGAGTTCGCTTTGCGAGACAATGCCACCAATGTCCAGAGACGGGGAGTCGTCCTTAAGTAGCGCAGCCCACGTTTTCTGTCCAAGTTGAAGCTTCATGATCAAATGTTCCTCTTGTCTGAGATGTTGACGATCGCCAGTAGCAATATACAAGTCAAAACTTTTACTCCACCACTGAAACCATTGGTGTATCATGCGGTACATGCCTATGTCCCTCTGTCCGAACTCGAGAGGCAGTTCTTCATGTCTAGATTTGACATCAGAATCAGTACAGGCAATCTGACAGTCGTGCTCCCCGAAAACCCGCTCATAGAAGATATCATGAGCAATCTCTAGTTGATGAAGCATATCACGCGCTGCAGCTGCACTGACGAACGATCCGGGACAAGGTGGCGGTAAAGAAAACGCTGTCGTTTCTGGGTGTCCGAACATGCTGAAATGAGAGAGTACGTCGTCGTCAATGAAGACTGAAGCATCCAGGGCCAGTCGTGAGAATAAGTTGGTAAGCTCATCTAACTCGTCATCTTGAGGAACGGGATTCGATCCGTTCCTATAGTTGGTGCCTATCGACCTTAGCGATACGAGGAGGCGGCAGCCTGCTTGTAAGTGTCTCAAAGCCTCCACGTGATGACCACTCAAATTCTCAATAGAAATAAAGATAAGGCAGCACATTAGCGTAGTTTTCATAGTCTTCAGGGGCGTGCCAGGACCCAGTGACTGAACAAGTTGCATTGAGAGGGTGTAATGTCTCAAAGCTATAGTATGCCGTAGCCTAGTTATCACAGGCGGGATGAACACGTTATCTTGCAGTAGGAATGACCAATGCATAGCCCCCAGAGCGATGAGGGCATGATGCACTGCGGCTTCGTGTTGACCTGCGAGAGGGACTTTTTCGCGCCAGAAGTGATACCGAGAGGAATAATCGCCCAACTCCTGAATGG
Organism: Clonostachys byssicola; assembly: GCA_902006505.2. NCBI lineage: Eukaryota > Fungi > Ascomycota > Sordariomycetes > Hypocreales > Bionectriaceae > Clonostachys > Clonostachys byssicola. The sequence continues at coordinate 327,390 of CABFNO020001300.1, forward strand.
TACAGGACACAGCATGGTGGAATGCCATTTGTTCGTAACGAGAGCCCGTAGTATTGAACAGGATGGGATGGTACAGTGGCAATGGGGACAAGGACTCTCCCATTTCGGTAATACGAGCTGTTTGTAGACCTGACCACATTACTGTACGCACTGAGCCTCCGAAGCTATGGTCCGGACATGGTTGGCATAATGATGGGTCATTATGGTAATCCTGATTGTGCGTGCTAACGGATGTAATTTAGTAACTGCCCCGGCGAAACCAATCAAGAGAGCTCTTACTTGCTTGAAGTGTTGTTCATTAGTCTGGTCCATTCAGAACACAAAGGTACTCTATGTTCTCGAGTTTTTGGCTTAGGGGCGACTTACCATGCAAGGTGGTCCTTCATACGTCTTGGCTTCTTGCCTCTTGCCCACTTGAAGCGTCGCATTGGGATAGGCATCGTATGGATTGTTGCCGTATGCTTACGGTTTGTTGGTTATGTAGAGAGTAGTGCTAGTATCTATCCTTATTCTCACATATATGTAGTGCAACCCATGAAGATATTTTCCCCTCCACTTTCCAGGGGCTAAAATCCCCATGAGTCATCATATGTATCAATAACTCCATCCTACTTCATTGGAGAGGTTTGGGAAACGTGCAAAGATTTATCTTGAAAACTCCTCGGTACTTGGTGGACAGTCCGAGGTTTCGGACAAACGAAGCGAATTCTGGTCCCAGAATGACATGGATATGCTTCACATGAATTCCTTCCGTGATTGGACACGGCGTTTCCGCTTTCTAGTTTGGGCGTAGTGAATTTCAAGTCCTTGCCCGAGCCCCATCATGACTCCGTATTCAAGCATTACGTAGTTCAAGGGTTTGCTAGAAGCAAGAAAGAGACGATCTCCGATATTGGCATGGCTTGACTGATTCATTTGTTGCTAGCCCCGAAATGGCAACCGGGAACACCACGACGAATTGTGTGTGAGTGTGTGAGTGTGTGAGTGAGTCAGTCGCAGCATCTTGTTAGCCTGGCAAATTTTATGCCTTATTACTCGAAGTTGTGGGACTTGCCAATACATGTGTAGCTGCTTATAAACGTGGGCTCTACTACCAACTCAGTATGTGCATTCCGAAACAGCGTCTCCTCCATCACCATGTTGATTCGTAAGGCAACGCGAGCGGATATAGGCGACATGGCAAGGGTTGCCGTTGCGTCCTATGCGAATGATCCCCAAGATACATACATGTACCCTCGCCGTCTGGAGCACCCCAAACGATATCTCAAACTCAAATCAGATATTATTGAGCATGCCTTTGAAGACCCGACCACGGTCCCTATAGTCGCCGTTTTGGATGACCAAGAACCTGACTGGCAAGGCACACCTGTTATCACTGGCTTCTGTGTCTGGTATTGCGAAAGCAATGTCGGCCGAGATAGCGAGGGCGCAGAAAATTCTACCAGAGAAACCAAGAGCTCAATATTAAAAGGTTAATTCCCCCCCTGTGTAGACTTATCACCCCGCATGCTAAGTTTTTTTTAGTGCTTTTCAATCGCATTTCAGATTCAGACATTGTAGATTTTCTTTCCGATTCGTTGAACCCTATTGTCAGCTCCTCGAACACTAGAAGCGTAGCCCAACACTGCAGCAATCCCACGTCCCGCCGGTTCCTGGCAGGCTATGAGCAGCCCTCCTCGTACTATGGCGTATATGACATTGGCGTTAGTCCTAAGTTCCAGCGACGGGGTGTAGCTCGCCAACTCATGAACTGGGGGATTGCAAAGGCCGACCAGGAGGCATTACCGGTGTATCTGTCGGCCACGCCAGCCGGGAAGCCGTTATATGAGAGACTAGGATTTCGAACAGTGGGTTACTGGACTTGGCGGCCTCAACAAGGTTCGGAATGGGACATCATGCAAAGAGATCATAATGCACCTGTTGAAAGGGGAGAAAAACAAAATAGTCAGGATTGCTAGGGAATAATTAGGTTTAGTAAAAGCCTCCGTTAGGTCCTCACTGGATCTATCTCAAATGCTGTCTAATGCTTGGATATTGGGGGGCATGATAAATATAATGGTTTGACGCAGGTTGGATTCACAGAAACATTCTATGTAGGTGACACATTCGGTTTCTTGTATTGTCTTTCCAAAATTGCAGCTGGTTGCCGTGGCTCGCTCGATAATGGACTACAACGAGCCTTGGGGGGGGATTAGCTAGAAAGGACAACTGATATAGCCATCTCATTTGCACCTCAACATATCCTTATTCCTGTTTCCGCAGAGGGAAAGGCGCTTCTAACTCGGACATTAATGGTATAAATAGAGACAAAAGGTCACAGCAATGAAAATGCCTTGCTACACCCATGGATTATCTATTTCGCTGTACTGTCTCCGCGGGGAAGCATGGGGAAGGGGATCTCTAGGATGTGCCATTCTAAATTCTTTGTTCGGGGAACTACGGCTTTCCATATCAGTTAATTTAGGCTGGGTGGGACAGTAGAATGGCCGCATTTTAGTAAGGTCATCCCGCAAGTGAACGTCACATGTTCTGGCCCATGTCTTGACTCATGAAATCGGGTCTATTTCAGATGTTCGGATATTTCTGTAGCCAATTGGATAATTGTGCCATTGCGAGGTTGGATCGTGACGGCATTTCGCTGTCTACGTACGTTGTCAATCTCCACCGCAGGGTGTAGGACGGATGTAAATCCTTCTGGTTTGGCGTGCTAACTGAACTGGATGCGTGGATGCCCAGTAGAAGCAAAAACAACAGTAGTGCAGGGATGGATACTGTATGGAGAAGGTCCCTCGCTTTGTATTGAGACATTTAGCCTTCGAAATTGCACTCGTTCTGATTAAATTATTTTGCGGAAGCATTCCCTCTCACCATCTTTTTACTGCCTCCTGTATTCCTTCTACTGGTCCCGCGTTTCATCACACATCAGATAAGCAGTCTAAGTTCACACCCTTTGCTTAGAGTCATGTCAACTTCAATTCGGCGAATTCTTCCCGCAGTCTTGGCTGCTCTGGCGGTCTTCATCGAGCCCGCTTTGCAGACTTGCTCTTCCCACACAGATTGTAGTTTGAATGGCATTTGTCAAGATAATAAATGCATATGCGACCCGGGGTGGCGAGCTGATGACTGCGGCGAGCTGGATGTACAGCCCACAGTCAAGTACTCTGGCTTGAACCTCTCAGATACAGGGACATCAACCTGGGGCTCCAGAATCATCCATGGTCCCATGGACAAACAAATGTTTCATATGTTCGTTTCGGAGTTCCCGGGTGGTTGCGGACTGGACTATTGGGCACCGTTCAGCCGCATCGCCCGCGCCGAATCGAGGACTGGTCCGTTAGGTCCTTACAATTTGGTAGAGGAGGTTGTTGGTGCCTTCGCTCATAATCCAACAGTCGTGTTTAGCGCCAAAGATGGTCTATACGCACTCTATTATATTGGGTGCCCCATGGTCCTACCCTCAAGTTGCTCTCATATGCAATTTACTTGTGGCAAGGGCAATGACGCCAACGGCGAAAGCGGGATTTCGCTCGCTACCTCTCCAGATCTCAGAACCTGGACCTTCCACGGCGAGGTTTTTTCAACTGGAGGCGGTGGTGCTTGGGACGAGACAGTGATCAACCCATCAGCGTTTGTGCTTGAAGGCGGCCCAGGATCAGATGATTCCATTCTTCTCGCATACCGTGGCTGTCCGTACAACTGCCATCCTTACCCGCCTTACGGTCCTGAGCTTATCAGCATCGCATCCGCCTCTTCGTATGCCGGACTTTACAAGCGTGTTGAGGGGGGGCCCTTGTTCAAGGATGAGAACGAGGATCCGTTCCTCTGGCGCGACAAGCGTGGAAACTATCACATGCTCTTGCACTCTCTTGAGCCCGAAGGCGGGTTTGGACTCGGGCCCAAAGTGGGACGACACGCTTATGCTGCCTCCTGGGATGGACCTTGGACCTTTGGCAGCAAGACTCTGGCGTTTAACACTACGGCGTTCTTCACGGATGGGACTTCCATTGACTTTCATCGACGGGAGCGCCCCCAGATATTTTTTTCTGAGGACGGTGAAATGACACCTCTGTACATGACGAATGGTGTGCAGGAGAAGGGGAAAGCCGGGAGCTACACTTTGATTGTGCCGATTGGCCAGGAATTCAAGAAATTCGAGCAAAGCTTAGGAATTAGTGAGGCAAAGCACGATGAACTCTAACACAGCACGTTGTGTTAAGCACTGCTGTCTACTCAATGCTGCAATTTGCCTCATGATAGGGCACCTAGGTACTCCAAGACGGAAAGAATGGGGAAAGCTGATTTGTGCTCGAATGGACACGGGGCAACAGGTTCGTTTGGAAGGTTCTCCGGTGCTGGGCCATTGAAGAGTAGAAGTCCATCTAGGCTGGCACATAATGCGACTTAACAGTGCAAAGCATAGGGTTGTCTCCATGGATCTACTAGAGTTCCAAATTTGTTCATAGCAAGGGTCAAAATCTTTGTTTAAGTGCAACTTTCTACCTCGCTTTGCATCTCCGTGTTTCAATACAGGAGAATCTAAACTACCTACTTGCCAATGAAAAATCTGGTCGAATGAGCACACCAAGAATAGCAACACGTATCAACTCGAATGTGGATTGTAAGAGAGTAATCCTGATCTTAGTATAAATTACTGCCGTGGCTTGACCCGTATTTATCTAATACTTTTTTAATTCACGTTCTTTCATGGCCTTTTTGCACAATCATCTTGAAAATCTCGAGATCCTCTTTCGCATCGGAGATGGTCGTCTTGATGGGACGCCCCTCCGTAATGTGGGCGTACAGCTCCTTCAACTCAACAGTGTAAGGGTCCTCGTACGTCTTGCGAATCGTCGTCTCCTTGAGAGAGCCGCCATCGCACACTTCGCTGATGTGCATCGTAATGGGGAGGCCCTTGACGAAAGGGGTGTCGTACTGGACTCGGACGCTCTTATTCTGCCCGTACACTTCGATGTGGGCGTCGAATTTTGGCACATTGTAGAAGCCGGTCTCGTAGCTCACCGCAAACTTGGGATACTGGAAGAGAACACTTTATAACCCTCGGACGTCAGCACTCTTCCAAGATCAAAAAAAAAGCTCTCACATAGGGGCTCACCTCCAGAAGGGTAGCGCCAGCGACGATCCCAGGACCTCGTCAGGTAAACCAATACACTCGCGCATGGCAGAAAGATCGTGCGAGCCAAGACCACCCATGATTCTCCAAGTCATGGTAGATTCGGGCGTCATCTTGACGCCGCACTCCTTGAGGCCTTGGGAGACGGTGTCCTCTGCCTTGGCGTCCTTCTCCTTGGTGCTCTCAGGAGGGAAGTCGGTGAAAGCTTTGGCAAAGGTACCCGACTGCTCGATAAAGGTGGAGTTGGGGCCGATGATATCTTTGGAGAAAAGTCCTCGTTAGAAGTAGAACGATGGGATTTGAGCTGGGGCGAGTATATTACCTCGTACTCTTGCGAACATGATGTTCTCAACGCCACCAATTTCCTTGACGGCATCGAGAAACACAGGCGCATACCTCCTCATGTACCCAACCATGACGTCGCCGGAGGATGCCTTCTCTGCCGAGGCAATCGCTTCACAGTCGCGAAGATTGAGCGCGAGCGGCTTCTCGACGAAGACAAACTTGTTGTGCTGGAGAGCGAGCACGGCGTGGTCGGTGTGGTACTCGTCGGAGTTGATGACGAAGACAACGTCCACCTCTGGAGACGCGCAGAGCTCCGCGGCATCGGTAGTAATCTCTGGGGGGACTCCTCCGACGACTCTGGCCTGACAGTGGCGAAGGGCGTTTTCAGATACATCGCAGAGGTAGGTGATGCGGAAGAGGTGGCAGAGAAGGCTGAGTGTGGGCAGATGGACAACCTGGGCGACAGTGCCGCAGCCGATGATGCCAACCCGCACGATACGAGGGGAGTCTGACGACATGCTCAAAGTATGTGGAATGGTTTGTGTGAGTTAATTGCGTGCATGAATGCTGGCATGAGTTGGACAGGCTCGCACGATGCAAAGCAGCACGAGACCTTTAAGGCTGTAGCTATGTCCCGTCTGCCATCGCCATCTGCGGTTCATGGCGAGGGTCCTTCAGATCCGCTCGTACATTGTGAACCGGTCGAAAAAAGGAAGCACATCACTCCAAAGTGGTTCTACGCGACCTTGTTCCCCATAGGTGTGGTAGAGATCGAGGTACTTTGTGTGGGGGAAATCAGGAGTGGACACTGACTGAATCGCGTAGATGGATCATTATGTGGGCTTGGGAGGATTTCCGAATTGGTTCGTCCGCGTTGCCCCGAGGAAGTGTCTTAGCAAACTCACCAGGTAAAGACCCTCTCATCTTCTGGAATTCCCTGGACTCTTGGAGCAATGGTATCAACTGGTCTCACTGCCGAGTCCCCCCGTCCCCGCGCTCCCTGTTCCTGCAACCTCTTCTACAATGCAACCTTCATCAGGACGAGGCAAGACGTTCCGCTGGCCGCGGCCCTGGATGCCCTCGATGGCCACGGATGGAGATCAGGCTGGTGACGGCGGTGCTGGAAGCCCGGGGGATGACGGAGCCCAGGACGACACCTCGTCAAGAACACGCCCGCAGAAGCGTCAGGCCGCAGACACAGACCGTGCAGCTCGATGCTTCCCCCGCAAGAGAGCACTCACGGCCTGTCAACTGTGCCGCGTGCGCAAGATCAAGTGCAACAACGCACGGCCCGCCTGTCTGGCATGTACCAGCGCAGGAGCCGAGTGCGTCTATGGAGATTCCAGAGATCATACCAGGTTTGTCCATACCACACCAATATCACATCCTCACTGGCGAATACTCATCACTGACACGTTTCTGGCAATAGTTTTGATCCTGCTAGCGTCTTAATACTGGAGCGCTTAGACAAACTTGATGCAGCTCTCGGTGCTCTGTCGTACTCTCAGCAGGCGTTTCTCTCGACTACGTCAAGTTTACGCCCAAGTCTTGGAGACGGTGTGAGTCTGACCCCTCAACCGACAGCAGACACATTGCATGGCTTGCCTAGCACGGCCCAAGACGACTGGCCCGTGGATGGTGACCAAAGCGAGAATGATGATGTTGAGTGGCTCATGAACGCTCAATCTGCCATTGCCTTGGATGCTGTTCTTCGCTGGCCCATCTTCCAAGGACGCCATCCACAAGATGGCCTGAGATCTGCCCTGGGCTCAATAGTTCATGACACTGCCTCCGGTTCCGACAGCGAAGAAGATGTCTACGGCAACGACAACAGGGATCAGAGGCATAGACCAACCCGCGTTTCCATTCGAGAGGACGCCATCCCAGGGTTGGTTGAGAAATTTCTGCTATACGTCCATATCAAAAACCCCGTACTAGATCACGACAAGCTACGAAAGTATGCCAAAACCGTCCGGGAAGAAGGACCTGGATGGGACGGCAAGTCCTGTCTTGTTGTGAGTACCACTAGCACCCGGCCCTTGCGAAATACTCCTCTGGCTTCACTCCCTCAAACTGTTCGAAGTACGCCCATTGACTTAGACTGTTGCTAGCTGATGGCGTGTGCTCTCGGATGCATAGCAAAGCCATTCGATAACCAAGACGACTTAGTGGCTCTTGCTGCTGGGGCGAACAGCACGTCGAGATATCCTGGCCAGCGGGAGCTGGCAGAGGTCTATTACAAGAGCGCCTGCAGACGCCTTGGCATGCTGGGCATATCGACATTGACGTCGCAATGCTACTTTCTTGCGGGCGTCTACTTGATGTACACCTTCCGCCAGCTGGACGCGTGGCGGGCATTTGTGCACGCCTCGAGCAATCTGCATGTCTACCTGCAGTTCAGGAGCAGCTCGGGACACGATAGCCAGGCCGCGAGGCGAGTCAAGTCTCTGGAACAGCGGCTATATTGGTCTTGCTTCAAGAGTGAATGGTGAGCCCCCCTTCTTACTCCTTTGTCCCCTTTAACCTCGACCAAGTGTAGAGCTCATTAGACAAAATCACAAAGCGAAGTTAGACTTGCTATTGCGCTTCCGGGCTCGAGTCTTTCCAGTCTTCAATATCCCGATCTCTTTCCCTCGCCGCCTCAGAGTATGGACAGTCACCCAAGTATGTCATGGCGACCACTGCCTGACATGACGCCCAGTAGTGAAGGTAGCCCATGGGACGCCAACTCTTCAGCCTCACAGCGATTTGATGCGTCGCTGGAAGAACGAAGCTGGTACTATTATCTCACCGAAATAGGGCTACGTCGCATGATCAACGGACTGCTGAAGGACTTGTATAGCCACGAAAACTCTGCTTGGCTAGACATGTCCATCCTTGTCGTTGTACAGCGCGTCAAAGACTTTGACGCCGAGCTTTCTCAATGGTAAGTATGCGGTCCAGGGGCGTTGACAAACGTTCTGAGTTTGCGTCGCTGACATGACCCCGAATCTCAGGTTTGAAGGACTACCGGACTGTATTCGGTATGACCGGGAGAACATTGAAATGATCCCGGCCGACGAGCTGCAATATTTTGTTCGCGCCCGCTACTTGGAAGTGCAAGCCTGGCTGTTTCGACCCATTGTCTATCTCGCAGCACACGGCTCCTCCGCGGATGCTCACTCTTCCACCTTGAATCCTCTCGTAGACCAGGCTGTATTTTATCACACTGTCATCATTGACCAGCATTGCGTCCTTCATCGGCACCACGGGACTTGGTTTAGCATGCGTTCTACAGTCACCGCGGCCTTTGTTATTATTGCCGCGTTTAGGAGCGGTCATTGCGGTATGAGTTTCACAGAGATGGAGGAGGTTATAGCTCGAGCCATTCGATCCGTAAAATTCTGGGAGAATGAATCCCAAGATCTCGTTTCGGCGCGGACGCTGCTAGAGGCGGAGTTGTCACTGCTGCGGACGGAACAATAGACGCAATTTACCCCATCATCACAGCATTTTAGCCAAATTCAGTCAGACAATTTGTCCTGTCCCTCCATTACGCGTGTCAAGACCCGTCAGTTCATACACTCAGATGGCCTGTACATGTCCTCTACCGTGAGCCGCTCGTGACTCTAGCATCCAACCTATTGAGCACAGCATTAACTACACTCAGATGTGCCTAGCAGAGGTGCATACCTTAGCTCGATCGTCCTTCTCGTACCATGCGCGTACCCCGTTTTGAGTTGGCCCGTTTTCTGTAACCAGAGCAAGGAGGCTTGACTCATGGAAGCAGTAAGCCCGAGTTGCCCCGGACGTTATCCAGAGCGGATAGACAACACTGGCACTTACCAGCTCTTCCAGCGCCCAGAGTAAGGTCCACCCCCGAGCCACCCCGCGTTTCTAGCCACCTCTTCCTGTACCTGGATCGCCTCACCTTACCGTGGCATGAGATACGTTCTCATTGAGGTATAGTCGCCAGGCGACGTCAGAGTTTGAGATGTTTGGTGGGGTTAGCGACAGAGTTGCGCTGTGTCGGGGAAACGTGGTTGAACAACTCCGACCTTGAAGAACCTACGTAGCTATCGTCAAGCGCATGTACATTGACCGCGTGCCTTGGAGAACATTAAACTTGGACAATGTATATCATAGGTAGGAGGCTATATGACTACTCATCTTGATCAAGGCACTCAACTCCACCACCTCAAGTAACGTTATCTCCCTAAGCTAAAATGCGTGTACACAAGGCCGCCACCATGACGACAGAATCTTCCAAGACTGTCACTGAACTAAAGCATGGCTGGAAGTTCAGGCAAACCGATCAGTCGGCGGACGAGCTACTGCCCGTATCTCGGTTCCCGACAAACATCCACCTAGACTTGATGCACCACAACATCATCCCCGATCCCTTCGTCGGCACCAACGAAGAGAAGGTGCAATGGGTGGGCGAGAAGTCCTGGACCTACGAAACGAGGTTCGCCAGCACTGAGAAGGTAGGAAGCAACCAGATCGACCTTGTCTTTGCTGGGCTGGACACCCACGCTGCCGTGTTGCTCAACGGGGTGGAGATCCTCAAGACGGAGAACATGTTCATCGCGGAAAGGGTCGACGTCACCAGTGTCGTGAAGGGACCTGGGCAGGAGAACCATCTCGAGATTCGCTTCGATAGCACCTGGACCATCGGCAAGCAGCTTAAGGCGGCCAACCCTGATCATCGCTGGATCGGATGGAACGGCGATGTAAGTCGGCTGGCGGTTCGCAAGGCGCAGTACCAGTATGTGAGTTTGGCAGCCCTTCTCCCCTCCTCTTTTCGTCGTGATATACATGAGAAGTCGTACTGATGCTTCGTGTCAGGGTTGGGATTGGGGTCCTAAGCTCATGACATGCGGCCCGTGGCGAGCAATTACGCTCGAGACCTACTCAGCTCGCATCTCCGATCTCCATAACACGACCGACGTCGACCATTCCCTCGAGTCGGCCAGCGTCACTGCAGAGGCTAGCATCGAGGGTAGTGACAAAGCATCCGAGGTTGTCTTTAGAATTAGTCTCAACTCTGCTACACTGGATGAGAACAAGGTACAGGTTCGCCATGGCAAAGCGTCTGTCATTTTCAACATTCAAAAGCCAGTGCTATGGTACCCGCACACATACGGAGACCAGCCTCTCTACTTGGTCTCAGCGCAGCTATTCTCTTCGAAGGGTCATCTCCTGGACGAGTCAAGCAAGAGAATTGGCTTGAGGGCAGCCAAACTCGTTCAGCGGGATCTCGATGGCCAGTCTGGAAAGTCCTTCTTCTTCGAGATCAACAACGTGCCCGTCTTCTGTGGAGGCAGCGACTGGATTCCGGCAGACAACTTCGTGCCGAGGATCACGGCTCAGCACTACAGAGACTCGGTTCGGCTCGCGGCCGAGGGCAATCAGATCATGATCCGCGTCTGGGGCGGCGGCATCTACGAGGAGCCGGCTTTTTACGAGGCGTGCGACGAATACGGGATCCTGGTGTGGCAGGACTTCATGTTTGCATGTGGCAACTACCCAGCGAACAAGGAGATGCTCCATCTCATCCGGCGTGAGGCCGAATACAACGTGAAGCGGCTTCGTCACCACCCTTGCCTTGTGCTATGGGCAGGTAACAACGAGGACTACTGGATCAGGGAGCTGAACGACCTTGACTACGTGATCGAAGACAAGGACCCGGAGAACTGGCTAAAGACGAACTTCCCGGCACGATACATTTACGAGAAGCTCCTACCAGAGGTGGTCAACGAGCTGTCCCCTTATGTCAACTATCACCCGGGATCGCCATACAGCGGAGCTCTCTCTACAGATGACAAGGAGGGCGACATCCACCAGTGGAATGGTATGTCAGAGTATAAAAGCACCACGTCAATGACAACAATGACTAACACATGTCTTTTCAACCATAGTATGGCACGGCAAGCTGGACAGGTGGCAGAACTACGACCAGCTCGGCGGACGCTTCGTCTCTGAGTTCGGCATGGAAGGTTTCCCTCACATCAAGACCATCGAAGCCTTTCTGCCCCTGGGCGCTGCCGACCCCGACCGCTTCCCCCAGTCGCGCACCATCGACTTCCACAACCGCTCCGACGACTTCGAGCGGCGGATCGCCACGTACCTGGGCGAGAACCTCCGATACCAGCCCTCCCCGCTGGAGAGGTACGTCTACGCCACGCAGCTGATGCAGGCCGAGAGCGTGGCCAGCGCGTACCGGCTGTGGAAGCGGGAGTGGAAGGGCCCCGGCAGGGAGTTTTGCGCCGGAGCCCTGGTCTGGCAGACTAACGACTGCTGGCCGGTCACGTCGTGGGCCATCGTGGACTACTACCTGCGCCCGAAGCCGGCGTACTACGCGGTGAAGCGCGAGCTCGAGGCCCTGACGGTGGGCGTCAAGCGCACGGGGGACAGCGCCGTGGTGCCGAGCCCGGACGGCTGTGATGGCGACATGCTGGAGATCTGGGCGACCAACTTGAGCGTGGAGTTGAGCAGCGTCACGGTTGAGCTCAGGGCCTGGGACGCGTACACGGGCCGGCAGACACACGCGGGCACCGTCACCCCTCAGCTGCTGCGCCTCGAGCCGAACCGCAGTACAGAGATTGCCAAAATCGAGGTGCCTGTGCAGACCAAGAAGGCGGGTCTGGAGAGACAGACGGTGGTGGCTGTGTACTTGCTGGACGAAGATGGGAGACAAGTCGCACGCCATGTCAACTGGCCCGAGCCGCTCAAGTACCTGCACCTGAAGCGGCCCGAGAGACTGGAAATTGGGATAACGGAAGGCAGAGACGCTGTGTACATCCGGTCGGACGTTCCGATCAAGGGTCTAGTGCTCGAGTCCGATGATGAGGATGTCTGGTTCTGTGATAATTTGGTCGACGTTGTCCCCGGGGAGACGCTGACTCTCAAGGCTACAGGGCTCAAAGGTGGTGATGAGTTTAGAACGGAGTATTACGAGTAGGCCGTTGTAGGTAATCTTGTCTAGACACATTCTATCAGTCTATAATCGAAGTTGACGGTGATTCGACTGCCCACTCACAAGAGCTAGTTGCTGCAAGTCTACCTGATTACAGAGTATACTGTGCCATGATGAATTTTTTGGGTGATGCAATGTAAACTTGTGTATATAGTAGTAAAAGGTTTCAGTACGAGGTAATGAAAAGGAAGAAGTCCGCGGTTAAGTGAGACTACAGGGAGCGAGGCTAAGTCTCGCTGCCTTGGGCTCTCAGCAAAGTAAGATCAGTCAAAACTGTTTCTTAGAGGATGAGGCCAAGTTTGGGACAGTGTTCGAGTATAAAAATAAAAATAAAAATAAAAATAGCAATAAAAGATTCCGGACTCGAGATCTCGACACAATGTATATTGAAACCAAGTTCATAGAAACGAACTTCTATTTGTGACGAAGGCACTGATGACCAATCCCTTCTATCTAAACATGTGAAAGATGACATCGGCGGCCTAAACCTAAGCTAAACTTACCACAACGGTGTATCCCTCGTGCTTGTTATAGCTGACGAATCACCCCTTATTCTTTAAGCGACCTCTGCTCAGCCGCTATGTTCATCTGGGCGTCGGTCTGGTAGGACTTGAACTGCCAGGCAGGAACGCGCTTCATGAACATCTCATCTAGCTCCTCGTACGTGCGTCCCATCGTCTCGGGCAGGTAGAGCCACAAGAGGACGGTGCAGAGGACACCCAGACCGCTGAAGATGAAGGCGATGCGCCCGCCAAGGTTGGCTTGATCCGGGTTGAAGAGATAGGGGATGACAAAAGCCCACATCGTCTGAGCCGAGCAAAGTCAGTAAAAAGAAGACACATTTCTTCCCATAGCAAAGGGTGGGGGCTTGCGCAACTTACAAAGATGGCTTGCTGAGTAGCGAGTCCGATGGCGGCCGTCTTGGCCCTGAGACGAGCCGTGGCAATCTCAGCCATGAGCGTGTAGGCCGTAGCGCCAATGGTGAAGTTGTAGAAGAAACACCACATCCACATCATGGCCACTGTGCCCTTGACGAAGCTCGGCTGCTGAACAAGACCCAGGCCTCCCGCGATGACGAGCAGGAGGGTGGTGAAGGCGGACCCCCAGACCGTCAGAGGCCGCCGCCCGAACCTGTCGATGATGAACCAGGACAGTATGTTGCCGCTCATGGAGAGGACCTGCTGGCCGATGTTGATCTGGAAGGACTCGGAGACGGTGTAGCCGCCCAGCTGGAGGTAGTAGGTAGAGTAGGCGGCGATGAAATACGCGCCTCCCAGGGCCTGGACGATGAGGGGGTCAATGCCCACGCACATGCGGCGGAAGTTAGAGGCGCGGAAGCACTCGAGGAAGCTGGCGCCGGCCGTCTCCTGGAGAGACTTGTCGAGGACGGTCTGGATGCCCGCTATCTTCGAGGTGACCTCGTCTGCGCTGTAGCCGAGACGGCGGAGGGACTTGAGGGCTTTGTCTTGTTTGCCCTTGGACAGAAGCCACCAGGGAGATCTGCCGGAACTCATGTTAGTCAAAGGCAAGACTCAAGAGGAGCTTGGGGGGAAGAACTGACTCGGGCAAAAAGGGAAGGCCGATGGCAGCGACCCCAGCAACGCCGTACTGGGACACGAAGATGATGCGATAAGCCCAGCGGCTGTCTTGATTACTGGTGCCGTTGACGATCAGGGCCGCCACGAGGGAGCCAATTGTGAAAGAGACGGCACAGGCGGCCGTGATGCTGCCGCGTAAGGCCAGCGGGACAATCTGTCATGGTTGGCATCAGCTGATTGGGAAAGAGTAGTGAGTCATGTGTTTCAAGCATACCTCGCCGACATATGCCATGGAGACCGTGACAAAGGCGCCAACCGAGAAGCCATTGATGAGCTTTCCGGCAAAGAAGACCGGGTTGGTGGTCGAGATTGTCTCGAGCGTGATGCCGACAAGAACGTTGAGAACATCGAGGGCCAGCGTGTACTTTCGGCCAATCTTGTCCGCAACCCAGCTAGAGCCAAGCGCTCCGATGACAGTGCTGTTCACAGAGGGAGAGAAGAAGTCAGCAAGACGAATTGCACATTGGAACGTCCAAGTTGGAAGAGAGGGGATAAAACTCACGACGCAGTCGGGCCGCCACTGTGAGCCGACTGCCACCCAGCGGGGAGGACATAGCCGCCGTCGAAGGCGTGGCCAAAGTCCTTGCGAAACTGGGGGATGCCTAAGACCACGCCACCAGCCTGGTTGTCGAAGCTGCTCAGGAAGAGGATCCAGATGGCGAAGCAGCACCAGAAGACGACCCGGGGGTACTTCCTCAGGGCCTGCGTGGGGGTCAGTTCCTGTTCCTCGGCGTTCTGTGCGCTGCTGAGGTCTTCGGCCGTCTCAGCGTGAGCGGTCTTGGTGTCGTCCTTTTCCATGGCCAGCACGGCCATTCTTGTTGTCTGCTGGTCTTGTTGTCTCTAGTGGGTAGGTAAAGGAAAACAGGTAAATAGAGAAGATTGTGGGTTGTGGCAGAGACCGCGGTAAGTTGGGATTAGAGCTTGGTTTCTTAGTCTCTGGCCGATTTTTCTTGAGCAAGCAGCTCTTCTCCTTATATATGTCTTCCCTTTTTATTATAGGGAAATCGAGAGTCGGACTTGAGTCTAGATCATAATCCGCTAAGTCTAGGACAGAGGAGTTACTGTCCAGCTACTCCAGGCGACCCTTCACGGGGGTTGGCATGCAACACCCCCACTCTGCCAAGAACTGGAGAAAGAGAATCCGGGGTGTCACTTCCAGCGTCGTGGTTATACTATTTCGCAGCAGAGAGCCTCGAAAGTGAGTCAAGGTTGAAAAGACTTCCTCGCCCGTGGGGACCCCCAGCTGGATGAAAACACTAGTTTGGCTAGGTAGTCTCAGAGGTAGTGGGAAACGTGGACTAATGATCTATAACTGTTGTTCTAAGCCTGACTTGTGGGCATTTCCATTCTAGGCACATTCAAATCCGAGCTGCCCCGAAACTTTAGCGTCACTTCTTGCACCCGCAGTTTGTCCCGAATCAGGGAGAGAGGGGTTGTCTCACAATGATCCATAGATGAAGAGTCATGCAGGCTTTGACATGGATACAGCACTGACATCTGATTTGCTAATTGGTGAATCCCGAAGGAGTCCACGTGGCTCTAAACCCTGTCCGCATCATTTGCGTCCAGATATTTTGCAAGACAATTTGAATCCGAACTACACGGGCTTGCTCGGGAGCTTGTTCAGCTTACCTGGACCTTGTTCTGCGGTGGATATGAAGCCCGGAAGTCAAGGACCTTGTGGCTCTAAGCCTCATAACTCTCGGCTCGAGTTGCCCCGGGGCATCACGGAGCAGAGATGCATTCCATTCCAGTCACATGGAAAGACTAGTTGCCCCGACCACCCTACCCCGAAACCCCGCTGAGGGCCTAGCCTGCCTATCTACAGTGGGGGTCCAAAAGTTTGTCAAAACTCACTTTTCCTCACCAAAATACCTCAAAATACTATCCTGTAACTCCTTAATAAAACCTTCCCTTAGTATATTTATAAAAAATAAAATATATATTATATAAATTAAATACCTATATTTTATATATATACTTTTATATTTATTTATATCTTAATAATTAATAGAGTAAATAGCTATTAAAATAAGAGTAAGGTAGAAGGGAAATTTATAGAAGGTTATAGTGGGTTTATAGTGGATAAGAATTTTAAAAAAGAGAACTCTCTACTTTAGAACTATTTTATTCTATAATACTAATAGGAAATAATTTCTAAAAATTATATTTAGATAATTTAAGTATTAATTAATATAATTTATATTTTTATTATATTTTATATCCTATTATCTAGGTTTTTTAGGGGTTTAAAATAGTAGTATTTTGGTGTAGAAAAGTGAGCTTTGACAAACTTTTGGACCCCCAGTGTAGGTGGTTGTTGTCCTGTTCATCGTTTAGGCACGGACAAAAGGGCGATGCATTTAGGTGGTTTCCGGCTCGGTGGGGAGCAAGCTGCACTAATCCAAAAGTCATGGTGTAGATCCAATTGTCCTCTCATTTGTCCCAGTCCTCAATTTGATTTTCTCAAAAAGGGCATTCATCATGGCATGACTGTCTAATTTCCTCCTCATCTATCTTCTTCCCCCCTGCAGTGTTTATCGATTCATTCCATTCACTCTTCTAAGACATACCCTCACTGAGCCAAAATGAGCATCGGCGTTGCACTTCTCGGTGGCGGAATCTTCGCCCGAGAGGAGCACTTTGTAAGTTTCGCACAATTGATGTGCAAAGGCTCGAACACTGTCTAATTGAAACGCGCGATTAAGCCTGCGATCCAAGCGACCAAGAAACTAACACTGAAGGCAGTCTACTCACGCTCTTTAAAATCTGCCAAGACCGTTTGCGAGGACTCCAACGAGGTTCAGCTCTACTCTGACGACTCTGCGCCTGGGAGACAACTTTCGGATGTCCTCACCAGGGACGATGTTCACGCCGTCATTGTAGCGTACGATGCCCCGGAAGAAGAGGCACAGATCGAGTATACTGACATAACCACGTAGGCTGCCCATCCTCGTCCAGCCCGCCGTAATTAAGAAGGCTCTTCTGGCTGGCAAGCACGTCCTGTCTGAGAAGCCAATTGCCAAAGATCTCACCGAGGCTCAAGAACTCATTTCGTGGTATGAAAAGAACATTGACAGCAGCAAGGTAACATGGGGCATAGCCGAGAACTTCAGGTACCTGTCGCCGTTCTTGAAGACCAGGGAGGTCATCCAGGGTCTAGGGCGACCTCTTGGGTTTCGAGTGCGCATGCAGACATTCAATGAAGTGGGCGGCAAGTTCTACGGTGAGCACAGTCGTTATTTCTCGTCTCGCTGGGGCAAGACTGACCGACGAATGGCGTGCAGAGACGGAGTGGCGTAAGAAGCCAGAGTATCAAGGCGGCTTCCTCCTCGACGGCGGCGTACACTTCACTGCCGGCCTCCGCCTACTCCTGGGACAAGACAAGATCACAAGTGTGTCCGCCTACACGAATCAGCTGCAAGCCCACCTCCCACCCGTCGATACCGCAGATGCGATCCTCCGCACAGAATCGGGCGTCACTGGCACGTTCTCGGTCTCGTTCGGAACCTCGTTCGGTGGCAACGAGTGGACCGTGGCCTGCGAGAAGGGCGTGGCCAGCTTTGGCGACGGCGTCATCAAGGTGACCAAGCCAGATGGGCAGGCAGACACGGTCGAGTACGAGAACTCGGGCAACGGCGTGACGAACGAAGTCCGCGCCTGGGCAGCGTCCATCGTCAACAAGAACCAAGACTGGCAGCAGCGGCCGAAAGAGGCGCTGGCTGACCTTGAGATTGTAAGCTACGGGCAGCTTGGCTGTGTTTTTGCCATTCTTCTTCGTTTTCTCTGCTAACAAATAAACAGCTGGAGAGTATCCTGGTGAGTGGCGATAAGGAGGGTGCACCTGTGTTGTGCAAGTTCCAATGAGGACACCGTGATGGTACGAGGGATAGAGACTCAAAGACTGTGGTGTTTGTTCATATATTTCTATAGAAAGTGATTACACGGCATCAGATCTATCCTACCTCGAGCATCAGAGCGGGAATATTACATGAAAATCGACTTTTATCCTAACAAGGCATAGGTCAGCTTATTTTTCAATTGTTTACTGTTATTAATCATTGTTTAATTAGCTTGATGCAATGAGCCATTTAAATGCGTGAACATTGGCCAGGAATGCTGAGGTAAAGCAGACTAGAAAACGATAATGACCCTGCAGCCTAATGCCACACCGCATTCACGCGAAATTCACAGCCCCATATACAAGTATCGACGCTTTTTGTGAAAATCCTCTACAATTTAGCATCTTCAGAGAAATCCAAGCTCGAGTCCCATCGGCTGCCTAGAACGAGCATCCACAACATCCAGGTATAAATTTACATGATGGGACAGTCACTGCGAACCCAAAGAAAGAGCCATCATTCGCATCTGAAAAAACTGTATCCCTCCACTTCACTAACTATCCCACGAAGGTTCCATCAAGACACCATGCCAACATATCCAGGACTCGGCCGCTATCTGCACTGGTGCCCAGAAAGGGGCTCACGGATGCACACTGGGATCAACTCCTATCCTATAGGGATTGACAGTGACTCCATCGGCGCCAACTCTGAAATGCTGCTAGTTCGTGAGGTCGCCATGATGGTTGTCATGGAGCTGCTCACGGACAAACCCGACTTCCATGTCAAGATCTTTGATGACGAGATTGTCAAAAAATGGAAGGCCGAGGCTTTGGCAATTCCAGATGAACAGCTGTATCAGCAGATCGCCAACCACTTGGGGAGGCTTCCTCCATTGCCCAAGGGTATTCTGGACGAAGACTGTCTCGACTATGTGAGCATATTGTCTTTATAATTCCTTTCTATAATCTTGACTTGGTCGCTGACCAGGTATATGATCAAGTGCATCCATGAGCTCCGCGCCAAAGCCGAGTTCTTCAAGAAGACAGGCCTCATCCCAACCATGGACGCATGCGCTTCAGCCTGCAAGTCGGACACCATCGTTGACGACTCACTGAAAGAGGAGCTTAGAGCAGCCTTCGTCAAACTCAAGGAGGAGCAGGGCGAGAATCCTGATTGGCATCCTCGCTCTCATGATCAAGTACAGGATCTGGTACACCCTTCCCTCTACCCACTCGTCTATGGTAAGACGCGGGTTTTCACTGATGAAGTCGTCGGCGTCGAGGACGCCATCGATAAGTGGGCTGGTAAGGGTGAAGTGATTCCCAAGCCCACCATTGAGAGGCCTCAGTCTCAGCCGGAGTGGGAATGGCGACAGGTTGAACCCTCATTCTGGTCAACTAGGTACCAGTGGCTGCCGGCGAACCTCCAGCGCCAGGCGGACGGCAGATTCAAATTCACAAGCTACATCAATAATCTGCACCCAACCAAGCACGCCGATATCTACGCAACGATTGAGAAACTGGTGGAGAAGGCCCTTCCAGCCTGGGATTTGTGCGTGACTCCATATGAACGTGCAACCAGCAACGGCGGCCGGAATAGCCAACGTATCCCTGAGCCTGCAGACCCTAGGTGAGTAAAGCTTCTTAATAACCTTTCATTGTTTCGAGATCGTATTTATCTACAACTCGCCATGCTGACAACCTCCGCGTAGCGACGAGAGTGAAGAAAATTGGGATCCGCCGTCAGCTGATCATATTGACCTACCCCAAAAAGTCGACAGCGAGGGCGAAGATGAGAGCGAAGATGAAGATGACTATGGCCGAACACCCAAAGAAGCTGAATGGCACAGAATCAGGCGCCCAATCCACCCGAAGCCTCCCCCATTCCAAGCTTGGAACTATGAGGTTGATGTGGGCAACCGTCTAAGAGACACCTATGACCGGCTTCAAGTCATCGTGAAGATGGCATCCATCGAGATCGCGACAAATCAAGTCGAATTCCCTCCTGGAAACTGGCACGTAGAAGGCCAAATGAACGAGCACATTGTTGGAACGGCCCTATATTATCTCGACTCGGAAAATGTCACCCCCAGCTACCTAGATTTCCGCATGCCGACTAGCTACGACCAAGACGACCTGCAGATGAAAGTCGGCCAAGATCAATTTGATTATGTGGAGCGGGTCTACGGGACAGATCTCAAGCAAACCACTGCTATGCAGTATTACGGCAGGATCGAGACAAAAGAAGGCCGTTTACTCGCTTTCCCCAATGTCTTCCACCATCGGGTCTCGGACTTCGAGAGAGTTGACGAGACCAAACCGGGCCATCGACGGTTCATCGCCCTCTGGCTGGTCGATCCTGAAACCCGCATCATCAGCACTGCCAATGTTCCTCCCCAGCAACAAAGCTGGTGGCTTGAGAACACCTTTCAACACGCGACCGAAGAGAATGCAGGCAACATCCCTCAGGTGATTGCAGAGCATATGAAGGAGAGGATACCTGGTAACCAAATTATCGACTCAGCGGCCTCAGCTGGCAAGTCTCTTCCGGCGGAACTCACAGATATGATTAAGCAGGAGCTTGAAGGCGAGTCTCTTGGGATGACTCTAGAGGAAGCAAAGGAGCACCGCCTCAAATTGATGGACATTCGCAGCAGGGCTCATGACACTGCAGAGCAAAGGTGGAACCGCAACGAGTACTTTTTCTGTGAGCACTAGGGGAGACAGCATTTTATTTTGAAGAGGCATGTCAAGAATGCTGGAGGTTAATGTCTCTGGCTGCCTTGACGTTATCACAAATCTCACGATACATTCGATGGCTTATTCAAGACAAGGAAGCACAGGGACTAAGGTTGATATTTGTTTGCAATGCGCATTTGTTGGGGTTAGTCACTCTCTACTACGACTCTATAACAAAATATGACTTCGCTGCGTTTTTTTGTCACTCTTCGATCAGGCTGGAGACCATCGCGGGCCGCAGTCTAGATCCAGTAAAGATGGCACAGATCAAGCGTCCCATTTGGGGTACGATATTCTTCTTATAGTCTCAATCGTCACCTTGATATTTTCCTATTGCAATGAGATCAAGTGCCCTTTGAGATAATGCCCTATGTGCAATGGTTGCTGCAGCTGATTGGCCACAGAAATGTTCTGACTGCTGCCTGCTGCTGCCTGCTGCAACCCATCCACACACTCCACTCCTTTCTTCAACTATAAATCCAGACAACTCTCCTCCTTTCCCTCCTTCTTTCTCTTTCTTTCTCCATACTTACCAGCTCGGTGTTCTCAAGCTCAAGAAAATGAGAACACAGTTTCGGAGACCTGCACTGCACCTCGCGGCGTCTTTCTGCTTCACCGCCTCTCGTAGGCCTGGAGAGCTCAATTTTTGATTTATTACATTGCTTTCATTGTGGTTTCTTGCTTGGATTCAAGGCCATGAAGAAGGTGGGTGAAATTGTATTCATAATACAAGTTTCATTGACGTCGGTGGAGGGTTGTTTGTCATTTCGACAAGGAACGGCGAGGTTTTCTAATGATAGAGGGTTTGTCATTAATAATAAATTTTATTTCGTGTACGGTATTATAATATTCGCGGAAATGAAGAGCATTAGATGTTGATAAACAATTGAAACGCAATTCTCTGGCCAGACGATAAACCGAGCCGCCCAGCTGCTATTTTGGTGGACGAGCAGCCATCTGATAGCGAAGGGGTCGGTCTCATGCATGGATAAATTGAAATATGGATAAACAGTCATGAGATGCCCTTTGGTCATATTATGCTTGTAAAATTATCGACTCAATCTAGGAGCATCATTCCAGAGTGTTGAGTTAAATATCCGCTGGACGAAAGCTTACGAAAAGCATGGGTGGAAAGCGATTCAAAAGACAGCCACCTTTTGTCTTTTCAGTCTTCAAGAATGCTATCTCAACATTTAGAAACCATCGCGAGAGAAGGGTACAATATTTTCAAATAAGGATTTTATTCAATTAGTCGCAGTATGACAGCAATTCTAATTGCTTGTCTCTACCCGACAACCAGAACGTGCCGAGGCCTGAGATGATTGATTACCCTGGACTTTACCTACGTCATCAACGTTACATGTAATTGTACCTACTTCATTCGAAGCATAGAAAGTATATAAGTTCAAAATGAGTGCCATTCCTCGCCCTCTTGTGCCAACAATCCCGTGGGCTAAACAATTGACTGCTATTGTGTTGAGTCTACTTGTTCTAACAAACAAGTTTCACGGGGTGGGCGATAGTGATCTTATCAAGCTTCCGACAATGAAATAAACCCCCAGCCTCGAAGAGAATATCTTTATCAATATCCTTGTAGACCTATTTTACCGTAGTAAAGGACCACGATTATATTATTGAATACACTTCACGTTCTGGCCTTACGTAAAATGGAGAACTTCTTGCAGGCATTGAATGAAGGGAGAATAAATAGCTGAGGTAAAAGGCTGGATCACTGAGCATCTACGATTCAAAATATTAAGCTATACGTGGGAAATGCGATTGGTTATTAACTTGTATTCATTTCTGTTGCTACATCGAGACAGGTTTTATGCAATTACAGTAGGGCAAACCTATCATCAGACACAGGACTTTAAGTTGTCCAGTCCAACTTACAGTCTGGGCGTCGCCCGAATCAGCAGTGGCTTCTTGATCCATAAAGCAAAGGCTTTCTGGGCAGACCAGTCACGGCTCTCGTCGGACAGCTCCAGGTCGTATCTGAAGAGAATCGTAGCTAAGAGGAGTCTCATCTCATGCATCGCCATGTTCTGCCCAAGACAGTTGCGGGACCCGAAGCCAAATGGCTGATGCGCCTCCAGGGCATCCCCTTGGTATACGGGATCCGTTCTAAGCCATCTTTCGGGCGCATAGGTGTTGGCATTCTTGAAGTTCGCTTCGGAGTGATATGTTGACCAATGGTGAACGGATACACGCGTCTCTGCGGGAATCCATTTGCCCATAACTTGCTGGCCCCCTTTGGGGACAACCCTGGGGCTTCCAATGGGTACCGGAGGATAGATGCGTAAAGCTTCCTTCAGACAGGCGTTCAAGTATTTCATTTCGGCGGTACGTTCGAATGTGATATCGTCTGCTGTCTTGATACGATCGTCAAGTTCCTTGCGCAGGGTTTTCATCTTGTCAGGGTTCATGAGTAAATTGTAAAGGCAGCCACCCAGAAGTGTAGCTACGAAGATGGTATTAGCTTTTATTTCCTTCGAATCTGCTTGTTCGGGTCTGAAAGGGTGGACAGGGAGCGGGGACTGACCGGTGGTTTCTGATCCAGCAAGCATGAACAGCTCGGAGTTAGAATGCATTTCCTCAAGCGTAAGACCCTTGCCCTCATCGGCTGACAAGACCAAGTTCCAAATATCTGGATTCTCAGAGCCGGCTTTGAGGCGGCGGTTTACTCTCTCCTCCGAGTGCTTGCAGTGCGTTACCCGCTGTTGGGTAACAGACTTGGGCTCAAAGCGAGTGAACAAAGCATTCAGGATGGGATAGTAGTTGATCATGGAAGCAATAGGCAACATCTTCAAAGACTCAAAGATGGATCTGACCCAGGGACTATACTCATTCTTAGCTAGAAGGTTCAGATTTTCTCCAAAGCAGAGTTCAGCCATAACATCAAAAGTGGTGAAGTTCAGCAGCTGCGTAAACTCGACAGGCTTCTTTCCCTCCTCGCCAACCTCGGCGATCTTATGTATGAGAAGGCTGGCATATTTCCTGAAAAGGGGCTCTTGTTGCTTCAAGGCACGCTCTGAGAAAGCAGGAGAAAATAGGCGACGGACACGAGTATGGTTTTCGGTATTGGCTGTAAGCATACTTGGAACGCCTATCAATTGTTAAATTACGTACTCGAGATGGTATTCAAAAGCGGAAAGACGTGTATTACCATTGATGGGCTGAACAGAAAATTCCTGCGCCTTCTCTGTGACCTTTGGACCATGGATATCACTCCATGCTTGGGTAGTGGTATAGCTCACATCCGTAGGACCAAAACGGACAACAGGCCCATATCGGTCATGTAGCTCTTTCATCCATGGCACGTCCTCGCCCCGAACCAAAACACGCCAGTAGGGAATACGGCTGACTGCACAAGTCCAAGGACCAGGAATGCCGGACAATGGGGAAAATTTGAGGGAGATGATGGCGCCTCCGACCAGGTAAATGGCCAGCAGAGCCCCCGCGAGGACGAGAAGATTGGCCATGGCGAAGCTGAAGCTGTCAACTAGCCTGGTAAAGAATGACTGCAGACCCGGATGGGAACAGTGTGCTTATTGGGGGTGAGCATGCCTAATTTAACGGATGGAATAACCAACTGCAGAAATGTCCAGGTTGTAGCATGTGGTAGGTGAAGTGGATACAGCGAGGCCAACGCATACAACACAAGGATCATCATGTCATATCTTGTCCCTCTCAACTCTAGTGCCATCCCAAAGACGTTTTCATGCTAGAAAGCTTGTGAAAGGATGTGGGAGCGCTTTCATATCTTTGACAGGGGCTTGTTTCGGCTACCCTGACATCCACTTACGCGTCTCCACGTCCCTAGAAGATTTGTATGATTGAATTGGGAAAGATTCACAACATAGCTTTGCATAAGAACCGGCAGCTCATTCGTCAATGCGCTTCAGCTCCCCCAGTGGTGACATGAGCAGAGTAACATACATAGTAGTCGGCCAACTAGGGTTGCTTCTGGTCCCCTACTAGAGCTGACATGCAATCCACTGTTTTGAACCAACCGTTGGTCCAAGTTGGTCATCTAGGTAACATTCGAGTTATGTTTCTGCTTTACCTGACGGAGTGCTGACTTCCTGAAATTAGAAGGGTTCGTGAAATCCAATCTCGTGGAGGAATACAGAATTTTTCTCACATCACCTCCACCCCATGAAGGCTCATGTAGCTAACTGTGGCTGACAGGGAGAATCTTTCAGACAAAAGTAGCTACTGGGGCGCATTTCGAGGCACATCTACAAGCATCTCTGACCGCCTAAAATCTGTTGGCACTCGTCCTATTGATCAGAGCCCGCCCCCACGGGTCTTGACCAATGACACATCGGAGGGATCGCGTGAAGATCAACGAGAGGTCCGACGGCAGGATTGGATTAATTTTCCTGACCGCGGATTCGGCTATGGCTTCATCACTTCGGAGCCGGCCCTCTGATATACTGGTAGCTAGTATTGTTCATACGCTGTGTCCAGGAAATTGCCGATTCCTCACTCTCTCCCTCATGTACTCCTTCTCTAGAGTTGCACATGCCCTCTGTCTCTCCCTGGCATTTGCACATCTTGTAAGATGAATAAGGGGGTTGCGTAGCCTACGCCCCCTCCCTCCAGAGTCGGTAGTTGGGGGGGGGGGGGCAATAACCCCTGGTTCGTCTCATCTGGGCAGTGCTTTGTTGCGATCCCTGATTTGAAGAATAAATACATACTAAACAATATAAAAACTGATTGGGCTCTCCGCAGATAATCGACAACTCATGGTCTAGTTGTAGTCATACATAATCTACTAGATTGCCCGTAGTAAAACTGAGGAGAAAGAGTACGAGCCTTGTATGATCCCATGGTTGGGTGGGAAACACCCAAGTCTGTGGGGGACCAACAGCCGAAGTCTTGAAAATATTAATTCGCTCAAGAACGCCCTTCGTAAATATTTGTAATACCTGTCACTCTTTGGCCAGTCCAGATTCTCCCAAGTTCACCGGGGGCTGGCGGAAGTCAGGGGGGGTCCACTGTCACCCCCTGTGTTCCAACGACCAACGGCCAACAAACATTGGACTGGAGGTTTTCCGTGATACGCGACCGTTGAATAGCCCCACTGTGATGAGACTGATCCTAGGAGACACTACTGGATCTACCCAGTAGACTAGCTAAGATAGGCGAAATGGACTCAAGGGGACTTATCTGTCAAGAGTTGTCAGTGCTAGGTTTATGTTCCCTCCAGGTACCGGTTTGCCGAAGTTGTTCTCCATCAGGCGAACAGCATCTAGATCTTTCATCTCTCCAAGCAGATAACAGGCCTTGACAAGGTCATCGTTCGCTCATCACGCCAATTGGCCTGCCTCCAATCTGCACTCTCAGCCTTAAAGATATGCAATATGATACTCGAGTGCTTATAAGTCTCTCGAAGATTGTTGCCCCCTACAGAATTAGCAATTCGTGCATTAACCGTCAAACACAAATCAAGTTAGAGTGTGATACTAATTCCAAACCGTTTCCAGGGCCACAATATCCTGGGCTGAATGTAACGGTTGTCTGTGCCCCAGGAACGTGGCATCGGGTCCCTGGGGAAGACGAGCTCCTCTGCCACTCGCTTGGATTTGGAGACAATTTTGCTGATCTCGAGCACATCTCCACCATGTTGTTTCCTCTTATGCCCTGCCAATTCATTCCTCTTATGACAGCCAGTGCCACCCAAGCCAACGGTAAGAAAAGGAGAAAATAGAGACACAACGCCAATCAACAAAACCGCGCTCGTCTGCATCTTTTCTTTCTATGTTACTTACGACACATCGGGTGCCATTGGCAAAGAACTGGCAATTACAATGGATTCCATGACAGGGGAACAAATTCAGGCTCTCGCCAATGCCCTGCCGCCACTGACGCCCAAAGGCTTGGGATCCGCTGTTGAAGTTGTTGCCTGCTTGTTCGGTGCCATCAGTCTTCTCGCCGTATCACTTCGAATATATGTTCGCTCAGGCTGCTCGGTCGCATCTTCTAAGCACTGGGGCATCGAGGACTACCTGGTGTTAGCTGGTATTGTAAGTTGAAATCGCATCAGTGATTCCAGTAAGCGCTCGCTACCTCTGCGGGCTTCAGCTAATTGAATATTTCTGTTGGTAGCTACCTTTCATTCCCGCCGTCGCCTTTGCCGTCCTAGCTGCTCGCTATGGTGTTGGGAGCCATGACGTCGACATCCCCTCGCCGTTGTATCTGATCCGCGCGTCCGAATACCAAACCTACTGGGAAGTTTTGTACTTCATCGCTTCAACGATTATCAAATGCGCCATTGGATTTACCTGTGTTCGCGTGGATACGAGGAAGCGAGTCACCATCCCATTATACGTCAACATGGCCACCATGGTCATTGTGGCCATCCTTGCTCTGACCTTTGTCTTTGCGAACTGTGTTCCTGTTGCAGCAACATGGAACCCAGCATTGTACGTGCCTCCGACTTCAAGGCGATTCATCCGTAACTAACAAGGATCAACCCAGGGGAACCTGCCAGGACAAGATCAGCTTGCAGACTGTCAGTTATATCGTGTCTGTTATTCAGATGGTGACGGATTGGGCATGCGCTATTATCCCCTTTTTCATTGTCGCCGGGCTACAAATGTCGAGAAGAAGAAAGGTGTCTGTCATTGCGATTCTTGGAATTGGTGTTACCGCAAGTATCGCCACTTGCATCCGTATGCCCTTCTTGAAGTACTACGACACGAAGAAATATCCCACTGAGATAGGCTGTTCGTCTTGTGTCCCAATCAACATTCTCGCCCCTTGCTAACAGAGCATCGCAGATCATCTTGGTGTCATCAGCATCACGTCAAACCTCGAGTGCAGCTTGGGTATCATCGCGTGCTCTTTGCCTCCTCTCAGGAAGCTGTTCAAATTCTACTACGGCAATTCGTCTCGCGACGCTCAGTACAAGTATACCCGAGAGGTGAGTTCTCATGAGTCCACACTTAATGTGGATAGAGTTGCCATCCATCATCAGTGCCCTCAAGCACAAACTGACATTGAACAGAGCGAAAATGCGCTGGGATCTTCCGGTCCAGGAATCAGACTCGATTCAATCAACAAGCACGATCGTCCTTTCCATTCGGCCAAAGTCACCGCGTCAGGCTTTAGAGAGCTTGACACGGATGATGATGGCTCTAGCCGCAAGGGGATCGTGCGCAAGACGGATATCTACGTCTCATAGAACGCATTTTTCTACCTCCCATCCTACATTACACTAAATTAGAAAAGGTTCTTGTTGCTAGGCATTCTTCGAAGGCCAGAGTCATGGCAATGCTCTACAGTTTGTCTGTTATCATGGCAGTATGGCGGGACCAACAGGGTCTTCAATGTACCAAGACCACTACTGGATTGCCACAATGACGATATGACCTTAGCCGACGCGGAAAAGCTCGCAATTTACCTAGATATCATAGTCATACAAACTCAATTTAAGATACCCCCGTCCCCCCACAGATTCATATGACAAAAGGAGGACCGGCGGTGACTAAAAACAACTGACGAATATTTTCCTTTCAGGACTAGCTGTCTGCTGCCTTTTCAATCCAGATTCATCTTTTTCACAACACCATTCATAGTACTCATGTTGAAATAAGTCGTACAATGCTACTCTAAAGACAGCTGCAATGCATTGGTCTTCTGGAAGCTTCATCATTATACTATGCACTCTTCTTTTTATCTTTCCTCGTCAACTCCAAGCAGCAAGTAACTATTTAGTGTGCGCCTAACTTGTTGGAAGGGGTAGCGTCGATGTTATCACCCATGTAGTAGGATTGGCCTACCCTGTAGCTCTACCCCAACGTCAAAGGCACGGATCACCGTAGCTAGCAAAACCTCTATATAACAACAATTAATATGGATTAATATACAACTCATTATATGTATGTTAGGCCGGCTGCCGTTAAGTGTGTAACTGATTGCTGTATCTGACCTTGTTTTGAAGTGGAATGGTCATTATGTTTTGAAACATCTCAGAGTTTTCAACTGGTATCTTCAAACGATAACTTTGTGCGCTAAAGGTCGAGTTTCTCGACACCGGCCAAGAGTCTCTCAGCAGGCTAAAAGATTCTCTTGGCATAACCACTCGATGATACATTATTCCTACCTACCTACATAGTACCTGTTTGAACTTTCTTGGTTTCTGGACTGGTCTGGTATGAGGGCACTAATTGGGTCCCACTAAGAGTTTTGCGGACCAAAAGCAGATTAATTCTGATAAGGGCCCTCTCTGTCTACGGCCTGCGATTGGTTGCATGCTTCTCTCGGGTGTCTGTTCAGGGATTCTTGTTCCTCTTCCCCGCACGTCTTTCTCCACGTGTAGGCCGCCCAACCTTCCCCAGGCTTCTTCTCTCTCTCCGTTCCCTGCCTCCATAGAGCGTTCTGATCCTGCAAAGCGATGGTATGCTTCATTCCTTTTTGATGTCAGCCGCAGACCTGGCACAGCGCCACGCTCCCAAAACCCGGGGTGAGTGAGCCATCCGCTCATAGTCACTGGAATATACAACCAGGTATTGATTAGCAGCTAGATTGCTTTGAATGTACGAAACGGCGCGTCCGATGCGACCGTACACAGCCGTGCTGCTGCAAATGTCGGAAAAAGGGCATCGAGTGTAGCGGCTTCGGGGTCCGGCATCGCTTCGCTCGCGGCGTAGCTTCCAGGGGTAAATGGGCCGGCAAGACAATGCAAGCTATTTTTGACGATGACGATGATGAGAGACATGAGTGAGTTCCCATAAGAGTCAAGGCTTTCAGGGAGGTACTGAACACTTACCCACCAGAGATGCGCATACCGCCACTGTTACTACAACCTCTACCAATAGTGCTGATGTTGCCACTTCCACCACCGCAGCATACACACCACACCAAGATGGGGTCATCCAAGACTTGTGGACGCCTTGCGTAGCGGAGACGATGCCTTCTTCTTTTGACTTTCCGCCACAGCTACAGTCTGATTCAGTCATACAAGCGGCTGCTCCCTTTGCAGAGCCCCCGGCGTTTCTACATTGGCCCCTGATAAACGACGACTTACCGGAGCTTATGCCCACCACGGACACTGGAACCACCGCACCGGACTCAGCATCAGAATTGATGCCACAACTATTACCCCAGTGGCCTGAGCAAAGAAACGACCCGTGGGACAGTGAAGTTCCATCGGGGAGTAGACATATGAAAGCTGTAGAAACTCCACTCAGCCCTCCCTGTTTCCCATCTTCTCCAGAAGGCCTTGATTCAGCCGACGAGTTTATGCTTCTTTACTGTGAGTCTTTCATTGGAAGGGGGTTGAGAGCTTGTGTTTGAAGATTTATATAACTGACTGCTTCTTGAAAAACAGTCTCCCGACACATAGCCCAAGAAATGATGATTCTAGACGGCCCTCACAATGGCTGGAGATATCTCATTCTCCCCATGGCACGAACCGACTCTTTGGTGCGAGACGCGGTTCTGGCCGTTTCATGCTTCCATCTGTGCCTCTCCTCCATAAAAACCCGCTCTCCGTCCATCGAAGACGCCATGTCCCAGTGGCAACTCCCGGGCCCCGGTCTGAACCCTCGTCACCTCTACACACGCGCTGTCAAGGGACTTCACTCTCGTCAGCTCACGTCATGGGATCGCGCCAGCCAGTTCCCGGTTCTCGTGACCATCATGGTTTTGTTGACGAGTTCTATGGTGACCGGTGACCAAGATTTTCCGATTCTGTTCCGCATGCTGCAGTCCGCCTTTGATGCGGTGGGAGGAGAACAAGGGCTGGGACAAGGCGACCTGGCTGCGTTCTTAGTTCGTCAGATTCACAAGTACGTCCTCTGCCCCCTTCTGCTATTGATGTGGTGACTGACCTCCCGCTAGGCTCTCTGTCTACGCAGCTCCGCTGATAAGCGAGGAGAATGGGCTTCAAACGATGCAGTCACCTGTCCGCATGATGCAAGTTTTCGAATGCCTCAACTACTGCGCACAGCAACAGCCGAAGCATCAGCATGTCATTACCACGGCGATCAGTATAATTCACCAGGCACGCGAGATCTACCTAAGTCAGACACCCCATCATCCGCAGAGGTTGAGTGAAGACCCATTCGCCCCAGCGCGATCGGTTGCGCGCGTCCAGGCATTCATCGACACGCTGGAAAGCTTTCCACAAGATCACACGGGCGAGCAAGTCTTATTATGGGCTTCTTTTGTAGCTGCGTCTGATTGTACTATTGATGCGCACAAGGATTACTTTGAGTCTTTTTTCCGACGGCACCATGCTCGAAACGGCTTCATGAACCTGTTGAAAGCGGTTGACTTTCTACGTCGTATTTGGGGTCGAGAGTTGGCTGGGAAGTGGGCATCTTTGCTGCCAGAGGAGAAATTGTTTGTCATGTAAAGATGCTTGCTTCTAAATACATGTACTATTAAATATTTCTTTGTAAACAGCATAAACAGTATATCATCATTACATTCTGGAAGAATAAAACACTGGCATCTTCCCACTGTCCAGGGATTGTCTCAGAGCATGCATTCTCTTCTTCGTGATCAGGAAGGATTGGGGATACTCGTAATCAATTTGACCACCCATCACCATGCGAGCACAGAGCTGCGAGGCGCGAAAGGCCTTGATCATGCCTGTTGCATGGTAGCCACCGCACACCCACTGATTCTTCCGTCCAGGAAACGGGAGTCGTCCAACAAATGGCACGGCATCTTGGGAGAACGCGAGGATCCCGGCCCATGCATGCGTAATATACGCAGACGAGCCGCGCCGTGGTGAAGCAAGTGCTTCGTCCGCAAAGCCGCGAAGATGCGCCATGGCAGAAATATCTGTCGTGCTATCGTCTGCCGTCGCTTTACGACCAGTGTTGGCTCGGCCCACGACAACGTCTCCCGCTTTGCGCTGAATGAGATAGTCATAGTCCTTGTCTCCGTAACGAAGCCAGAGAGAGTAGTTAGGATCCAGGCCCAGTACTGAAGCCTCTGCTTTCTCATTTAAAGGTGCAAATCGGACAATGTTGCCCCTCACAGGAGAGATGTAAGGGCGCAGCTCGGGGAGCAGATGGCCCAACCAGGCATTGGTTGCGTGGACGACATGTCTTGTTGCGATATCACCCCTCGATGTTTTAACGATGGCGTAGTCCTTGTTATCATCGTCCATTATATCATGTACCGGGGTATTCGTCTGAAGGTTGATCTTGCCTGCCTCGACTAAACTGGCCATAACAGAGCTGATCCATTTGTAAGGCCATACAGATGCTGCGGGGATAGCCACGGCGCCGACACACTTATCAGATAACTTCAGAGTCTTACGCAGAAAGGTCTTATCTGTGTGAACAGTGTGTTTTCCCGCAATCTGGGGTAGATGAGCCCGCATGTCTTCCAGTGCTTTCATAGCACGCTGGAAACTGGCCTCATCATAGTATGCCTCGATGCCATCCGTCAGGACGAGGTCGCAGTCGATGTTATCCTGAAGAATAGCCGCGGACATGGCACCCAAGTGACTATCCTCCCACTCTGTGATACGAATCGCTTCATCAATGCCAAACGAAGCCTTGCGCTCCTCCCACATGGCGAAAGTCATCGTTTTACAGTGACCACCATTCCGCCCCGTAGCGCCAGAGCACAGCGCGCGGGCTTCCACGAGGACGGCTCGGAGTTGAGGAGCCTCAGCGGCGAGTGTACGGGCAATGCTCATTCCTGAAATCCCAGACCCAATGATAACCACATCGACAGGCTCAGATGGCCAGGAGGACTGGTGGTCTGACAATGGATGGCCCTTAGAGTGCCAGAACGATGAGGTGCCATTGGCGACAGGAAGCCCGGGGTCGACGACTCCGGGCTCGTAGATGCCTTCGAGTGCTCCGGACATGGTTTGCGAATAAGAGGATTTAGGTTCGTAAGATCACAATATCATCAAATACTGGCTGACGATAGAAGATAAGCCGCAAATAATGCTATATATTTACTGTAGGAGGGGAGGTGGTGCGGTCGTAACTGATGGTATCGTGACACCAACAGTACATACCTACCTTACATACATCATTCACAACTCTAATTTGGGAGTGGGAAACTCCGAATCAACCCTAGAGCAAGCGCACCATGACCAACACCCGGACCCCATAATGAGATGTTAACTACCCGATTAGATTCTGAGGGGAAAAGATACGTCCCTTCTTTTCTCACTATAGCTTCCCAATTAAGACAATACTGAGGAACCCCACTCTACTCCCTGTGGTTATCCACTACCTAGACCAGCCACCAAACCAGAGGCTTGCATCTTTTGTCGTTTGTCTACTTGTCTAATATGTGTTACTGTCTTGAGCATACTTGTACCATATCTGACTTAACCTGGCTCACTTTAAGTGCCTAATTCGGGTAGTAGCTTAAACCAGAGAGTACCCCACCATGAGAACCGCAATGTATCTTCTGAAACTATCTAGATCATTGTCTTAGATCGCAAGAACAAGAGGCTTTCAATCATAAAACGCGTTTGGGTTTGCCTAGATTTGTAGAATTTATAATAGATAGTATAGGTTGCCTCTAGATGAGATTATCGAAGCAAAAGCTGAAAACAGTTCATCTTTTCCTAGTTTCCGGTTGTACTAAGCTTCCGCCATGCCATTTAATCTCGCCGTTGAGCTGACTGCGCCAAATGGCGTCAAGTATTCTCAGCCAACAGGACTGTTCATTAACAATCAATGGGTAGCTTCTTCAGATGGCGAGAAAATAACTACCGTCAACCCAGCGTAAGCGATATCAAGTCTCAACACAGGGCGAGAAAGTGCGAAGATTTGAACCGAGCACTGACCCATCCTCAGAAACGACCAAGAAATCTCATCAGTGTCTGCTGCCACAGAGCATGATGTCGACACCGCCGTGAAATCTGCTCGACAAGCGTTCCAAGATCCCAGCTGGCGCGACCTCTGCGTGTCAGAGAGAGGAAGGTTGATCAACCGCCTGGCCGATCTAGTTGGCGAGCACCGTGAAATCCTTGCCACTATCGAGACCTGGGACAACGGCAAGCCGTATACGACTGCACTCAACGAAGACATTGCCGAAGTCGTTCAGACACTCCGATATTACAGTGGCTTTTCCGACAAAATTTTCGGCCAGGTCATCGAGACCACGCCCGGAAAGCTCGCATATACAATTCGTGAACCAGTAGGGGTCTGTGGACAAATCATTCCGCAAGTCCGCCAACAGGGAAAAAAATCCATTCTTTGGTCTCTGTTGCTCCCCTCGTCTCGTTGCTCACAACTGTCTCAGCTGGAACTATCCCCTGGCCATGGCCGCCTGGAAGTTGGCACCCGCCCTCGCATGCGGAAACACGGTAGTTCTGAAACCCGCAGAGCAGACGCCGCTGTCGATTCTTTACTTTTCCAATCTCATCGCCCAGGCCGGCTTCCCCCCTGGCGTCATCAACGTGGTGAACGGCTTGGGCCGAGTTGCTGGCGCCGCATTAGCCGGACATCAAGACATAGATAAGATTGCCTTTACCGGTTGCACTGCCACCGGAAAAGTGATCATGAAACTGGCAAGTAGCAATCTGAAAAGCATCACACTAGAAACGGGCGGCAAGAGCCCTCTGATCGTCTTTGATGATGCTGACTTGGGCCTGGCGTCGTACTGGGCTCATGCCGGTATCATGTCTAATCAGGGGCAGATTTGTACGGCCACCTCACGTATACTGGTCCAGGACGCCGTATATGATGAATTCCTGGCCAAGTTTCTCGAGCAGGTCCGCACAATCTCAAGAGTCGGTGACCCTTTCGACGAGTCTACATACCAAGGGCCGCAAATCACAAAAGCGCAGCAGGAAAGAATTATCGAGTACGTCAAGATTGGGCGGGACGAAGGTGCCAAACTCGAGTTTGGGGGACAAACCCTGCCAGACCTGGGCAACGGGTACTTTGTGCAGCCGACGGTCTTCACTGGCGTCACGGAGAGCATGAGGGTGTTTCAGGAAGAAGTCTTTGGGCCCTTTGTCGTCATCACACGCTTCAGCACGGAAAAGGAGGCGATTCAGCTGGCGAACGGGACCATATACGGTCTGGGCAGTGCCATTTTCACGTCCAACTTAGCCAGAGCGCATCGCACAGCAAGGAAGATTGCTGCTGGTATGGTTTGGATCAATTCCAGCCAAGACTCGGATTGGCGAATCCCTTTTGGTGGGGTGAAACAAAGTGGAATTGGAAGAGAGCTTGGGGAGGCTGGGTTGGCTGCATATTCCAACGTAAAAGCTGTTCATGTCAACTTGAATCCATGATCGACCGGTCCGAATCTACCTTACTTTACGCAAGATCCAATAAGAGTGTGAGTATATAGTGAAAAGTAGCAATAAAAGATTCCAGACCCGACAATTCTTTGATACGACAAATAGAGCTAAGGAATCGTGTGGCAAACAGAAGAAGGAGCAGCCTGGTTTAAGCGGCACAAACCATCACGAGGGAATGAACTTCATGAGACATTCTTCTTAAGAATTGATGAAACATTAGGTCAAAGGCTTCCTCTAGACGCTTGAAAGCATAGTCTTATGCGTTTCAAATGGAATTTAACAACTTGTGCTACCCAAAACCGTCATGGCCATGCATAATTTGTTATTTCTCACACTGTAAGCTGAACAAGGCTCTGCTATATCTTCCTTTGGGGGCATACACCGAAAATGACATGCCTTCTATGGTCTTGAGCAAGGGTTCTCAGCTAGAAATCTCATCTTGGTAGTGAAAGCGAGCCCGTAAAATCCAATCTACGAGAACGAGCAGGACGGCTGCAGCAAAAACAGCAATAGACCAGTTCATATCCACTGTATTTGGTATTAGTCTTGAATTAATAAGATGCAAGTAGAGAAAGGACGGAGAGTGGACTTCTTACAGAGATTGGAAGAGGTAATGGGAAAGACGAGTGGGAAACTAGAGATAGTGTGAGCAACAACAATCCAAACTGTATCCTTTGCGGGACCTTGTCGAAGCTTACCACAGCATGATGATGATAAGCGCGGCCCAGCACACTGCTCCAATATTTATGGCATAGCCAAACCTGCCAAGGTTGTAAGCTCGGTCGGCAGGAAGGACGCTCCGACCCTTGAGAAGAAGCTGAGGAGCAAAGTGGTTAGCTACTTTGTCCCTTTCGGTTTTGTTTTATTGTACAGCATAATACATGGGTTGCTTCCGCTTACCAGCGCAACGGGAACAAAGTATCCAATTTGAATGGCCACTCCTCCCAAGCTCACGATGGTCTCGAAAGCATTCCGGCTCCCGAAAACTACGAGCCCTATGTTGTTTTCTAGGGTCAGTTTGATACGAGAAAGGGGATATTGGGAGCGAGCAATAGGAAGGACGTACCAATCATAATTTGAAAGCCGATAGTGGTGAAAATTGCGTTAAGGGGAGTTTGAAGTCTCTTGTTAATCTTGATCAAACGGTCGGAAAACGGAAAGGCGCGGTCCTTGGCCATGCTCCACGTAACTCTAGAGGCTGCAGTGTTGATGCTGACAACGATCAAGAAACTAGTGTCGCTCTGCGTCAGACGGTGGTAAAATAAAATTGATTTTTGGGGGGGCAGCAAGCATACTTGAGGAGGATAATGAGGAGAACCACGAGAGCGCTGCCACCGGCAACACTCTCCAGAACGTCAACCCACCAGGCAATAAGCGGAGAGCTTGTGAGCAAAATGTCAGCATCAAAGATTTGCGAAACTTCAAGCGAGTGCGGTGAGCTTACTCGGCGTCCATGTACTGCTCCCAGTGTCCAGAGGTAAACCCAAGAACGATAGCCCCGGCCAAAGAAGATGCACCACTGGCGAGCATAGCCCAGATCATAGCTTTCTAAGTTTCAACGCAGTGTCAGATGGTGGGCCAGCGACCTTGGCTTCTTTGGCGTTGAACAGGTGGAATTACATACGGGAGCATTCGTGGAGGGGTCCTTCATCTCTTCTGCCAAATGCAGAATGCCATCCGTGCCATAGAGGGCGTACACGGGAGTGTAAAAGCTCATGATGCCAACCCATCCGACGCTGTTATATCCGGACGAATTGATCAATTCAGTGAAGACGAATCTTGCGCTCATCTTGGGTGCCATGACGAGGAACGCAACGGCCCATGCGATGAACCCCGCGAGCGTGATGACGCCTCCAATCACTGAAATTGCGGGCAAATGCTTCTGGGACATGGAAAACGGTATCGACAACAGCAGGAAGGTGGTATACATGATCCAAGTCAACCAGTTCTAAAGGAGAAGGGGGATTATCCGGCTGGTCAGCCTTTGTAATTGCTACACGACTTATCAAGAATGGGAGCGCACCGTTATTGCGTAATCGGGATGGGTCAAGTTTACAAGCCCACCGATGAGCTGAGCATTGTTCATGGCACATCCAGCTGAAGTGGCAACCTCGGCCAGGAACACGATCCATCCTATAATATAGGATAGAACACGACGGGCGCTGGACGACTGGTGTTAGTTGTCCAAACTGTGTAACGCAAAGACTGGAATCTCACTTGGTTGGTGCCATATATTTAGTGAAAGCCCTATAGGTAGTCTTGCGGTTAGCACATTTGACCCAAGGCCGGTTGACGTGCAAATGCCGCAACTTACTGTTGCCCGCCAGCGTAAGGCCAAACGGAGCAGAGTTCGCCAAGTGAAGCCATCATCAGGCATTGACCAAGTGTCACAATGATTCTATTCATGCATCTCAGCTTCGCCCATGATTTGAGATCGACATATTATAATCGCGATTCGACAGTGGTTGTTGATCTTACGTCGAGTAGATGAGCATCATCGGCCCGCCGATAGTAAAAACCGTGTCGTAGAGGACAACGTTACAGGTCCAACTTGCCATCATGAGGACTTGGTAAAGGGTCGCTAACCAAGCATCAGTCAACCGTTGTTTCCTATCAAAAAGATGGAATGGGTCTTATACTCACCTGTCCATATGTTGTAAACCCGGTGAAGGGTACCACCATGAGTGTGATCAATTGTTTGGCTTTCGGCGCTTGCTTCATCATGTGCGTTATTCAGGGGCTCTTCTTTCTTCTCTATGTCGTTCATTCTCAAAGCTATAGATTGGCAGACAAAATAGAAAGATGGAAGAGTAAGGAAACGGGGGATTAGAGTAGGTAGATGAATCAGGACCGGGCCAATAAGGGCAAAAGAAGATGGTCTTGGTTATATGAGATAACCAAGTTGGTTGAGATGCTGACGACTATTATAATCCTCTGGAACAAGAAGACAACTTTAACGTGCTAGGGGTATTCATTAACCCGGGTGGCCGTTGGCCTCAATGCAAGATCCAATCGCGGGGGTTCACAAGGGCAGGTTCTTGAGGAGGGCAAAATCCGGGGTCTATTCCCTATCGCGTAAGACGACTCAGTGCGTTCGTATTATTACCCACTATGTAATAGCTCGATCTACCAAGTCAAGAAATTCTCACTTTATCTTCCAATCTAGGCAAAGCGGCTGTATTTAGCTACTGTTTCGATATCGGCCCCGCATTGGTTGTGCCGTGTTGCGAGTCGTGTTCAACTATTTGAGCCATGTTTGGTTTGGCGTATCAACTCATATATGAAGTCATGCAACCTACAATCTTCAGGCAGACTTTGATGAGGCTGGGTAAGCATCATTACGACACCTCAAACACAATACCTAGCTCGTCTCTTACAGCAGTTTCAGTTGGAAAACCATGGCCACTCGAGAAGGATACTACGTTCGTCGTGATAATCCCGTCCAGGAGGGCCACCTCAAATGCGCTGGTGTCATCTCTCCAAGTAGCAACATCCCATCCGTTACCTACGACGTATTCGATGTCATCATCATTGGCGCTGGTTATGCCGGCTTATCCTCTGCGCGTGACTTGTGCTTGTCAGGTACATGCTCTAGCCTTCAAACAAAAACGAGTTATCACTATGTTGCTGATGCGAGCCTAATTAGGTTTCAAAGTCCTCCTTCTCGAAGCACGAGACCGTTTAGGTGGCCGAACATGGACCGCTGAAGTAGAGGGTCATCTATACGAAATGGGCGGCACCTGGATATACTGGGGCCAACCTCATGTCTATCGTGAAATGTCCCGCTACGGGTATACCAAGCTGTTGGACAGTAACGCTGACAAGGTCGGATGCAACTATTTCACATCTTGGATCAATGGTAAGCCGAGGAATATCAGCTACGAGGAAGAGGTTAGTGATAGAAAACTGGTCCCCTTCTTTGTGTTGATTCGTCTGACGCGATATCGGTTTTCAGGGCCCTGCTGTC
This sequence comes from Clonostachys byssicola, assembly GCA_902006505.2. Classification (NCBI taxonomy): domain Eukaryota; kingdom Fungi; phylum Ascomycota; class Sordariomycetes; order Hypocreales; family Bionectriaceae; genus Clonostachys; species Clonostachys byssicola. Next base: position 366,160 of record CABFNO020001300.1, read on the forward strand.
GAGAGAGCATTCGAGATATTCTGCGACGTAGATGGCAATGGGGGAAGAAGGATTATCCCATACCCCCACGATCCCCATTTCAAACCCGAGGCTAAGCAGTGGGAGAACATATCGGCGGCTCAGAGAATCGATCAAGTGCGTGCTAAGCTCAGCGAGCTAGAACTTTACACTCTGCAGGGCTTCGTTGCTGCCATATCCGGAAACGACATGAATAACACAGGGTTTTTCGATATTCTGAGGTGGTGGGCTTTGTCAGGCTATTCCACCCAAGGCCTCTACGACTACACTGAAACCTACAAGATCCCCGAGGGCCAGTCCAGGTTCGCACGTACCATGTTCGACGAAGCTCTGGCTACTGGCAATTTGAAATATGCCTTTGACACCCTCATCACCTCCATAAAGGACACTTCCGTGACAGTGGAGGCAACAAGTACCTCAGGAAAAAGCTGGTCTGCCAGGCGGCTTATCTCCACCATCCCTCTCAACATCCTGAATCGAATCCAATTTCAACCACCATTATCGCCAGCCAAGTCTGCTGCCCATTCAATTCCGCACATTGGCATTGGTGCTAAAGTACATATGGAAGTTCAAGGAACAAACCTCCGAACCTGGTCTGCGGCTGCTTGGCCCGACTCGAGAATCTTCAGCGGTCGCGGTGATGGCATCACCCCCGCAGGAAACACTCACCTGGTCTTCTTTGCTGGAAATCAAAAGGGGCTTAACGCACAGGAAGATGCGCGACATATGGCGGCCGAAGCCAAGAAGCTCCACGAGATGGAAATCCAGAAAGTTGTATGTCCTCCATCTCCATCATAGGCCGTCATCGTCAACTATTTCAGTTACTTATTTTCATGCGATGCAGATATGGCACAACTGGCTCGAAGACCCCCTCTCTGAGGGTATCTGGTGTATGTTCCCTCCCGGATACAGCTTCGACCATCTCGATACACTTCGTGCACGCCACGGCAATGTGCTATTTGCCAGTGCTGACTGGGCCCTGGGCTGGAGGGGTTTCATCGATGGTGCTATTGAGGAGGGTACGAGGGCTGCCATGGCCGTTGTGAAGGATCTCGGCTTCCCTCGCCGTGTCGCTCCCGCATTGTAATGTTTTTTTTGTGGCAGAAACACATATAACTTCTTTTGGGCGTCATAACGGAAGTTTCCTCATTTTTTGAGCCCCCTAAAACCATCCTCAAATAAGACGCATACCTAATTTTATAACCCAATAATAAGACGGCCCGCTGGTCATCTAATCTGGTGAGTTTAGCCGCTAGATTAGCCTGGGCGGTAGATGGGAATACCGTAGAACATCTCGATGATGTCAGGACGTCAGCTTAGTGACAACCCAGGCAGAGGATTAACCCTTCCTCTGGTCTGAATGAATCTAGGTGCCGAACGGAGGGATGAATAATACGAATAAAAATGGCTGTCGATGGGTCGGTACGTTCGGCACTGACCTTACATTGTGGGTTAGGCTCGTGTGTATCACTTCCCGAAATACCGACTCTGTTGTGGATTGTTGCCGTGTCGGGCTGGTCGATTTGCTGATTAAATTAAATAAATCATGCCCATGCTGCGCTAACATTTCTATTTAAGGAGAATCATCTTCGTAGCTCCAGGGGTAACACGGACCCAGATTCCGGTTGCTGCAGACAATTTTCCATCTAGGACTGCCAACAATGATCATCACTTTACAGGAGAGAGTTGATGTTCTGACTCAAATCGTATCAAAATTAGGTACCTATAGTAGAATATTTGAACTTATGCCATCGGAGAATGAAACCAAATATACACTGGAACCTCGGCAGCTTGGTGTTGTTAGTCTGACAACGGCAAAGCACGATGGATCTAGAGGCGGGTCGTACCAACTCCCGGCTGATGAAACGCTGGGTTCGCGATCCTTCACTCACCCTAATGCTATCGAATCTGACAAGGTGGGGGAGGTGCAGGGCACGCGATCTTGGCAACCAACTTATAAATAATTGCGACTGACTTCACCCCAAGATGAGGACAGAGACTCTTCTATCTCGCACAGGAGTTCTCAACGGCCAGTAAACTCTCAGTCGCCCATCATGCTCGCCAACGCCGCGGTTTCGTTCTTCGTCCTGGCCTCTGCCATGTTGCAGGGTGCCGACGGTCTTACCATTCAGAAGCGTGGCTCAGCGGGTTGCGGAAAGTCCCACAACTTCATCGGCGAGACAAGGGACTTCAGCTTTGAGAGCAGCGGTGGCAATCGAACTTATCGAATCTTCTTGCCCTCTGGATACGATGTGAACAATCCCCAGCCACTGGTGATTGCTTACCACGGTTCCGGAGGAACGCCTTCCGCTATCGAATCGCTTACGAAGTTCTCGGACGAGTCGATCAATTCCAAGATGGTTGCTGTCTACCCGGCCGGTGTAAATGTAAGGACCTCCAAATATCGATTTGACTTCAATGTACCTGGCTAACAAGGATTGTCTCTACCACAGGGAAACTGGCAAGGCCCAACATACGCCACCCCCGGCGTCAGCGACAAAGTCTTCACTACCGATCTAGTGAACCGCATCAAGAACAACTACTGTATCGACGAATCCCGCGTCTACGCAGCCGGCCAATCAAATGGTGGAGGGTTCGTGAACACTCTGGCTTGCTCTCCCGAGCACGGCGGGCAATTTGCCGCCTTTGCGGCCAGCTCGGCTGCGTTGTATACCGACGTGACGGGAGATGAGACCTGCCACCCTTCACGCTCGCCTCTCCCCTTCTTGGAATCGCACGGCACTGGAGATACTACAATCCCTTACGAGGGTGGTACTGGCCGCGGCGGTCCTATTCCTGCAATCCCAGAGTGGTTGTCCCGCTGGTCCACGCGTAACAAGTGCACTGGTTCCTCGACTTCAGACCTGGGCAATGGGGTGTCTCTGCAGGAGTGGACTTGCGATGGAGAGAAGGGGTTGCTGAGCCATTACAAGCTCGAGGGTCATCCCCACGCGTACCCATCAGAGACAGACTCGCAGCTTTTCCTTTCTCCTAAGATTATTGACTTCTTCAATCGCCACAAGAAGCCTTGAAGGGTTTTTCATTGATACAGCAAATTCTTAAGTATACAATTCAATATACATATGATTCAAATAGCATTCTTGATCCATGAACTTGTGCTTTGTAAAATGATGCAATATTAGTGCCCTGATAAGTACTCGAGACTTGGTAGAAAAAACATGTAACGCATTGTAGGCGAAGCAATATGTAGCCTCGGAAGCGTTGTCAGTGTATAATAAGACGGGGACATTATTATTGAGCTACAACAAAGCTAACGACAAGAAATGGTTACAAAAGTTTGAGGTAAGCTTATCCCATTCACCTAGAAAGTTCCACCACCAAAGCTATTACAAGGGTTTGGATCCATGACAGTCATTGTGCCATAGTCTTCTTACATCATGTTCACAGCAACGAGGACCGCGGCTCCCGCAACCATGAATGAGCCAAAGTTCTTGGCGGCCCCAGCGGTGGGAACTGAGGTGGAAGAGGTGGTCTAAACAAGTTAGCACATAAAGTCATTCTGCTGGCAAGAATAAAGGTCCTTACCGAGTTGTTACCCAGAGTAAGGCTGGGGGTGGTGCTGACCAGAGTCGTGGTGGAAGCCGCAGGTGTGGTAGACTTTGAGACAGAGACAGAGCCAGAAGAGCTGGCAGCGGCAGATGAGGCAGAGGCAGTCAGAGAGCTGGATTGAGCAGCAGAAGATCGGACAGCAGACTGGGTGGCACTCGTATGAGCAGCACTTGTCTGAACTGCACTGGTCTGAGCTGCACTGGTCTGGGCGGCACTGGTCTGGGCGGCACTTGTCTGAGCAGCGGAGCTCTGAGCAGAGGCCGTAGAGGAAGCTTGGGAGGAGCCGCTAGATGGGCTGGGCGAAACAGTCAAGCCACAAGCCTTAGCAGCAGAGGTAACGCCATCACCGTAGTCGGGCCAGAGGTTGTAAGTGTAGGCGCACTCCATACATCCCTGGTAGTAAGTCTTCCACTCAGAGTTGTCACAGTAGCCGCTTTGCTGGGCATTGAGGATGGTGTAACCTAAAACCGGTCAGCCATTTCTTCCCAAAACTCACACCAAACCATCCGTCTATATCTGTTAGAAGAAGGGAGATCATACCGCAGTTGGCGTGGCACTGGTACTCAGCGCCACTCACGGCACGCTTAGCAAGGGGGATGTGGGCAGGCCAGAAGTCACGCTCCTCAACAGAAGCAGAGGCAACGGCGACAGACGCCAGGGAGGCAAGGGTGATGATTGACAACTGCATTTTGATTAAATTGACAAGCGAGTGACAAGATAGATTATTAAATAGCTCGAGACAAGTGAGGAACTAGAGGTAAGGAACCAAGCTCTTGGGCTAGAGGCGGCGAATGAAGCTTACTTATAGTCTTACAACTAGAGTGGTCCCTTTCGGATGTCACCAGGACAATCCACCGCATCTTTAGCTTCGGGTCCGGAGACACAGTTAGCATCCATGCCGTTTGTGGAAATATCACGGTCCTAGAGGATGGGAAGATTACGACGAATGACCTGATTGCGGAGAGTGAGGTTGGTTGGCCGCTTTGCCCTGCACCTCGATGGATCCCCAATCCCATCTAGGCATAGAAGGGCAGATTTTTCCAAGAAAACAAGGAAACGAGGGAGGTTACGGCCGAACCACCTGGATCCGCTCCACCGCATCACAAAAAGGATCACACGGCACGACATGTTCAGCTGGGGCACCCTAGCTCAAGGCGAGAGTGATGGCCCACTGTATATTGCACCATGAGCCAATTATACATCGTTCAAGCATCTGATAAGATCAAGGCTTCGATTTTTAGTTATCAGATTATCTGATTAGTGGCCAACCATCCGGATACAACGGCACTCATAGACCAGAGTAAAACCCACCCCATCCCATGTGATGGCGGTGCCAGACCAATATTTGCCTGCATCTAGCGGCTTGTAAAGAGGTTCTCGGACATACGCACTCCTGCGAGACGGATGTTACCGAATTCGGTGAATGCGGCCTCCAACGCCATCACATTAGATCCTCGGTTTTTTATCTCACTTTCCACAAGAGGCAGTGGAGAAACGATGTAGTTTTGGCATATATCCCCGAAGAAACCATCTCATGAGACTTCTCGGAACTTGTTGGCCGATTAGATCCAAAAAGAGGGCCAATCAAGCTTGGCGTTGACTATATGAGGAGTTGAGAGGAACGCCTCCTTTATTGCAAAGGCGCACACGCCCCAACTTTATCTCTTACTTCCCCCCAATATCTCATCTCTGAGAAATTACTTCGTCTGTATGCTGACGTCTGTTCAAATCTGACCTCTCCACACAAAATGTCTCCCAAATCCTTCTGGGCCACCCTGGCCATTTCGGTGGCTCTGGCGGGTGCTGCCGAGTGGAAGGACTTTGGTCCTGCTGAGTTCCTGTGGCCAACCGACCGTGTTTGGTCGGCAGAGCAGGACAACACCGCCCCTTGCGGTTCGATAGCATCGCCCAATAACACCAACCGAACTGAGTTTCCAATGAGTTAGCATATCTCTCGTACTCGACTTTATTGTTGATCATCTCTTTCTAACAGAAGTGCTAGCTAATGGGCGAGTTGCTCTCGTGGCCCAAGATGAGTCGTACAACATCACGCTCAGCATCTCTTATTCAGATGGTGAGAAACTGATGCCAGATTTGACCTATTGATTCGTAACAACATCCTAACATTGAATATCAGATCCCAAGAGCAACAGTGACTTCACGACTTTGATCTCGCCGTCTAAATTCAAGGAGATGGAGCTTGGCCACACTTGTGTCGACGTCACCGACCCTCCAAAATCGGTCACTTCTGGAGACTATGCAACTCTGCAAATCATTTACGTCTCGCAGTTTGACCACAACGAGAACGAAACCTTCTATGCGTGTGCCGACATCAAATTCGTCGAAGCGAGTGCCTTCAAGACAACGATCCCCTGTTTCAACGCTACAGAGGAAGACGACGGTAATACCACGAACGAGTGGACATACCATCACACGAGCACCGCCGCGTCTTCAGCAGCCTCATCCACCTCTACCTCAAGCTCCTCTCAGAATTCAGCAGATGGTAGCAACAACGGCAGCTCTAGTGGTGGTAGCGGTGGTCTCTCCAAGGGTGGAATTGCTGGCGCAGTAGTCGGCTCTGTCGTTGGCGCTTGTTTGATTCTCGCTGCCGCTTTGTTCTTATATCGCCGCAATGCGCAGAAGAACAGGGTAATTAGACAGCAGAAGTTCGAGCAGGGTCTTGGCAAAGACTCAGCCTCGACACCGAGCGTTGGCATGAATAACCTGTCTAAGTAAAGAACCAAGGAGGAGAGGCTGAGTTGGATTAATGCACTGTATGAATGCAACGAAAAATCTATAGTAGTTAGTTACGAAGATATGTATAAATCATCCCCTGAAACAGCCATTAACTCTGCAAGAGGCAGCCGAGCGCTCAACTTAAGAAGTGGATATGACTATGACTATATGTAGGTAGTATAGATAGATTACATATAATTACTCTAGGAAATGACATTGAAGTAGTTAAACTCTTTGGTACTAGATATTGTATCGCCTTCCTTAACGCTGTACATTGCATTGTTGCCGGATGCATCAAGGTATGGGGACCGACGCTTACACGGCCATTCCACCTTCCAAGAGATTAAGCTAAGCTGCGGCAAAAGGGGGTAATAATCGGAAAGATTTGAATTTGTCTAGCTAGAATAGTCTTATAGAAAATATTAAACAATCTGGATAATATTGAAGAGCTATAGACCGTCCCTTTCACTCATTGAGCGAAAATAAATGAGATTTCAATTTGATAAATCTCAATATCAGTGTTTAGGGTAGGTGACCCAATGAGTCATGCCCTCTCTGTCATTACCTAAGCAAAGGCAAGAGCCGCGTTTGAATCTCGGCACCTGTCTCTCATCGACAACGGTCACGTGCTCTGGATACGGAAAAAGATCCTCCCGCAATATCGGGGGCCGGAGCTTGCTACCTCCGTTCAATGTTAAGCCTCTGTGGCGCAGTAGCGAGAGACGGCCTCGCAAGCCCCGATCGCACCGACCGACTTGCAAGGATTGTGTCTCTCCCCTGATGCTTGGTCCAATCAATAGATCACCAATGTCAGCGTATGGACGTTTGTTGCATTTAGTGCATCTCAGCTGCCGAGGCTGGTTGCATGGCCACTGTCGATCTTCGTCAGAGCTCTGCGTCCTACAAGCAAAGCCTCTCTGGAGTCCCAACTATAAGAGAACATTAGGACGGTGTAATTGAAATTAGAAATAGCCTCGACACATATCTTTTCATTTTCAACTTTCGGATCAAACATTGTCTCTTGCGGTAGCAATTTTTCTGATTCCCGTTTAGCCAATTCTGCACGCGTATTTTCACACGTTTAACCTAATCGATGATGACCACCACTCCCATTCCCGGACCCAAGGGCTTGCCCATCATCGGTAACCTCTTAGAGCTCCAAGACGAAGTACCTATCCATGCACTTGAACGACTTGGAGATGTGTACAAGGATATCTTCAAATTGAAGATTGCAGGGCACGATAACTATTTCGTCTGCAGCCACGAACTCTTCAACGAGCTATGTGACGAGACACGATTCTTCAAGTTTGCCCCTCCAGCACTGGTGGCAGACGAGCCCGAGGGCCGTGCTAGAGGCCTGTTCTCCTCTAACACAGAGAAGGAACAGGACTGGGCTCAAGCACACAGAATTCTCATCCCGGCCTTTGGACCTATGGCCATTCTGGATATGTATGATGGTAGGCACTTCTCTTGACCTCTGAGCTGGATTATTATTTCACATTTTCTGATTGTTGGTTTCCGCCCACAGAGATGTACGATATTGCCACACAACTCATCATGAAATGGGCCCGACAAGGTCCCGAGACCCCCATATTGGCAACCGACGACTTCACCAGGCTCACACTAGACACCATTGCCCTCTGTGCCATGGACTATCGATTCAATTCTTTCTACAGTGATGTGGCACATCCGTATGTAAAAGCCATGGGCCAAAATCTCACTTCGCGCAGTGAGAGGGGCCAAATAGGCAATATATTCAAAAGGATGCTTCCAGGGTATCAAGCTGAGATTCAGAAGAACTTCGACTACATGCAAAGCATCGCCGACGACATAATACAGCATCGTCGCCAGAACCCCACGGACAAAAAAGATTTGCTCAATGCCATGATCAATGGCAAAGATCCTAAGACCGGTGAGGGGATGCGTGATGAGCTAATTGCAGCTAACATGCAGACCTTCTTGATTGCTGGTGAGCTTGCCCAGAATCACAAATGTCGAAAACACTGACTCTAACATTCTCTAGGACACGAGACAACATCTGGTCTTTTATCATTCGCGTTCATGAATATGCTTTTGAAACCTGAGACGTATTTTGCTGCGAGGGAAGAGGTTGATCGTGTGATTGGTAAAGAGAATGTCCAAGCCAAGCACCTCAAGGAACTTCATTACATTGAGGCCGTTTTGCGCGAGACACTTCGATTGAGCCCAACTGCTCCGGCCTTTGCGCGCGGTGTTAGGCCTGAAAATACGGAGGAGACTGTGGCTATTGGGAAAGCAAGATACGAAATCCCTCGCGGCCAGCCGGTACTATGCCTGTTGAGCAAAATTCAACGAGATCCTGCCGTTTTTGGAGATGACGCGGATGAGTTCAAGCCTGAAAGAATGCTGGATGGAAAATTTGAAGACCTGCCAAAGAATGTGTGGAAGGTGAGTGCACCTCTCCATTGCTAAATACACGTACGAGGTACTGACAATACACACTCATAGCCTTTTGGAACCGGACTCAGGGGCTGTATTGGACGCGCTTTTGCTTGGCAGGAAGCATTGATGGTGACCGCCATGGTACTCCAGAACTTTGACATCTCTCTTGATAATCCCAATTACAAGATCCGAATCCAGCAGAGCTTGACAATTAAGCCTGCAGATTGTTACATTAGGGCGAGATTACGCAGCGGCATCTCTGCCGTGACTCTTCAGAGCCGGCTTTCTGGCTCACAGAAACAACAATCCGAGGAACCAGCATCAGCGACCTCAAACGAGGATCAAGAGAAAGGACAGCCTTTGTTGATCTTGTTTGGCTCCAACACCGGGTCCTGCCAGGCCCTGGCACAGAAATTGGCATCACAGGCTGCAGAGCAGGGTTACAATGCCACAGTTACTGACATGGATAATGGAGTTCAACAACTCCCCGCTGATGGCACCCCCACAATTGTCATCACAGCATCTTATGAGGGCCAGCCAACCGACAATGCCACTCGCTTTATCGCTTGGCTTCAAAGCCTCCAGGGCGGTGACAAGTTGAAGGGAAGTCGGTTTGCCGTGTTCGGTTGCGGCCACAAGGACTGGTCAGCCACTTACCAGCGTATCCCCAAATTGGTGGATACTCTGATTGAAGCGAATGGAGGCCTAAGACTAGCAGATCGAGGAGTCTCGGATGCATCTCAAGGAGATATTTCTGGGGATTTTGAGAAGTGGACTACTGAAAAGTTATGGCCAATGCTTCTATCTGACCACCATGCTGGTCATTCTTTGGAGAAGATGAAACCCAAGATGCCAAAGGTGGAATTCAGCATATCCCGTGAACAACGAGCCCAAAACCTCCAAGCGAAAGCAGAGTGGGCTGAGGTTACTTATGTCAAGTCACTGACACAGCCCGGGGAGTCAGAGAAGCGACATATTGAATTCAAGCTGCCAGAAAGCTTTGATTACCAGGCTGGAGACTATCTTGCGGTTTTGCCTCTAAACCCAGATGTAACCATTAAGAGAGTCATGCGAAGATTCAACTTGCCTGCAGATGGTGTGGTCAAAATCACGAAACAGGGTTCAACGATGCTTCCCACTGACCAACCAATCTCCATCTCCGACTTGTTGGCTGGATATGTTGAACTTTCGCAGCCTGCAACTAAAAGAGTGAGTTCATTGATGCCATTTAATTTGATGTAATACATGCTAACATGTGAAGGATCTCGAACTCTTGGTTGATACTGTCCCTGAAGGAGACGAGAAATCGGCTATCATGTCCCTTGCCGAAGAGCCCAACTTCACGACTTATGTCAAGAAGCAACGTATAAGCCTCCTGGATGTACTCGAGTCCAACGTGCCGTCATCCGCCATCAGTTTTGCCTCTTTCCTCGCTTTATTGCCCCCTCTTAAGGCTCGCTACTATTCTATCTCATCTTCTCCTCTCGCCGACCCCTCCATTTGCTCGCTCACATACAGCGTTCTGGATGCACCTGCCTGGGCCGACGGGAAAAAGCACTTCATCGGTGTGGCGGGGAACTACCTCAAGTCTCTGGCTCCTGGCGACAAGGCGCTAGTTTCCATCCGCGCATCTAGTCCTAAGTTCAAGATGCCCAAGGCCCCTGAGGCAACCCCCATCATCATGCTCTGTGCCGGAACAGGTCTCGCTCCTTTCCGAGCTTTCATGCAGGAGCGAGCTATCCTCATTCGCGAAGGGAGACGTACGCTCGCGTCTGCACTTCTGATTGTTGGATGTCGCACCGCCGAAAGTGATCGACTCTATGCTGAAGAGATGGACGAGTGGAACAGGTTAGGGGTTGCGGATGTGCGATATGCTTTTAGCCGCGAGCCCAATCACCAATTGGCCAATGGGTGTTCTCGGGTGCAGGACCGTTTGGTGCAGTCTGGCGAGGACGTCGTACGGCTATTTCAAGCTGGAGCCAAGGTGTACACTTGCGGAAGTAGTGCTCTTCTCCAAGGGATGAAGGAAGCAGCAACAGCTGTTATTGTGCAGTCAAGACAGAAGAAGGGTCTCAGTGCGAGTGACGAGGATGTGGAGAACTGGTTCCGACAACATCATGATGATAGACTTGTGAGCGATGTATTTTCTTGAGGAAATCGGGTTGCTTTCCATCCCTAACAGGCGGTTACTGTATTCCCTAGTTTGTGATAACAGTTATAAATAACCGATCCAATTGTTTTGAAATCCTCCACAACTGCGCGGAAATGTTGGAACAGGTAATGAGACTTGGAGGTGTTAGAAAGAAAAGGGGATATCAGTGTCCTCCTCATGATTAGGTTTTCTTATACATTGAATATCTTTGAAGCCAGACAAAAAACTATTTACAAAATTACAGTATCCGCGAATTCGCTAAAATCATACACATCGTCTGCATTCGAAGTATAGGGAGCAGTCCATTCACCCGTGAAAGAATTCACAAACCATGATGGATCTCTTTTCGACAGCAGAGCAGACTTGAGGTCATGTCTGTCTGGCAAAGATGGAAAATCCGTCATTTCCTCGGGGTCATCTTTGCTACTCATCGTATGGATATGAACCCCATATTGAGCACCGGCTTCTACTGCTTTTTGGAAGTGACCCTTTGGGTTTTTCTTTACCAGAAATCGTTCAATCCCGTCAACAAACACCGTTTTAAGTTTTGGGTAGTTCCCGGACTCGAGCATGCCAACGATGCCATCGTCAACAATGTCTGTCACGTGAGTTTTCTCCTCGCCCAAGCCAATGAGGTATTCAAGGCCGCAGAAAGCTACGGCCTCAATCGATCGCGGCAGGCCGGTCTTGAACTCTCGCACCACATCATCATGGGTGGCTTGGATGTGAGTTTCCGGGAATCCGAGGTTTCCCGACGCTTGATTAACAATGTCCTGCACACAAATGCTAACGACTCTCAAGTTCGCCATTTGTTTTAGCTTCATTGGTTTACAGATGACCAAATGAGATGCAAGGACCAGCTCTGGGTTGTAGTAGAGAAAGTTTTTGATTGATGCGCTTGACGCTGATTCGGTGAGATACCCGGCAATCTGATCACTCTCAGTTTGAGTATCGGCTTCTCCGCGGATTATCATTGACTCAAGAGCAGCTGGCGCTGCGCATAATACCTCTCGGAAAACAAGCGAGTCGCCCCTGATTCTGTCGAGGATAATAGTTTTGACTGAGGAACTCCCCGGGGGAAGGTCGTAAAATGCCGATGAGGTATCCAGGTACTCGAGTTCTGGATGGTATTCCATTTCCAAGTTCCGATAATACACCTCGACAATATTGGGAAGTCGCAATAGCTTAGCTAGACCGTCAACCCGAGCTGAGATCCCATCGGACCCAGCTTGAGCAGCTACAGTTGGAACACCAACAGCCACAGTTTGAAGCGACAGGAACCCAGGTGGCCATGGGGTTCGGTTGCGGAGGCTCCAACCAATCGCGGTTTTCAGCCAAGTGAAACTTGTATGCCCATCGTGCGGTCTTTCGACGAATTTCAAGGCCTTGAGTCGTGGAAGAAGTGAGATTAACACCATTTTGAAGAAACCGTCCTCGCCATCTCTCACCCGCTGGCAGGCGATATCATGTTGGACACCCGACATGACTGACTCTAACCTTTCAAGATGGTACTCCAGCTCCCCAATTGCAAACGGAAGGCTCAGTGCCACTTGATCCTGTGTCAGCGAGACTGTGCCGCTCGGTGATAGTTCCCAAGATCGCCACTCATCCCACGATCTCCTGCTGCCCCAGATCTCTAGCTCACGCACGTGCCATGCCTCTATTGCATCAGGGCCAAGCGTGCAAGAAGCGCTGTGGAACAGGCGCAGGAGCGTTTGCGGGTAACGGTCTGAGGCTATTCTGCTATCCTTGTACGCGGCGCGATGCTTGCCGAGGACTCTGTCTGACCTGTAGTAGATGGACTTGCATGTTCGAGCAAGCGCGAAGTGCCAGGATGGCTCTAGGAATTCGTAGACGTGATCCAGGAGCTCCGTGACTTCAAATAACCGCGTGACGTCCATATTGGATGATGGTGACACGAATCAGTAGAGAACGATGTATATCACAAGACCGAGTGTTCTTCTCATTCATCCACCAAGTTTTTGATCACTTTTTGCGAATAGTTTTTGCTATCTTGTCGCTGTCGCTGGGCCGTTGGGATAAATTTGCCATTCATAAGAGGCAGGTGAGGGAAAAACTCGGATAAGTCGGAAAGTTGGAATAGTCTCGCGACGATATGTCATGATTCAATTGATTCGGTGTGTAGATATCGCAAATATACAGAATTATCCGCTCGTCGGTACAGCGGAATGAATGGTGTCTTGGCGAACGAGAAACCACACGTTCACGGAGTTTGAAATCCACGCGCAGAAATCGCTGCATGGATGCTTCGATTTCTTCATGCCCCCGCCCCTTTCCATCGGGAGATGCCTCCGATTTTCTCCACTGGTAGGGAACAGGTAATCAATTCAGCAGTTCTCATAGGCCAGGTCCTTGGACTTAGATTAGTCTGCGTTGATGGCCAGATCTGCATACGAACTGCTTGGCGGACCAGCGGGGTTTTCTCCCTGCTTACCTGCTCAGCTCAGAAACTGCCATTAGTAATCGTACTTCATTGGCTGTCTCCGATGCCGTTTTACCTCTAGGGACGCGTCGGCGTAGAGCAATGTCATCATAAACACTATCTCCTTGCCTTGTTATTAGAGCGTGTCATTGGCAGGCATGAGTTACTTGATCAATTCCCATCTCTAGCGGCTTACTGGATATTAGAGTTATCTGGAATAAATGAAACATGAGTTATGGTTATAGTTACTGCAACTTCAACTTCCAACTGAGTGGGTGGAGAATCTCCTATCTTCAGACTGAACGATTAAGAAGTCCTGTTGAGTTCTTGTTTGAGTAGAGTAGAAACTCTTGAATTTCTATAACTGAAGAACGATTAATCTTGAGACACATAACGCAGTGATCGGAATTTAGAATTCTATAGATGATGTCACAGTTGTCCTCCCCTCCGGTTAACTCAACCTAGGACTGATGCAAGAAAATGTTATGTGTATAGGGTAGCACTATTCATCATGAGTGCGTACAACAGTTGAGGTTTGGCCAATAGTTCTGTGAATCCCAGCAATCTGTAGGGATAGGTTCCGATTTCCATTGTAGGATAGCGGGCTGCTAGTCTGGAATGGAGGTAACGATCCAATTCGCATTGCGTGAATTAAGAGGCAGCGTTGCTTCCATTGTCAATGCCAGAACACGACTGGGCCACCGTTGCCAAGAAGTCTGGCTGGTTAGTGGGCAGAGATCCGAAACAGTGATCTAGATGACAATTGAGTAGGGAGGTTTCACAACATTGAAAGGTAGGGAGGACGTGCCAACGTGGAGACAACAAGGAGGACTCGAATGGATGTTTCAAGTGAAGGAATTTGATTCTGAAGCCACACTATACAAGAATTGCAAGTAACTTGAATTTTTTAGGTGCGTATGATACCGTTATAAGCCACGCATTAAGATGACATGGCAAACTTCTAGACTCATTTCCAGTCACAACGAGGACGATTTACGGGAATTTATTCACGCAAGGGCTCATAGAGGAGAGCGGGTGCTACATTGGATCGATCATATAATAGGCCCAAGGGCGCCGCCAGTCAATATTCGGTGAAATTGCGCTCGACACAGTCTCACATACTCCAGAAATGTCTCAAACAAGGGACTTCGAGCAGCGGGCTTAAGCCTACTTTCGTGGCTCCGTTTATCTAGCTCGCGAAGAAACTCAAACGTTGATGGAATCTCGGCATGAATCCATGTTTTAACAAATCCATGGGTTCAATTGCATGACAGAGTGAACCAGTAAACGGTCGTGGTGGGTATTGGGGGCCGCGGTCACTGTTGTCTCACATACATCTACGCTGCTCAGGCACAACCATCTCAAGGAATGCTCGAGGAATCATTAAATTATGGGACATCTGGTGCAGATTGTATTAATTTTCCAATCTTTAAGATACATGCCACGTATGCCACCCCCTTACATGTACAAACTGCACCATTATGCAGACAAAAATTCTCATGCCCACGCATCCTTGCCCTACTGCTCATCCGGAAGGAAATGCACACCGGAAGTATGATAATTTAAGACTTAGCCGCGCCTGTGATATTCCCATTAGCAAATCCATATTCCATAGAAGACTCTCTCTTGTTGAGTTTCACTTACTGTCGGTAAAGCCGTGCGCCTTGGACGCGTCATACTTGTAGCATTGCCCATCAGCTCCGCAGAAGTCTGTGTCAATGCTGCAGCACTGCTTGGCGCAGCATAGGTTGAACGGGCAGCAGCGGCCATTGCACACGAATGGGTAGCCAACAGGGCACAGATCATCGTCCGGGCCCATGACGCTCTTGCCGATTCTGGCAGCGGACCTTTGATAACTGACTTCGTCAAGGGTGCCCAAGTCAACGGTGGGAAGATGCTTAGCCATGGGCTGGGTTCTGGCAGCTGCCAGAAGAGGGAGAAGAGAAACGAGAGCGAAAGTGACCTTCATTTTGACGAACGTATTGTGACTTTGGAGTTAAAGACGAAGTCGAGGAGAAGTCAACGAGTAACCGGTAAATTTGGAGGAGGATGGCTGTCTCTATAGAGACTCACCATTCTCTTTATACCTTTAGTCGAAATCATGTGGATTGCTAATTTCCAATCGTGTGCCTGGGTTTCCCGTATGAACGTAGCTTGGAAACGCCACGCGTAATCTTGGTGAGACACGGAAGTATGTCCAACACGTCCTCTGGCTGGAATTTGACCTTGAAGGAATGCGACGATCTCAACCGTCTGGATGGCATGTGTCTTAAACCCACTTTAGGCCCCTTGCTTCGGGGCCCTCGAAATAATGGACTTAGTGCCGTTAGAGAAAACACACCAAAAAAATCATATCCGGGGGAGGGGAGGTGAGAGTCTCGGTTTGAGCCATAGCCTGCTACGTTCGATGATCATTCACGTATTCGTTTTGGAGCTAAGAGAATCTTTATTATACAGCAGTTTTTCAATCTTGTTGTCTCGAGTTAAAATGCATTTGTCTAGAGATTCGCCTAGAGTATGAGTTCAATTGCCTGGTGTGTTTTTGTCACAGATTAGGCCAACCAGGCAAAATGAAATCCTTGCTGGTTTCCACGAGTTATCCATTATATAGCGCGTCACAGTTTTAGGGTCGAGTTGTATTAAAGATAATGACTCCAGGGCATATCGTGATTTGGAAAACAGTCATAGTGGGTATGTTTAGGAAAGGGCTTCTTCCCGTTTACTTTGCTGCATTCTTCTCACCGACAATCACTGCTTTCATCCTGGTGGAGATCCTCAGGCTACAGAGGTGTATTAGGGCATGCTCTTACTTCACGGATATGAGGATGACGAGACGTAACTAATGCGCGCCGTCTATGTGTTGCAGTGACAGCCGGAGGAATTACCTACGTCAACCATATTTCTTCCAGCTAATTTGATGGGATGGCGTCCATATCAATGTGATTAAACAAATCAAAGATTCACTATCCGGAGATCTTCTTCCGCCTTTCCTTTAACACGTCATTATTGCATCCTTCTAGTCTAGATTCCGCGGTACCCCTCAATCCCATCGTGTGGACTTTGTATCCGTTTGAGATCCTGCGGGGTTGCCGAGGCTCAGCTGGGGGTTGACTGAAGAGGATGAAAGGATCTTAGAAGGGTGGAATGTGGGAGCAGGGTTCATTCTCTTTGCCAAGCCATTACAAGGTCTGCTCTACACTCACGGCATCCAAGAAAGATAGGTACATGCCATTTGAAATCCTTGAGCGCTTAGCCTGATCTGTATCGTCGGTTACACTGATCTCCTGTGATGTGTCCATGTTTCCGTTGTAGGGGCCTCTCCACCAGATATGCACCCCGCCTTCTCTTTCAAGGCTGTATATGCGATTCCGCTCTGGTTCATCCGATGGCTTTGCGTAGGATTCAAGGTCACCCCCTGCCTTTTAATTATACTTTTGTTGCTTACATATGATAATGCACGATTTCATCTAGAGAGAAGAATACTACTTAAGGAAGCGCCCTCCCCTGTAGCGGCGCATTAAGCCAACTGTCATCCTGCATTTCTCTTTTAGTTACGATATCTTGTCTAAATATTTCCTGATATTGATTATATAATTTATCGCAGTCAAGGTGAGGAAATACTCACCTTGTCTCTGATCCAACTGCCACCCACATCAACACTTTTGCAAGTTGGAGGCTAATAAAAACTAACAGTCTGCCAAAATGGCTGAAGATTCTCTGCCCGCGGTACCCAAGCAGCACAAGGCTATTATCTATGATAATCCGGGCACAGTATCCACCAAAGTAGTTGACATTGACACACCGACTCCCGGTCCAGGAGAAGTCCTAATCAACTTGTATGTGGTGTTCAAAATGTCCGTAATTGACACCAGCTAAGATAATCCTTGGATAGAACCCACTCGGGAGTATGCCACTCAGACTATGGCGTGATGACCAACAGCGTACGTAAACGAGTTGATGCATGGAAACCACAGGCTGACCAGTGAAAAAGTGGCAAATACTACCTGCACCAACTCCCCAAGGACAGATTGGGGGGCATGAGGGCGTTGGCAGAGTTGTACAGCTAGGTCCCGGAGCAGAGGTCACTGGCATCAAGATAGGAGACCGAGTAGGCATCAAGTGGATCGCGAGTGCTTGTGGAAGATGCGGTAAGTGCTTGCGGGTATTGATGATTCCTCTATTCTGGCATCCATATTCTTACAGTTCATTCAAGCGCCCTGCCTCGTCCGTCAGGATGGTGTATGCATGAATCAAAAAGTTTCGGGTTACTACCACCCCGGAACCTTTCAACAATACGTTCTTGGGCCAGCTGCCTACGTAACCCCGATCCCCGATGGCATAGAGTCCGCTGACGCAGCGCCTCTCCTTTGTGCTGGAGTGACCGTGTACTCGGCATTACTGAAAAGCGATGCCAAACCTGGACAGTGGGTTGTCATTCCCGGTGCTGGTGGCGGCTTGGGTCATCTGGCATGCCAGCTAGGAGCAAGGGCCCTTGGGATGCGGATCATTGGTATTGATCACGGATCCAAGGAGAAGATCGTCAAGGACTCCGGAGCTGAACATTTTGTCGACTTGTCCAAATTCTCTAAAGATGAGGAAATGGCAACTCATATAAACTCTCTTACCGACGACGGACTCGGTGCCCACGCAGTTGTTGTCTGCACAGCGTCTAATCGAGCATACGCGCAATCAGTAACCTTTTTGCGCTTCAGTGGCACTGTGGTATGCGTTGGTATGCCCGAAGGTGACATGGTGCCAATTGCTACTGCGAAGCCGAGTTTGATCGTCACCAAACAGTATCGCATCGTTGGGTCCGCTGTTGGTAATCAACATGAAGCGATTGAGGTAATGAAATTCGGTGCCAGAGGAATAGTGAAAGCCCACTCTGAGGTAAGGAAGATGGAGGACTTGACGCAAACCTTTAAGGATATGCACGAGGGGAAATTGCACGGCAGGGTTGTTTTGGACCTGTCCACATAGGGTTCTGTTAAACCTACCAATGACCCTATCTTAATGTACATAGGGATGTATTTATGGCCAACTCGGAGATCTTACAGTTTTGAGGAATTGTATTCATGTAAACCGAATAAATGCGGATGATAAACTTCACGATTTTCATACCATCATATCTCGACGACTAACCTATCTTCTCCTCTGCTCTCCCTCCACCGATTTGTCGACTCAATCAGATCTCCACAATTAGCGAGGAGAAATTGATATTTCTTTGAAAATGCGTCGGTGATTTCCCACTGGTCAAGTCTCCAAGGGTCTCCCCAGACTATAACGCCGCGCAGTTCCAGATCACTAAACCCTCCGAACAGTCCGCCATAGCCGTCGCTTGCTAGCTCGGCCATATCATACTTGTCGGCTTCGAGAATAAGATTATTGCGCATTTCAGGAAACGGGACAGAATCAATCAAAGGATTGTGAGGAGTGCTCAGTTGGAGCTCTGTTGGTAAGAGTGTTGATGGGATCGCAGGCGGAGGAGGAATTGCGAATGGTAAGAGTGACAAGACGCTCTCGCATTCTCTCGGCAGGTGCTTGAGATTTCCAAGTAGATTCATGTTGGTCAAAAGAGCTCGTTTCAGATTATATTGAACCAGTGTGATAAGTTTATGGTCGGGTGAAAGCGGAAACAACACTTTGGGAAGTTTAGTATGGCTTGAATACTGAAGAACGAGAGGTGGGATCAGCATTTCCTGTCTCGGTTTGTTTGCATGATCATCTGCTCGAGTAGCTACCGATAATTTCCGGGGGGTTCTGCAATTGGGGGCCGAATATTGGTCTGTGTGGGAGTTGGCATCCTGAGTTTGCTTTTGGTCAGATGACAAGGAGTTGTTGACCCTTGACCACGTTGGGATCAGAACTCCGTGTCCACCCCATGAGTGATCCGATGGGCTCGAGCGTGACGTAGACCCATTCAGCATCTTCATTCTATTTCCTGCAGTATAGGTCAATATTTCAAGCCAAATGAGAGTAGTAAGTAGGGTGACGTGCGCTTTGCTCGCTGGTTGAGCCGATTTTGGATTTTCCGTCTCTCCGAAGGATCCGAGATCCCCGACCAATCATCGTTACTGGCTTGTCCCCAGTTCATCTTGTTCAGTTTCTTACATCCAACCGATTGTCTATCTTAGGAGAAGATGTGAGAGTGAAAAGCGATGGAACTTTGCTGCTGTTTGAGGTTAGGGGTGTCATCATGAGGGAGAAGTGGAGATGGAGAGAGACATGCAAGTTGCTGACCCTCTAACCTCATTTGTTGATGCTTACTTTTGGAGCACAAGGATCACTCTCTCTGCACTCTGCTGACAGGCTAACCCGTTTGGCTCGCCCAATTCATGGTATCAGGCTTCTACTCGCTCATAAATATTATAAAAGCATTGGATAGAACTATGAAATCAGCACTCTCCCATATTTTTTCTCTAGGCATAGGTATCCCAGATAACATTCTCTTCTTTTATTGATCCATGCAAAATGCCCGGACTCGGAGGGTTTACGGAGTTTGACCCAGACAAAGACATCCCCTCCTTAGCGGGAAAGGTCATCTTCGTTACTGGCGGTATGATATATGCTTCATTCTATACTTCATGTTGACTGACCTATCCTGGCTAGGTACCAACGGAATCGGAAAAGCCACAGTCAAGGCCTTCGCCAAACATGGCCCTGAACACATCTATTTCACAGGTCGTAACAGTGATGCCGCCGCTTCTCTCATCAGGGAGCTTGAGGCTACACACTCTGGAATAAAGCTTACCTTTATTCAAATGGATCTTTCATCTCTCGCATCCGTTAAGGCTTCGTGCACAAGATTTACTCACGATCGTCTTGACATATTAGTATGCAATGCAGGTGTGCTTGACGTGCCTCTGGGAGTTAGCACCGACGGCTTCGAGATCCATCTGGCCACAAATCACCTCGGCCATGCCATGCTTATCAAGGAAATGCTTCCCATCCTGCAGCATACAGCAGAGGCCCCAGGAAGCGATGTAAGAGTAGTGAGCCTGAGCTCCTCTGGTCACTTCGCCCACTCAAAGGACGGTTTGTTCTGGGACTATATTAGGACTCCGATGAGAGATCTACGTGTTACGTGGGCAAGATATGGGTCAGTCTTCTCCCCTTTTGATAGGCTCCATCAACCTTCAGTTTTCCACTTTTGTGTTTGTTCGGAGACATCAAAGTCTGTGATGCTAACGGTCTCTTGATAGTCAATCCAAACTTGCAAACCTTGTTTACGCGGCGGAACTTGCGCGTCGGTACCCCAAGATTCTCAGCGTTTCTGTCCACCCGGGATTTGTTGATACACCCATGATTCATAATTCAAGCCTTTTGGCAAGGGTTGCGATGTACGTGGGCCACTGGCTGAAGAATATTCCTCAATTCTCAATGGACCAGGGCGCCTTTAATCAGCTATGGGCCGCTGCCGGTGCTGAGAGGGATGTGCTAATCAACGGAGCATACTACACCCCGATCGGGGTTGTCGGCGAGCTGGATGAGGTTGCAAGAAGTGAAAATTTTGCAAAGAGATTGTGGGATTGGACCAATGAAGTCTTGCTTTAGAGAGAACTCGCTCGCTGGGAGACGACTGGTATGAATCCCATCTAAGACTTAGGAGGGGACCAAGGCTTATGCCAATGATCGGATTATCTGGAGCGATGAAAGAGATTTCAACGTACCATGAGGACTTGACTTCACCTTGGGATTTTTGTATTCGGTTTCTCTCCAATTAGAAGGCATTGATAGGAACATAACTGATTATAATTGCCCTTTATCCATGTATTTAATTAGTAAAAGCCCTTAAATAGCAACAACTACACGCTAACTGGAATGGTGGCATTGGATGTGGATCAGACGTGATGCCGAGCCAAAAACCAACTGGGGCTTGGAACGCTGTTCCCTTTCTCATCCGCGGACGCAGACCATCTTATAGGCCCACGAGAACCACGACTGCGGTCACAATACCATGGATCGTGCGCCTCGTCGCCGTAATGGCCGCCTTCAGGCTTGCGACCCATGCCGACGCCGGAAGATGGCGTGTGACCACACCCAGCCAACATGCAGCAGATGTGAGAAACGAGGCCAGGCTGCTGCGTGCATCTACACAGTAGCGGCCGAACCGCCCTCCAAAAACAGCGGCTTACGTCCCGGCCGTTCCAGTTCAGAGCGGACTCTTGCTGTACCTGTCACGTCTCCGTCTTCAGTCCTAGATCCTTCTCCCACAGTACCACAACTAGCCTCAGCCAGAGCCCAGAGTCAGAGTTCAACCTCACTCACTCGCTCGTTTGGTAACGGATATTTGGGATTCACCAGTCATTCAGCAGTGTTTGATGAGGCTCGTCAGAGACTCAGTTACCTTCATGGCAGCCCATCAACCATACCCTCCAGTGATGCACAAGACTCACCACAGGGAGGAGGGCTAACTTGGACGTTATCGTCATCGACCATGGAAGTATGCCAGTCTATTATACGAGCCCTTCCAGATCTCTCCAAGGTCAAAATTTCACCGGCCAGCTTTTCTGCCAGTTTTACCAAGGGATGGGTGCGCGTCGCTGCGATCAGGATTCTGAAAACTTTACAGACCCAAATATCGGCCTCTCCGTCAGACGAAGAGATATTCCAGGTATCCAAGATGATACACGAAAACACTATGAAACCAATTTCAGACGACCTCCTTGACCCCAATGAGTGGATCCAGCAATTTGATGGGCCAAACCTGCGGTGGGAGTCGATCGCGGTGCTTTTCACCTTCCCTGAACTCTTTGCCGCCAACGGCCACACTGTCGAAAATGACCCTGAGAAAATGTGGTCTCAACTATCATTTAAGCAAGTCGTTTTGAAATGTATCGACCAATGTGTGAATCTCGCCATGTATCAAACGGGAGGAAACCTCCTGCTATTATGGGTATGCTATCGACGGACCTTTTTAGAATCTATCACCCTCGGCGATGCTGGTAAGGTCTACATCGAACCATTGTCAATTGTTTCCAAAGCTAACATGGAATCATCGCAGGCCTACACTGTCTCCGCTCTCACGCTGATTGCGTGTCCATCTCACTGTTCCTCGGACTCCACGTTGAACAACCTACACCGCACTACAAGCCGACATTCTGCTCAGAGTTGAGACGGCTGCTGCTTCATCGTGTGTTTGTAATTGACAAAGTAATCTCATCTTTCCAAGGCCGCCCTCCCCTACTGAGCGGTCGATATATCATGACACCTCTGCCACTTGACATATCCGATAGGCATTTCTTTTCTGGAAAGGACGACTTGGATGCTGCTGTCCAATCATTAGATGAAAACGGCTGGAACACTAATGGAGAGATTGGGTCTGTTACAATCACTCGCGCACGAGCAGAATTGGGGTACAACAGGGAGAAGATCCTAGAGATCGCGCTGGGAAATGGGCGAGATGTGAACATCGATACCTTGCTGTGAGTGGAAAGACATCCGGTCTCTTTATTTATATGCCACTAAAGAGAATTGCCAGGAATATCAAGGCGCACGACATGGCCGTGCTATCGAGCTTCCCGTCGGCTCTTCTATATAACCCAAAGGACATTGACAGTGCCAACTTCGATGTGGATGTTGTCTATGGCAAGATTCTGGTACGAGTGGAACACTTGCAAAATATGTTCTTCATCGAACGTCTCTTGCTCCGTTACAGTTATCCCGACGAAGGTGACCTATTAGCAGTTAGCTTTGATATGGTGACCACCACTCTTGGTATTTGGATTCACAAGGATAAATTCGCAGGCATCCGGAGAGACTTTGAGTGGCTGGTAAGTATCTCTTCATTGCGTTCAAGGGTCCTACTGACTGTCATCAGGTCATGGCCTATGCTGCGCCAGGCGGAGGAATCCTCTGCATGGAGCTTCTCAAACCGACATTCTCCGGGTCTCACCCGAAAAATCCAAAAGATCACACGATCAAGCATCATCCAGCAGCTGAGCCTACTTGTTGGTTTTCTCGACTGGGTAGGCCCTGACGCACCCAATAGGGACCTTTGTTCCAACTGCAGTAATGTGATTCAACACGTGTTGGATCTAACGCTCAATAATTTTGGGACGCCAATAAATAACGAATCCCTTGATTCCCTGGGGCAGTTTGACTCGACTCAGATGAACTTCAATTTTAATCTGCTAGACACGTTTGACTGGCTCCGGACAGATGAATGTACAGGCGACCAATAGCCCATCTCTACCCACCTTCAAAAATTCTGATTTCGACTTGGAGCAACTAGAAAACAGTAGCCGGCGATTTCTTGAGCTTCGTTAATGAGTGCATACATTTCAAGGGGTCAACTGAAAATAACAACTCGCCCCCACGAGTGGCGACTGAATTATAATTCCGTAAAGATAATCACTTGAAGATGCACAATGCGGCATAAGGGAAATGAAAATTAGCTACAAAATTCACTTCATTCTGTTGAATGTTCATATCAGCATCATTAAATATCTGTTGTAAGATCTTTCTGAAAGCCCTCCAGATTCTCCAATAGGAGCCTCTTGCCCGAATGTATCAGAATACGTTGAGTAGACGATAGGCAACCGCTTTGTAAGTCCCTCCATGTGATCATCAAAATCTGACCCCAATCAATGGCTCCTCTTCGTCATCTTCATCATCAGGATCCGCGTCACGAATGCGCACTTCCTTCGCATGTTGATTCCCGTTACTACTGTCGTACTCTTGACCCAAGATGTGCCTCTCAAAGATCCTCTCCAGATATGGGAAGACTCCCAGAGTCACATGAAAGTCCAACAAGCTAGTAATGTGGTTTTTCATCTCATCAATGAAGAAAGCATAGCCCTCATGTACCGTGTTCATGATCGTTTGTTGATGATTGCGCTCACGACACGATTGACCGTCGACAGTTGTATCGAATACAACGAAGAGACGAGGTGTATCAAAGTTCTGTCCGATGAAGGAGATAAGATCGGTCCAGTTCTGCTTAGTACTCCTCCATTTGAAAATCTGACCAGGCTCGAAACGAAACCTGATTCGCCTGAAGAGTTTCAAAGAGGCAGGATTGAGGGCACGGAGCATATTGAGCGTATCATCGAAGGGGCCTTCAAATGTAAACATGTTTGTCGTAAAGAGAACTTGTGTTGCTTCTTCGTTCATTTGCTTGTTAACACGCAAGAGATCAAGGGGCAGGTCTCTGCATGTGCAATTGGGAGAGACAGCCGAATAGTTCAAGGGACAAATGCAATCCAGTTTGGTGAATGAACAGTCGAGGCAACAAGCCCTGCGGTAGCTGAGAGACCTTTCGTCCTTGGGATAGCGTTGGCTGAATTTCCCACGTTTGATGGTGATATCGCTCCATTCTGGCTTGAAGGAACCGTGCTGCCCGAGGTTCGTGTAGCTTAGAATGTGGAGACGAACCTCGTGTGGCAACAAGAAGAATGGGAATGAAGAGTCTTCGCCTTCATGCTGAACAGCAGTCAAGCTAGCTGCAGTAGAACGGGCGAGCGAGCGGAGATCAGTGTCTCGACGTCTGCCAAGTCTAATAGCGCAGCTCTTGAGCTGTGGAAGGGCCTGAAGCGGCTGCATGAATTTCTCGGCTGTTGCAAACTCTCCGACGTCGCAAATAAATTCCAAGTTCAAACGTCCAGGTACGAGACAGGACGCAAGTCGCTGGCAAAAGTTCGTCCACTTCTCGACCGGTTTAGATCCGTCCTTGACGACAATCTGACCATCAGTCTTATTAGACACCGGTGCCTCACATGTCGGACATCTAGTATTCGAGCTCAATACGTGGAGAAGATCAGAGCTGTGCCCGCGATAGCATGGCCAGCTGTTCAATCGGATCAACAGATGGTTCAACGCACGTAATGCACCATCCGAAAGCTGATATAGCGTTTCGAGATCGTCTGGCCCGCGTGGGCGTACCACGAATTTATTTTCGCCATAGAGAATATCTTGGACTTCCCCATGGAGAGCTTTGTTGACGCGAAGAAGGTCCTTTGGGACTTCTGGGCATTCGCACTCGCGCGTTTCATGTGGCATGTGTAACCCTATACCCCGCCCTCTGTTGCGAGATGCAAAATTGCAGACCAGTCCGTCATCCAGGCGCACGTCGGCTGGGTCACGGTGGAGGGTAGGGCGAGGTACGGCTTTAGAGGGAGGAATGATAACGATTGGACACTCTCTGGTCACGCCTGCGAAGAAGTAAATCCTCTTGCGGACGTGGAGAGGGAGGGAAAGCAGCGAATGAGGAGAAATTGAACCCATGCTTGGCTCGCTTGGCTCGCCAGGGAGGGCGAGAGACGATTGAACGGCCATGTCGCTGAAGCGAACACGACTAAGAGATCAAGCGCGGGCGTGACAAGAGCTGTTCATTCGCAGACGCGATGATGAAGCAGATGGATAAATGGTGGCATGATTGCATTGAGAAATGCACAAATATAGCCGAGGCAACATTACAAAGGTACGTAAACATCTGCGTAACATCAACGTACCTATCATAACAACGCGTTGAGGTGAGATCTAGGGTAACGGAGCATTTCAGTCGAGGTCATGTGACGTTGCAGGCTCGTGATTCGGCTGGGCTGCGTGCATTAGCTAAGCTAATAGGTATATAGATCGTTCTTTTTCGCATGTTCCCCATCGAACCAGTCTTCCATCCACGAGGCGCTTAGCGTCCCAAGGTTCCGTGGTCTAACGGTCATGACTACAGGTTCTGATCCTGTCAGCGAGGGTTCGACTCCCTCCGGGACCTAACTTTTTGATTTTTTTTTTGCCATCCCTAACGCCTCCGTTTCTATTGTCTGGAATGCGGCACACTCTGTTTTTGTGACACTCGTATTAAAATTGATTTGTTAATGGTACTCCGATCTTGATGTCCATTAAATTGCTCCCAACTACAGTACTTCTCACAGCCAAACTCGACCACCGCGAATAACGTGCCACAATGGTTTGTGATGAGTTTCACATACCGATGCACGAAGCAGATGTTCTTTGAATGGCTGCTAGATGATATAGACAATGCATTCACAAAATTTTCTCTGTCCATTCTTTTCCGCCTTCTGGGAGACGAAATTGCAAAGGAAATTGGTCAATAGGGAATCGCGATGTGGTACATTTACTAATTCACAAAGATTTATTGATATCAGAACCACGTACAAGCCAACTTGGTACTAATTGTTAACAGCGGGATAAGGTTTATAACAGCTACATAGGATCTTAGGTTCGCTAAGCTCTACCTAGTATGACTTGATAGCTGTCACCTATTCCTGTCCAAGCTCGAGACAAACTATGCGAGAGTTGGTGCGCTCCAGTTAATGTACTTACTGACATCAGCCGACACAGCAGATTTGTCAAGGTCCTGAGGCGCGGAGCTGCCCTTCAAGAGGAAGTAATTGATGAACTCCGTAAGCTCGGAATTCTGGCTGCTGGGGAACTGGCAGTGGTTATGAGCTGCAGCCACGGAGATGCCCATGTTCTGCTGCTTGCCCAGAGCTTTGTAGATTAATTTGCCTGCCCTCATGCAAGCGGTAGTCGACACCGGGCCGAGCCAGTCAATGACATTCTCGGGCACATAGAGCCCCCGAGGTGCGACGAGGCCTGCAAGAAGGTGGTGGTCATAGGGGAGCGTGTTTGTCTTCGATGTCCACTGGTTAAACCGTGTGGAAAACCATACATTCTCGCCAACAATTTGAGAGGCCGTCTGTATGTTTTTGCCGAGCGCCTTCTCTGCGTCTGAAATGCGCCAGCAAGCAGCACCACCCGCTCCAGACTCCTGCGGAATTGTCAGAGCAATACGCTTGTCCAAGGCACCGACCACGAATGCTCCCTTTCCATTGCGCGAGCATCCCGTTACGCCCAGACGCGTGGTATCAATGCCTGTGGCCGAAGAACCGAGCTTCTCCAAAGCATCAATAATGCGAGAGACGCCCCATGCCCATGCTGTGAGAGCGCCAGCCGAGTGCCCATTGCCGTGGAGATCATAAAAAGTTCCTATCCCCCGACTTCCGCCACCATTCTGTTGCGCGAAGCCATCATTGTTGAATGTGATAGTGGCTACACCGGATGGGATAGGAATAGAATAACCGCCTATGGCGATGATGGCGGGTTGGGCTGAAGATCCAGACCGCCCAGAGATGGAGGCAGTGAAGGTCGAAGACTTTCCAGATACCGAAACAGTGATAGAGAGAGTATTGCCATTCAGGCTAGCCGTCAGTGAGGACGGGGCTGGAGGCAAGTCTCCAAATTCATACTGCTGATATGCATTGAGAATTTCTTGTTGGCGGCAGCTCCATTGATCAACACTTGTTACCCGAGTCCCGTCCGCGAAAACAAAGGGATCGGGAAGGTATGTAGTTGACACCGCAGGAATGTTGGAGGAAGGGGAACAAGCTTGCCTCTCAAGAAGAGGACTAACAGGAGTAGCTGGTAAGGCCGTAATGGCAACCCCGAACAGTAGGGCCACGATAAGCGCGTAAATCATGATGTTTTTGATATTATTTTGGTAATATGGTTTAAGTATTTTGACTGTCTTGTGTTCTTATGGTCACTTAGATATCCTTTGATAAAGCCGCCAGTCATGTTTATATAGGTGAGCATCAAAGGGCACACATCTGAAATGTTCCATATCGAGGAGGTCAAGCTTTAGAGTAGAGACGGACCGTCTTGCTCCGACCTGAAAGGAAAAGGGAGATCCTATTCCGACTAAAGCACCTCTATTTCATGCGAGAAACTCGAGTTTAAGCCTGATTCTGATTTGTTATTGGGATGTTTACGAAGGGATTCAATCTTGCAAGAGGGGATCGTGTGTCTAGCCGGTTTCCTTACAAGGATCTGGTTTCAAAAAATGTGACTTCAGAGTCATTTGGTCGCTGAAAAGGAGGCTGATCTACCTTGTTCTCACCTCAGGCTATATCACAATGAATGTAGAAAAAGCCGGCCACGTATGATTTGCTCAAACACTTTAGCCTGATGGATTAAGGTTACTTACCCCACAGAACCTTCAACCGCTTCTTTTACCAGAGCATAAAGTGATACCCCTAATGGGAACTTCTGATACGGATTAGGTTGCCCCATTGTCCAAATCTGGAAGATTTTGAATCGTGTTCCTTCAACTGCCGATGAGAGCCGAGAACACGAGATTCCATGTTTGCTCTGCAATTTCATCTAGGCTAAGATGGGTTGTGACATGCAATCACCCAGCAAATCATGTAACACGCTGAGTAAAATCAAACAGGCTATGAGGATCTCAGACAATGCGGCCTAGTGGTAAACTACACCTCTGCACTGCTCTTCAGAATCATTTCATTATCCGAGAAACATGATTCAAGGGAGGTCTGACTGCCTACCAAATTCTTCAATTGCCGCTTTGTCATCGTCGCCTTCTCCTGCCTATATCGTCAAGTGCTTACATCCTCATGAACCATAAATAGATTCGCGCGAACCATGTCTTATATTGCAATTTAGATAAGCCTCCAAGTGCAAAATGCACAAAGCTTTGACTTCATTTAACAATTTATCTAAAAATGACTGGTTGCGCATGGCGTATTAATGACCTAGTGGTCGTCCACCACATAAGGTTGATCGTCCCAGGGTCACTCCATATCGATCACAAGCAGGAGCGTTGAATCGATTCAGAGTAGATTTATTCTACCTCAATTGAATTATTTGCTGAATATAGGACTCTCGGAGAAGTCTCTATCAGACTCTTATTAGATCTACCTCCTTTCATCGTGTTGGTCCAGTGATACAACTAGCATGGGGTCAAGTGGGTTTTAGTCAGCTTGCCCAACCATGCTTCCCGGACTAAGGGGGGGCCATTGTCTTTATTTTGTTTTTTCCTCCTCTGCATTACTCTCTCCATCAACTGTAGCTCATCAATAACCATCCCGCGAGCCACACAAACTATACGCAAAAGATGTCTTCATATGTCTGGCAACTCCTTGGCTACCCTCCTCCGCGGGCCCCGCCAACTCTGGTCCCAACAGATGAGGTGGTTCCCCTGCACCCATTTGATGATACCAAAACCTTGAGTGAATATACCCTGGTCTGGACCTTCCGTTTCGATGAAGTCCTCGATGCAGACAAGCTTGGCCAGTCTTTATCGCAGCTCTTCCAGATGGAAGGCTGGCGTAAGCTAGGTGGAAGACTTCGTAAGGCAGTACGAAACTCACCATGCCTGAAACACAAGCCTGGGAATAACGCTGACAGAGCTCCTAGCCGAATGGGAAGACAGAGGTCCATATCCCTACTCCTTTCACCGAGGCCCGCCCTTCTATCCTCTTCTCCAAAGAGAGCCACCAAATGCGCATGTGTGATCACCCTGAAGCTTCAAAGCTTCCCGAGGCGTCCAATGAGCCCAAGACGTTCCCCAGCCCGCGCAATTACATATCATTAGCGTTAGGGCCAGACGCCCCAAGGACCTTTGAGGATTTCATTCATTCTGACCACCCTCAATTTTCTCTCCATGTGGTAACTTTCGAGGATGGCACGCTGGTCTCAGTGAACTTCAACCATATGACTACTGACTTGGGTGGCTTCGCAGCCGTCATTGATGCCTGGAAGCTCGTCCTTGCGGGAAGGCCCGAAGCTGTGCCAAAATTCGAAGGGTTCCGAGATGACCCAATGGCCCCCTTGTATACCGGAGAACCCACTGAGAAGATCCGTCACGGCCTGCCGCACCTGAACGGCTTTGGATTGATAAGTTGGGCCATGAGGCAGATGCTCGAGTTCAGGTTCTATCCTGCAGAGTCTCGCACGCTTTGCATCCCTGCCAAGATAGCAGATGCACTCCTGAAAGAAGCCAAGGACCAGGCTGCGTCCGAAGGAACTGATAGCCAGGGGAAGCCAATGTTTGCCTCGGAGCACGATGTGATCATTGCATTGATCAATCGCTTCATTGCTGAGGGCTTTCCCTCTGGATCTCAGCGCAATATTGTCACATTGATGGCGGTAGATCCTCGACCGAGGGCCAAATCCGTGTTCCGCGATGATGCCGCGTATGTCCAGAATGCTGCTTTAGGCGCCTTTG
Source organism: Clonostachys byssicola (assembly GCA_902006505.2). NCBI lineage: Eukaryota > Fungi > Ascomycota > Sordariomycetes > Hypocreales > Bionectriaceae > Clonostachys > Clonostachys byssicola. The sequence goes on from CABFNO020001300.1 coordinate 396,487, forward strand.
TTCAATGTTCAGCTCCGGAAGCTCTGACGTTGCCTACCGGAAAACTGGCTCTCAGGTCTCGTGAAGCGCTCTCCACACAATCATCAGAAGGGCAGTTCAATGCACTGCTGTGGATGGCACATGATCATATCAAAAAGACTGGTAATACCCCGCTGTTTGGAGATTCGTCCATGGCTTTTGTTGTGGTTTCCAACTGGAGCAAGGCGGCCTTGATGGACAGGATGGACTTTTCTCCTGCTGTTGTCAAACAAGCCAAAAACGAGAGATCAGCAAGAAAGCCTGGTCACCCGGTGTACTTCCAATCGCAGAGTATTGATGAGGGTTCATTTTCAACATCAATTGTTGTGATTATGGGTAGAGATCGGGATAGGAATTTGTGGCTATTTGGAGACTTTCAATCACATGTTTGGAGCAAGTTCACGGATTATCTGCGCACGTATCTTTAGATTCTCCGATGTTTACTTGGAAAGTGGTCAGTATAGTAGATGACTAGAGCACATTTATGGATTTTTTTTTGCTACCTCTAATCTTTTTAGTGTGGTCTCATGATTACAATAAATCTATATTAAGAAGAAACAACGGGTTTCTAGAGTAGTCAAGACTAAGTATCAATGAAAGTGTTTAATTCGGGTATCGCAGTTGTTTGATGAGGTTTTTTAGTTCAAGGGCTATCAATGATGGCATAATTATGGCAGCTCTGAGGAGGAGATATACTAGTTTCCTCTTCAGCTTATTATGTATTATGCTAGCTCAGATGTCAAGCATACTTTTGATCTTTTGATCTCACGCGAAGAAAGGTTAAACGATGACTTCCTGAGAAGAAAAACATGTGTGCTTTTAATCATAGAATACCTAATTATCGGTACCTGTCCAGGTCACTATTTACTATCAATACTATGACGAAAGAAACATGCATAACTGGGACCTATAGGCCCGCTTGAAGAGTTTGATATCGAATGAATGATGGTGTGACCCTGCCTTAGCCTCATGGTTACAACTGATTCCCTCTCACAACAACACGATAAATAGGAGCAAAACTAGACAGTAAATTATTAAAACCCAGCGGCAGCACCTGTAATAAGCGCACGCCTGCCTTTTACTGATGAGCGCCCGGCAATTCAGATCGAGTATGGGTTTGATAAACCGGTGGAACCTGCGCACCAGAGGGAGCGGGAGCTACTCCTGGTCCGTATGGAGAACCTGGTCCGTATGGGGAATGACCTTGAAAAACGGGCGTCGTAGAAGACGCAGGTGAGATAGGGGACATTTGGGAGTTGCAGTGGTAGGCATCCACTGGAATTTTGTCACTTTGATGCTGAAAGTAGGATGTCCTCTCGTGGACAGGATGAGCCATTTCGGGAGGAGGATTACCAACTGGAAGGACCGTGGTTGGCTGGTCGCGGTTCTTCTTGCGCCTAAGCCTGAGAATCCAGACAAGCAGGCCGATGATGACAATCCCTGCTACACCTCCAATGATAGGTCCAGCTATCCATGCGAGGCTTTGAGGTTCTGGTGGTGTTGGATGAGGAGGAGGAGGCGAACTGGTTTCAGCTGGTTTAACGTCGCTTGTTGTAATTCCAGCTGATGTCGAAATGGGAAGACTCGACGTGGAGCTAACGCCAGCTGTTGTCTTCATGTAGATCAACCGAGTGTTAGTATCATTCGCGCATCCGTAGTTTCTATATGGGGACGGGTCGCCCAAGCTTCGATAAACGTTGTCATACGCGCAAACGGTATTAAGAGATGACGTGCTAGAGATGATGAGTTAATTCCAATGTCCTGCACAGAAATTGCTTCCCTGATTAAGTAATAGTATACCATGTTAAGGTCGTCGAAGGACCAAGTAAAAGGCTCGAGCTTTTGCACCCAGTCATCATTGGAAGCGGAGCTTCCGGTGATGTGACTTGGCATCGAGCATAGGACTCAGAAAAGCTGACGGTTAAGCCGTATCGGCAGCTGACAGTAATGTCTCGGAGGCGAGTTAGCTTGAGGAAGAATTCAAGAATGAAACAACGGGCAGGCCTACAACTCCCTTCACTCAACAGATACCCATAAATTTCTCCTCCGTTGGTTTGTTGTCGTGGTACGATGTTCATTTGAGTGATTGTTGGCTGCTGAGCTTTTGTTGTGACGAGAAGAGTAGCGAGAAAGACCAGCCAAACGACTCCTGAGTCCGTGGCACATGCTGAAAACAGACCCATTCTGATAATGCGAGGGGCAATTTCTCGGGGAGAAGAGACTGAGAAGTACAAGCCAGGCTTACAGAACAAGCGTGGGTTTCCTTGGTGTGTTTGGATGGTCAGTCAGAGCCCATGAGTTTCGTATTTATATGGCTGCAGTCAGCCTCTCTTGAGTCTGACCGCAAGGCCTCGATCTGCAAATCGGTTTCAGCTTTGGACGTGCTGAAAGGGAAAACGCCTAATCTAGAAGAACCGCGAAAACCTTCAAGCCACCCCGCGTTAGGCGTTTCCTAAGTTCGCCCGCCTCTACATATTCCTTATCCGCCCGTTGCAGGATCGTTACTCTTTGAGGCTACCATTGTTTCTTGCTTGCGGTGTTCGATTCAGGACTGAGTAAGTGACAGAGCTACGCAGTCATGCGGGTTGAAAGCCTCACGAAACCTCAGAAATGGTCTAGATGAGCTTTCTCAATCTTGCGGAAATATCTGTTCTTTATCGATTGAGCATGCCGGCGCATCCAACCTAAAAATAAACGTTAAAGGAGGGTAGAAGGGTTCATAGAGCTAGCAGAACTCTGTGTCCACTGGCGCGCCATGCGTCGTCCCGCTAGGCCAGTCGTGAATGGCTTCTTTCCTTGGCTAACGCATTCAACTACAGTGAATACCGATTGATATTTAGTTAGGCGGAAATGGTGTGCCTCGGTGGTCCCGAATTCGATCTAGAACCTGTGTTGGTAAGATAAGGGTTGGTAAGATAAGATCACATGCGGAGGATTTAGTGAGTACTTAGACTTCAAGTGCACTATTCGAGTTGCTGCGTTCTGCATGGGCGTTTTCGTTTTGACCTGCATAGAACTGTTCATGAGTTGTGTGCTGCTTCAGAATGCGCAAGGTGACCCAGGGTTGTCTTACTTCCCTAAGGTGTTCTTCGGAGCCACATCTAACGTTGAGAGGATCTAAATAATAAGTCTGGTGTACTCTGCATCGGTTTGAGTATGATGTCGAGACAGGTAGGCTGCAAAACTTGGCCTAAAAGTTTGACGGAAGCTCCCACCCCCACAGCTAGGGCACGTTACCTGCAATCCTACGTCTATGCGCATTTAAAAGCCTCCTCATTAGCATATTCACGCACTTCAGACATCTATTGTTGTCAGCTTGCCAAGAGTTGTGGGGGTAACATCATCATCACCATTCTAATAAAGACATACATGCCACCGGTAGCAGAGTGTCAAGGCAAAAACAAATTCACTAATAAGAATAAATTGATAAGTAGGTCTAGTGTATAAATTTATTATCAAATGAAAAGATCATATTAGGACTCCGATGGGAAGAACTCAGAAGTACACCGGACTTGTTTGTTTGTGTCATCTATTCACGTGATGGGCTGTTGCGCCGGAGGCCAAGTGTCCATTTGCGAACAGTCTGACGCGTCTCCTAGAGTCTAAGCCGGCTTGATTTGAAGACTATGGAATAAGGGCATAATTACGTAGACTGTTGGCAGTGTGAGCGGCATCTCCCGGACGAACTCAGTTGTCTATTGTCTCTCTTGTCCCAAGCTGAGGCTCAGGCCACCCACATCATCTCGAGGCTTGAAGTACAGCATAATCTCATCCCCAAACAGGGTCGTTCTGTTTAGTAATGAAGGTCTGGCTTTTTCATTTTGGATCTCGTCAAGCAAAGTGGGACGGAGTTCTTTGACGCTGGAGGTTAAGTTTCCATTAGACATTGTCATCAGCGTCGTCTCTACAATAAGCAGTCAGATACATTATCAGACAGCGAATCTGCTCTTCTTCCGCAAGCGCTCTCCAAAGGCATATAATACAAAGATCCCAGATACACAAACTGCGCATAAGGCGCCAAGAAGTGACATCCCTTTTTGCAGACCCAAACTTTCATAGAGAGGGTGAGCCCACAACACTCCGCCAAACGCGACCACAGCTTTAGCAAAGCTTTTACCTGCAAATAAGGACGCGGCATAGCGAGGGTAGGAGAGGCCGATGTAGACAAAGATGCACTGTAGAATAACCGCGAAGCTGCCGGTAGAGAAAACGATGCCGATAGTCGGCACAATCCAATGTATATCAGGGCGCGATGTCCAGCCGAATAGAAAGATGCCGGCGGGGATAAATACTGAGGCGACAAGAGCAGGGAGGAGGCGATCCTCGGGTGACAGTTTCTTTCCAGCTCTCGACGGCGCATTCACCCCCAGCGAGACGTATGTGAAGTAAGGTACGGCTGCAAGAACAATGGCGATTATGTTGCACAGTAATACTAGACCGGTCTGACCCCCACTCATGCCGTACACCGGCCCGTACACAATGGGGAAGAATTTGAACATGGAGTTGAAGATGGCGTAAAGCAGCCCAGTATAGATGCTCGTGAAAAGTATGGAGGGATTCAGAGCATTGATGCGCCACGGCATGATCAAAAATTGGTAAAGTCGATCGCCGGACGTAATGTTGATTGTTTGAATCTCGGATCGAGTTCGGTAACGACTGTCGGCACTGAGATGACGGATCCTAATCGGTCGTCTATAAAGAATGGTTTCGGCGGGAGTTTCTGGGAGAAATAGCTATTGGTAGTTGTCAGCTTTGTTCAGCAGGACAATAGCTTGGGGAGATGGACTGACATGGAGCACTGCTGCTGGGCCTACAAAAATCATGATCTCCCAAAGACTCCATCTCCATCCTAGATGAGGAATGGTGTAGCCTGCCAGAATCGAGCCAATAGATGGTCTAGCGAAAGAAAAGACTGCCCAAGTATAAAGAGCAAAAGGGCGATGATACACATCCGATATGTCGCTCAAGGAAGCACCTCCTGCGGAGAGAATGGGCGAGCCAAAGAAGCCTTGGAAGAACCGTAGAATCATCATAGTTTCGAAGGTAGAGCTTAACGCAGTTGGGACGGAAATAATTAAAAAGATGAACAGCGTAACGACATATGGCGCATTTCGTCCTATGCTGGGTACCTCTGAGATGGGCGCAAACACAAGAGACCCTGTGCCGTATCCCAAGAGATAGAGACCCAGACCTAGGCTCGAAATCGTAGCCGTGACGCCGAACACTCGTTGGATATCGGCTTAGGCCGGAGCGTAGATGGAAGACGCCATATATACTACGAAGGAGGTATAGTTGATGATGAAGAAGACAATCAACTTCTTCCATTTGGACCAGTTGATCGGATTTGCAGGATCTTCATTAGTGTACCAGTTGACGACGATGACTTCACCACTACAGCCATTGCGGGTACCTGTAGATCCATGGCAGGCCTCGGTTCGGTCGCTTAACTTCCATGGTGTATCATCGGGAGCCGAGGTCAGCACAGTTGACTCTGAGGTACCGTCTCGTTTGTTTCGTGCATGCTGGAGGTCGCCTGGAGTTTCGAGTATGGAGGGAGTTTGACTCGACGTAGCATGCTGTTCTTCGAAAGAATCTTGCCATGATGATGTCGCTGACGATAGTTGAAAAGTGTCTTGGTCTTCAGGATGTTTGATGAAGTCGACGTTGAACAGTGTTGAAATCAATGTACCAAAGATAGTGTCAAGTAAGAAATGGGTCATATTAGCGAGAATTGGGTGTCTATACGCACGCTCCTAGCTCTGGCAATGACACCTATCTGCAATTCTCTCTGCAATATCATCAGACGAAAGGATTTGAGCATCATGGGCCAGCCAGCCTCGATAAATACCCGCATTTCTTAACCCTAGCTTCTGTATGAGCTCTATCCTCGTTACTCCTATCTGGCCTAAAGCTTGCTTCTAACACGATAATCTCCACTACGCCGTATCTCTGCAAGTGCACTCATTTGTCAGCCACCGGAATGTAAATTCCGAAATGCCCCAGGACTAACAACAAAGTTCGTGACGTGACGCAGACGGAGACCCCAGGTCACTTTCATTGACTGAAAGCACCGATCTAGATGATGAATTCCGAGACAGCAAAGAGTGGTAGAGGAAGTAATCGGAAAGGTAAAGGGCCGCAGAGGGGCAAGTATGCAACGCGTGCTTGCGAGGAGTGTCGGCGGAGCCGGGTTAAGGTAAGACCTCTTTGTGATCCTAACACAAGGTTCTCGAGAACCCAAGCATGGAGTTTGGACTCATAATTTATGGACATAGTGCAATGGCATGAGACCCTTTTGTTCTCGTTGTATCGATCGCAATGTTACCTGCGTGTATGCTACAACCGATGACCATCGAGGGACCGTCCCCAAGTCGTATGCGCGGCAACTCGAAGCGCGTGTCGCTTTTCTAGAGGACGTACTGCGACTACACGACATAGATGTCGAAAAAGCGCAGGCTTACCACTTGGAGCGGCATCCTAAGTCTGTAACCGACATAATCGCAACTCCTTCCACATCATCGGCAGAAGGCGACAAGAGCTGCACTCAAGGCACTCTACGCTTTGACGAACCTTGCAATCATCCTGATTACCCCGAGGGGCGCTTTTTTGGTGTCACAAGTGGCCGAGCGGATCTTCACTGGCCAGATGACCGTGCCGAGCAGATAAACGACGATTTGTGCTATGATCAGCAGCCCGAGTTGGATGAAACGGCTTTGGCAACGACAGAGAGTTTACCATCTACATCACTAAAAGAGCATCTCATAGATTGTTATTTTGAATGGGAGCAACCGTGGTGTCAAGTTGTGGATGAGCAGCTTTTTCGCGATAGTGAGAGAAATGGAGGCCGGTATAGTAGCCCGTTCCTGGTCAACAGTATTCTCGCTATGGGTTCTCGGTATTCTGACCGCATGGATATCCGACAATCCCCAGCGCATTCCAATTGTGCCGGTCAGGTTTTTCTTGCTAGGGCAGAAAAGATGTTGAACGCCGAACTGAAGAGGCCGACGGTAACTACAGTCCAAGCATTGGCAATATTGGGGATTTTTTATGTAGTAAGTTATTCGCTTGAAACACTCGGTTTGATAGAAGCTAACTTTCCAAGGCTGTAGGACAAGATACGGTAGGCTGGCTACATCACGGAATGTCTGTACAGCTAGCTCTTGATATCGGGATTAACATGGACAGCACTGTTCTCCACGGGTCTGATCGGCTGACTCCTCAGGAGCTGAGATTACGACATCAGGTTTACTGGGCGCTGTACTGCGACGATAAACTATGGGCGAGCTATACAGGCAGAGTCTGCCTCATGCTGGTGAGTGCCGGTTCGAGAGGTTATCTGAGAGACGGAGGGTGATTCTGACCCTGCTTCTACAGGATGTACATGCTGCTGTGAACCTTCCAGCCCCGCCACTCCAGCATGGTAGCACTTCTAAGTCGGTAAATGAAGCGTTGAATTGTGCTATCTGTGGACAATCTCAAATCCTGGAGAGGATTCTCATGAATTTGTTAGTGCTAATCCAATTGAAGCTTCCTCTCAACACTGACACGCCTTAGATATGCTCCCAAACAATTAAGCGAGGATGCCACGAGAAGGTCCTTCTTTAACTCATGCCTCCAAGATCTTGACGCCTGGTTTCGGACCCTGCCAGCTGAGTTGAAACTCAAAGACGATGGCGGGCTACAGAATAGATGTCCGCAAGCTTACACAATGCTCATGGTTCACCATACATCCTACATTCTAGTAGCAAAGCCCTTTCTGTCCACTTCAAATCAACAGGCTACCGGGGCTAGCCGAGGGTTGAAACTACTCAAGAAAGAAGATTTCATCAATCTGGCCTTTTCCACATATTTTGAGGCAGCGAAGCAAATCGTAGAGATTGGGGAAAGATATCGCCGAGAATTTGGAAGTTTTCGAAGAAGTCCGATCACAGCTACCCATTGCATATTATCGGCAGCACTTGTTCTGCTCTCCGCTTCTCATATGCGTCAAGGATTATGCGACAGGGATATTACCGATCAACTCAGATCTTGCATCACAATACTGCAAGAACTTTCCCAGTCCTGGTCCCCAGCTCATCGATATTGGCGTACCATACAGAGGATCCTTGACGGCCAATGTCTGGCAGCAACAAAGGTAGCGCATGGCACGGCTATGAGCGACAGTAATCCCTCGGCAGCAAGCCGAGGTGCTGCTAGCATGAGCTCACAGTCTCTACAAATCATGTCAGATAGTTCCGTTGATCACGTTGAGCGAGAGGTCCACGCTGCTCACACTTTTTCACCACGTGACTCAGCGCGAGAACCTCCGGAGCACACTGCGAGTGTCTTTGAATTTGCTTTAACCGGTCCTGGTACAATGTCTGAGGACGGATGCTTTCCATGGGAGAATATGTCCCTCGATCTAGAGTCGTGGTACCAGAGCTGGGAAACCTTCTCAGCTGACTGGACCTCTGCTGAGCTGCCCTGCGGCGAGGAAAAGCCCTGGCCGTAAGCTAAGTAGAGCCAATGATATTACGATGATGGCCAAGGTTAAGGCAAAATACTTTTAGTAGTGAAAGCCAGTGTTGGAAAAGCGCCATGTCTGAATAAGCTCAACAAGCAAGAACAATACTTAAAGTATTAGTAAGGCTGCTTAGAGATCTCTCAGAATTTACGCAAAAAGGCGCCGGACTAGGTCCGTGAATCATTTAAGAAGTTTTTAGGGTTTGACATTGATGTAACGAAGCGCCTTAAGAGGCTTGAGAATGTCGCCCCTCCAAGAAGTGAGTCGCAGAAGTCTAGGAATGTGAATTCCGACAAAGACCCCACGACCCAGACATATGTCATGTTATCGGGTTGAACAATTTGTCAACAATAATTGCAGACTCCATAAGCCTCGGTCCTCTCTGGGTATATAAACCGAGACATCCCTGACCCTCCTAAATCTTGTTTCATTCTATGCCGACCACATTCCTAATTTACCGTTCACCGGAATCAATTCGCAAACAATGTCTCACCTCCAGTACTACGCCTACGAGGGCGTTGGTGTTCGGAACAAAGAGACTTTCAAATACAGCCAAGCAGTTCGCGTTGGAGACAAAATCGAATGCGCAGGACAAGGTGAGTTTACGATAAATTGTACTCCATACTGAATCACGTTAAGCAAGCCGATTCTGATACTCGTCTAGGCGGATGGGATCCAAAGACTGGAGAGTTTTTCAAAGAGATTAACGAGCAAATCGACCAAGCTTTTCGAAACGTCGAGCTCAATTTGATCGACGCTGGAGGGAAGGGCTGGAGCCAAGTCTACCGGGTTGTCTCTTACCACGTTCCAATTAATAACGAGGCGCTGGCAGCAATGGTCAGGAACTTCAAGAAGTATATGCCGGATCACGAGCCGATCTGGACTTGCGTTGGCGTAACTCGCCTCGGGGAGGACGACATGCGTGTAGAAATCGAAGTTGTAGCACATGATCCGAAATAGTCAACACCCTAAGACGACCGTTTTGCTGCAAGTAAAGTGTGCTTAAATTGACCAATGCATAGATGGCTTTGGCAACAAGCATTTATAATACTCTCATTGTGATCAATCTCATTGTGTTCTGAGGGGTTCAGAAGCATTGCCATTGAATTTTTCTTATGTCAAGCCCTGATTCCTTCCTCCTTTCCTCTCTTCTTATCATGCAGGTGCCACTAGTTCCGTACTTGTTCTTCTAGATGCGAATAGATACCTGTAATACCCTCTTCTACTATATTTTGAAAGCTTGAAATTTATATTTAGATTAATATATTAATATATTTAGATTAATAGAAAATAAAAAGCTAAATAAAAGAGATAATATTAATAGTTATTTAATAAGTTATTATTATAATAGTAAGTAAGTTATTTATATAAAGATTAGAATTTTCTAGCTATATAATTCCTTAGATATACTAGAAAAGATTATATTTTTAAGCTTTTTATATTTATTATATTAAGTTATTCCCGGCCCTAGTAGCTTTGTTATTATTAAAGTTTATTATTCGTATTCTCCTATGCCTGTAATACCCTAGCCTTAGGCACGAGGAACGTCTACCACTCGAATCCCTCGTTCTTCAATGTCGAGTCAGCATTAGATACGGTTGTCTAGCATGATAATAATAGAGAAGGCTATGCACGTGTCCGTATAAGTGCTCTGGCCATGGGGGTAGCACTTACTGAGTTGTTAAAAAGCATTGAGCTTAATACAAAGTGTAGAGCTAGGCAAAAGAAGATAAATAAAATAGTTATTAGTGCGGAAACCGTTTATATGTTATATTAACTTCATCAAATTACGGAACGGTATTATACAGTTGGAGATTACTTGTTTTCTAAATACTTGTGCTATTGGAATAATTATGTTGAAGCCACAGGAACGGTATTTAGATAAGGAATTGAATAAGAAAGGGGTTGTTTCCATTTCTCAAATTGTTCCTAGATGTGGTTCACTCGTGTCTTCCGCTTATAAAGCCAACGGCTACGAAGTAGCCATCATTTGCCCCAAGACGTGACCTCGCGATCTCAAAACATCCTCGCCGATGTCTTCCTCTCAAAAAGCTCGTCTAGCTCCTGAAAGCTCTTTCCTTTCGTCTCCGGCATCACGAAGAAGACCAGAGTAGCAAACAGAAGGCTTGGCCAAAAAAACAGTAGGGCTGCCTTCGGACCTAGATTAGCATGCTCGCTATTCACTAGATATGGGATAGCGATTGACCAGCCCATATTGACCAGCGAATTGATCGTCGCCGCGATGGATGTTGTTTTCGGCCGTAGAGAAGAAGATGAGATCTCGCCCACAAACGTCCACCCAACAGCTCCCACAGATAGATACCAGAGGAATGACCATATGATGCAAAGTGATGCAACACCTTTGAGCACGGGTCCTGAGTTCTGTAGGAACCCAAGGATGCCAATGCAAAGCAAGCATGGAAGGACAGCAAAGGTTCCGAACAGATACTGGGGTCGTCTTCCCACTCGCTCAATAAGACCGAAAGCGCAGATGATAGCCAACATCGCTGAGATCAATGAAATCATAGTGATCAGAAATGAGTTTTGTACGCCAGATCGTGTCAAGAAGTATGCCAAGTAGTTGCCGCAAAGTGGGTAGCCGAGAAAATGCTGCATGACCATTGGCAAACAAGCCAACAGAGTCCGCCGAAAGTTTGTACCTTTGAAGCAGTCGAGGTACGACACTGATCCGTTTGTTCCTTGTCTTTCATTTTGTAGGGTTGCAACGATCGTAGCAAGATCATCATCGACATTGTGGCCTAATTCTGGACCTCTCAGTGTTAACAGAGCCTGCCGTGCCTTGTCTAGCTTTGACTTAGAGGCAAGGTAGTAAGGTGACTCAGGGACGAGGAGGAAGAACAGGGCAGTACATATCGAGCCCAGGACGATTTGGGAGATGACCGGACCCTTCCAGGACCAAGACCCTTCTACGTGAGAAGCTCCTTCCATGACGCATGCCGCTAAGAACGAGCCAAACATGATCCAGAATTGGAAAAGGGACAGCAGAAATCCGCGAACGTGGCTGGGAGAGAGCTCGGCAACGTAAGCAGGGACTATGCCCTGCATCAGACCCATGGCGAAGCCGAATAGAATCTTTGCAGCAGTCCAAACTTTCCAGTCGGTCGAAAACATCTCCACTATCGTACCAATAATGGTACATCTGGATCAATAGTGATCTAGTAAGCAAGCTGTGAGACAACGTTTCCTAGTAGTTGCTTACCCGACAAGAAGGTAGAAGATGAGCCTGCGGCCTGCCATGTCACTAATCTGGCCTGAGCTCATGGCACCAACCATAGCACACACATATTGCACTAGGCTCCAGATGAGTTGCTCGTCCGCAGGTAGAAACCATTCGTCGTCCGCCTCATTAAAACGACCAAATTGCTTGACAAACTCAGTGTTAGCAATGATAGATCCGATCAAAGTCATATCATAGCCAATGAGTACTGCTGCCGAAGAGCATGCTAAAGCTGTAAGGGATAGGTTAAAAAACGTTACTCATAAACAGGAACTTGGCGTGGCTTACCGGCAAACGCAGCTCTTCGACATATGCAGAGAGAAGCGAATTGGGAAGACCATGTGGTGGTAGAAGTCATGCCTAGACCCTCGTCAAAGCTAGGATCAACGGGCTTCTGTTCATATTTGGGAATTTCTTTCTCTTCCGACATGGTCATTGTACTTTGTGTTGATAGTATGTTGTGTTGGCTTGGTGGTAAGTCACTAATGATGGGCGACTGCAGAAAGACGAGGTCGGAATGTGATTGCCTCTTATAGTTGAGCAATACTACACTACTCCTGCGTTACTCCTTGGAAGATGAAGACGAAGGGCGAGCTCAATGGTACTAGGAAAGGCCCAGACTCACCGATAAGCCCTGGAGCTAAGCTTGCCACTAATCATCCATCTAGTACATCCCCTCACTTGGATATCAGAACCTGGGGGGGAATGATTCGATTCGCCTGTGTGCTCCAACCCCGATAGTCTGTGGGGAGTCAGCCCAAGACTACATGAAGCAGACGAGTGGCCTGAGACCAGCTTCGGAATTCACATACCGATGCAGACAGCTTGCCACCCCCGCAGCAATAGTGCCCCGGACAGGGTGAAAACGAGCTTTTCTAATTTGCAAAGCTTTCAGCAAGATAAGATAGGAATTCATCTTGTCTATGCTAACGAGCGAGCCAATTTGCAGCGTGGGATTGAAGGTACACTGTACGAGATAAGTCATAGAAATGGGAGATCACGAGGACTGAATTAAGGAAAGGCTTTATTTACTTCCCCACAGGCACTGGCGAGGACGCTTATTAGCATCTAAGTGATGTGACCCTACTAAGAGCTTCACCTAATGAACGGCCTCACCGAATGAAGAAGGCAGTAAATTGCATTTCCGATGGGGTAAATGACTACAAGTGATGTATAGGGAGTTGGAGGTCTGATAATTGCTCGTAGTATGATTTACCGAGACAGTGAAATTGCGTCACGCAACTTCATTCTATTCTAACCCTTTTAATGAATTATTGAACTCTACGACAATCTTTCCAGTCACCTTACATTCAAGGAGCCTTTGCATCTGCTCAGGCACCTTTGATAAAGGCACAGTCTCGGTGAGGGGAGAAATCAGCCCTGACTGAATGTACGAGATAACCTCCAGTGCTTCTTGATGCCCGCCCATCAGAGTACCAGATATTCGTAAATTGCGTTCAACCAGACTATTCACTGGCGTAGAAATCGAAATCCGGCCTTTGGGTACTCTATCACAGTGGTTTAATACAAGCGACTGAAAGGTAGAAACGAACAGGGAAATGAAAAGGTTAGACTTACCCTAAGCAGACGATTCTGCCACCATCACAGACATAGTTCTCAAGACTTTCAAAGGCTTCTGCACAGCTACTTGCAACGATGACCACGTCGGCATTTCGTTGAAAGCTTGTATGTTTACGCAGTAGAGTGCAAGTTGTCGATAGCTGATGCTGAAACTCGCAGGACGATGTTAGGCTGCTAGCTTCGGGTGCAGGTAAAAACACGTCTCCAAAATGATTAGCATTTGCCGGCAGCTGGTCAATCTTCCATTTGAGATCTACGCCGATCACCTTCGCGCCCATGACATGCTTGGCGATGGAGCCCGTAAGATGACCAATGGCCCCTAGAATGCCCATGACGAGTATTACATCTCCGTGGCCAACTTCGGCCATTTTCAAGCCCGCAAGAGCCGTAGAGCCTGAACAGAGAGCCGCTGTGTACACTTGTAGAGGAATTCCGCCATCGATCAGATCGTTAGGAAGGTCAAGTAGACACGAGACTGGCAACGTAACAAATTGTTGAAAGGTGCCCATGACCTGTCTTGGTATGTTTACCTGCGTTGGACACGAGGTGGGTAGCCCTCGAAGGCAGTAGACGCATCTTTGACACGAGCTACCCAGATATCGGATGCCGACCAGCTTTCCAAGGATTGATGGGTCGTGAGCTTTAACAACGTGGCCAAGGCCTTCATGACCGGCAATGTAATCCCTCGAGGGAAAGCCAGGGTAAGGCCCAATCGAGAAGGATACATCCTATTTCATTCTTAAGCTTCCAACAGGCCAAGCTCCTAGTATGTCGTGAAGGGAATGACCTACACTGCGGCAAATACCTGTATATAGAAGTCGGACCATGGCTTCGCCTGGCTTGGGGTCCCCTACTGGGATAATCCGATGCACTGCATTGAGCTTGTCGCTAACCGTCGGTGAGACAATGGCTCGTTGTGTAGATGGAATGTGCACCGCGGGATGCTCATGCATCGGATGCCTGTACGTAGACTCTGAGTGGGGAGTCCTATTTCGACAGTTCGAGTCGTGTCTTAGGTGTGAAGCTGACGCGGAAACCTGTTGCCAGGTCTGTTGGCTCGTGATGACTTTGTCCGAATATATTTCCTCATCAGCAACTTCAGAGTCCAATCGTGTTGTCACGAACGATGGAGCAGAGTATTCAGTGCAGCGGTGAGCCGCCGCTGTTTCACACATTCTGATCTTCTGAAATATTCGTGAAGTTGTTTAGGGTCGAGAACAGCCTAGAGTAGAAATGTATAGCCAAGAGCTCACCTTTGTAAGGTCGTGATAGCTCATTAGCCCCACTCAACTCTGGAGACTCACGTTTAGGAATTCACGTTCCGGAGCACTTCACGCCGCATGATGGATTGTGGAGAAGCTTGTGCACACCATTTTCTTAATGAATGATAACACTTACTCGACCACTTCACACGATTGCAAGAATCTTGTGTCCTACCCACTCACTAGATCTTGGTGTTACCTATATAATAGAGATATAGGCCTCTCAAAACTATGGATATGAGTTCATGGATGCGCCCCAGTCCAGGGCCGAGGCGGAGATTGTACTGCCATTTATTCTGAAATATGATCTACGAGAATGCTATTATCTCATCGTTGATAGCTATAGACAAACGGTGCCAGTTTATCATTTGTAGGCTGAAGCTCCATCGGCACGCCTCCAGTACCATCGCTCCACCCATGGAACACTGGCTCTGGCTTATACTCGGCAATATGGTCATGAGCCATGTACGTGATGGGCCGCTCGTCCGTTTGCATAGAAAGACTATAGTTGCCGCCTTGAGAATCTTCATTAGACTGGTAGTGTTTCTTTGAGCGCGTAAATGATCCGAGAGAGGACAGCAAGGAGAACTTCGGGAGCTTAAGGGCCTTGCTAATTTTGGTCAAAATTGGCTTGACGAAGGGCAGGCAAGCTAATGGTGAAATTATTATTAGTTTAACATAAATATACCAAGGTATGCATTGATAGACACATACCACAAAGGATTGAGATATTGACTTCAACGATTGTCCACAGGGCTGCGTCCACGGCATTCCATGTCACGTCAGGATCTTCCAAGTTGACGCGGACAAGAGACCAAAGTCTCACGACGGAGACAATGGTCACGCTGAGTATGTCAGTAAGCTTCAAGTTGCAGATACCACTAAGAATGTAGCTAGACATACAAAAGTCCTATCATAAGAATACCCGCCAGAGCAATTTTCTGGGGCTTTGGCATTTTCAGCCTCCAGACGTATGGGATCGGGAGCAACACCATGGCGAGATCGGTGACTATGGTGGGAATCGCATTTCCGTAGTAAAACTTAATCTGATTCACATCACATTTATATTGATTTTTCGTCGTCATGTTCCAGGAGTTGTATTGACTCCAGTATTGATATTGGTCCCAATTCCAATGCAAGGGGCGACATTTGAGGAGAGTAGTAAAGAACTGTTTCAACACGTATCAATAAGATATACCGCTCTTGTCACCTAGCTTCATAGCTTTCCGGTAATAATGGGTCGGTATTTGAGTGATGTACTTACCACACCCATCGCCCAGAGGGTGATCACAGTCGCCAATATGTAGATTGGTATTCTAATGGAACGCTCGACGCGAAAAGATCGCCAGTAGAAGGCTAGAATAGACATCTTGACAGGAAATAATGTCCAGACATAGGAGAGCTCTCCAATGAAGAGTGCAATAGCACACGATCTAATGGTATCCGGTTTGCCAAGCCAGATATGCCTGCCAAATCCTTTGCTCACAGCTACGCGTGAGTTAGCCCAACGATTTCTGAAGGCTTGTATGTAGAATGGGTGAAATGAAATGGCGATCGTGATATTTAACAGATTTGTAAATAAAAGCTCACTTACCAAAGCCACCCATAGCACCTACAAGACTGATTGAACCGGGCTAGTTGTAGGGTTTTGGTCAGCATTGTTAAGGAGGATAATACCAGTTAGTTGATATCTTTGCAAACGTACAACAGCTCCTAAGATTAACCAGTCGTCCAGGCCGAGCTTCACGCCTCTCGCCTTGCGGCTACCCATGCGCAGAAGGAGCACCAGTATGGCGACCGCCCATGTCCCAAACCCGACGCCAATGATCATTGGCCGCTTGTCGGCATAAATGTCATACATCTTCAATGGTGAGGCGCTTGTGGTCGATTGACCGAGCCTGCAGAGATGCAGCAGTGCTCTTCTTGGGAGAGGCTGGGCTTTTTACGAGGGGCACACTCCAAAACACGTGGCCAAGCCTGGCTACTTTTCAGCTCACCGGAGAATCATACATCATTCCATAAATACCCAGGTCATTAACAGGCCAGGCCAGGAATTTGTTGGACAGTTCACGTGGAGCGAAATGGTGGCTGGGCAGCATAAGATTCCAAGCGAAGGATTTCATTTGGGCAAGATGGGTCCTTTGGTAGGGGTTTTTACCTGTTTGGAAGCAAGCTGAACAGATGCCCCAGCAGACATGCAGTTGCCATGCTTTCTAGCCCCTGGAGGGTGACATGGTAGGATTGGATTGCCTGCTGATAGCTAGGATCATGACCGTACTTGTGCCCTACGAAGTGAGATAGCGGTCACACTGACGATATATGACCCAGGCACCAGACCGGCATTCTGGAGGGATTGGAGAAATGAGAAGCTGGAATGGAAAGTCCCATAATAAAATCAAGTGTTCAATGTGGTCAATTTGAGCGCAAACAAATGGGATGATTAAATATGGAAAGCTAGGTCTAATCTTCTAATGTCTATATCATTCTGTCCTCCTGAAATGAGGTGTCAATTCCGCTGTCCTCTCTCCGCCCAGTAAACTGGGTGTAATAACAAGCCTGTTACGGGTGCATGTGCAGAATGGTTCAGTCTGCAAGGCACATGCTTCCTGCATATAGGGTCTGCTTCGGATGTTTAAGCTGCGCCGCCCGAAGCCTTCTGTAGGTCCTCAGCGTGAAGCTTCTTCCAGCTTCCAAGGAAGCCAACCAAAGTGGATATTCCGAAGCCGCCGACTGTGATCGCAAACACGGCCTTCAATCCAACCATGTACGAGTCAACAACAATGGGTACCTGCGCTTCTGTAAAAGCAGTTCGGATTTGAGTTGCGCCTGTGCTAAGAACTGTCTCTGCGTTGAAATCAGGAAGCTTGGTTGCGAGCTCCCCGAGCAACCGATTATTGAACGCCGACTGTGCTGCCGAGAGAAAGAAGGCTCCGCCGATGGTCACAAAGACTGCCGCCGAGACGTCAACACGGAGAATCACATTTAGGAGGTGTTTGAGACTTACAGTTCACAATAGCTGTAGTCTGCGACATGTCCTTAGGGGGGGCATGCACTTGAGCGTTGGAAAGGGCCACCTGGAAAATCAAGCCACACACAAAGCCAGCGATGATTTGGTAACCTACCCATTTGCCGGTGGAAGTGTGGCTATCCATAGTATAGAATAGGCCGCATGCGATCGTCCCCAACGCGCCACCGAAGATCCAAATCAACGGCACGATACGGACTTTGGACATAACCACACCTTGTATGATGGCTCCGAATGTCAGTGGAAGGATCATGGCGAGCATCTTGACTCCAGAGCCAATGGCACTGTTGTTATAGACACTTTGAAAATATATCGGGAGGTAGTAAAGCAGTGTAAAGTATGCGCCGCCAAAGAAGAACATGAAGGCAGAGCCGGTCCAGACATATTTCTTAGCAAACTTTGCACGTAACCAGAGTCAGCCTACAGTAATATTGAATACGTTCTTTAGGGAGTTGACTCACCAGGCGTGGAACTATCATGCCATATTCCTTCTGATAAAGCTCCCATCCAATAAAGGCCAAGAGGATGGCGACAAAACCAACAAGTAGTCCAATAACAAGGCTACTGTTCCAAGCATGAGTTTGACCACCATACTGCAAGGCCAAAATATATGAGATGATCAAACCCATCATCATGGCTGCACCCAGAAGATCCATTTGGAGGAACTTTTCCTTCAGTGAAGCTTGGACAGGTGTCGCGCTAGCTGGTGGTTTCAAAAAGAACAGGATAATTGCACCGGCAAGTCCTCCGATGGGCAGGTTAATGTAGAAGCACTACATCGTGGTTAGAAATTTGGACATCAAAGAAGACAGAAAGTTACTCCTACCCATCGCCAAGATACTCTGTCAGTAAAAGCGCCCCCGATCAGGGGACCTAATACCGCGGCTATGCCGTACGTGGCTCCTGTATATCCTAAGAGTTGAGGCCGCTTCTCAGGAGGTGCGGCAAATCCCAGGATGGTGAATATTCCGACAGCTACACCGGCGCCCCCAAATCCTGCAATGGCTCGGCCAACAATCAAAGTTGTAGGATTTTTGGCGACGGCACAAACGAGGCTTCCTACCTCGAAGGTGAAAAGGGCAGCGAGAAACCAAATTTTGATCGAGAAGTATTTGTAAACCTTTCCCCAAGTCGATTGAACTCCTAGAAACACAAGTTATTTTCGCGTACGGAATCAGTTGAAGAGGCAAGTGTCGATAAATTGTTGGAACGTTGGCACAATAGGGGTACTCTGTTCGATGGATAATCAGCTAACACTCGGCGTACAATGGAGGCATGTGAGAACCAACCACCACCAAACGTCATGAGGTATGCAGATCCATACCACGACACTTTGTTCAAATCGTGAAACTCGTCCGTGATCTTAGGTATAGCCGTGCCGAGAATGGTCTAGGAGTAGTTTGGTCAGTTCAAGGACGCGAGACAAGCGAGGCGTCGACATACGTTGTCAAGTGCGACCAGAAACATGGCAAGCATCAGCGATACCACGATCGTAGCTAGACGGGAGCCGGTAGGATATTCATCCACGGGATTAGCTGCTGCTTCGGCATTTCCAACATCTGAGATCTCTTCTTTTGTTAGCGACGGCGTCGTCTTGGTGCTCGCCGAGGAATCTTGATTTTGTGGTTCCATGTTCGAGTCTTATTGATAGAGCTTTGACTGTCTGACGAGTTGTGGAAGCTTGAAAGACAAGATTCTTGATGCGGACAAATTCAATGACAGAGGATCTCGGCATAGACGCAGGCGGTGGAACTGTTATATACATTAGGCGACCTGGGATTCGGCTTCGGACGAAAGGTTTACTCCCAAAAGACCAAATCTCCGAAGCAAACCATGTGAGAGAGTGGCATAATGGAGTAAATCTATACCCAAGCACATCATAGGCCGAGGCAGTCCCTTGTTTCTAGCTATCAAATTTTCGTCCGAGACAAATAAGCAGATGGTTAAGTCCCATCCGAGATTCAACGCCTCTTATTCTTTACCCTGCTTAAGGGGGAAAGTAATGAATCTAGCCATCGTAAGCCTTACGAAACCCCATACTTGGCCAATACAAGTCGATAGCATGCAATTTTTCCATCAATTTCACACGCTCTTCCTGTGAGTTTGGATTTTGCGAAATGGGCGAGGAGTAGGGTAACTGGAAATTCGGCCGAATTTAGTCTCACTTGGCTGATTTGTCAGCCTAAGTCTTACAATCCACTCAAATTCGGCCGAAGAACAGCTCAAGTTGAGGATCACTCCACTAATAATTGATAATAACATCATCGTCCGGACTCCGAACTCTGAAGCACTAAATTCCAAAGGCAATTCCATCCTGTCCATCAAACAATCACTGGACAAACTTCTACTCGGGACTCTGTGTTCGGGCTAAGTCAACCTTCTTCGTCCGATTTGGCTCACCTCCTCGGACATGTATTCTCCCTCGGACGAAAACTCCTCCAAGCGGAGAAAAGTCCGAAAGGGTACGCACAGTTGCTGGGAATGTCGACGGAGAAAGGTCAAATGCACCTTCGAGTCGCCCCAAGATGAGATTTGCATTACTTGTCATCGTCGCGGCGCGAAATGTGCTAGTCAAAGGGATTTTGATGACACAAACTTATCAAAGCGCCCAGCTGAAGGCAAGGAGCCAACAGATAGCCTTGCTAATACGCCTACTAAGAGCCCAGGCGCGAGTAGGCCAGCGATTCGGGGTGCCAGTGGCATCTGCACACCCTCTATTTCCCTTTCAAAGTCATCAACGCCGGCATTTTCTCAGCATGCGGGCTCTGTGGTAAGTTCTATTACTTATTCCAGGTGAGTTTTCCTATACTAATTTCGCTTAACCCAGCATTCCAACGGCAATGGCAGACAGGGAGAGTGGCCAAACCAACGCCGCAAAGCGTCCGAATTACAATCAACTACAAGTCCCAATACACATGAAAGTATAACTCGGGAGCTACTCCGCGCTCTGCCCTCGGAAAACGACATCAAGATCCTCACGGGGAGGATCACCAAGGCCCCTTTACTCTGCCATCAATCCTTCTACAAGGAAGGCTCACAAGAGCTTCTCGACGAGCAATGCCCGCTACCCAATCTCCTCTACCCGGAGGAGCACCCGGTCTTGCTTGCAAGCCAGATGCTGCTTTTCTCCCTCGCAATACAGAGTTGGTCGCCGAATGATGTGCCAGCCGGCCTCAGCAAGCATCCGCATGTAATCATGGAAGAACTTGCGGAGTCAGCAATCAAGTTGGTAACCACCAACGATGCACTACTAGGCACATTGGAGAGTCTTGAGAACATCATGTTTGAAGGAATGTACCATGTCGACCGAGGCAACATAAGAAGATCTTGGGTAACGCTGCGCCGTGCTGTGACAGTGGCACAGCTGTTGGGCATCCACCTTCCTGGTCATCATCGGTTCAAGCTGATCAAAACCAAAAGCAGCCTTGATCCTCAGGCAATATGGGACTGTACAGTGTGGATGGAGCGTCTTCTATCCCTTTTGCTCGGTCTACCTTCATGTACCCTTGGTATGGAATCCGCTTACCAGGATACAACAAGCGCTTCAACAAAAAGCCTCGAACTTCCTCCAACGTTGACGGACCTGATAGCAAAGGTTCTTGAAAGAAATCAGGTCAATACCTTGGAGAAATCCGTTGAACTCACTAGAGAAATAAACAAAGAGCTGATCAGGATAGCCGATTTCATGCCGCTTAGATTCTGGCGACCGCCAGCCTATGACGGCATGAAGGCCAATTCCCAAGAGGCGTTCGCTGAAACCAAACGAATCCTGGAGCATATGCGATATTACACTTTGTTGAATCAGCTTCATCTACCGCATATGCTGTGCCCGAATACTTCCTTTGAAAGTACTTGTTCCAAAATCGCCTGTGTCAACGCCAGTCGCGAGATTCTGATCCGACAAATCGCCATTCGCAACTTTAATCCCATCAGCGCTTGCTTGAGAATGGGAGACTTTATGGCGCTCATCGCAGGCTTGACACTGGTACTGGCACACATCTTCAGCCATTGTCACGAAGAATTGGCTAATGTTCTAATTCATCAACGGCAAAGCGACCGAGCCATCGTGGAGCAAGCACTTGAGTGTATGGAATCGATGTCTGAGCTTCGCAACGATGTGCTCTCTGCTAAATGCAGTACTCTACTCAAAGACTTGCTGGCAGTTGAAGCAGACGCTGCACAGGGAGGCAGCTATCATGCGCAAACCCTTCAAGCAGGCAGTGGTGGCGGCGGGAATCAGAATGACTGCCAAGTGCTGGTAATATGCGTCCCTTATATCGGCTCTATCAAAATTGCGCGTAGGGGGAATATATCAGTCGCTCCCTTCGAAAGAGTATCGCGTGACAATATCGCCCGCGAACCCGTCACACTTGGCGGGATTGGATCTGTTCATCTGAGCAATTCGGCACTGCCCAGCCAAAACGGCATTGATAGCAGCCTGAATCAGGCGTCCCGTCTGCCAGCATCCAATTCTGCAGACTTATCCGCTCAGCCATCTACCACGTTTGATGCGGAGATTATTCCAGGAC
This sequence comes from Clonostachys byssicola, assembly GCA_902006505.2. NCBI lineage: Eukaryota > Fungi > Ascomycota > Sordariomycetes > Hypocreales > Bionectriaceae > Clonostachys > Clonostachys byssicola. Next base: position 418,643 of record CABFNO020001300.1, read on the forward strand.
ATATTCTTACACAGGATGAACAGATGTTCCCGGATGCGGCTGCGCCTTTGGATGATTGGGTGTTTCAAGGTTTCGATACTGCGTTCTTTGATGTTCTTATGCGAGGAATATCAGACCCGAATCAGCCTAGTTTATGAGCGTTTTTGAATTACAAAAGAAATATGTAGACACAAAATCAAGTTCATGAAACAAAAAATTTCTATAGCACCGAAAAGTTTGTGTTTCTTTGCTAAAGTGAGATACAGTTCTTCTGAGCATTCAACCGATCTCGCGTAGATCAAATTAGGAACTTTCAAAGCGACAGTCTACTCCTCCTTGTGAACCTAGGGAAGTCCACGTAATGAGGCAGCTCCAGTGCTTTATTTGTTTGAGTATAAATGACACTCTTTGGTCGCTTGACGACATTGACAATCATGCACCCTCGAGGAGGTAGAGAAATGAAAACATGACGAGTTTCCGTTCGCCAAATAATCTCTCTGAAATATATACCCTCTGGAACTCAAAACCCCTTTAAAAAGAGTACTAAATTGTTGTTAACAACGTTTCAGGGATAAACTTGCTAGGACTATTTACTCACCCGGAACTCATGGTTCTCGCGGTCTGTCAAGTCGAAAAACTCGCTGTTTTCCCGATGCTCCTCGCCAGCGTACACCCTATCACGTCGTCGGTTCTCGAATGAATAATACGCCATAAGCCCTCCTGTCACCAAGGCTGCTACTGCGGTTGTAATAGCCATGGCGATTTTGGCCGGAATATATTCTGGCTTGTCTTGGTCGCGGAAGGTGAGTGGCCCAATAATATTTCCGATGCCTGAAGTTAATTCAATATCAATATGTTGAGCAGCTTTAATGATGGTCTTGCGCAATAAACTTACAAAACATTATCAAGACAATAGCATTTATCGTGACCTTCTTGGTATGGCCAGCAAAGTTGGCGCCTGCGTAAGAATACATGAGCGGCAAGGATGAACCGATCGCGTTGCACATGTAATTTCCAACCATCTTCCCGGCTGTGAGATTGTCGGGAAGGAATGCCATCAGCGAGCTCCCTAGAAAGCCGAGACTCAAAAGGAATATTGAGACTGGTCCTCGAAGATTGTATCGCCCCGCGAACCAAGTTCCGCCCAACGTGCAGAGACTTGATACAGCGCCGGATGGCATAGACAGCAAGGCTGTCTGTTTAGAAGTAAATCCAAAACTTTGAATGACTGTCGCCTGGTAGCTGGATACGAATCCGTTTGGGATGTTCTGTGAAAGAACACTGATGCTCAACATCCAAGTCTGGGGATCTTTCAGACATTCAAGAGCTTGGTGCACTTTGAAATGTTTGTTCTCAACACCTGTGAGATTGCTTCGTAGTCTCTCAATGGCCCAAGTTTTCTCTTCCTCAGACAACTTAGATTTCATCGGGTTATCCGGAATGAAAAAGAGAACCAAGATACCAACAGTTACGGTAGCAAGACCCCATAGTAAGAACATGAGTTGCCACGATTTGAAGTCTTGTTTGGTATAATGTTGGAACGCGAACGAGCTGAGACCTCCGATCATCTTACCGAGCCCAGTACCAACGTACCAGAGTCCCACTCGGGGAGGTTGCTCTGACTTCTTGTACCACATTGTGGTGATGAGCATGAGCGCAGGGGCGACGGTAGCTTCAAAGCAACCCAGAAGGAGGCGCAACACCACGAGGCCAGGCCAGTTGTGTGCCCCGGCGTTGGAAGCGACTACGACACCCCAAAGAACCACATTGACTCCAAGATACTTGGCGGTTGGAAATCGCTGCATGAGGTAGCCTGTTGGGAACTCGAAAGCGAGGTACGTGATGTAAAACATCATGGCAAGTTCGGAGAACTGGTCTCCAGTAATTTTTGTGTCTTTCTGGAACCCCATCACATTTGCATAATTGACTATATTTGATATTAATAAGGACCACAGTCCGCGGAACCTTGAGATGCTTACGCAAGATTTTGTCTAGGTATTGCAAAAAGTAGCACGCAACTGTGTGGCTCCAGTTAGCACGCGTGTGACAATTTGGGGTGAGGCAGGACAAACACATGAGCGGGATCAGCATCAAGTCAATCTTCCGTACAAGTTTCTTCTCTTGTTCCGGCGTCATGGAGATCACCTCTCCATTCCGGATAAATTGCAGAGCAGCATCAACACTGTTGGCATTGCCGGGGCCTTCGCCCTTAATGTCCTCTTTATCATTCATTGCTCCTACCAGTAGAGGGAGGGATGGAGAGGCTCGCCGTGTTTATTATCTCAACGAAAGAAGAGTTCCGAGAAATATGTTAGGGCGGAAGGATATAGGTGGACGGGCTTGCTTTTCCCTCTCCCACAGGAGCGGAGTTCGTAGAATATATACAGCATGAGGCGACATACATATATTACGATAGGGACCTATTTGTGAGATACGGGGGAGGGGCAATTCTACCCTTGTGTTCATGAAACTTAACCAATCAAGGACCTTTTTCTCCCCTCAGTCGATCTTTACCCAGACACAACTTGACACGAGGACAAATGTCTCCAGAGGCAGAAAACTGGGACTAGGTTGCATTGGCGGTGATAAGCCTCCCACCTTGCCCGGGTCTAATGGAAGATTGCGGTGTTCCCGCGGGGTAGAATCTCTACACTGACTGTTGCCATTTGGAGGAGGAGAAAGATACGAGTTGAGTAACATGGCCTTACTGGTTGGAGGCCTAGAACTATAAGGCCCGTCTGTCTCCGTTCTTAAGCCTCGGTCGAAACATTCGCTGGGCATAGTCCCTTACAGGAATATTTATGGATTGATAAGCTCTAACCGATGGCTTTAGATAGTGATCATCCTGTTAGGTATCTAAGGTTGGATAATCTCTGGATAACACGTACCGACTCGGGGAACCCCCGACGACTGCAACTTCACTAACGGGGGTAAACGGGCCAAGCGTAGGCTAGCTATCTATTCCACACATGGTACGACTACAACAACTCGACATCTTATAGGCCAGTGAGCAAGACCTCTAGGCGGGGTAAACAAGTCAAGATAACGCAGCCCCGCTGATACATGTATATCTGTCAATATGAGATATCTTTTGCATACCTAGTTTGGTGTTGATACCTACGGTATCATTCTCGACGGCGTACGCCGGCAAAAAGTCCGACGTCGGACTCTTCTCCGACAGAATACCAATAGGAACCAACTCTTAGCTTCTGAAGAACTGGGTGGTTTGATATTCATGGTTATGAAAAGGAGATTCGACATAAGTTATGAAAAAGTTTTATGAGTTGCTCGCTGCTATAGGTAATACACATTCTACTTCGTCTTCATTCAAAGCTTTGCCCGGTTCACTTCTTGGATAAGGGAGACGACTTTCTCTGCGGCGCCAAATGCGAACACATAGCCAAGAGCTCCCAATCCATAGGCGTGAATGATTCGGTCCTCCCTTTCAACGCGGATGCCTCCAGTTCTCGCAGGGCGGAAACCAACGATATCCTTGACAATAGCTCCTTTTGGATCTACCCAAGAGAATTGGCCCCTGGTTAACTCATTGACGCGGCGAATAATATCGTCTCGCGTCGTTGGGTCAATATCCCGACTATGGTTATCAGGCTGAGCCACACCTCCGAGGATAACACCCCCACTAGCAATGCGTGGGATCGCATAAGTGTAATGTGAGCCTTGGTGGATGGTCACTCTGTCCATGTTTCGGCTATCACACGGGACAAACATGGTCTGCCCTCGGACGGCATGAACCTTCTCATCATTTGCGAGCTCTCGCGCGCCCAGACCAGACGCGTTGACAAGAATGCTGGCACCGGTGATGCTCTTCAACTCATCCAGGCTTGAAATCCGTCTCTGGATAAATTTGACACCCTTCTCTTTCAGAAGTCTCATTAACCAGGGCAAGAAGGCATTAGGATCAACAATCAGGCCGCGGTACTTGAACCCAATTTGCGCTCCAAAAACAAGATCTTCTGTGGGAATAGCAGTGAGATCCGGGTAAATTCGCTTATACCAGATGGAAGATAGATCCTTCCGGTTGTCGTAATACTCATGAATCTCGCGTTCCTATAGAATCTCAACAAGACACGTCCATGGAAATTGATCTTCCTAGCTGAAGATTGGTAAGGAGCCTTACCTCAACGCCCGCATCTCTACATTCACGTCGAAGCTTATGCCATCTCTTTAATGAAGTTTCCTGAATATCTGGAAACCCGGCGTCTGGGTGAGGTGCTAGCAAAGCCCCGGCCCTACAGATGCTACGATTAGCAGAGGCGTTTCCGAGCGTTGTTCTTGAATACTTACCAAGGACTTGTCCAATTGGGTGTTAAGTCCCCTGCAAGGTGTTGGGCAACAACAGTCACTCTGTATCCGGCCTCGACAAGAAGTAACGAGGCAGCCAAGCCCATTACTCCCGCGCCAACAACACCAACATCAGCTTCTATTTGAGCCATGTCGCAATCGAGCGGAAGTCTTGTTTATAGTGGGTTAACAATTATATTCACCTCGAATTCTATGCTCATCAGGAGAGATATGAATGGACAGATGACTTGTATGAAATTCGACCAAGGGCGGGGCATGATAGGCTACGAAGTTAGCATGCGCTCATGCCGCTCCGGCTTCGGCGACTAGATTGTCATTAGGCTAGGCTGAGACGAGACGGATATCGAAAATCACGGCTACACTTTCCCAATTTGCTATTTGGTAAACACGACTTATTCCAATTTAGATAACGTCTCGGGTGTCTCAAAGATAATCCCTTCTCGGCGCCAAATGCTAGGGCGTCAATTGCCTACAAGATACCGAGCTCACCAGTTAAGGAATGTCCCCTCTTGTTCTGCCTTGCACCTTTGAATAGTGGCTCAAGAAATCCCGAATATCCTCTCCACGCATGTCCTCTGGCGTATTGTTGCAATGTCGAAGAAGAACCTGAGTAAGCTGGTACGACCAACGTGCTCGTCCGTAGAGTTGTCGGCTGGGCCCTGGGAGAAACCAGTCCAAGGCGTCTCCGCGAGTGTATTTGCCAATGGGAGCCCCGTGGTCAAGCAAAAGACAAATGATGGCAAGCTGGGCGATCCCAACCTCATCGCCCCACCTGTAAATGCTTGTGTGGCCAAGGAGATCGTCGACCCAAAACTTGGCTGGCGGCTTTCGGGCGCGTCGCCGCTTAATGAGAGCGGGCTTGACATCCATCTCAGCCTCAAGGAACAGGGGGAGGAGCTTAAGCAAGGTGAGATAGCTGACGCCACCCGACGGACGCCAGAGAAGCCGGCCCAAGTCAGGATCGGCGCCGAGGTTGAGGAGGCGTTCAAGCATGCGCGCGACCATTTCGACGTTGTTTTCGAGCTCTTGAGCTCTCAAAGACAAGACAGTCTGGAGCACACTACTTGGCCCCTCCGGCGTCAGCTGGTCGGACGACGTGAGCAGCTCACAGGCCGACTGCCATCTCGACTCGCGCAGACTCGACACGAGCAGAAACGCAGAGATCAGGTCTTCTGATACTTCTGCGCCACGTCTAATAAGCTCCGCCACGAGCCTGGGGGCATCAGATGAGCCATTGAAACAGTAAGTGACCAACAGCTCCGTGGGTTGAGCCTCCACGTACCGCCTGGTTAAAAGCTCGTCTGCCAATTCGGCCAGCCCGAGCACGCATGCCAGATGGAGGACGGTGGGCAGATGACCGTCACTCTCCTGTAGTTTTGGGTCGGCACCGTTGGCAAGCAGTAAAAGTGCCATGTTCGTGTGATTCCCGAAGATAGCCAGGCTGAGCGCCGTAAGTGTCGAACCAGGTATAGGTGCGTCGACATTGGCCCCCTGCCTAAGCAGCCATGCAGCAATATCGTCCAGACCTTTCAGCGCGGCAATATGGAGGGGTGACAAAGAAGGCGGTGACCCAATCCGTACCCATATCCTACTGGAGAAGGATGTTTCACCCAACCGATCTATGGTGCTGCAGTCGAGCCAGCATCGGGGGGGATCACTTGGGTGGCAGCGGTCGAGGACGGCTGGTTCCAGTTGGCAAAATCGTGCAACCTTGTCTAGAGTGGTGAGGGACATCGCCTGCCTCTCTGGCTTCGTCGAAACCGCTGCAAGTTCTATAGCCTCATTGACGGTAGACCAGCTAGTCTCGTGCAAGGCATGCAGGCGATATAACAGCGGTTCCAGCCGCTCCCAATGTGTGCGACTTGCGCGGCTGAAGCTACAGAGGTCATGGCTTGTAAGATTTTCCCCAATCATCCAGGACAGCTCAACGGGGAGTTTATCCATACTCGTGGTTGTCGAGAAAGGTCCGTCGTAAAACGTGGAAAGGATAGAAGATTTAAATGGGCACTGTGACAACTGAAGTAAGGAAGTAGGTTCATTGGCACCATTTATATAGATGCCTCAGAACAGGAACGAGACTTACCGCTCCTTCCGACGCGTTCAGGTCGCGGTGCCACATCTAGGCATCATCGCTGCTAGCAGATTGAATTAAAGCAGAGAGCATTAAGAATGCGGCTAGTTGCCTACAATAGGGCCGGTGGGAGAGTTTGAGGACAAAGTAAAAGACAACAATGAAGATGCTGGGCGGTCATGACCCTACATGATGATACCAATGTGAAATAAGCTCTACTAGCCCAAGGCTGCAGCCATGCAAAGAAAAGTCTGTAAACCTCCATACCGCGGAACGCCTAGAGTAGTGTGATGTTGAGAATCTAGCAGTGAGCAGAAAAGCTAGAAAATCTCTCTTAGGCTACCATGCCCTTACTTAGTACCTGTGTTCATGTATGCATGTATCCTGCCACTTGATGTGTTCACCAATTTATGTATATACAACAAGAGCGTATTAGATAATCCCTTCAAGGGATTATATAGGCGATCATGACACTCAACTCTTACGGAGCGCTGACTGGTGGAATCGAATTTCCCCGCCCTCTTCCTATGTAGGTCTAGTAGCCAACTGAGTACCTTGGTTATTCAGCTATGACTACTCTTCACGTATGTACGTCTTTCAACCACAATTTTAAACTAAGAACATCAGTCTTTTCTTGCCAGCTGCATTCAAAGCACGAACCATGGAGGTTAAATCAATCGAAGAGTTACAAAGTTTGTGCTTCGAGACAGCACCATCAGCAGATCCAGCCTGGCTCCGATTTTCGGAAGAGTTGACCCGTCGAGGGCCGGCACCTCAGTTTTCTTCTCCCCTCGAGCGACAACCAGTCTACGCACAAGAATGCCGCCAACTGCTTGACAAAATGACTGCGCCAGAGGCTCGCGATCACTCGTTGCTTCAAGGAATCGAGAAATCTTGGCTGTCAGTTCCATCTTCTGTGGATGGTTTCCAGATTCCTGTTTTGCAGCTCGATTTGTCTGAGTTCCAAAAGCAGGAGCCGGAGACTGTGATAATTTATTATCACGGAGGTGGCTTGGCCGTCGGGGAGGCTGATAGCGAGGAGCTCACCTGTCGACGCATGCTCAAATCATTCACTCGGCCTGCGAGACTCTACTCGGTCGGCTACCGCTTAAAGCCGAAGTATGAAGCAAAGGTCTGCATATCTGATTCTCTAGACGCATTCTTGGCCCTTTCCTCCAAGTCTGCAAAGAATATCATTGTGGGCTCCTCCAGCGGTGGTCAACTCGCAGCTACAGTTTGCCAACAGGTACCAAACGACTCCGTGTACGGCCTACTCCTTCGGTGTCCGGTGACAAGTGATCCCACGGACGATAAGCGCTACATACCGGAAAGGTTTCGCCGTTTTCATACGAGTCGCGCCCCATCATTCGTCTCAACAATATTTCAGTATCTAAATCGCACGGTTCCCCGAGATGGGCTCGAGACATTACCGCTAGAAGCATCGAGACAGGAACTAATTGGGCATCCACGCACGTGGATACAACTGTGCACACTAGACACCTTGTACTCGGATGGCCTGTGCTATGGTATGGCTTTGGTCGATGCTGGTGTAAATTTGAGACTGGATGTCCAAAAAGGGTGGCCTCACACGTTCTGGCTAAAGGCACCAGAACTTCCGAATGCACTCGAGGCAGAAAATTCAATGTTAGATGGACTTCACTGGCTAAACGAATAGATCAAAGTTTTGTTTTGAATTAGTCCTCCCGATCATACTATCTATACGGGAAGTAGAGTCAGTGTCTAGAACGAATTACTGAGACAATGCCGGTTGCCCCTTTCCTAAGAACGTCAACGCTCCAAGAGCATATCCATCCGAGCCAGTTTGCAGAGTGGGCATAATCACTGGCGAAAACTTGGATGAGTGATTCGCAGCAATAGTCTGAGAGATGGTGCCCTCCTTCTCAGCTCTGTCCCAAATCTCATGGTCAATGCATCCGTAGGTAAAGAAACAATAGGGCTTCCCGATAGCTGTAGCTAGAATTGGGAAGTCTTCGCTGAAGCTGAGCCTAGGAGATTCTTTGTCGTATTTATCAGGGCCCTCGCCAAAGTGGGCTGAAAAGGTCTCCTCAACCCTCTTAGTCACTGCATCATTGTTGATGGTCAAGGGGAACGATCGCGTCTGCTCAAAATCCGGCCGTCTAGGGACTTGGGCGCAAGCACACTCCGACTCGACCACTGCCTTGATACGGCCCATAATGCGCTCACGGTTTGCGGCTGTAGTTGACCGGGTGTCGATGCCCAGCACGGCCGAGTCCGCAATCACATTCTCGGCATCTCCGGCATGCACAGTCGCCACCGTGACAACACTGGAGTCGGCTGGATCAGTCTCCCGGCTCACCAGAGTTTGCAGTTTGAGGATTGTAGTAGCAGTGATGACAACGGGATCCACGGCAGTATGCGGCATGCTCGCGTGTGAGCTCTTGCCGTGGATAGTCACCTTCATACTGTCCGCGCTGGTGGCGACAATCCCCCTTCTTGTGCCGATTACGCCGGCACGTAGCGGCCTTACGTGAGCCCCCAGCACGATGTCTGGCAGAGGCACTCCGTGACGAGTGTAGAGGCCGTCATCAACCATTGCTTGAGCTCCTGTGCCTCGCTCCTCCGCCGGTTGGAATACCAGAACCAGCGTCCCGGCCCACGTGTCTCGAGACCGAAACAAGGTCGCTGCGGCACCTAGCAATGTGACGATATGCATGTCGTGGCCGCAAGCATGCATCACGGGCTTTTCGACACCTGTGGCAGCATGGATCGTCCGCTTCGTGCTCGCATACTCGAGCCCCGTTGTTTCTTCCACAGGCAGAGCGTCAATGTCTGCTCGCAGCAACACAGTAGGGCCGTCCCCGTTGCGTAGAACGGCAGCCAGGCCATGCCCGCCGATGTTAGTCTTGATCACCAAGTCAATCGGGCCAGTTTCTTTCAATCTCGCGGCGATGGTCGCGGCTGTCTCAACTTCCTGGTTGGAGAGTTCGGGGTTCAGGTGGAGATGTTTGTACAGCTGCTGGAGAGGCTCCAGGTCAGGCCGACGTTGGTTGATAACTTGAGAAAGTACCGCCGCCATGTTTGCTTTATCCTTTGTCTGAATGTGCTAGTTGATCGGCAGCGGACAGCTAGCAGTGTTTTTATTCCTGCCCCCGCCCGTGACTCAAGGATTACGTTCATGTGGAGCACAACGTGATCATTGTTGAGGATGACAACTCCGAACCTCGGATATGACCCGAACTCCTGCCGGATCAGTTGTTGTGACTAGTTCTGCTCCACTACGGTGTGCTATAGAACATCGAATAGAATATTCTAATTTCAGAAAATATGACCTGATACATTCTTTATTTACTTACGAAGGTGAGTAATTACTAATGACGAATGCAGATCTTAAGTGTCGTCCGACTTTGACTAAAACGCCCGGACTATTCTTATATCCTAACCTTCCGCCATGATTCAGAGTCATATACAAAAAGACATCCAAACAAGTCAAAGCTTTTGAGGCAGAGCAAGCGGTTGCAACACCTCTCTGAACATCCTATTTGGTTTAACCACTGCAAGTGGACACTAACCAGATGTCAACCCAGTCTTGAGAATATCTCGTGGCTGCAGGTTTTCATTGTATCCAACAGCTCTCATCCATTCCTCGACCGTTCGGATACGGTCCGGCTTAATGGCATCCAGCCGAGAATAATCCCTTGTCCAAAGCCCCGTGTTCCCAATGCTTTCTTCCCAGATTCCCCACCATGGTACGAACATTTCTCTCATGGTAACCAGCGTCGGGTCTTCAAACCCTGGAGAATGAGCCGTTCCAAGCTTAAATTCAGGGAGCTCTTTCTGGTTATGCTCTCTGGTCTTGGCCACGAAAGCTGCCGGTTTACCCGTGACGGATGTGAAAGCGTCGGCAATCATCTGACCAGATGCATGTTCAATCCCAACACTCAATTCATCGCCGCGGAATTTCTCGGGGTTCTCGAACATATGTCTTGCGAACCAAGCCAGGTCATCGAGTGAAACCAGTGCCATTGACCCCTGTTCGCCAATGGCTATGGTGAAGACATAGACGCCGTCGGCATTTCGAACTGGGAGCTCTTTGAAGAGGAAGAAATCCGCGTATGGACCACTCTCAAGAATGCTCCAGTTCATCCTGTCCGTCGGTTGCGATTTTAGATACTCTGGGTACACGAAGCCGAATCAGTTACTTTATGCAATACAAACAAGGGTCGCTGCAACTTGAACCTACCCACAACCTTGGCTTTTCCATCGACAAACGGAACGCGGTACTTCGGGTCGTACCCGCCCTTCTTGGAAACATAAGGCAAGGAGCTATAGATGAAATGCTTAACTCCTGACATATAAGCCAGCTCGTAAATCCGGATGCCCCAGTATATCTCGCTCTTTTCACCAATGGCAAAACCGTTGGTGTTTACAAAGACAGCATCGATGTCCTTGAAGCCTTGGATGAGGGTCTTCTCATCGTAGGCATCGCCTTCCAAGACCTTGATGTTTTGCAATTTAGAAAGAGACTTTGCTTGTTCCGAAGAGGGATCGCGAGTGAGAATGCTGACGGAGTGTCCTGCTCGTGCGAGATCACGAGCGACATAGCTATTCTGAGCCCCTGCGCCGCCGAGGATGAGAATTTTGAGGGGTGAAGCCATTGAAATAATGTTATGCGAGTGAGATGTCCTGTCTAATATGCTAGGATGATTAAGAAAACATAAAATAAAAGAATTCTTTGCTAGCGAGAAGCACTTTTAAGTCAGTTCTTTGACAGCCGTGCTTAATCCGAATCATTCGCTCAAACGAGACGTTTCTAAATTTTCGGGTCAGATTTGTCACAGCTACTCTATTGGTAACCACGAATGGGCGAATTTCGGGCTTGGCTCTGACTTGTCCATTTCTAAGCCGCGACGGCTGAGTGATGATCACATCGCGATCATGATAATTACCAATACGTCACCACCACCGTATTACAATTCGAATGGCTATTATTTCCGGAATTGCCGGTTTTCAAGCTATTTTCAATTACGTATTGACGGACTGTCTAGACTGCAGTGTGGTCTGCTTAGTCGTCTTGTAACAGAAGCGTGCAACTATCGGGTCATTTATATAATGCTACCGTCTTAGCAACAGCGGTAAGTATTTCGTAGTAGCATCAAGCTAGCAACTTGTGAATTTCAAGACGTGATTGCAGGACTACGGAAATAAATAAAGATTCTCTTATTTCGCTCTCTAATACAACAATTCTATCTTACTTGCAGCTCATGGCCCAGCGTTCTTGTCTCACTAGAGCTAGAGTCCGGTGGCGGCGCTGCCCTTGATGAAGTCTTTGATTTGCTGATTGGAGAGGAGAAAACAATCCTTACCCAGTCTACTGTGTCTAGCCATGTGTCCTGTATCCATTCCCTCATGTTAGAGTTCAATAAAATGGTCACTGCCAGATACAAACCAAACACACTTGCCGGCAATGCTAAAGTACCGACAATGATCATGCCGATTTGACAAATCCTAGCGATTGTTTGAGCAAACTCCGGATCTTTGCATATTCCTTCATCGTGAGTCTTGCCGTGCACCTCGCAATTTGGTACGTGCAAATGCAGTGCGGCAGCATTCACGCCAAGGGAAATAGCCCAAGCAAACGTATCCATGAAGCCGAACACGGTGGACATATTCGCCATGATGAGCCACCGAGAGTAGAAGTTTTGTCTCATGGTCCATAGGTAGGCGCAGAAAGTCGTAAATGGAGCAACCCAGGGGGGATAGAGTAGCCTATAACTATATGTGAGCGAGTATGACATATAGTGCTGAAAGGTGATGATAGACTTACCAGTCAATCCCATTCATAGTACGAGAAAAATGAACGGTTGCAACAATATTAAAAACTAATTGTGCGCACCACATCACGAACATATAGGGCGTATGAAACAAGATTATTTCGGCGGGCTGGGTGTTCCTCCAACTCAACTTTGCTTCACTGCCCCAGCGAGACATTTTTTCAGAATTCCGTAACTGCATTGATTGAGTGCCATCCGGCAGTAGCAACCGCGGATCACTATCAGAGTATACACCCCGGGACTTATCGAAAAATGAGACTTGAGCGGTGCGATCGCTCCCGCCATCGAACCGTAGGTTTTGGTACCATCCTTGCGGTAAACGGTGCATGGCTGTCAAACGTGGGTCATGTGTCACATATGTCAAAGAGTTGTGAGAGAAGAACCTTTCCCCCTCCTCCTCTGGGTTGCTAACCTTCTGCCACCCAGGTGGCAAGTGGCCATCTTCCTCTTGCCGGCTTAGCGGCTGCCCGCCCTTGGGGCCTGTCCACGTAGTCAAGCCATTGCTGTGGTTGACAAGTAGGAACCTCCTGTATCTGTTGATCCATATCGACTCCCACCTGCGACCAGCTCGGTCCTTGCTGCTACCCAGTACGTTCGGCAGAGGAGGTTTGTTCCAGGTGGTGTATCTGTTGTTGTGGTCAATGTAGTAGACCCTTCCCTTGGCATCGTAATCGCATGTCCACCCCGTGCGCCGACGAGGATCTCTCCAGATGGCCGTCGAGGGCTTTGATGTATGCCAAAACCTCCGCTTTCCATCTTCATCTTGAGTCATACTCCATCCATCAGGGAGCTCGACATCGTCGCACGAGGTCCAGGTTCTCGTTTGCCAACGGTATATGGGAGGCTCGTCCTCATCAAGAGGGGCCACCACTGCAGATCCCTGACTTCTAGGCACAGATGGCGAGCTTTGAAGTTGTTGAATATATAACTGTCCAAGTCGACCATCGGCTTTTGTCGCTGCTAAGGAGAATCGTTCAGTCACGACCACGTCAAAAGATTTCGGCTGTAAACCAGAAATGGTTCGAGCTCTGTCGCGCAAGTAGAAAGGTATCGTCTGATAGAGGCCCAACAAGGGAGGAAACAACACTAGGAAGAAGTATGCTAGCTTCGGTTTCGCAGACGGCGTCTCAATGACGACGCAAACAAAACAAGCTATCGACAAGGCGAGGGCCACAAATACTGTGACGAGATGAAACAGGATCATGCGATGCTTGGGCTCAACCTTGAAGAGCCTAAATTTGAGAAGAATAGAAACTGCAAAGTAGGCACTTGCGACAACGATATGCAAATGAAATGTCCTTTGACTCAGATGACTGAAACCAATCTGCGAAAGCGCAATTAGGATACAGACGACAACATCCAGCAAAGTGCAGAACGGCCACCACAAAACCAGCCTACTGTACCATTCCACGTAGACGGCTGGAGCATTACATTGCTTGAGATGGAATTTTACATGATTCCACCTGGTCATGATTGGAGCGGTAGAATGAGGTTGTAGAAAGGCAGACGTGAAGGCAGGAGACTCGCCGTTGAAAACCCTCACGACAACATGGGTCAAAGGCTTGAAAAGATTAACAGTGGATGAAGCATGAAATTAGGGGGGAGTAAGCTGCATATTTCATCTCACTGTGGGGGCTGAGTACACCCGCAGGCGCCGGCGTTTGCCCAGTTGTCCCATGGCCAAGGATTCAATCCTTGGATGGTCTCTGCTGATCTGCTTGGCGGCGCTTAAAGGATGCGGGCCACGTCCTTGCTAGGCTCTCAGCCTTACCAAAAGTTCTTTTATCCAGGGCTTGTCGCGTCCGCGAGACAAAACGTATCCAGAAGGAGGTTTATGTACTCAATTTATCATCACTCCGGTTCAACTTAACGCCCATGAAACAATATGCGTCTCTGTACTAACTGCGCCGCGTTGGACATTCGACAGTTGAGAGCCGACCGACTTACTACATACGTCTCTATTGATTCGAGATGGACTAAAGAAGCCGCGAAGAAAGGGTGTCAGTTTTGCGCCTTGCTACTCGAGTCCGCCACAGCCATATATGAAGCACGTCGCGATCGATTAAAAGCTACTGATCCCAACAATGCTGAAAACTCGGATCTATTTACCGAATTCCCGTGGCTGCTTATTGGGTCCCCGGCAGAAAAGCCCTTTTTCTGGTGGAAGAAGCGGGTGCCTCCTCGATATAGAAAGCTCAACGTGACTCTCAGCAAGTATCACTTTAGGCTAGAGCACTCGGGAGATATAGGTCAAGTGACGCAAGAAGATGTAGACTTTGAGATCTGCCTTGCGGCTGCTCCGGGTTCGTCCTTTTGATACATTCAATGCCAAAAGGAGCTCCATGCTGACATGAAGCCACAACGCAGATAGCCCGGCTTATAAGAGAAAAGTAATTGGCGGCAGATTCCTGGGTGACACTAGAGATTGCCCAGAGTTTTATAACGCTCTGAGGGAATGGCTCAAGACATGTTTGGAGAGCAGTAAGTCCGGTCACGAACTCTGCTGCAAGTCCATGTCCCGGTTGTATACACTCGATCCTTCTGATTCTCCTCTACCTACACGGTGCTTGGAAATTACAGATAATTGCGTTCGTCTTGCCGAAAATCGGGATCAAAGAGGGAAATATGTGACCCTCAGCCATCGGTGGCATCCAAACACAAGTAGCTTCAACACAACTACAGCTAACTACAGCCGGCGCCTGAATGAAGGGGTTGGAGAACTGTCGTTTAACTTCGAAGATGCCATTACGCTCTGTCGAGAGCTAGGTATTCGTTACCTTTGGATAGACAGTATCTGCATCATCCAGGCAGGCGATGGGGGTGCAGACTGGGACGAGGAGTCCAAGAAGATGGGCTCTTACTACCAAAATTCCATTCTTACCATATTCGCCGTGTCCGGAGCACAAGATCGAGGCTTCTTGCAGATGAAGGCGGATCTAATTGACCATATAGTCCAACTGCCGTTTTTCAAAAGAAGTCATATGGCTGATCAGAAGGTGCAGGATGGCCACTTTTATGCCTTCCGCCGGCCTACGAAATCCGACAATATCTTTTTGAATGAGGTGGATCGAGGTGAACTCCTATCTAGAGGGTGGGGTGAGTCAACGTCCATCTGTTCACTGCTATGGAACTTTGGAAACTAAACGTAATCACACAGTCTTCCAAGAACACCTTCTTTCCAGGAGAATTGTATACTTCACCGAACAAGAAACCTTTGTTGAATGCGCGTCCCGCTCGCCCATGAGCTTATCCGGAGACCCGATCCAGGTTGGAGACGGGGCAGTCACAAGGAGGCCGCGGCAGCGCGGCGATTTCAATTTTCGGACGAAAAAGGTCCGCGCTCGGCTTAACCACAGCTTCAAGAAGGACATTATGCACGAATCTGGAAATCCGTACACGGGCGTATTCTATTACCCTTGGATACTGATCGTCTGTGACAACTGGTACAACGTCGTCATGGATTACTCAAGCACAGCGTTGACCTTCCATTCAGACCATCTGAGAGCCATTTCTGGTATAGCAATCGAAGTGGGAAACGTCCTGAAGCAAGAGCGCGGGATCAAGTATGTATCTGGTCTTTGGCTTGGCGACTTCCACCGAGGCCTCTTGTGGCGATCGCGTGCGCCACAAGCAGTGGGTTGTACGTGCGGTGCTCCTTCATGGTCTTGGCTGGCGCTTTCTAGCCCTGTGCAATGGTCCTGGAGGCACGATGATACAATAAAGGAGCTTCGGGTTCTCAAGTTCTCGCCAGAGCTGCCAAAAGAATTTGACCCGGTGTGGATGTCAACGGGGATGCTAGTCCGGGCATCCCTGATGGAAGTGGTAATCAAAGGCCCTGACGACAATCCAGTGGATGATGAGGGAAAGCCTCGTGAACAACGATACAAGACTAATGCTATCCGACAAAAGACTGGCGACATTGATAGGGAACCAGATAGTAAACTCTTCTCAAGGATTGGACCAAACAGCCGTCGAGATGCGGGTGTGTTCTACGGCGTTTTCAGTAAGTCGGAACCAGATATTGTGGCTGGCTGGGCCTCCATGGACGAGCCGCAGTATTATTCGAGCGACTCCGATTCCCACGGCTACGCGGGCACTGTTATTGCCTGCCACATCGAGACAAGAAGGAGCATTCGCCAGAGCAACATAACAAGACTGCGGCTTCCCGATCGAGCGTCCCACCATGGGTTCTTAAACAAAGTGTACGACGTGCTGTTCCTTAAGCGGGTGGGAGTTCTTGGCCATGGCACGTATTCTTACCAGAGAATAGGGATGGGAAGTATCTACGGAAGGACAATGCAGAATGAGTTTGATGCAGAGGTAGCAGATATCTTTGAACTAGTGTAGCCACTATTGTCAATACCATGGTCTTTGTACAATCCCACGGAAAGTTCTCTTTTAAATCTATTGCAATATAACGACACACGCCCTCAGAGAGAAAAATCTACATTTTCCAGTTCATACTAAGCAACAGCTCATCCAGCTTCTGCACCGCCAGCTCAATACGCTCTGCCGTAACCTCCCCCAAGTTAGCTCTCCCAGTTGTCCTTCATCCCAAGCAGTCTCTTCCTTAATTCCTAGTTGCTGATTATATATACCAATCTATCTCTGAAATAATCCTTTGAAGTTTAGAGATTTGATTAGTATTTTTAGTTTTTTTCTTAAGAAAAAATAAGAAGCTTCTCTCTTATATTAATATTGTATCCTTTACTACTATAGAGCTCTTATGGATTTCTCTTCCATAATGTCTTCCTAATACTTAATTATTAGCTATTAATATACGAGGCTCTAAGATGGCGAATATCAAATCCCAATACGACCTGGGCCCAGATGTGAGTGTTGCACGCATTGGCGCTTATGATATGAATTCCCATGCAAAGGGTGGCCTGAAATGAAACGTGAAGGGCGAGAATGACTCAGAGGGTCATCAAAATCCCATCAGGCCTTCGACAAAATATCACAGGCAGTCAGTTCAATATGATAACTCGACAGGTTGCTGAGAAGAGGCGAAGAGGGCCTGAGATGATAAGTCGAATCCCTCTACATTAACTCCCAGCAACGACTCCCAATCAGGTTCATGCACAATTGTGTGAAGCTCCGCTGGAAGCTGAAGGATGTAGGGACAAGGAATTTCCCGACAAGAATGCCTGAAAGCCCTGTAGCGTGCCACATCAGAGCCCATCTCCACACACACACACGCCATTGCACACATCCTGGGAAGAAGCTGAGCCCCCTGTAAGAAGTCAGCTTTACAGCTTGGCTAGGCTCATGCAGCCAAGCGCCAAAGCGCAGCCACAATGTGTTGGATGGCTGTTGGTGGTGCTTTGTGTTCGTTGCCTTGATGCCACCAAGGACGACGCGCAAGACACCTCCCAGCACACGCCTTATGTATGTGGCTATGTGTTTCTGATGGTAGGATTGATAGTCCGTATGTAAGGCAAGCCTGTATCGAGCCATCGTTCACGCTACACATTACCGTCGTGCCGTCGCGAAAGCGTCAAATCCGATATCTAGCCCTGGTCGTCCATCCACCTGCCTCCCTGCGAGCCGTCCATCCATCCGCATCTTGCACTAAACTTATAATTGCAAACATCCAAACAATGGATTATCTCTTTCGACGACGTCGTAGAAGCTTGTCACCACCACGTCACAGCAGGCCGTCAAGAAGAGCGTCATTCTCGCACTCATCACAGCCATCACGGAGACCATCCCCAAGGCGATCCCCGCATCCGCCATCATCTTTCCCCCTTCGGCCATCATCCTCACAGCAGCACAGTCGTTTCCCCAAAATGACATCAAACAATCAGAAAGATCATGGCCTCATGGCCGACGGCGAGGAGACTCGTCAACTAGTCCCCGAGCTGCTGGCCAAGCTTGGACGAACCAGAGACGCCTGCTCCGCCCATAGGCACTCAACTCATTCACTACCCTACCTGGATCCCAACAGATGCCCTCTATTCCCAGAGCCGGCGACCATCCGCGTCGTCAATGAAGACACGCTCAACGCCGCCCTGCGCATGTCCGAGGAAGCATGGGACGAAGACAACGCCAGCGCCAACGCCTGCACCGAGGAGGACCCGCGCCCAATCCAGCGCCTGCACCCACTGATCGTCAACTTCGCCAACGGCGAGAAGCCCTGCGGCGGCTGGCTCAACGGCAAGCTGGCCCAGGAGGAGGCCATCTGCTACCGCAGCTCGCTCTACAAGAGCCTCACCTCGCGCGACTACCCCCTCAGCTGGGACAACGTCATCTACAGCCCCTACGTGCTCGTCCTGCGCCAGAGCCTCGCCGAGGGCCACCGGCTGTACAAGTTCCCGCCCGACCTGCTCCCCCACGTCAGCTGCCTGACGGTGGCGGCCATACGCGGGCCGCGGACGCACACGTTCGTGCTGGACGGCGAGCGCAGCCAGGGCCGGCCGCGCGAGAAGCACATCTACGCCAGCGACAAGGACCGCAGCATCACCAAGGCCAAGATGAGGCTGACGCTGCGGGCGGCGGCGCGGCACGGGCAGCACTCGCTGGTGCTGGGGGCGCTGGGGTGTGGTGTGTACGGGAACCCGGCCGAGGAGGTGGCCCACTGCTGGCTCGAGGTGCTGCGGGAGAACGAGTTTGCGGGCAACTGGTGGAAGAGGGTGTGGTTCGCGGTCTACGACCCCAAGGAGGATGGGAACTTTGATACATTTCACCGGGTGCTACATGGCCAGCAGGTGTAAGTTGCAGGGGATGGATGGGATCATCGGCCATTGAGATCGGGTTCATGGGATGGCCTGGCAGGGACAGAAGTTGTGTTTCCTGCGCGGGATCGTAGGATCCGCCATTTGCCAGGTCCAGCTTATTCAGTTACGATAAGAATGTTACTTGAAGCACGAGTGAATATGAAATTAATCTCACGCATCGCTGGCCCAACCTTGCTCTCCCTCCATGCCATCAAACAGCATTACGAGCCGGTCCGTCCATCAAAAGTGCATAGGTAGTAAACAGAGTGGAATCCTCGGGTGACAGGTCGTCTTCACAGCCAATGGCGCCTTGCCGTCTTACACAATTGTGCGTGTATGAGGATGTGTTGAGAGAATCCGCCTCACCTTTTTACTCCAGATCCCTCCCCGCCTCTCATCCAGGTCCCAGAATGCCTCGTCTTCCGGTAGCGAGGACCCCTAGCCGCTTTGGCCCCTCGAAGCTGGGCAGGTATTGGCGAGGCACGACAAGGGTGTCGGCCCAGAACAAATGTGTAAATGATAGCTGACAGCTAGCGCTGCAGGAGGCCAGCCTTTCAATAATCCAAAGGAATAGCTCAGGCTCTAATGCACCCCGAGTCTCACAAACAGAAAGCCACACCTGTGAGCTCCTCAGCTCCTGTAGGCGAGAGAAACTGGCATGCGAGAACAAGCCCCCTCGCACGCTGCCAGCCCCCCATGCCGTGTGAGCCATGCTGCCTAGCCGCTGCCTCCGTACGGCTGTTTGACCACAGCTGAACGCCCATGGTGTTGTATTAGATACCCATGGTCTCGTCTTTGAGGGTGACATCTAGCTCCTCTACCTGTGATGAGCCCTTTGCTCGCACACTGAGTGCTTCGTCTGTACGTATCTACCTCTTTGCTGTCCTTTGAAGCATATTCATATCATCAAACACCCACCTGGTCGTGCCCTAAATCCTGAGCACAATGCCGATAGTACGTCCATTTTGTGTCACGCTCGACGAACCCCGGCAGGACTGACGCTTTAAACTAGACATTCGGACGACTAGATCCAACACACCACGAACACAGACTCTGTATGTTCAAACCAACAATCACCGAATCGTACAAAGCTAATACGGCCTGGGCAGATACACAAAAATTCAATGAAGGCTGGGCACATTCTGGAAAGACGGGCCAAGTGCAGGCCATCTACATGGCCAAGGGCACCGAACTGAGAACCTCATACCGTGGCCAGCGATTCGGGAAGTACCTGTAAGTGGCCCCCAGCACGTCCTTTGTCCCATCACCCTGCTCACGCCAAAGCCGACAGGAAAGCCAACGGCAACGAATTCAAAACGCTCTTTCACGGGACGAGGCGGTCCTGCAAAAATGGTGATGGCGGAAACACGTTGCAGCCTTGCCAGGATGCCGACTGCTACATGTGCAGCGTGTTGACTCACTCGTTCCAGCTCAAACATGCCAGTGAGTATATCCCCTAACAGATGCCGTTCTGCTCGACTTCAACTAACACAGTCCAGGGGCCGACGGCACGTTAATGTTCGGCCCAGGCATTTACTCCTCTCCGATCACTTCCAGTACGTCCCCGTCCAATCTCCTATCAAATTTATACGACTTCGGATGTTAACTCGATGCTGCAGAAGCCGATCGCTACGCCATGAACCACCACGTCCGATCCCAATTACACGCCATGTTCATCTGTCGTGTCGTCGTCACAAAGCCCCAGCGCCTGAAGCAGGCGGATAATACCCGAACCTGCCCTGACCCTGGGTTCAATTGCGTACGTGCACGGAAGAACCGGGAAGTGACATGCTGAGAAACAGTGGCTAACCCGCCCTCGCAGATCCAAGGCCTCACCGTGCAGGAGGGAGGATGCCTGCAATTCCCCGAGTTTGTCGTCTACGACGAGTCGGCCATCGTCCCGGTCGGCGTGATAATGTACACTAGGCAAGGCTGGACGGGGTAGGAGATTGATTGATGAATAACGGTGTATATGGAGTTCCTTTTCCATTCTTTTTTACAGATTGGACATGCGAGCGATGGTGACCGCCCCAACGAAGGGGCCTTTTTTATTTCAATCAGCGACAATGCTGAATTTTCTCCCTGATCACATTTTACCAGGCAGATGGAGTATACAAATGGCAATTTTAGACGCACGCTCATTTAAGCCAGGTTGGGTATCTCAATGTAAATTTAAAATCAGATAAGAAAACAAATTGTAGAAAAATAAATCCAAATATATGAACGTTGAATAATTACCCGGGTCCTCCAGGGATATGAAAAAAAAAAAAATGCGCCGTCGTCTCCCATGTGTAACTTCGAATGATAAATAATAAGTTTTTGTTCGCCAGGGCCAGCCCGATGAGTATCGCATCAACACATGCCCAGCTCGTCCCGTCTCAAGACATGCCCGGGACTTCGGAACGCGGTTTGCAGCTCCCTTCGTAGCAGACTTTGCCGTGGAAGCATAACCTGCGGCAGGTAGGGACGAGGAAACGTCGTTCTTCTCGAGCCTCGACTGCAGGCGGCGGAGGTGCGCTGTCGACTGGTTTGGGCGTCGGAAAAGCGGTGGCAACCTGGGAGAGGCCCAGGACGATGCCCACTAACAGGGCCTTGCTGATGAGCATGGTGGTTGATTTGGGCTGTCGCAATATACGGTCGGAATTTTTTGTGTTTTAAATTTCTCGTTGGATATAGAAGACTCTTATTGAATTCGTTTGTTCGCTTTGGTTTGTTCAAGATCAATTTGGTGCCTATGCCACCGCGATAAGTTGGACATGCTCAGGATATATCCCATTTCCAGCTTCTAATTTTAACAGCACTGGCTCTTACTCAGCTGGTGGACAGGGGCGAACTGCGAAGGGACGCGGAGTGGAGAGGCGAAATCAGGCCAAAAGTTCCACAGCAGACTCACAACACGCGTTGACACGGCCCTGGTATGGGCAAAATCCAGTCCACTTTAAGCCCCAAATCGGAAGAGAATGGCCACATAAGAAAAATATACAACGTAATTGCAAAAGCAATATACTAAAAGAGCAAACAACTGAGGGTAAAGGTACCTAAAGTGGTGCGGGTTGGAAGGCACATGATTAGGTAAGCATGCCTAATTTCGGCGTGCTACTCACACTCACTCACTCTTCGCAATGTCACAACCGCAAGACTCCGACTCCAAGAAAACACCCAACGAGACCGGCAGAGCTGAGGATTGTTGGAATCTTATCATAAAAAAACAGAGAAACATTCGGAAGAGCAAAAATGCGTAATCTGGGAATCGAACCCAGGGCTCCCCGACGCTGCTCGGATGGCAACGGAGAATTTTACCACTAAACCAATTACGCTGTTGATATCAGGGGGTTTACTAAATTGTATTACATAGCAAACCCAATTATAGCCAATTGATCTTCTGTGAACAAACGGACGGAACGCCCTGGAAGGTTTCATACTCATTCTCAATTTTTTGTAAATGGTATGATTTTATCATTATTTAGCTAATAAACCATTAAGCATAGTGGCAACGAGTACACTGACTGATAGACCAATAACAAAACTTCTCATCCAGCTGTATAACTACCCAAGTAGGCGTTCGATAATCTACACAAAGTACTCAAATTATTTAACAATCACATCGCACTGAATTTAACCGATGTTTCTAGATTTTTGGGCACTGCCACCTACGGTAGCTTTGACGTGTTGAAAACGGACACAGTTTGTTGCCGCTGTCTCCCAGGAACTATAGGGTAGGCACCCCTCTTCGACAGGAGACCAAACAATCATGGCGGATTTTTTTGCACAGCGGTTGATATAAGATTTGATTCAAGATTAAGCAAATAAGTTTTTAAATATATGATGAATTAATATTTGATCTGGGAGCTAGGACACAAAGATGAAATGAAAACTCTAACCTTGCGGCTGGGAGCTGGAACGAAGTATCACATCCACCATCAACTCGGATCTCTCGCAACAATTTTATGTCTGGCTCAGTTGAGCGCTGATGAATGTTCTCTTAGACTTGATGGAGGAACCCCCCCTGGACTAACTTCCTAAGCAACCACAAAAGCCTTCGCGTGCCAGCCGAGTCTCCTTCGCAGTCGACCTGCTATGCGTCGTACCTGATGGGGCGAGAATGTCGGGTCCGGGTGTGGTTTATGGAAGAGCAGAGCATTTCCTGTTGTCTGGTTCGTAAACCTCCAAATTGACCCACCTACTGGTTCTATAGAATAGAGCCCCTTGTAGGTCATTGCGTAGACAAAGTCCTTCCAAGACAGCGTCCCTGCTTCTGAATGCGCATCAGGATCAAAGAATAGTTTACGGAAAACACGCAGGGCTTTTGCGTTGACCTGGATTGGTTCGACGATTGGTTCCACCTCTTCGTCATCAATAGGAACAGGAAGTGGCGGATCCTGCGTCGAGGGCTGACCTCGTGTCTTCGTTTTGGGTTTTCTAGGCTCCTCGCTGGCGGGGCTCTGTTCGCTCGCAATGCGAAGACTTTCCAGGACACTAAACGGAACCTCATCTTCGGTGCGAGGCTGTGAAGGGGCATGGTTAAGCGGTGTTGGTGATGGCTCTATCCACTCAGGCGTGCGATGCTTCGGATGTGGGACGTAATGGAAGAACCTCATCAAGCAATTATAGGCCAGATTCTGGTCTCGAGTGGCCTTCTCGTCCATATAGTCCCAGATTAAATCCAAATTGCCTTCCGCGTGCCGCATCTTATCCGTGTTCTCCTTTGTCTTACGCTTCGTAGACGGATGATCGTATTTGTGATCCGTCGGATCACATAACAAGGGAACATCTTTGAGCAGTGACCCGACTAGGGGAGAAGTCGCTTTGGCAATGGGCTCGAAACATGATTCCCACACAACGGAGATTATGTCATCGACTCTTTCCATTTCTTGTTCAAAGCTTCGAGACCAGGGAAAAAACATCTGGAGCTGGTTGGTACACTGTGCGATGATGGAGAGGTCGCCGATAATGCCCGCCGTCATCGGGCTTAGAAGGTCGCGAGCCTGTGGCTCATCCGTCATGTACCGGGATAGCTCATCCAAATAAGCAGACATCTTATCTAGGTCAGAGGCTTCAATGCACTGAAGCAATGGCAGTATTTTGTTAATGAACTTAATGCCAAGTGATGACTTGTCGACTGAGTATTTGATCTGAGCTTCCTGACGATGACTATCCGGGCGAAGGAAGAATCGGCGCAGAGGCGGCGAAGGTGGCACTTGATCATGAATTGCGTGCAGGAGTATGACGAGCGACTTGTGAAGTGCGCTTCGGAAACCGACCAACGAATGGAAGAGTGGCATGGGCAGATCCTTTTCCGGAGTTAATGATGGCCCATGCATCAAGTATTCTTCCTTTACCTTCGCCGATAGCCCCTGAAGCCTGCTGAACATCTCTAATTGTTCGTACGCTCTCTGTCTCATCCGGGCCAATGAGTGAGCCCACACTATAGAGTAATCCGGTCGCGATACTGTTCTACATAACCTTTTCGTCCTTGGCTGTCTTGGACTGTACCCGGGTTGTGCTCCAGTTCTTCTTTCCATTCTCTCACGAAGTACGCAGGATCTTCACGAAGCGCCACCATGTGATCCACGGCTGCGGCAAACCTGGCATCGAGAAGCGCATGGATACGGTGGATATCGAGACCAGGAGGAGGGAGGTAGGCAGCCTCCTCGACTATAGTTGAGACAGATGTGTACCGACTCTCATCAGCCTGAATCTTCTTCAGCTTTGGCTCAGGTTGAATTGGATACTTGCTAGAGATCATCTCATCAGAAGGAATATCGTGTAGTATGGACATGCAGCAGCAGATCAAAAACACTAGCAGGAACTTCTGAAATAAAAGAATATTGAATGCTTCGGGGATTTGAAACAGTATACCGGGATGAAGGCTATTATAGGGGGGTGGGACGTCATCTCGCAACATGATTTTCCCGTAGTCCTCTTCGCCGTTGAGGAAGACCACGCTTTCGGTTCGGATTGTTTCTTTGTACTGTTTCAAGGCCCCGTTATATAGGCTCGCCCCATCTTGTCCAGCAAATGTAAAGGGGTGAAGACGTGCTCTTGACTTTATCAACGATAGAAGATTTAGCGGCCTGCATAGATCTTCTAAGTTGATATGTGTGCATGTATTTAGTGTTGAGAGATCGGATATGTCTGGCTGATCTCTGTTGGCTGAGAGCTTCCAGGGAGTTCTTTTCCCCGCCATGTTCGCTGCAGACATGTGGCCTTGTCTTCGCTTGGCAATGTCCGGCCAAACTTGACGCAAGAGGCTTGCACGTTGATCCTTGGTCTTTTTGGACCAACGTTTTTGAATTGTGGCCTCATGACGCATCACAATGGCCTGCAGGTTACGGTAGTCACTAAGAACTTCGGCAACACACCGTTCAATATTCGCGTGCTCGGCAGGCGTTGATGTTGTTTGGGACATTGTGTCTTAAGTTTTAGATAAAAGGGAAGGTGAGTTTTGTATTGGATAACAGGGAGGGCTAGAGCCCTAAAGATGTTTAATGGGTTGGAAGACAGGAATATGGGAATGATGATTCTCTTTCTCAAATAGATGGCAGAGCGTGATGGGCCTTTTATGTCGAAACGGAATATGCCAACTCCTAGTTCCGTTGCAGAAACTCGTAAACAAGAAAACCTAGGTGTTTGTTTTCAGAAAGTTAAAAAAAAAGCGACAAAGAGATTGTGATGTGAAACTAATACAAGCAATAGAAGAATCCTCATGTCTCTATGACGTTTCGGGTACCGTGCTC
This sequence comes from Clonostachys byssicola, assembly GCA_902006505.2. Lineage (NCBI taxonomy): Eukaryota > Fungi > Ascomycota > Sordariomycetes > Hypocreales > Bionectriaceae > Clonostachys > Clonostachys byssicola. Next base: position 444,282 of record CABFNO020001300.1, read on the forward strand.
TTACCTATCGAGTGAACAAACAAAGCTTGTATTCTGTCTCTAGGATAAACCTGCTCCACCATCTCGACCCGATTTGAGCGGTCGGCTGCATGCGAGAGCCGGAGAGTTGGCGTTATGCTTCTATCATTAAGAGCAACTACCGCAGCAGCACCAGTTCATCTATGTTATTACAAGCTTAGATCCAGTATTCTCGCAACCCCTGCATTTGAATTGTGTTATTTGGAAAATCCTACTATCTCGGAGAATTCAAACCAACACTGAGGTCCCAATATTGCAAGTCCTCATAGCTTCCTCAACATGTTACTCATCTCCATGCATCTATTGAACTGAACTATTGCATCCCTAAGCTGTAGCTAGGCATCGCACACGCCTAACTCCTGCATAATCCACCGACTTTTGACTGCTGCGAACGTCTTTCCATGCATCACCGAAACAATTGTCCGTACTGGTTCTCGTACATGTATATAAATATCGATGCAAATACTTATCTTGGGTGTCATGGACACTTACATATACAATAGGCAATGATACCCAGGGGCGATAGAGATGGACCTGAAGCTGAAAGTGCTATGCCGTGCTTTCCATTAGGTCGTTCGTTCACAAAGTCTTGGATGGTCAACGGCGTACTCACTGCGTATAAATAACTACCCAGCATTGCCCATCCCCGGGGAATTGTGCCGTGACCCCCTTGAAGTCTTTTTTTGTATGGATCTTGCTCTTTCAGACGATTAACACTATTTACGATACGGAAATCATCGTTATTCATATTACCGTGGGCACATTCTGTCCTAAGGCCATAGGGAGCGCAGCAAAGATAAGTGGGAAGATCTTTGTGAAAGCATGTTTTTAGTGTGGAAAGTATTGTCTTTGCGAACTTGTAGAAGACAAAGAGGTGAGGATGGGCCAAGCTTATTCAGAGAAAATGGCGGAGCTATTTATGCAAAAATATGGTGGGCGAACAAGTGTGCTGAATTGAAACACTCCTGAGAAGGTGTTTTCGTCTGATACTATGAGATCTAAGTAGTACTAGGTTGACGTGACCATGATATTGCAAATTGTTACTTGTCCTGCTTCGCCCCTGATTTTGCTGAGCCAAGATCGAGTTGCATGACCTTACATTCACCTGGCCCAATCCGCAAACCGTGCTGCCGAGGTGGCTTGACTCATGTGACGTTCACCTAGTTCCACCATCGCCGGTCTGGAATGAGTTCGAGGCACCTCGATAACTTTTGAGAGATAGTTCTCAGTGGAATGTCTCATGTTCGTCGTAAGCTCGGAGCCACTCAAAACCCGCCATTACTTTTGCCACTGGAGATGTGTTTCGCAATGAGTCTAAAGGAATCGTGGATCAGAATTCAAAGATTCTCGTTTGATGCCTACCTGTAATCGATGGTTGGTCATACAATGAAAAGCGAACTGGCACTACCCACCAACATAAAAATTCTGGCCGAACTTTCCACAGACACTTATCGTGCTTGTTCCCGTCGAATTTCACAAAGACTTGCAGCTTGGGGGATATTTTTAGGTAATTAATCGTTGACTTGTGTCCTCCCCTTTGTGATAACCGGTAGCTCATTATTACACACACTTTGGTCGCTTCTTTGACTGACTGTAGCCAAACTATGCTTTGTTGTCAAAGATTGCCAAGATCACTTATCTTTGGCCCCTTATTAGCCTTTCTTTTCACGGTGTGTACATCCTGATATATACTAAAGCGAGTGACATGTTTCAAAGGATGCCTCGTACACGACAAGTTTTAACTCAAATGTATTGTGACAATGTCTTATATATGGAGACATTCTGATATCCACTAATAGTTTACGTTTGCTTGTACGATTAAGACGCACTAACTAATGTCCGACCATGGCTTGGTGAGCAGGGCCGTACCGGTTGCCCGCAGGCTTAGCTTCGTTCACAATCTTCCTGATTTCCTTCTTCTCATCATCTGTAAGATCCACGTTCCTTGAAGAAAAGTTCTCCTCCAGTCGCTGTACTTTGGTGGTTCCGGGGATGGCGATCATCCCCTGTGCGGCGACCCAAGCTAGGGCGATTTGAGGCAAGGTGCAGCCTTTGCGGACTGCCAGCTGCTTCATCGCCTCGACAATGGCTTTGTTCTTGAAGAAGTTTTCTCCTTGGAACTTAGGGGCTGTGAGACGTAGAATGAGCTATTATATTCCAACAGTTGGGCAGAGGAAAGACTTACATCCTCGTCGAAAGTCGTCCGCGGAGAAATCGTCAGGCGTCTTGTAAGGAAAATCATCTACCAGCCAGCCATGGCCCAGAGGGCTATAGGCCACGTATGCCACACCCAACTCCTTCGCTGTGTCGATGAGTCCATCTGTTTCGTGGATGGTCTCAAACGCCGAATACTCTGCCTGAATGGCATCGATCTTGGCAACTAGTGATACCAGTGAGTAATATGCACTCGTTACAGAAGCTAAAATACTTGGGGAGAAACTATACTGGAGTTAGCTTTGCGGAGAGTTGCAGCTGAGCACTCGGAAAGCCCAATGTACTTGGCCTTTCCTTGCTTTCGGAGCACGTCGAGCGCGGGGATGGACTCTTCAAGCGGGGTGTCTGGAAGGCACATGTGATTAGCACGGGAAAAGCTAAAGCCCACATCTGTTCTTACTTGGATCAATCCTGTGGAGGTAATACAGGTCCGGCGCAAAACCTAACCTTTCGATAGTACCGTCAATGTACTCGGCGATGTGTGAGGCTGAGTTGGTAACTTTGAAATCCGCAGTAAAGCCGCATTTTGAAGCAACTGGGCGAGGCACGTGAATCAGTAACATGACACAAAACAGAATCAATAGACTGAACTCACTGAAGATTTTGTCACGGAGGTTGTGCTTGCGAATGAAATCTCCAAGGAGCTTCTCATTGACACCTTGGCGATAAACCACCTAATGCCTCTGAGGGTTAAATCCAACGGTCTTTTACTTCGATTCACAAGGGAAAATGTAACTCACTGCAGTATCCCAGAAGGTGCATCCAAGCTCAATGGCCTTCAGGAGAACAGGTTCGGCTTCTTCGAGGCTCAAGTTGCTTCCTAGGCCATGGCTGAGGCCCATGGCTCCATAGCCTGGTACCGGGACCTGGATACTTCCGAAAGGGATTGTTTGCACCATTGTAGGGAATTGAGTGGGATGTAGTTTGATGGATGTAGGCAAAGTTTGCTGGGCTCATCTCATTCCCAACACCGGCCATAGAGGTCAGTAGACAGTTCATATATAGTACTTCAATGGTCTCGGGCATGACGGAGATAGGATTTAGCCAAAACTCTGATAGCCGTTGCATCATCCATCTCAAGACTCCAACCCACACATGCATCTGGCTTATGAATTAGTGGGCCCATCTAGTTGGTATTAGCTACAATTTCCCCGTCAGAGGGTTGATCTCTCTACGGAGGTCAAAGTGTGGAACTTTATGAACTTTTGTAGGTTTTATAAATTCTGGGAAATATCTCGACTGTAACTTAAATCTCAAATACCAATGGCGCTTCTCCTCTTCTAGCCCTCCAGGAATTGGTTGACGCGAGAATGCCGGGACAGCCTTTAACGAGGAAACCCCATTTTCGTAAAAACGCTGCATTTACTTCCCAAACTGTATCATCTGAGGCTTGACCCCAAACGATCATCGCCGGCCTGTTGATTAGATTTGGATCTGAGTCACTAATATCCATCAGATCACAGCACAGGTGATCGTCATCCACAATACCAGCCTCCATTTCTCGAAGGAGGTTGTTTCGCAGTGCTGGGAAGGGTATTAGGTCGATCCAGGGATGGTGAATGACTCTTATTTGTAGTTCGGTTGGCGCTAATGTATCCGGGCACTCGGTTTTGGGTACTGTTTGCCACGTCTGAATAGGGCCAGCGAAGTTGAACGGTGATATCATATCATCGTTACATAAAGAACATGGCGACAAGCCGATTTTATATGCGTTGTTTGCCAACGCATTCAGAAGATTGAGACGGACGAGAAATGGTAGACTGGCTGGGCGAGGATCTTTTAGAGAATATTCTTCATAGGCTCGTCTCATCAGACTTATCGCAACTTGTCGCTTCCGATCATTGTCGATCATATGTGGCCCGCCTAATAGTGTTTTCATGGCCGGAGGAATTACTGAGAAGAAGTCTTCCCTCTTGGTTAGGGTGTTGGATGTGGCGTTGAGAGCTGGCGTGGGACCCAAGCCCTCGGCTCGACGTTGAGACTTCTGTCTTCGGCCTATGCAACTGTAAGTTTGACTGATTAAAATATCATTTTGAATTAGATGCAAGAATAGACTTTAGTTTGGTAATACGTACGCCAGGCCCTCTGATTTAAGCGATTCTGCAGCTTCTTACGCTCCGCGGTGCCGCTGATACCTGTCCAGTCGTCTGTAGAGGCTCGCAGCTCGGGGAAATGGCGGAAACTGCCGACCGTCAAGGCCTGGGGACCTAATTCGGGTTCGACATTTCCAGCCATGGCAGCTACTGGGACGAATCACGAGCTGATGATGCTACAATATCCGAATGAAGCTTCACTTGACTTCGAAGGATAACTGAATGCCGCTGGCTCACCTCGACATCCAATTAACTTGACTTTTCTGAGAAGAAAAGGTGATACAAGGCTCAAATTCTCGGTGGTGCCAATTTCATTGTGGAGATCTTTCTAGGCGTCAAGTCTTCGGGCCAGAGTCAGTTGATCTCGGAGTTACTGGAGCCCACTAACACATCAATGATTGGCTGAGACATGCCTGTCAAAGGCTAAATCGTAAGCCGGTTGCATTAGCGCGAATCGATTTGAATGTCACTGGTGGAACCATTTGAAAGGTCGAGTTAGACCCAGCTGCTGTGACTGCCACTGCCAGGTCCAAGGGATTGTATATATTAATCTTTTTTGTGTCTTCATGATGTTGGTAGTTATTTCCCACCTTTCTCCGTAATCCTGTGGTTATCGATCTGAAATTCTCTCCGGTCTATGAATCTTGACCAATTTTTTACGATGACAAGTTTATCGTACAAGCAAAAAATGATGTTATCTGTGGCGGTGGCCAAGAAACGGGCCTCTGAACCATTTCTACTAACCACAAATTCGTTTGGTACAAAAAAGTGCCGAGAGTAGGCGGAATTGGGGTTCTGATTATTGAGGTCTCTCAGGCTCAGGGTGGAGAGCCATGAATTTCGATGCAAAAAGTTGATGTTTTTGGTCACCGGGCTGATTGATAGGAAGCGTTTGCAGAAGTCCGCTTCTAGTCTGCAAGATGGCTCTAATTCTTGGTTCTTCGATTTAGCAAGCTCGAAGACGTAAGTTGTTGAAGCTTTCTGAAAGCTAACATGATGCTCAGACTCGAGGACCAGGGTCTGGCCATCTGGATGAACGGCTCCTGAAATGTAGCTAAAATTGTCATCATTGAGTTCTTTGTCAACTTGGAATTTAATCTCGGATCCTTCAACGGCTGTAGAAAAGTCGTGACTTGAATATCGAGTTAACTTCCAGTTATCGACTAGGAAGAAGTCAGATCCCTTTCCACGGGCTGGTATTGGGAACCATCGGCAAGCGGTTCTCTCATCATCTGTGATTTGACGCGTATGTACCAACGATCCATCGTTGGAGAAGAAGCGGTGGGAATCCCTGCTAGAAATCACGAGATAATCTCCTGAATCACGATAGCAAAGCTGGTTTACAACTTGCTGGATGCGTTCTTCGTAGAGGATACTCGAGGTGACTTTTGACGATGAGAGCTGGCTGAGGTCAAGCTTGTGCATCAAAACACAAGCACTATCCGCTGAGGTCAGTGTATTGTTTCTGCTGACAGCGATATGAGATATAGCGTGTTTTAGTGAATGCGAATAGAGCTCGCCCAATTTCAATCCTGTCTCTGAACTATACGCGGTGACGGCACCCATGAAACTGCCGGCGAATACCAAAGGCAACGAGGGGTGCGCACACAAGGCAGTGATCCTGGTCGATCTCATTTGATTGTACTCTCCTCTGGCAGCGGGGATGGCTACCGCATCGTCACTGATGCTTTCTTCTTCTTCCATGCTCTTGCGAATGAGGGCACTGGGTGACCAGACACGCATACTCTGAGAAGTGATGTCAATGATGCTGGTTCCGCTGGACGTGAACCTGATATTTCTGGAAGATGAAGAGGGCGCCTCGAGATGGTATAACAATGTCAAAGTTTCGAAGTCCCATATTTGTAGATGACCCAGCGTATTAGTTGTAGCGAGCGTCCTCCCATCAGGTGAGCACGTAGCCCCTGATACGCCGCTTTGTCGAGGAGGCGTATATGAGTGAACCATCTGCCCCCAGCCAGTCTCATATAGAGTCATAGTGTGGTTTTTATACAACACCACGAAGAGGTTAACATTCGGGTTTGGGTTGAAAATGATGTGTGAGGGCTGTCTGTCCATGTCATCCAAAGCCCAGGTTATGAACTCTTTGCTCTGAAGGTCCCACAGGCAGACAGTACCACTTCTGTACCCTAGCGCCAACACCTCCATATCGGGTGATATTGACGCGACCGAAGGCACTCTTTCTTTGAGCTGATTGTACTCTGTATCCGCTTGATGATTCCTGAACTCAAAACGATGGTTTTCCAGGAGCTTACCATCAGACATTGCCCATGTCAACACGGAGCTATGCTCACTGACTCCAAAGATTTTGTCCTCATGTATCGTAAGATAGATACAGCGAGTTCTTGTTTTCTTTTCCCACAGTTTTTCCCCTTGTCTGTCGAAGAGGGAAAGGGTTTTGGTGCTACAGACAACGATTGATTCATTTGTGAAATAAACAATGTCCACTGGCCACTTTGAATGCAGAGCACCGACTTGCTGGAAACTTTGGGCACTATAAAGGTTTACCAAGCCTGAGGCCATGGAGACAGCAACGATGTTCTCTCCACATGAGACTGAGGATGCTATTTCCTCTCCGAAGGTTAGCTCTGCAGCACAGTCGTCCCATGCTTCTCGATTGAAACCAATAATCTTCAAGCTCCCCTGCTTGCCTCCAAACTGGCTATGTATAGCTGAATTTCGGGGGCAGAGCGGAGGTATCAAAAAGTAGATGGCAGATGGGTTCACTAGTAATGCATCACCGAACTTGGTAAGTATTCTACTGAGATCTGTGGACCAATCTTCGATGTTTTTCACCTGGTGGTTGAGTGGTGATTTGTACTTGGCTCTTCGATCTAGGTACGCTTTTAGATTTTTTGAGGCTCTCATGAGTACGTGAAGATCCCCTTTGTGAGCGATATGCTCAATCCAAATTAGAGCATTGGTGCGAAAGAATCGATCAATTTCCATCAAAAGATCGTTGGTCTCAGACGATGCGCCCTGGACATGCTCTGAAAACTGCGTCAAGGCATAGGATAAAAACGGCGACTGTGACACCCGTCTCTGCGCGCCTGGGCGGCCACGGCTGGGTTGCAACTCATGACTCATTAAGGCTTTGAGGCAAACAAGAGCAATTCTTTCGTGAGCTACAGAGCGTCGTATTTTAAACTCTCCTGCAGCATCCGTCAGGAGAAACTCTCGGACGGTGGGATGAACGACATCAACGATGCCGGAATGCTTGTCAACCGAGATCAGCTGACCGCAAAGGCCTTCGATGGCATTCTCCGTGTTTGGTAGGTTGATTTCTATGTCCATCTTCAAAGCCTGAGAGAGTTCCGTTGTTTTCAACCGCCTGGTACTTCCCACAGTCCAGAGTAGGACAGCCTTTGCAATATGTTTTTCGTGCTTGTTACTTGCCATTGCCGCAATTGTCCGTTCGTAATATGGAATCATGCTATCTGGAATTGCATGCAGCACCTGAAAGATGCTTTCACTGGAGTAAACTTGCTCAAGCTCGTCCAAAACTAGCCTTACCCACAGGAAACAGGCGTTTGACCGTCTAAGGATTTCTGCTGCTAATTCGGACTGTTCTTCAGCACTCGTAGCAGGGAGGCTATCTCTGCGAGCCTCGATATAACAGCTTATATCGTACATGCTGGAGCGCTCCGGAATCTCAAGGCTACTCAATGTCAAAGAAGTTTCTAGAGGTCGACAAAGACGAGCCATATCTGAAACTGTCCGGCTTGTGACAAATATGCGCAATGGGAAGCTAGGCTGTTCACCTTTCAGCATGGTGAAAAACTCTTGATATTTGGCGCACTCGTCCATCGCATCAATGACCCAGTACTGCGGAGCAAGTCCATGAATCTAGAAGAGCGAAATATATTAGTCTGTGGCACTTTGCTCAACCGCGAGTGGGATGAAATACCTGGAAAATCCCCTTGCTGAAAAGCTTCGCCCAAATGGAACGGCTATCATCCAGGTCCGGCAAAGTGGTTTCATTGCAAAGATTGAAAAGCCTATCGCGAATAACTGTGTTCTGTGCGGCCATTTGGAAAGCGAGGGACCGCAAGAAGTACGCCAACGACTGTGACGCTTTGCCACCAATATGGAAATAGTGATAAGCACAATCGAATTTGAAGTCCTGGAGCTGTTTGACGACGTGGGCAGCGAGAACAGTTTTACCTGTCCCTGGATTTGCATGAACCCACAGGAACGCGGGAGGATATCTGGAGGATTCTGTATGGGGGACCAATGTGTTTGCATCGACATTTTTCCAATCTTGGAATTCTTTGCAGTCGTCGAGCCATTGACATGATCCCTCAACCGCATGGTAGTGTTCATCGAGACGCTCGGAGAGTGATAAAAATGCCATTAGGGAACTCAGTTGCTCTTTACTCTCCTCACTCTTCCCACTGCGCCCTATGGAATGTCAGTCTGGCTGTTTACATGGGTGGTTGTTGTAGGTAGTACCATTCGTCAGTAAGTCTTCAATAGCCCCAGACAAGGCATTTGCAAGCCTTGTGAAATTGGGGTCCTTAGGGCTGTTGAATTTACACATTTCTTTGTGGTCTGCAATGAGGTATTGGACGCGTTCATTCTTGAAACCCGGGCCTAGGAGGTTGGTTTGATGGTAAGACGCGTTGTCGAGGTTAAGATAATGATGAAATACTTACCCAAAATAGCAGAATTTCTGGGTACAACTATGTCAGACTTTGCCCCAAGCTTCATGTCCTTTGTTTCATAAAAGGAGTAGATAGGAATATCGTGAGCCTGCCTGCCAAAGTCATCGTTAAGCACCTGGGTGGCTACCGAGTCAAGCCTTAGGTCTTTCACATAATTTGGAGATGACGAGCTAGAAAGGCTGAGGATCCTGCTTAGTATTTTGGCGTATTCAGACCCTCTATGAGGTGTGCCAAGAAAGAAGATGGTTCGTATCCGATTCTGAAAGTTGGGGGTCTCTCTAGCAAGTAGGAATGCCTAATCAAATTTAATGAACAATGTTCTTGAATGCTTAGGCCTCGTTGTAGGGGGTGGGAGGTTGGGGGAAGAACTTCTCGAGAACCGCCTACCTTCTTAACGACTAGCCCACCGAGCGAATGTCCAAGCATGATGATCGGGCCCTGAAACACGTTAGCAGTTTATCTCCCTACCTACTTAGTGATCATAAACATACTCTCTCGTTATTTCTCAAATGTGGGCAATTCCGCATCTGCTCAAATAATGATTGGCCAAAATCGTGAATGGTCAATATATTCGCCATCTTAGCACCTGAGAAGTCGGCTTCATAGCCAAAAGTATGGATATTGACATGATGGAAACCAGGCTCGGATGGTAACCAGCACTGCGGCCAAAATGTTTCGGCATCTCCACTCTTGTGCCAGGTCTTGATTGAATGTCCTTTTAGGCCATGGACCAATATCAGATCCAATAGAGGATCATTTGAGGGATGCAGAAGCCTCAGCCCAGTAGAAACTGGCTCTTCTTCCCGAGCACTCTTATCCCGCCATTTATACGGCAACGTCTTCGTAAATCGCCTCGTAAAATGGAAACCACTGGTCGGGTCGGACTCGCTATCGCCGGTATCGTCGGAAAACTTGTTGTTCTCGAGCGTATTGTTTGAGCTCGTTCGGTGTTGTTGCCAGCCCTGAGTATCGGATTCGGCGTTCGTTTCCCCGCTCAGACTAACATCGCTGTGTTTTCGGTCGCTCGTGGCCTGGACAAAGGTCTAAGCTGCTAGAATATACTGGATCTTCGGGGATACATACCGACATCTCGAGCACAGCGAACTATTGCTCGGCTACGCACTCATGGGGCGCGTACGAGGTCTGGAACGAAATCCAAGATGTTCATCGTTCAGTGCAGAAAAACAACCAACCACCTAAGCAACTTGCTGATTGTAGAAGAGAATGGCATTGCCACGTGATACAGACCAATAGGCCTTGTTAACGTAGCAATAAGGCCTGGTAGCGCCGGGTAATGAAACATCGCACAGCACGCCTCACCTAATCCTTGTCCTTCCTGTTATTCGCTCTTCCGTCTTACGAGATCCACGCGGAAATGCACATCTCACTCCTTCGACCCCACGTCCTGCATGGTACTTCATCTTCATTGGTAGAGAGCGCAGCTGAAATGAGCTGGCTGGAAGAGGCGTTTCTGCTTACCCTTGGCAGGCGCCTAATCGTAATGAGGGGGCACCTTCCGGCCGGCCAGAAGAAAAGTATGGGGGGCTCCCCCTCAAACAGAGAAGCTTACGAGCGCCTATATTTATGTCTTGGAAGCTTCACTCTGTTTAAAGCTTCATATTCATTACGCTTTGTCCTTCAACTGCGGCCGTCATGGACACCGATACGTTGACTCTCGACCCGGCTATTACCGCAGGTAATTTTCTCTCGATCACTTGCCCCTGTTGATGAATGCTGATCTCTCCACCAGCGCTTCCCGTCCAGGGTGAGGTGGTTGCCATCTCCAGGCATGGAGACACGAATGTAACAAAAGAAACATGACTCAAACTATTTCAGTACAATAATAATTCTAACTCGCCAGTTGCCAGTGGTCGACCGGGTATAAAATTATTATTGAGGTCGATGATGATGATCACGAGTTCTTCATTAAGGTGCTTAGTTGTTCATCTACATTCCACTGTTTGGTCTAGCTAATTAAACTCATGAAGATCCTTGACCGAGAAGACGCAAGAGAGCTTGCAGAAGGAGAATTTGAGTCGATGACCCTCATGCACGAACTCATCCCGGAAGCCATTGTTCCTCCGATTGCCTGGGGCATGTTCGAGACTGATAACTCCAAAGCTTTCTACCTCACATACTTCCGCGATCTTGATAAGAAGCACCCACCTGATGATAGTTTGATACGGCTCATTAGTAAAATTCACGAAAAGGAATCGCCAACTGGGAAATTCGGCTTCCATGTTCCCACTTTCTATGGTTGCCGGAAGGTGGATAACACCTGGTGTCAGAGCTGGGAGGAATTCTTTTCTCGGGAGTTGCGTTCATCTATCAACTTTGCCCAAGCCGTCTTACAGCATGATGAAGAGCTTGAGGGGCTAGCGAAAACCTTCTTCGATCTTGTGGTTCCGAGGCTTCTTCGGCCACTTGAGACGGGTGGTAGGAGCATTAAACCTCAGCTCGTCTTTGGCGATCTTTGGGATGCGAATGTGCAAGTCGACAATCGTACTAGAGCCGCGGCATTGTTTGATCCATGCTGCTTTTATGGCCATTTCGAGTGTGAGCACCATCCAATGGCAGGGGTGGTACAAGTTCTAATTCCCGACACAGATGATTTTCAATGCATGACTTCCGACCGTTACTCTCTTAATTACAATTTTGTCAATCTATACAGAGAACGTGTGGGGGTTTCCGAACCTGCAGAAGAATTCGATGATCGCGTTGCTCTTTACGCACTGTGAGTTTATCAGGTATCTTTCCTCTCAGATTGGCACTCAAAAACCTATAGAAGAAACGACTTCCATACTATGGGTATGTGGCCTCAGTGGACCTCAGTTCTTGATCAGTAAGTCAGATTGAACACTCATGACGAGCCTTTGATACTTGCCCCTTTGACCCAAGCTAAGTTGAATTTTATAGTGTGAAATCTGAAATGAATCGACTCATTAAAAAGTATCCCGATGGGCTTCAAGGATTTGCAGCCAACGCAGCTCTCAAAAACAATGCTGCCTTTGAACAAAACGCCGCCCTTGAATACAATACTTCCCTTGGAGAAAACGCTGCAGATAGCACTACCATTCAAGGAAATGAGGACATCCCATCCTCCAATTCCATCGTCCCTAGCCAGAGTGGAAATTTGGCCCCCACCAAGGTGGACTCCGCGTGATGAAGCATCACAGAATAATTATAGAGCGGTTCAGTCCGCAAATGTCACATATGCGGATCATCAAACTGTGTCATCTAAATCTGATCAGTAGAGGCAGCCCGGAACACATCTTTGCACTGCAGATGAAAATGTGAACCGACAGCAAGAGCTAATGACGATGCAGGAATGCGAGCTTATACTTACCGGAGACGAGACGGGTTTGATCGCGAATTCTAGTTTCGAAATGAGAATATAAATATTTGTGTTTGTCGAAACTATACACCTATGGAATGAACACTTGATGATGGCTTGTTGGTTAACTACTGCTATGCCTTTATGAACATACAGGTTACAATTCCAATATTATTCTATGAATCATAGATTTTTTCTGAATAGATTAAGAGACATTGGAAGGTTCTTTTCCCTTTCTTCTTCTTCTTCTTTTTTGTTTTTGATACTATCTAAACCGTAAATTTAACCTCATATACTGTAGTAAGGCTAGGACCAGTGCCTTTCTATTAATGGCCCCTGTGTAGTGGGTGGCCCTTGCATTGCTTCCAGGTGCGTGCAGTAAGTGGGCGTTGATCAGGACTCAGATTGACATTACTCATCAAGTCCGAGTGATCAAATATTTACAAGGATGCGAAATTATGTTATCGTCCGCTTTTAGAGAGCTGCAGCCCGCAAACGTCTCACAAATGAACCAACACCGCACATTGGAGTAGGAACACTGACCGACTCTTAATCATGGTAGCCTCACAACCCAGCCACCTGGACACTCCCAAAGGTCCATCTTCGACAGGAGAATTGAAAGATGGACCTGGATCGCCTCAGAAAAATTCGATATCGCAATCGGAACAGGTTCCAGTCGTGATTGCCGAGCCACCGTATACTGTCTTTACGACCCCGCACAAGATATTCATCTCCTTAGTTGCCTCATTTTCAGGAATGTTTTCAACTCTCTGCAGCTACATATACTATCCTGCTATCGTTTCCATTTCTCGAGATCTTGAAAGCTCTGTCCGTCTCATCAACCTTACTGTTACCTCATATTTCGTGATTGCGGCTGTGGCTCCAGCATTCATGGGTGACCTAGCAGATCGGCTCGGCAGGCGTCCTATTTATATTCTCATGTTTAGCTTCTTCATCGGTGCCAATATCAGCATCGCCTTGGTCCAGAACTTTCCGGGCCTGCTAGTCCTACGCATGCTACAAAGCGCTGGATCTTCAGGTAAGTCACTGTCTCCGAGCCAAGGTACATATTACTGATAATCGCTGGAGGCCTGCTTGCGGTTTGCTACGGCGTTATTGCTGATATCACCACGCCTGAGAATAGAGGTGGTTATGTGGGGATGTTCGATTTGCTGTGAGTACTCAAGGACCCGTACAAACTGATATTCAAGTGCTGAGAGGGCTATAGAATAAATTTTGCCGTGAGCGTCGGCCCAGTTATTGGCGGCTTGATAACACAGTATCTCTCCTGGAGATGGATTTTCTACTTCTTGTTGATACTCACCTCATCTCAATTCCTGCTGATGATTTTAGTTTTTCCAGAGACTCAGCGGAAAATAGTAGGAAATGGTTCAGCCCGCGTTTCGGGAGTGTACTGGTCTCTTTTTACTTGGTTCCAACGGGGAATCACTAGAACCGACCCGCCAGAGCGAAAGGCCAGCAAGTCCCAATGGCTCCCCAACCCGTTTGCTTGCTTGAAAATCTTCGCCAACATTGAATCTACGATGGTTATCTTATTATACTCTCTCACATATAATGTGAAAATGAGCACGCAGGCATCGTTAGGATCGCAGTGTGTTGATATTTATGGCTTAGATTACTTGACGGCCGGCCTAGTATATCTACCTTCGGGTGTCGGTGGCGTCTTTGCTTCGTTTGCTACGGGTTTGTTGGCATCTCATCTAGTTCATATTGTGACTCTACTTACGTCTAATAGGCAAATATCTCGACAGAGTATATTTGAAAGATGCTAAGAGCTTCTATGGGACAGACAACATCCCGGGACGACACGACTACCCGCCAGAATTTCCAATTGAGAAAATAAGACTGCATGGCGTTTTCCTTTTTATTGGAGGTGCAGTGTTGTCAACTGTTGGGTACGGCCTGGCATTAATGACTCAAGCTGTAAGTACTGTTGTCATCTTTGCAACTCTAGTAATCCTTTGGGTCTGCAACCGGAAGCAGTTGCTGATTATGGATGACTTATCTATAGCATGTTTCCGTTATGATTTTAATGCAATTCTTCATTGGAGTCTCTACATCATGCATATTCACGGTAGCTCATGTCAAATACCCTTTATGTAGTCAAACGACCTCTAACTCTTCACATTCTCTCAAGCAATCCGCTACCCTACTTACGGATTTAAACAAAGATCGTTCGGCAACTGCTCAAGGTGCCAACAGTCTGGTCCGCTGCCTACTTGCGGCAGCTGGGGTCGCAGCGCTGGAGCCTCTGGCTGATGCCGCCGGCCTGGGATGGTGCTTTGGCATATATGCTGCATCGCTTAGTATAGAATTGCTCTTGGCTTGGCTTTTGAGAACGCGAGGGGTTTCTTGGAGAACGAAGAAGTACCCAGATCGATGAGTGCACCTTGTTCAAATGTGGCGAGACACGTTACTGGTTTGTCCAAGAGGTTAGTATGGGCCAAGATAACACTCAAAGGATACAAGTCTCTATAGGAGAGCTGATCATTCATTTCTTGTTTTTGCTCTGAATCTTGCTTGCTGTACGAGTTGGGCTTGTCGGGCTGATGAGACGCCGGATGTAGGTAGATAATAACAAAAGTGGAGAACCGCAAGTTCCGTCTACGGAGAACAAGTTCCAAGCAGTTAATAGTAAGGGGGCGAATGAACAGGATCATGGACGAGAGCGGGCCAATATAGCTCATATCCGAAGCAATGAAACAAGTCGGCTCAGTCCGGGCTGATTGGGCCGGATGGCAGGGTCGTTTTCCAATCAAACCAGCGGACAAGATCAATCAAAGGCTAGCTTGAACCTTTAAGGATTCCAAGGTTGGTTCCAAAATGCGCGGCTGAGCGGTATTAGCGGCAGTCTTCGATTACATCCGAAATTTATTGCGGCGCCTCTCACCATTCTCAGCTTGGGCTTACACGCACGGTGCCAGTAGCCAATCAATATTCAGACTTTCCGAGCCACCCAATCACAACAGGCAAGAGGGGCATCCAACGATGGCTCAATCTTCATGTTCTTCGGGGACATGCGGCGCTTTGACGTTATGGTGATGCTAAGTATAAAAAGTAGGAGTTGTCCGTGTCTTTGAAATGGCGTACTACACCAGGCAACCAGTATCTTGTTCTTCTCTGTAGCCCCCCTCACGTATCATAACCACGGACCTTCTAATCAACAGACAAGATGGGCCAGAGTTTATCCAACTTTTCTCAGTTCTTCCCACCGAAGCCAACATTCACGGAGGCCAATATCCCGGACCTAAAGGATAAGGTACCTCGATACTCGCCATGCCCTACAACGAAAGGAATCTATCTAACCGTTAATGACAGGTTTATCTTGTGACGGGAGCAAACACCGGTGTTGGTAAAGATGTCGCTCGGATACTCTACTCAAAGAACGCCAAAGTATATATTGCAGCGCGCTCCGAGGAGAAGACAAACAAGGCAATTGATGAGATCAAAAAGTCATCGCCAGGATCCACAGGCTCTCTAGGCTTCCATCATCTGGATCTTGCCGATCTCAACTCAGTCAAGAAGTCAGCTGAGAAATTTATTGCATCGGAAAGCAAGCTACACGTTCTGTTTAGCAACGCCGGTGTACAGTCTCCCGACGCTGATGGAAAGACTGCGCAAGGACATGAAATCCACGTGGGGGTTAACTGCCTCGGGACATTTCTATTCACCAAGTTGTTGACACCATTGCTGGCTAATACCGCCAAGACCGCCGACCCTGGAACAGTCCGTGTCGTCTGGGTTTCTTCCTTCGTGGACCTTGTCGCCGATAAGAGAACAGGCTTACCGCTAGACAAGATGGACTTCTTGAAGATAGGGTCTCCTTTGGACAGGTATGCCTACAGCAAAGTCGGCAATTATTTACACGCGGTCGAGTATGCTAGGAGGCATAAGGAAGATGGTATCATCTGTGTTCCTCTGAACCCTGGAAATCTTGCATCAGACCTCTACCGAGACCAAGCCGGAATTTTCAAGTTCTTTGTGGGCCTCATAGTGCACCCTGTTATCAATGGAGCATACACAGAGTTGTTTGCTGGGCTTACTCCCAAGATCAGCCTACAAAATACAGGAGCCTGGGGTCAGTTTACCGCACGCATCTTTAATCATTCGTTGCTAACACACCATTTAGTTATTCCATTTGCCAGGCTTTCGACGATCAGGAAGGATCTTGAGGATGTTCTGAAAACTGAAGAACAAGGGGGCACAGATGCGGCAAGGAAGTGGTGGACATGGTCTGAGGAGCAAGTCAAGCCATACGAGTAACCCTTACCGGTTCGTGCAACCTTTGCTTGTTGCTGCACGGGAAGAAATCCCTTAATTATAGCATTTATTTATTTTTTCTTTTTCTTTTTAGACATGTACTTTGAAAGCAACTGTTGGTTAGATAATATTGGAGCAAGTTGTGGTAGTTGACGTGGGACCTTTTTTTCCATCCGGTTGGATCCCAATCATCACAATATTTTTCATCATTTTGCTTTCTTCCTCCAAGCTCAAACACAGGAAATGTTCTAGACCCCTTATTTCTTTTCTTTTCTTTTGTTCGATGTGACGTGACGCTGCCAGTGCATATTTACCTGTCACGTGACGACATCCACTTGAGGACGTCAGGGGCTCCAATTGAATCCAATCTCCTTCTCACCAATTGTTTACTTTTTCTGTCGAATGAAATCTACACATCTCTGAAACAACACCTGTGCTGGTGCGAGGGTGGCAAATTTTCGACGCGAGGACACCCATTCTACAGCGAGAATAACCACGAACAGAGACGAACTTTCCCCTATGCTATCCGTATTCTGGCGTGGCGTAAACACGTGATAGTCTCCCAGGCTTACCATGAACGCCCAGCCTTCAGAGTGTCAGGCGCTGGAGCTCTCGAGGGCTGAAAAATGCCACAATGAAGCTACTCATGCGGAAGGCCTATTTTGTTGGTTTCACTCCAAGCAGGTCTATGGCCTCTATCTCGGCTACAAGCGACGCAACGCCCGGTTGGACGCGTTGGATGATGATGCACCCGAGTATTTGAAAAGCTCGACTGTCCCGCTTGCCAACCAGACATTCCAGGATCTGGATGACGAAAAGGCACTGCAAGAGGTGCACGCGCATCTATTTGAGAAGTACAACCTGTTAGGGAGAGTTATTGACGCTCGGAGGCTTCATCATAAGCACTTTTATTCTCTAAAAGTCGACTATGGGCACCAAGCATACCTTGACAAGCTCAGT
The DNA here is from genome assembly GCA_902006505.2 of Clonostachys byssicola. Lineage (NCBI taxonomy): Eukaryota > Fungi > Ascomycota > Sordariomycetes > Hypocreales > Bionectriaceae > Clonostachys > Clonostachys byssicola. Next base: position 461,864 of record CABFNO020001300.1, read on the forward strand.
AGCCAACGGCACACTGTCCTCCGAGCCTTGGAGAAGCTGGATCGACGGATTGCAAAGTTGCTCTATGAAAAAGAGCAGTGGTTTGCATGGGCTCGTCAGGCCCAGGATGAGGAGGAAGAGAACCGTGACAAAGAGCAGAAGAAGATCAAGCAGGAAGCTGCTCTGTTTAAACGCCACTGGGCAGTGGTCCAGGCCAGACTGAAGAGCAAGCGACAGAAGGAGGAGAAGAAGCGTCATGAAGCATACCTTGAGGCAGCCTATCAAGAGAGAAAGGCGATGGACTCGGCAGGAGAGGATGGAGACGAGGAGTGGGATCCTATTGAAGACGAAGACCTGGACAAGCGCAACCAGTATGTTGATCTGATTAAGCACTTCCTTTGGATGGAGGTACTGGAGCAGGATCAAAGCGCATCTAACATCGAGCCTGTCACCACCGGAAACCTTGAGGACTCTGCCCTTGGGAAAGAGGTCTCGACTCCTGCTAAAAAGCCAAAGAAAAAGAGCAAGAAGGGTGACCCCTCAAAGACTGCATCGGATTCCAGCAGCTTTAAGGCAGTTCACGGACCGGAGAGCGGCCAGAAGACACTACTTGCCATGCAAGCAAGCGGTCCGGTTGTCATCGGCGAAGAAAAACGAGAACCCGATAAAGGCAGCATTGAGACAGAGGTGGATATGAGGAAACGTCTGAAAGAGGGAGTCGAGAAGGACCACTCCCATTCTTGGGGCACTCAGCTCGTTGGCTCTCTTGAAAATCCCCACGCGACATTTGACAGGACAGCCGCGATGACTGACGAGGACATTGATTCTACGGTCGAGGAAGTAAAGGAGATCAAGCTCCTGTTGTTTTGTCGCCTTGTTCTTGCACACGCCTCGCTATTGCCTGCTGCTCTACGAGCTAGCAACGTGGAAGAGTTCTTGCAAGATGCTGAAATTACGGAGTCTGATTTGCGAGATATCTGCTTGAAGGTCGAGGCTCCGACTTTACAGAATATTCGAGATGCATGTGCTGATTTCGCCCGTGGAGATGAACTTGAAGATGACCCGGGTGAAAATATCGAGGATGAAGAGGAAACTGAAGACTTTCAGGATTTGCTCAACGGAGACAAGCGCTACCAGCACTTGCACAGCAAGGACTGGTTGTTGGAGCATATCATGGATGGCCAAAACCGTATCGATGAAGCTGGGAAGACCAAGAGCAAGAAGAGGAGAGACAAGAAGAAGAGCAAAAAGGCTAAGGATCTTACAAACAAGAAAACCAAGATCACAATCTGCGGCAAAACCATTTGGAACCATGCCAGCGAGAAAGCAATGTCGAGAGATGGCTGGCTCCAGTTTTCCATCATCGCCAAAGACTGTGACCTTAAACACGCGATCCAACTTTGCCGGAACTGGAGCGAGTTCTCCGACTTGAATCTTCTTGCACTTTGGCAATTTTTCCCTGCGTCGAATTGGGTGGCCTGGACCCCAAACCAAATGGTTGAGCACCTCCAAAAGCTCGAATTCTTTCCATATTTCATCGACACCAATGCGCAACAGCACAGCCGCTACTACCAGGTCGGTGGGAGGGGCCAGGCAAGACGCCAGCACGATATCATCGAGGCAAGGAACATCATTGTTGGCCATATGAAACGCAACGACCCAGTAACTCGTCGATTTCTCCAGTACATGATCATGAGAACTGGGGAGGTGTTGGTTTTAGTGCGGGACGGGAAGACTGGTCGTGTGATAACAGCACCTCCTGACGAACATTTGTGGACATACCGCCGCAAGTCAGGAATCGGCAGGGCCTCAAAAAACGAATGGTTTAACATACTCGAAGTTGGACCTCAATTCTTTGCCTTGAACGACAAGTACCGAGAGTGGCGTTTTGGGTTTGACGATTACTACGACGTGTATATCTGGGACTTTGTCCCTTGCCAGACTGTTAGCTCGCTATCTAACACTATCATATATGTGAGTTTCGCTTCCCTTTTTCATCCCTCTAATGACATTTTTAGCCTTAAGCTAATACTCTACCCCAAACTAGGAACTCCGAAATGCATGGCGCCTAACCAACCCACGCGAAATTTATTCGCACATGGAGCCATTGCTGAGTTCTCTCACAAGAGAAGAGACAACCATGAGGACCCGCAAGATAAAGCCAGGGGAAGATGTTCGGACCCTCTGGGACATCGTTAACAGCGACTCTAGCGAATTCATCATGTATCAAGTCAATGAGAGTGACAAGAAAGTTGTTACTAAAAAGGGCGCTGAGCTCGCTAAGTGTTCGTACCTTTTCTACAATGAGGGCAACGTTCTTGAAGACGCGATCCTATTTCCGGATGAACTGCAGGCAAACCACAAAAGTGTGCCATTTCGAGAGATCAAGAACCCCATCGATCGGATAGAGACGGGAATTATGAATCCTGATATGCGCGGCTGGGCAAAGGTAATGGATGTCATAACCAGTGACTTTCCGAGTACAACCATGCATGCCCATGAAGAAGAGGACAAGATTGAACAATGGATATGGGAGTGGCCTGAGATTTGGGAGAGTGGCCTGGATGCGCTTTGCTCCAATACATACCCTAAAGAGATGGAAGAAGTCCTCATGCGGACTCGCGTTACTGAGATTGGAAGTCTAGAGCTCCACGAGCATTATGAAACTTCCAGTAAGGTGGAGGTCATAGAACGAGAACGATCCATCGGTGAGTCGTGGCTACGAAGTCAAGCGGTTCCCACCAATGTCTACCGAAACAAGCTGACCACATTGTTTAGCATTCAAACAAACATTCCACGAGGGAGACCTCGAGCCAGAGGCGGCTGAGAACTTCAAGAAAGTACAGGAAGTGATACGCACTATGCTGGGATTCACTCATGAGGGACCAGTCGATTGGGTTTGGTTCATTGTTGAGACGTTGGATTGGCTTGGTATCGTAGCTGATGAGCCCATGCCCAACGATTTAAGTGCCCCATGGCCGCACTCGTTCATTGTCAACGATATAGTGCGGGCCTTTGCAACCATGGCGATGTTCTTCCCTGAGCTTGAAGTAACCACTCTTGTCACCAAGTTCATCCGATCAGACCAATGTGAGAGCTTTAGGAACTCGCTGCTGTTCAACCCACGGGAGAGAGGAAAGACGCAACCGGACCGCAGGACCCGAACAAGTCAAAAGCTTCGCGATTCCAAGTTTTGGGATGAGTGGAACAAAGTGTGGGATGCGGAAGGTTACTATACGGAAAATATCCCCTTGGAATGGAACATTGCAATCCGCCCTATCATCGCTAAACGTTCGTTATAATCTCAGCCTGCATTCAAGGCACGGTATTTCTGGCTAACATGCTTTATCATAGTGTATCGAGCGGGTGTCATCACGCCAACGTATGCTGAGAATGACCGTCTAATCATTCTAGGCGTTGCCACAGCCAATACCGAGCCACACCGGCCAGGCAAGCTGGACTTGTTCATCAACTACCATAATCCGTATTGCGAATTTGTTCCTGGCTTGCCACCCAACTATACTCCACCCGACAGATGGCCAGTGCTGCTCCCACTCGCCCAGAAGTTCGCCAGTAAGCACGAGGGAGCTCGGTTCGCGCTTCTCCGTCTCTGGTCCGCACCGCATTTCTATCCTCTTATGGTCGGGCCGAACAATCGCTCGAATACTACTTTCCTCGATGGCGTAGGCAGACCATGGGAGTTCAGATTTGTGCCCAAGGACATGCTTGCCACCGAGTCGATGATACACACTATCGTCCAGACGAGATTGAAGTTCATTCACAAACAGGTTGGTGATCAGGTTGCGCATCGGGGAGATTTGATTTTGGTGATGGCAGAAGATTCTAAGCAACTCTTCAAGTATGCTACTGCGGTTACATTTGCACTGCAGACGAGACCTTGGATCAGGGAAGTTGATCTGTGGAAGAGCTTTGTAAATGTGGAATTGGATGTGCTTGAGGGCTTAGATCCTTACTGGTGGGACTGAGTGTTAAATCAAGGCATCACGTCTCCATGATGTGCAAATACATGATGATTGGTCTGCCTAAATAAATAATAAATAGGACAGAGATGCCAAATTGTCACCTCCTCAACTAGTACTCCGTATCCGAGGTCGTGGTATTATCTAGCCTCAAACATCAAATGTCAAGCTCCACCACCTGACCGCCGATAGAAGCTGCCTCGTCGCCTGCTGTGGCAATGAAAAGCTTCTTCTCGTTCCCGCTGAGTGCCACAGAAGCCGGGGCAACAATCGTACCATTCAACACAACGGTCTTTTCACCCGCCGGAGTAACCTTGTACAAGAGGTTCGGACGCACCGTAACAAAGGCGTTTCCGTTTTTATCCATGACGAAGTCATCCGTGGCAGCACCGGAATCAGCGTCTCCAAATTGGGCAATGAGCTCGGCGGGTTCGACCTTGTTTCCAAAGGCGTCGATCTTGACTCGTCCAAGAGCTCGCCGTTTGGTACACGTGAAGTAGAGATAGCCTTCGAATATCTTCAGCCCATTGACGCCAAAGTCATACGGTCCAACAGGGCCGGGGGTCAGTAACTCGTCCTCGATAATAACCTTGGCGTCGCCAGAGGTGGTGTCAACACGCCAAACCACCCCCTTCGTCGAGTCTGCACCCAGGACAAAATTCGGGTGCGATGGCAGCGTGACCAATCCATTCAGCGGTCCAACATCACCTCCCCGAAGTATGAAGTCGATTGATGGAGCTGTAGTGTTCTTATGTGTTCCACAGCGGTCCTTGCTGAAATCAGCCCGGATCATCTGGATTGAGCCAGGTGTAAACCCAACCTCCGTGCTGTACTCCGCTCCTGTGATGGCAAATACGTCTTTGCCAATCTCAGTAATACCTGCTGCAGCGCTGATTTGATCGAAGCTAGCCACAATCTGTGCTTTGGCATTTGGACGGGATGGGTTGAACGAGTAGATGTCCCCCTTGTCGATTGTGGTCAACAACAAATCCCCGTTGTGTCGCACAGCGATGTTTTCTATCCATATCCCTGGGAGCTGCAGAAGCTCTCGAGGCTGGTGTTTAGAAGAGCGTGTAGTCTGTATTGGGTTTGCTGAAGCATGGAAGCTGAACGCCCCAGCGACGAGGAGGACAGCGGACAACGAAGCACGCATGGCAGTGGAATTACTAGAGGAAGAGAAAAGGTCAAAGTAGGGGTAATGTTCTCAAAAAAGAACAGGCATAGCTCAGAACATCGAATTGTATGATCTTTCATCAGTATTTATATTTCAAAGCCACTTTCTTTGCGAGGTGATCGATCTCTACCCATACGCGCTGATTTATAAGCCGAGCTATTGTAATGATCATCGACCAACCTGTTCTCTATCCTATTGGGCATCTCTACGAACAGATTCATGTTGTTCAACCTCGCATCATGTACATAAGCTACGAAAACAGGGGTCATACTCCGTCAACAACTGGGAGGCCCACCAAATTAAAACATGCCATGGAACGGGACCGTCGATTTTCATGTTGTCTCCACTTAGATTCCCTGCTAAGTGAGAGGATCACGCAGAACGACCAGGTTTGATTTATAAGCTGACAGATAGCTTTCTAGATCTAGCAATACCCGAAATCCATACTGAAGGTTGTCGTTTCTACATAGAATTTTCTCTACGAAATGAGGAGAAGTCATGACACAGGAACCCTCTGCCCTTCACCCAGAAGAGTTGCTCGTGTATGACGACGAGTACCAAGTCATCATCTGCCAACAATGCCAATACGCACTTCGTGGAACCGCCATTGACAGGCATCTGAAAGAAGTCCATAAGATTCTCCGATCGTCACGGCGCCCGTACATGGCCTACGTCTCCAAGTTTCCTCTCCTCGAGCCCGAAGAAGTTATCAATAAGCCTCTGAACGATTTCCCCGTTCCTTTCCTGCCTGTCTTCGACGGCCTGAAGTGCATGGATGGTTCTTGTAGCTACCTGTGCATTTCTGTGAAGCGGATGCAAAAACATTGGCTGTCGGAACACGGAAGACATGGGTATGACAACAAAGACTGGCAACATGCCTTACTTCAAACATTCTTCAGGGGAAACTCGCTACGATACTTTACGGGGCCTTCGAAGGAGCCAGTTTGTGGAGAAAGCCAGGTCGGTAATGTCTTAATATCATACCAAGAAGTTTGAGGTTCTAATTAAGCGGAGTTCATCAGGTTATGAAAGGTTGTAGGTCGCCAAGGATTATCAAAATGCCTGATAATGGGTATTTATTTCCCTCCAAGGATGAGCTCTTGGACCACTTTCAAACGTCAACATTCAGCACAATCGTAAAAGGCGAGGAAGATCTTTGGCGCCATGCTGTGCCCGAAATTGCCACCTCCCACCAATTTCTGATGCATGCCATTCTCGCTTGCTCGGCATTGCACCTCGCTGCTAAACATCCGTTACAACAGCAATACTTGATTTGCGCATTCAAATATCAGAGCATTGCCATGCCTCTGTTTCGAGATGCTGTAGCAAAGGTCACAGAAGATAATTGCCACGCTATTCTTGGATTCATGCACCTTCTAGTTGTATATTCTTTCGGTGCAGAGAGACATGAGGATTCTCTCCTCTTGATTGATACCTCAAGTCCAGAGCCCGACTTCTTGTTGAGCTGGCTGTACTTCCGACGCAATGGATGCACACTTTTAGGCAATTACAAGGAGCTGATCTCGTCTGGGCCTTTGAAACAGCTCTGTCGATGTTCTCACCTACCAGATATAACAACTGAAAAGCTCCCACAGACACTGGATGTATTGCTTGTAGCCCTAGAGGACCTGCTTGAGTCTCTCCACAAGGGGGACGAGCTTTCAATGGAAGACTGTCAAGCATTTGAACAAGCAGGCCACCAACTACTTCGTTCATTTGTCAGGGCCGGTAACTTGGGCAGTGACTTCAACCCATGGGATGCTGTCTGCGGCTGGCCAATGCTAGTCTCGTTGCAATACACGCGTCTTCTCGCGCAGCAGCATCCCGTTGCTTTGATTCTTCTAGGATACTATTGCTTGCTCCTCAAAAAGCTACAAGGGTACTGGTTCATTGGCACCTATCCTCTACGACTTCTGTATCTCATCAAAGGGGGTTTAGAACAACGATGGCATTGCTATATTGATGCTCTGATATCTAGGTGGGAGGAAGGATTATAGGAGCATGTGTGTACACGCGGTAGAAAGGAGACGGTGATTATGTATGTTTTGGGGGAAGTCCCAAACGTATCTACCTTAATTATCTGCCTTGGATCGCGAAAGACAAATCAGTATATAACCGACAGCAACTCCAAAAATCAAAAAGTCTAATCTAATAGGGCAGCCATCCATATCAACACTCCAAATTCATCCAAGGTCCTGCTCCATTTCGTGACTTCAGGCGTGGGATCGACAGTACTTCTTTCAGACCCTCTCGGTTCCATCGTGCGCCTTGAAAGCTGGAGATCTGAAAGTTTCAGCAGTCGATTCATCTTGTTACCTTTCTCTTGGCTCTCAAACCGATAGCCCCATTCCTCATTTGACAGCGGCTGCCACAGGTCACGACTGCATGGAAGCGGAACCAAGGAGTATCCACCACATGATGCCCTGTCAGTATGGCTTAGATTCACGTCGATAAGAAGCTCAATTCCGTATAGTAAGCATATTGTCCTATAAGAAATTCAGCTACGGAATTCACTCAATTCCAGGGTCAGAATATACCTTCGGACACTCTCTCGGAAATTCCACTCTGTTCGATTCAAGCTATGGCCAATTGGTATGTTGGATTCGTATTCACACATGTTGTGTAGTCTCTTTGCCATGTCCTATGAGTATAGGAGTGATTAGCATTCATTCGTCAATAGCAGCCAATTCTGAGAAGCGACACCCGGTACCAGGGCTGGGCTGTTCTCACCCCAGGTGTTTCGATCAACAAATTCACATCATGATCCTTCACGGAGTCGGGATCGCTGGCCTGAAGGAGTAGATACACTATTGAAGCTTGCAGGGCCTCAAGTAATTCTTCTCGAGAATAGCTTTCACACTAATTTTATCCGCCATGTCAGTTATAGGAAGTATAGATCTAAATTCAGATAGTAAACACTCACGTTGTGGCTGAACCTCTCCAACTCAGATAATATACTTCTCCATATAAACTCCACACTCCCTTGTGTTCTTGACTCGAACGATTGAACCAAACTGCTACAAATAGCGAGGGATTCAGGGAGGCATTTGTGAAATCCGTTCGAGCTGCACTTATTGCTGGCAGCTAGGCCCCCTGTGCCGCAGGGTGGAAAGATGAACGGAGGCAGGCGTCCTCCCCCAACCATCATGGAAGGATAAGAAAGGAGTTGGCCCAAGAGTAGCTCCGTGGTTATCCTATTATCGACACCCGATGTTCGAAGCTTGGAAAAGGGTTTGATTCTATAATTCTTTCGCGGTGACAACAGAGCTCGGCGTTGCCTGGAGCCCTCCCAAAGTGGCAACAGACTCGAGTCTACAGTTGGTGGTGTTGGCTGCTGTGTCTGTGGCTCCTCGGTATGAAGTGTGGAGTCATGTTCAAACGAAGAGCCGAAAGAAGGAATGTCTAAACCAGAAGAATCTGAGCTGTATATCGGACAATCGCCAAACAAAGGCTGCTCAAAGTTGGCCAGATTACTCGGGTCAACCAGAAGCATATCCGAGATGCTCAGTTCCATTGGGTCTAGCATGTTCGAGGGGCATGGCTGTATATCGGGAACAGGGTGGGCCAGAGAGCACCCCTGATCGCCAGACGGCAAGCTGGTAGCTCCCGATTCAAGTTGCGGGATCAGTCTAAGAGGCTGCGAGCCCGGGGGGTGACTTTGCACTGTCGCCTCATCCGAGGAGGTTTCATGCCCCCCAGATCCAATTGGTCTCAAAGTCCGAAGCCTCCGCCGCTGCGCGATGGCCACGTTGTCGTACTTGCAGTCCCAGTTCCGTTCTTGGCAGTGGAAGCACGGTTTGCCTTGGGAGCACCTCGCTTTTTGGTTTCGGCACTGTATGCACGATTTCTTCCGAGACGATACCATATTTGTTAGTACAGGCAATCGCGTACCGGTCTTCAATATCCATTCAAAGTTCGTCGGTGAGATGGAGGTAAACAGACGATTTGTCAGTATCAAAGTCGGTCCCAGTTTGTCAGCAACTCCGCGGAGTTCAGGCCAATCAGATCCCGCCATGAGCGCTTACCCTACACGCTGAACAACAACCAACCACCGAGGAGTTTTGATGACTTGCCATTGCGTGATATACTTTATTTAGTAGTATGGGGATTGAAGTGTACCTCGGAGACTTTAAAGTAAGAGAGAATCACAATACCTAAGCAAGCATATCACATCAGAGTACAAAAATTGACTGTCCCATCGCTCTTTGCTGACTAGGTTATAGTTCCTCCATCCCAACAACAGCATCAATCACAACATTTCTAAAACTATTTCATTAATCAAATTTATCACTATGGCTGTTACTCGGGTTGGTTTAGTTGGCCTTATCAGCAAGAAGCCCGAAGGGTTGGGTCCCCACGCCTGGGCCGCGTTTGCCCTTCTTCCCGTCTTCCTTCACTCTCCTGACTATGAGTTAGTTGCGCTGTGCAACTCTTCACTCGAGTCCGCTCGCCGTGCAATTGAAGCGTATGAGCTACCTTCATCTGTGAAAGCATACGGAAACCCCGAAGATCTTGCCAAAGATCCGGACGTTGATCTAGTCGTCATCAGCGTGGGAGTCGGCAAGCATTTCCAAATCGCCAAGCCTGCACTCCTCGAGGGGAAGAAAGTTTTTGTCGAATGGCCACTGGGAGCGTCGACAGAGGAAGCGGAAATACTCACGACCCTCGCTCGTGAGAAGAATATCAAGACGATTGTCGGAGTCCAGGCAAGAGCAGACCCTCTCATCCTCAAGGTTAGGGAAATTGTCCAGAGCGGAAAGCTTGGCAAAATCACTAGCTCCAATGTTCTTGGGTCTACAAGTGGCCTGCCATCTCATTTCTGGTTCAATGGAATGGACTACTATCTGGACATTAAATCCGGAGGCAATTTGTATCACATCTACTTTGGTCACTGTATGTTGACTGCCTACCAAGACCCCAAGATACCTATTTCGAGCAGCGAAGCTAACAATATGATTTTCCAGTCCTTGATTCCTTTACCTATGTTCTAGGCGATTTTGAGACACTCCAATCAGATCTCAAAACCGAAATCACCGAAATACCTGTGATGAAAGATGACGGAACTCTCACGGAGCCCCTGAAGAAAAATACCCCTGACCACGTCCTTGTCCAAGGAAGACTTAAGAGTGGCGCCATGGCTTCCATCGCCTACCGCTGGTGCTACCTCCAAGAGGCCGTGGGTGACGTGGGAATTCGGTGGATCGTCTCTGGGACAGAGGGTGAACTTGAGTTGACAACGGATCAAGGATCGTGGCAAATGAATTTCCCGAATCGGAAGCTCAAGTTGAGGCTCAGGGGAAAACCGGAAGAAGACGTCGATTTCTCGGTTGCGAATGCTGGATTTGTCCAGAACATGGAATACTTTGGGCAGAACAGCGGGCGGATCTTGGACGCCTTTGCCAACGGGGACCAAACTGTATATGCTGACTTTAGCTCTGCCACGCAGACCCACAAGCTTCTTGATGAGATCCTTAAGAAGTCTGCACATGAGCTTTAATGGCTTACTCACTCGGCTTCCCCTACTTTCAGGGATGGATCAAATGATCTGCGGAGCAAGGAGATATCAAAGGCCGAGAGTATCAAGCATGCTGGGTGTTGTAGGGACAAGCAAATTTTACTTTGCCTGTAATACTGATATCTTGCGTGAAATCTTTGTTCCTCCTTATGTTTGTAGTCATCGTTATAGAATTCAAATTTGATTCGACTGTACCAACACATAGCTTCCATGTCATGTGAACATTCTCTTAAAGCTACATTCATACGATTGATAAATGCTTGGATATGGAAGATTCCGCCGCAAAGTCATTCTCTGTTATTTTGACAGTATATTTGATCAGTAAAACACCTGCTGTGACGAGCAGTGTCGACAGCAAGATAAATGAGGACAAAATTTCCCTGTTGTTCAGGGGGACCTTCTGTTGCAGGGAGGGCATTGAAAACCCAAGTAATTACCAATAAAGAATACACTAGACCAGACCTTTCTCTCTCCACACAGCTTCACACCCCTCTAGTGCCCCGGGGTACCGATGCACGCCGGCAAGTGTGCAATTCTTCCAGTACCGGCGGAGAGTATTACAGTGTTGGGGAGTCGCCGCCTCCATGCCAGCCAAGTATGCTGGTAATGACATGAAGACGGTGTAAGGGTTTGAGTCTGAACTGGAATCAAGGACGAGACACAGTCGATCTACTGCCGAAACCAATGTCTGTTGCTTGAACGGCTCCGAATCTCTGTCTTTCAACCGCGTAATAGCCGCGATGGCAGCGGCACAACGATGGGTATCTGCACAGTGGCTATAATCGCTGTTGTCGAGACCGACTTTGGACAACTGGTTTATGACTTGCATGGTGGTACCCAGAGGATTTGATAGCGCACTGCCTTTGGTTATATCATGTAGAACTCTGTAGCAGTCGGCCGGGCATCCTACCATGCGAAAAAAGTCGTCGTCGAAAACATCATGATGCCAGTCATCTAAGATTAACGTCGAACCGTCCGTTTTGGTGAGCGTGCCACATAGATCGAACCATGCGAGCCTTGCAACAACATCAATCAGTCCAGGGATGGATTTCGAAAGTTTATTCAGGTCGTCCCGGCTCCGGCAGTGGTGGTCAAGGAGAGACTTGGCCCCGCGGATATGATGTTGCCACTGCCCGAATGGGCCATTGCAAACTTCAAACACAGCAAATGCTGCAATTCCAAGAATGGCAAATGGGTTAGCAGTTTGGAGTGCCTTGTTGAGGCAAACGAGAAGGGTCAACTGGTGGGCGGCCGCTTCGACGCTCTCAGGACAGTCGTTGTTAAGAAAGTCGTTGGCAGACGATAATGTTTGGACAAAGTCGCATACTGTGGTAACCAAGTCGATAGTCTCTGAAGATATGTGGTTTTGTCCACTCTCTCGTGTTTGCTGAGCCTCGGAGTTGATGCGGTTGCAGAAGGAGAAGAGATGCTGCAGAAAGCTTTTCTCCTTCAAACCGCTCGACAAAGCCTGCTCCGTGGCAGAACTCGGAGTAATGACTTCTTCATGCAGCCGTATTTTGGTCACGCTTTCCGGCCGATCCGTTTCTTCCTTTATCGATGAAGGTCCTGGGACGCGTCTTGTGCCTGGTTTGTTGTCGGAAACCCAGACGACCCGACGAGCGTAGCCACCGCATGATAAGCCCGCAAGTTTGCAAGGGAGACAACCCGGACGATTAAGGTCGCATTTGACATTCCTCGACTTGCAAGTGATACAGTCACGATCTCGACGTATACCACGGGGCTTACCGCGGGGCTTGATTGATGCAATGTGAGGAGCGTTGGGCATCGCTAGGGTTCCCCAAGCGGACCATTTCCCAGAAGAGAAGGGAATCAATCTTTCTGGGGCAAGGAATCAAATCCACAAAGAGGAGGGCGGGGATGGACTCTTATAACCCCACCCAGGCTGATAAGCTTGCCGTCTTTGCCCACTAGTTCTATTGCCATAGTTCCGGAACCAATCCCCGCTGATAAGACCGTTCAGGGATTGCTGTTTGTATGGGACTGTAAGCTCAGTTCTTAGCGGCGGACGACTCAGCGGTTGTCAGCTATCATTAGCAGAGAGTCAATGCACTGATTACGATCTCTCAAGGAATATTGATATACGACTCCGTAGCGCAACTGAAGCCTTGGGCTCCATCTCTCTGTGCGGAGAAACACTTCTCATCTTCATGGGTTAATCAAGATAAATACTACCCGTGTTTTTGATCATTGTTCGTAAGTTTATGTTTTTTTGATCCTTCACTTTTAACTCAAAACGGTTTTACCACCTTTGCGCGGTGCGTGCATAGCATACTACGGAAAGATGTCTGCTAGGGTTCGTGACTATCTTCACATTGACTTGACTGACTATCCCCTTGACAGATTTCATTGGCGCCAAACGCTATCTCGTGAGCTATTTTATCGGAATCACGGGCATCTACACGTCGGTTATGGTGATTGTTGCTGCCAAGAGCCTCGAGACTCCCTTGTTAATCACCGTGACATTTGCCACCTACTACTAAGTTAAATCGGTCTACATTTGCCAAATAGCCTTCTTCGCATGTACAATGATACCATGCGATTCCGCAAGCCCATGTTCCGTGATATCTTGCTTGCTGGTATGAATCTAAGTGCCAACTCCATTACTGCTTGGTGGAGGATTCTTTTAGCTTTGATGGTCCCATGGTTTGACGTGTATCACCTATTTCTTAAGCTCCGTTCGTGAATACTCCTTGCTGACTTTCCCTTCTGTAGCGAGGTATGTGGGCAAGATTGCCTGCTCCATCGGATTGGTCTCTTGGATTATTCCTCTCTCAATCAAACCATTCAGACATAACACCCACAAGATCATGGAGGCGGAGGAGGAGCCTATACGGACCAGCAACATTTTGGACCGCAAGGGAGATAAGGTCTAGATGGCTAGGGAGCGGTCAATCTGTTATTCAGTTGTAAAACCCAGTGATAATGGCATTTTGAAATGGTAACGAAGGCTGGTAATGTCTAACAATTGTAATGTCTAGCATTCAATTTGCAACACAATACTAATTTGAATCACACTGGGCACATGTGCTATCATTAAATACGTTCAGACGGATGGCTTCGTTTTCGGGTCTTAGCATGCCAAGTTTCACTATGCCCTTATTCAATCCATCTCTCACCATCTTACCTTGTCGACGAGCTGTTCCACGTTCAAGTTCCGCGTTATCAAAGTTCTGTTCCATTCTTGATTACTTACCTATCACGGCTAGTTCCTTTCTAGTCCTGTTCCCACTTTGAAATTGCTTTGATGCGCTGATTGGACTTAGAGATCATTTCAGTTAGGTTGGTTTCCACTTTGGGAAGGTTTTCAACCATGGTGATAGATAACTTGATGCTAACTAACTTAGATAACGATTATTGGTCCATCTTTACCGTCACAGGAACTGCAAAATGCAAGGATGGCGATAGCTCCTATCTCAATAGCGAGCTGAGTTTGGTTTATTAGTCGTTCCAAGGTTATCGAGGTCCAAGAGCAGAATGGAAACCCAACAATTCCTACGATCAAGCTCGAGGATGCTGCTCTTCAAACAGCGACGATGTTTCGATATGCCTATCATCCTTCTTCATTAATTTCCCACCAATTTCTTTAGGCCCTATTATATATCTGGTAGTAGGCTTTATACATCTCAACTAACGATTAATTATTCATTATAACCTACAAGCAATCCGCGACGATGTTAGAACTGGGAAACAACGAACGTCATACGTCTTCTCCGGCGACGCAAACCGAAGAGAATATCCTGCTTGACTCCAAAGACCCAGACCATCCTCGCAACTGGTCAACTGTTGCTAAGATGTCATTTTGCACTATTGTGTGTGCGGCCGTGTTTGGGGTTTCCTTCGCATCTAGTATTCTCGGTCCAGCTGCCTCCATCATTGCACACCAGTACCATGTATCCGAGATTATCATGCAACTAGGCGTCTCACTCTTTGTTGCTGGATTTGCTGCTGGCCCCCTTGTATGGGGTCCTTTTGCAGAAGCCTTTGGCAATAGAATAACGCTTATCATTGGGGTCATACTTTGCGGAATTTGGCAAATTCCATTAGGGGTGGCAAACAACGTCCCAACAATCCTTGTCTCTCGATTTCTCGCCGGTTCTTTCGGAAGTTCGATAACTACAGTTGGCTCTGGAATCTTGGCGGACCTTTACGACCCCATTCCCCGAGGGACAGTCCTGGCTTTCGCGGCAGTTTCTATCAACCTCGGAAGTTCTTTCGCTCCGATCGTAGCCAGCTATTTAACGATCAAACACAGCTGGAGATGGCTTGCCTGGATTCCCTTGATATATTTTGGCTGCCTAGCTCTGATTGTTCTACTATTCTTGCGAGAGTCGGATCCTTCCCGAATCTTGGCCGCTCGACGGAAAGGGGGCAGGCAGGATAGTAGCAGCGATGATGAAGAGCACTCAACCACCAACCCGAGATCCCCAGTCGGCCAATCACACGAGCTACTAGTCAAATACCTTAAGAAGCCTATACTGCTGTTCGTACAGGAGCCCATCCTCATAATTCTCACTATCTACATGGCGTTTGTGTATGGGCTGCTCTACCTCTCCTATCAACTATTCCCAATCGCATTCCGAACTCGTGGTTGGTCAACCCCGACAGCCACTCTACCCTTCATATCCGTGGCCGTTGGGCTATTCAGTTCTGTTGCTGTCATCGCCATCTTCATGAATACTTGGTACAAGCGAAAATGGCTGGAGAGCGGCCAAATTTCCACTCCCGAGGACTGTCTGCCACCGATGATTCTTGGCTCCATGGTTTTACCCCCGGCAATATTCTGGTTTGGCTGGACCCTTGATTCACATCCCATCTCACAACTTCTTGCGGCCGGGTTCATAGGTCTGGGTCTTCAGCTAGTGTTCACTGTGGGTGTGGTATACATTGTCAACGTCTACCGGGCCCATGTGGTGTCCGCATTTGCCATTCACATCACCGTTCGAAGTTTGGTAGCATCGACGTTTCCGATATGGACTCAATCCATGTATCTTGGGCTCGGATTCAGGAATATGACAAATGTTCTAGGCGCATTCGCGGCCCTGATGCTGCCATTTCCATTACTATTTTTCTTCTGCGGTCCTCGTATAAGGAGCTGGAGTCGGTATTCGGAAAGCTGAGAACCGGATACGGATTGGAGTACAACAAGTCAGCGTCTTTCAAGATACCATAAAAGGTTCAGTGAAGAGGAAGGGGGGGGATTTACTGACGCAAGATCATCGTTGAATTAGTTTTACCTGACGATTTGTTCTGCTTGGATGACTGTGGCAACCTCGTCTGGAAGGGATCGATAGCTCATGGATATCTGAAATCTATATAGATGTATTTATGCGATATTCGTTGCATTGAAACTTATTAACTACCACCGAGCATATATAGGAATATAGATGACCTTTTTTTAGCCTACTGGTTGTCTGGAGTTTACACATGTAGTGTTGAAAACATTGAGTATGCTTACTACAACTCTCTGAATGTACTAGTCTTCGTTTTCTATTTAGATCATCTTCTAGAGCCGACCCACTCGGTCCGTGAACCTCTTCCTCGGGTATGAAAGATTATCCCTTTCACCCTTTTGTTGATATGTAAACACCAGGATTTGACGATCAACTCCTCAGTACAGTCCCAATTTATATTCTAACAACATGACAGATCACCACATACGACCATACCTACCAGAGAAAACTGGATCCCGTCTGCTCTCCGTACGTCAAGCTGGTAAGGGGCCGATTAGTAGTTGGGTCGGTGACGACCAGCGAATACCGGCTGTTGTATGTTTCTTTTTGCCTTTTGCTGAGCAGTTGTCAATCAATTGCTTGTGTGAAGGCGTAGCTGAAGGAAGACTAGTAAAGGATGATTCACGATATCAAAAGGGAGTAGAAAATTGCCTTTCACTAATTCATGGGACACATCTGTCTAATCAAGTCTATGAAAGTCTTAATATCTTTGCTAGGGTATTCTCCACCATCCTTCATGCAGTTTTCTCAGATCCTGTGGCCCAGGCTGTAGATAATCCGTCATACTCTCACTCTGGTCTGTTTCTTTGCCTGTGAAGCCATTTCCAAAGAAGAAAGAGAATCGGTTCTCAGGAGTCTTGTACTCATATTCCCAGTCCTCCCATCTTGGATCCAGATACGCTATCGACTTATGTGCCGCACTTCCCGGCCAAACCCCGTGGACGCGCTCTCCTGGTCGGCCACCATTGTACCAGGAGCTACAATCCTCAGAGAGGACAGTCTTGCTGAAGAATGAATCTGCGTATTGCGCAAAATCATCAGTCGCTCTTGGGGATGGTGCGATAGCCTTGATCCCTTCTCGTGAGACTTTGCGAAGGATCCTCGCGAAGAGAGTAAGCTGGATCTCAACGCCGTGTGTCACGGTACCAGACCTAGCACCGCCATAAGGGCCCAGGGTGAAGAGAAGATTGGGGAACCCCGGTGTGGCAATTCCAAGATAGCTGTAAGGGAAGCCGTATGCTCCGTTTTTGTGCCACAGCTCACCCAGGTTATGGCCATACGCTCGGATAGGGAATTGCTGTACCATGTCCACGTTGGCACCTGTGGCGCAAAACACAGCATCAACTTCTCTATGACTCCCATCTTCAGTCTCGATGCCTGTTTCGGTGAAGCGCTTAATCTTGGTCTGAATATAGTCGACGTTTTCCGAATCAATGGCCTCAAAATATCCCGGGCCAGGCGTTAATCGGCGACAGTTGGGTGAGAATTCCGGGATGACATGTTCCAAAAGCTCTGGCTTATTCTTGAGTCGCTCTTTGGCAATCTTGATGAATTTCTCTCTGGTCTCTTGGACTTCCGCCGTTCCTTTATACCACCCCCCAAAGCGTCTCCAATACTTGCCTTCTAGTTCCTTACGAAACTCGAGATAGGCCTCAGGGTCCTTAAACTCCTTTTTTTTGCTCTCTGGGATCAATTTCGGAGTAATCGAGGTGTCGTCTCCAGCAAAAGATGCTGCAATCCATGTTTTGTTCCGCACGTAGTGATCAAGGCGAGCTACGCGAGATTGAATGTTGGCCACAAGTTGGATGCCGCTGGCTCCGTTGCCAATGACAGCCACTCTCTTGCCGGTAGGGTCGAACGTTTTATCCCAGTTGGAAGTGTGTCGGAGAATTCCTTTAAAGTCTTTGATCCCGGGGTAGTCTGGAAGCCTCCAAGCGTTGAAGCGTCCAATTGCCGTGATGACAAAGTCGAATGTTTGTGATTCTTTTTTCCCAGATTCCACGATGTCCAAGTTGACGGTCCACTGAGAAGTGTCCTCGTCCCAGGAAATCTCTTCGACTTTGTGTCCAAACTTGATGTAGTCGTAGACTCCGTATTTAGAAGCCACCTTCTCCCAGTATCTGTGCACACAAAGTGTCAGGCATTCTCGAGTAACAAATGTAAGGATACATCCCAAGTGCATACGTACTCTCGAATCTCAGCCCCTTGGGCAAATTCTTCCGACCAGTTCACATTTGGCTCATATGTCGATTGGTAAACATGCGCAGGGATGTCACAACGCACGCCTGGATAAACGTTTTCAAACCAAGTTCCTCCCTATAATCCCAACGTGAGCACAGTCCTTTTGCTATTTATTGTCTGTCACCAGGGGCAGATTACATACCACTCCAGCATTCTTCTCGAATATGACTAACTCAATATTGGGAACCTTTGCAGGGAGGATAACACCAGCTTGAACGCCTGCAAGCCCTGCTCCAATCACAGCTACCCGCAGACGAGGGGGCTGGTCAATTGATCTATCTATCAAATCATCCGTAACCCTTGGGAGTGGCTTGTTTGGGAGGGTCGTTGAGATGCCACCAGGGGCAGTTCCATTTGCATGCCGCGGTATGTCATCTTGGTTTAAGATATTCTCCTTAACTGTACCATTACCATGCTTGGTCCCATTCAAAATCTTCGGGTCGGGCTGAGCCTCAGGGATGACGTTGTTAGTGATGCCAGGCATGCTGATGAATGTGATGGGCCCAATAAACTTGTTGATTGCCCTCTCTAAACCCTCAAGCATTATTAGATAGAAGACCGTAAAGACATGAGACTTCCCATTTTCTATCCCATGCTGTTGCTCCCCACGATCACGAATATCTGGCTGCAAAGCACGTCATGTCCACTGCGGTAACGGAAGCACGCCACCACCTCTGCGAATCACTTATTACTACGCCCAACCTTCCGCGCCCTAGATATTAATAATACGTAGATAAGATTGTACCATCCGGGGAATCAAATCTGCATCGGAAGCACCCCGACAGTTACCAGAAACGCGCAATCCGGCTCCATGCCTCGTATCGTGGACGCCCAGACGGGGAATCATTAGCCGGTATCCTCCCCACAGTAACATGACTTTCTTTCAGGGGGTGCGATGGTTAGACAACGCTGAAAACCGCTAGCTGAATTGCGTCTTTAGTGGCCAATACGCGTCATTGGAGTCATTTGCTTGGCTGTTGAAGCGAAGAGGAGCCACTGAGCTAGTTGATTCATGCCAACCTATAGACACCTACAGAGGTCCTCTCCATCAACTCCGGCGTGTTCATTCTTTGAAAGTGTCTTCAACGAAGCACGACAAGATTGCGAGTTAAACTTCCTTTCTTTGGGCAAATCGAATCAATTCATGTCTAAGATAATACCAGTGATATTGGGGTTGACTGAGGCATTCAATTTCCCAAAAAAGGCTGCAAGTCTCCTGGAAATGATAGAATTTGATTATTCAGAAGATTTCTTATCTACTATTTACTCTTTTCCTCTTACTCCAGATTTTCCCTCATAGGTATAGCTCCTATGCTGTTCTCATGTAGTACAGGGAACGGGGAAAGACAACAGGGTAGCAACATGTTCCTCTCTATTTCTCTTTACGCGTCTCCTGCTTGATCCTAGACATACTGGTCACCAGTCTTAATTACTCGCACTACCCGGCTTCACCTGGGTCTCAGTCGTCGTGACCCCCTTCGCATTTTCCACGGACTCTTCAGGTCCGCTCTCAACTGTCGTGTCAGTTACGACAGCAGACGCTTTCGGGCTATTAAGAATCTAGTTAGAAAGAGGTCCTTAGGTTTCTTCTGGGATCGATGACTTACTCGACACGCTTCAAATAAAGATTCAAGGCATGAGCTGCGATAATGGTTGCGAGCGTCATGGCCAGCACAAATGCATATCCCTTCGGAAACCGAGGTGACTCGACAGTTGGGAACACCAGCAGTGGCGTCCATGCCGTGGAGGATTGTGAAATTGCATTGATCAAAACCAGCGTAAAAGAACGCTGGCCGGGCGAAGATCGAAGCTGGCTGTTGACCCATCCGTGGAACACGCTGGACATGGCGACGGAGGCATAGATGGTCGACCAAGCGAACCAGAGGGCCGGTTCGGGGACCTTCCATATGACAAGTATGATCAAGCCGAGGGCGTTCCAGCCGTGCGACATGGTGATCGCCCAGGCAGGACCCAGATACAGATCAGAAGCGAAGCAGGTAAACAGCGTGTAGAAAATACCGAGACTGGGCGCAATGACACCCAGCTCGTTCACCTTAGCAGCAGGGAAACGATTCAAGCTCTTGATCCACAGCAGGAACGCGCCGGAGGAAGTGTGCAGGCCAGAATTCCAGAAGAATACATCCACAAGGATGATGGCCCAGAACTGGTACTTAAAAACAATGTCCTTCAGACTTCTCCATTGGAACTTGCCGTGGGACTCGTGTCCACTGCGCTTCAACCTCCTTTCCCCAATGTCGATGTCGTTTTGGCTCAAAACCTTTCGATTTGGTTGGTCTGGGGTGCCGGGAATGACAAAGTAGCCAAGGATACCGACGGGGATGGTGATAATGGCACAGATGATATACATCCATCGCCATCCTGCCAGACCATGAACGCCGTCGAGACGTGCAGATGCTCCAGCTTGGATCAATCCAGCAGTCAAAGTACCGAGGGATAGGCCACAGTAGAAGAGACCACCTCGGCGAGCAATTTCAGTTCCCTTGTACCAGGATCCTTCGAAAGGAGGCAAGGTCAGTCAATTGATTCCAACAAAACTTTGAACTAGATTAAGAGCAGACGTACCGAAAAGATAGTGCATGATGGGGAAAAAGGCTGCCTCGAACCATCCAACCAGAAAGCGGTAGGCGGCCAGTTCGGCAAAGCCTGTCACCCTGAACTGGAGCAGGGTGAAAACGCCCCAAGCGACATCAAGAAATGGAAGAAGATAATGAATCGGGACATATGTGAGGAGGAAGAAGAAGGGGATCTGTCCAAGAACAGCGCCAAGGATATAAAACGTCTGAAGCTGAACGAGTTCATTGCCCTTGAACCCAAGGTCTTCCTTCAAACCAGCGACGTAGGCATTGTCTGTTGAGTCGTCAGCGCCGGAGTCTTCTGTCTCTCATTTCTTTAGTTGACTTACTCAAATTCGATTGGTCAATGTATTTGACCCAGTAGGCAATGATGGCGTATGGGACGATGAGGGCGTCGATCTTGATGAGGAACTTGCGCTCCTCCGGGGTATCAGTATCTGCGTACCACTTGAGGTGATACCACTTCTTTCTTTCTACACCATACATCTTGGGAGAAGGTTGACAAGAATCACGGTTTAAAGAATGTGCCGGGTGAAAGAGTCGCGGCAACGAGCAAGATCGGCAATCAATCATATATGAACGGACACTCGGTCTGACCCTGGTCTCGGCTTTTCTCAGACCTGATCGGTCAGGGCTGATACAACGTCTAAATTAGCTCATGATCGTGGGGCTGGCCAAGGCAGGCGAGGGTTCGCCCAGGAGCCGGGAGCTTGGGAGCTGGGATCTGAAGGATCTGACTCGACGGCGATCGTTCGTCATATCACGTTTTTTGAGCCAAGTTTGCTCTATGAGAGGGCAAAAGGGATCTAGAACGTGGTGCCACGAGGGAAAAAAGCTGATAGAAATTCAATAGATCAGCCAAATGAATGTCATCGACTTGCCTACGAGGAGAAACCGTCACGGCCGGGGTCTAGACCCAGCACACTCGATTACGTTTCCAGGAGGGTGCGCGGCTAACAGTCGTTGCTGCATCTAAGTTAATCCAACCACCTATGAAGCATGATCCCAGTACCTGAAGACGCACTTGGATGATCAAATTGTGCAATATGCTAGAAATGGCATGGGTAGGCCTGAGTGATTCCGTCATCTCAACCCCAAGTCACGTCTTCCCGACGCTAAAACACGGGATGGCTTCTTCCAGCCCCCTTCACCACCCTCTATTATCAAACTAACTGACTCAACGGGCATCGAGCAGGCATTTAGAACCTGGTACGAATGAACCTACGGCTTGCCACGGATCTCACTTTGCTGTAAACGTCCACGACCTAATTGTCTTCATCCTTGGTTACAGTCGACAGCATGACACCCCCATGCTCAACGCCCAACCCACCACTCTTCATGCATGTCACTTCTCCACCTCACGGCAACGGTCATGTCGCTTCGAGTTTTGGATGGCTGCCGAGATGCAGAAGATAACGCATATCCTTTACCACTACTCTATGCAACGTCCGACGCCATAACGACATCTGATCGCCCAATGACGCTACAACCCCACACCCTCAAGATCCCTTTCCGCGGCCGTTATCGCTGCCACCCCAAGCAATGGATCTGATTACTTGTAGTAGATTAAGGGCCTTGAGCCGGTCGAAGAATGTCGCCCATGTAAAAATCAGAGTCAACCGGGGCTGAGACACAAAACAGGAAATTAAAGACCTAGCCTCCTTTTAGTCTTTACAACCAGGGAAAATATCTATCAAAATGACTACCACATCAGATGCGGGCGTCAATGCCGGTACCAGTGGCGAAAATCGCCCGAAGAAACAAATTATCCTGAATGCTTTTGATATGTCCACTGTTGGCCATATGGCCCCTGGTCAATGGAAGGTATAGTCAACCTGGAAGACTCTTTCCTTGATTAGTTGAATGGCTCTGACGGGACAGACGATAGGATCCCGAGGATAGGTCCGCTTTCAAGCGAGACCTGACTTACTGGACAGACCTAGCCAAGATCCTGGACAAGGGTGGCATTAACGCATTGTTCCTGGCAGACACATATGGCGGATATGACACATACGAGGGCAGTTTGGACAATTGCATTCGCCGAGCGGCACAGTGGCCCATGACTGACCCTACGATTGTAAGTCCCTATATGGAGATTTCACTCGAGGCCCCTTGCTAACAATGAGCATGAAGCCCATCAGTGCCATGGCCGCTGTGACCAAGAATTTATCTTTTGCTATCACAGCTTCAACATCTTTTGAGCCCCCCTTCCTACTAGCTAAGAGATTATCAACCCTCGATCACTTCACAAGGGGTCGTGTAGGTTGGAACATTGTCACATCCTGGAAAAAGGCCGCTTTCAAGGCCATTGGGCTGGACAACCCAATCGAGCACGATGAGCGATACGCTCAGGCAGATGAATATCTTCGTGTGCTATACAAGTAAGTATGCTCTTTAGGGATTCTTCTTGTGTTTTCTTTTGGGCTTTGATTAATGGATTTACCCAATACAGGCTCTGGGAAGGTTCTTGGGCAGATGACGCCATCATCGCCAACCGTGAGACTGATGAATATGCCGATCCGGATAAGATCCGTACTATCCGCCATCATGGAAAGTACTACAACGTCGACAGCCGACATATCGTAGATCCCTCTCCACAAAGAACGCCTTTCCTCTTCCAGGCCGGCACATCTTCCGCAGGGTCAGCCTTTGGAGCCACTCATGCAGAGGGTATCTTTGTCTCTTCCCATTCTCCATCCGTCCTCAGGCCCAAGATCCAAGCCATCCGGAAGCAGGCAGCGGAACTCGGCCGAGACCCTCAGTCACTAAAATTCTTTGCTACCTTCACACCCATCATCGGGCGTACTGAAGAGGAGGCCCAGGAGAAGTTCGCGCGAGCGCAGAAGCATGCTTCGACGATAGGAGGGCTCGTCCTCGTAAGTGGCTGGACGGGTATCGACCTTTCCAAGATCCCGCTGGACCAAGAACTCAGCGCGTCCGACTCATTGGAGGCACACAAAGTACGCAGTGTTCTTGACTCCTTCACCACAACCAGCAAGGAAATTCCAAAGTGGACACCGAGAGTCATTGCGGAAAAGGCATCCATTGGAGGTCTTGCCTCTGTGTCTGTGGGAACCGCCGCAACTGTGGCGGATGAGATGGAACGGTGGATCAATGAGGGTGATCTCGATGGATTCAACGTGGCATATGTCACTACTCCCGGCACGTTTGAGGATGTGGTAGAGCTGCTTGTTCCTGAACTGAGGCGTCGTGGTCTATACCCCAAGGCGCGATCTGAGGAAGAATCCGGTCTCACTCTGAGGGAGAGCGTGTATGGGAAAGGACAAGCAGGCTTGCGAAGCGATCATCCTGGCTCGCAATACAAGTACGATGTGTACAAAGAAGAGTGATTGCCATACGATGCTGAAGACAGAAGCAAATAAAATATTTAATACTGAACCTGAACATTTACTTGTTGGCCGGTCTCTCTTAGCCTTCCAAATGCTGCATTAGAAGAGAAAGAACTTATGACTAACATCAAGCCACATCAGTACTTTATTTCCTTGGGGGAAAATGCAGCTAGTTTAATACATGTTTTACACGTTCACAGCGAATTAGATGCAATAATGCTGTTGTGCCCTGACGAGCTGGGATCTTTGACAAAAGTATATGTTAACAACGCGAGCGCCGCTGACTCACTCTTCAAAATTTAGGCTCTGGTCACTGCAATATTCATCAATTCCCTTTAAATCAATCATAACATAGGTAAGGTAAGTTATCGAGGTTAGATTTCCGACCTCCATCATGTTAGTTACCCTGTAGTTGATTCCAAGTTTAATCGAGATTTGATACTGACAAGTCGAGAAGAACAGGTTTCAAGAATTTAACCATAAAACACATAATCCAATTGCCTGGGAACAAAACAAAGTAGGTTCCATGGCCAAAACAAAGAACATGTCTACCGGTTGACGTGGAATGATAAGACGTTAAGGTTGTTAAACATGTTCGGGTTGCCCAGCAAAATGGGGCACTTTGGTTTACGGATCAACAGCCCCGAAATATCCCCGAGCAGAGTGACTCACAGCCCCACAACGGCTAAAAAAATTTCAACCCTCATAAGACAGCATAATCAACGCCTGAGACCCAAACGACAACAAAAACGACAAAAGGAAAGGGTCTGGCCGGGGATTGAACCCGGGACCTCGCGCAAGATAGCTGTAGGGTTTACCCTAAGCGCGAATCATACCACTAGACCACCAGACCGGTCGATCATCAGATCGGATGAACTGATCGTGAGACCAATTCGATGGAAGGCGAGCTATTATTCTGGATTATATGCCATTGAGACCTAAGATTCATACCATAGGCTACTAGACAGACCTGATGAACAACCATCGCAATGTGCTTGCTGGTCCTGGTCTTGAACTGTACAACAGCCCCTCTGAGTCATGCCCCGGACCGCAAGCTCTGTAGACTCGGGATCGCTGCTCAGCCATCACTCTTCTTGTATACTTGACTAGGCATGCCGGGTGATCCGTATGGTGAGGACTACTTAGGCTCCCAAGTTGAATTTGTCACTCGATATGACCGTGTCCGATCCTTGGTGGCGAGGCGTCTTAAGCCAGGAACTATATATATATATTGATACCTCGATTGTAGGCTGAATGTACATTTCACTGCCTTTTCTGCTGTACAGAAGTGACTCCCAGTATGTAAGGGTGTATGGAGGTAATTAACTAGCCGGGCGCGCTGGTTCGGGAGCAAAATACTTAGTTAGGAGGCAACACCGTGGGAGCCCAAAGCATGGGCACGAGTTGCTTGTCTACAGATAGTAGCACTTGAATCGCAAAAAGACAACTTGATCTTTAGCTATGGGGGAACTATATTGTGCCCCTGGCGCTGGGGGACTACATTACGCCAGATTCGCCCTGACAAGGCCCGGAGAGTCTCTGACTACCTGATCAATGGCCGTCGCCACCTTGCTTAGATTTGACTCGTTCAATCCAGAGACGTTGATTCGGCCGTTCGGAGGTAGGTAGATATGGTACTTGTCAATGAGCTTCTTACACTGTGCGGGCGTGAGCGTTAAGTATCTATAAAGCCTCGTTAGCACGACGTTCGGTCTGAGCACCTTGAAGACAGACGCACGAAAAGAGTCCTGTTTCCCTCGTAATGTGGCTCCAGTCTCCTGGTGTCTAATCACAATTGGTTAGTTACGGGAACTGTTTTGGGAGACCGGATCTGATCCTTGCCTGAAGTTGATGAGCGAGCATGAAATACAACTCTTGTCGCAGTGTCTTGATTCTTTGTTGCATGGCCCCAAGCTCCTCTTGCCTGCAAAAGTCTCAGCGTCAGTTGGATACCATACTGTTGTTTTGGATCCTCATGAACATACCATTGCGCCCTGAGAGCATCCGATCCTAGGGTAATGTTTACAAGCCGACTGCCAAACGCCGGCGCAGACGAGAACTCCCAGCGGATAAGACAGCGAAGCCGATCGCGCACATTTGCAGCCTGCCGAGCATCGCCACAGACCGCGTGAAGCGCACCGCACCTCTCGCCGTACAGGGCAAAGTTCTTGGAGAAGGACTGGCACACCAACATGTCAAAGCCCATGCGGGCAAACGCCCTCACACTGTACACATCCTCCTCCAACCCATTGCCCAACCCTTGGTATGCGACGTCGAACAGGGGGAGGTGGCCGCGCTGCTTAAGGCACAGGGCAAGCTCGTCCCATTGCGCAGGAGTCGGATCTGCACCGGTTGGGTTGTGACAGCAGCCTTGAAGGACGAAGACGCTGCCCGAGGGGGCATCGCGTGCTGCCCGCAGGATAGCTGCGAAGTCGATGGATCGGTTGACGCTGTCATAGTACGTGTACTCGACCACGTCAAGGCCGACGAGCTTCATCAGAGGCTTGTAGTTTCCCCATGCTGGAACGCCAACGTATACGGTCGGTGGGTTCGTCGTCGGGTTTAGTTGCGTCAGTAGAGACGCCGCGAGATGGACAGCGCCTGTCCCCGAGATGGTCTGAACCGAGGCGATGTGGTTGGTCGACAGACGCGGGCAGTCTTGTCCGAACATAAGCTCTGCCGCGTTTCGTAGGAATAGCTCATTGCCTGTGGTGACCTCATACTAGAATTGTGAGCCACTTTAGTAGACGTCCACGCAGGACGCATCGAGATGACTTACATCGTGGCCAGGGTCATTCTGCGCCAGAATCTTCTTGGCCTGCGAAGAACACCGAATTCAGCTCCTGTCCGACTGCGTAAAGCTTGCAGACATCTCACCTCCTTGACCACATGAAGCTCTTGGTACTGGCCAGCGTTGTTGCGATAGATACCAACGCCTAGGTCTACCTTGGCCTCGGATGTGTCATTGTCAGCCCGCACCTTGAGGTCGTA
Organism: Clonostachys byssicola; assembly: GCA_902006505.2. NCBI lineage: Eukaryota > Fungi > Ascomycota > Sordariomycetes > Hypocreales > Bionectriaceae > Clonostachys > Clonostachys byssicola. The sequence goes on from CABFNO020001300.1 coordinate 488,940, forward strand.
CATGACGTCCGGGGGACCAGGCAGTATTGATTCGAACATGGCGCCTCTGTCAACCTGTCAGATTTGCGTAACTTGTGACTGTCAAATCAGATCTTGGTCTCTGTCTGTGCTGGCTCTATTGATGCTACGGCTTAGTCCCCAATTGGATGATAGACGATTTGGCTGTGGTGAAACAACGCGGCCAAGACCGTATCTCCAAAGCGCCCTTCTAACTTGATTTTATTCATTTACATGAGTTGGAGCGACATTCCGGGCTTTCGCAAGCTACCTCGCGGCAATCCCTGCCCCGGTGATCAACTTATCTGTGCTCGGTGGGCGATCGCGAGGCTCGGGAACAGGGGCGGTGCCAAGCGGGTTGCCCTTTCGGCTTCGCTCACCGCTGTCGTCGCTTCACATGAGACATATACTTCACGTGGGATGACCGGTAATTACGCACTATCTCTTGATGACCCGTAAGCAAAGGCCCGAGCTGAACTTAGTTCCCTCTCAACCAATTTTCGATTTCATATCGCAGTTCAGTAGTCCGCACCGAGGTGGGCTCGGTCGGTGGGGCCGTATTGCGGTCTCGTGCCATATCATCATCCCTCATGAGTCGTGACCCGGATCCATGTAGCAGTGGAGAGAAGCCAAGGGCACTCAGCGAGTGATACACATGTATTGTCAAAAGATCACGGACACTATGCAGCATATTTATTAGTGCTATAGCTTGTGTGAGTAATATATAGATATACGTGTTGACAGTCACCTCAGAGTCAAGATATCACAATCATATAAACTTCAAATCCTCATCTCAACCTATAGACGTGTCAAGAGACTAGCATAAATAGATCACTTATTGCTCAAGAAGGGTTCAGCATCGACGATTTACCCCGATCTCGCTCTCGTGAGAAGATGACCAACTATATTCGTGGAGATATCTAGCGATTCCTCTACTTGAGGACACATAAAGTTTAATTACATCAACGATACCTCTCTCAGGTCCCCTTGGCTACCTTGAGCTCGGATTTATACCAATTTTGCATGGCTCTAACGTCGTAGCTCAATGCTACGGTATCAAAGGTCTGTAGATGCTGCTTGGTCAAGGCGCCTGTGTTTGAGAGGCGTGCTACCCATTTCCCATGCTTTCTAGCGGCAGCGACAATCTTGTCAATAGCCTCAACAAACTCCGGTTCATCCCCTTTTGCGGGGACGTAGCCAAGAAGAGATAATGCAAGGTCATTGGGCCCGATAAACAGCATGTCTATGTCACAAGGTTAGCAACGCCCCAAGGAAGATAGTTGATTACTCACCAACACCCTCTACTGCGCTGATAGCATCTACATTCTCGACACCTTGTCTTGATTCGACCTGTATGCAAGTGATCAACGTCTCATTTGCAGACCGCATATACTCTGGGGTATCGATGTCGAGCGCAATGGCAGGAAAAGCTGATCCCTGACCGCGAAAGCCCTGCGGCGGGAATTTTGCGTTGGCAACCACAGCCCGAGCCTCCTCAGGTGTGTTAATCATAGGCACAACAATGCCGCTAGACATTGATGAGTCAAAGAAGCAAGTCAGGCTGAATTACTACTCACTGTGCGCCAGCATCTAGCGCTCTCTTGATCAGGTCGGCATGGGTCATCCTGATTCGAACAAGCGGTGACACCCCCATGGATGCAATGGCAGAAACTGACCCGTGCATAGAATCATCGCTAATATGGCCATGCTCACAGTCGATTATTATGCCCTGTCGGTTTCAGCAGTTGTCCCTCTGGGTTGGTGGAGGGGGCACGAACATCAAGCCCAGTCTGTGCTACTATTTGCGCTGTACGGATCGACGGAAGTCCCAAGAAGGTCATTACAGGCTTTGAACCCTTCCGTAACGCATTTAGTAGTCGTAGGCGTGGGTTTACTACCTTGGTGGTAAGGGGTGTCGCGAAAGACATTTTGTGTTTAGGATAGTCTTTTGCTTAGAAAAAGTGCTTTAGTAGGTAGGTAGATAGCAAAAGTGTCGCTCAATGCAGGTATTGTAATAACTTGGGTGTACGTACTAACGAAGATCTTGAAAATTCAGATAGGAACGTTTACAAAACGAGGCAGACAGAGCTGGTTGGTTTGCAGCTCTTTGAGTGCTCGGCCACGAGCACCGAGATTAGTCTATGCCAGGGGCCGAGATTGAGCGGTCTACTCACTTTTGTACCCTCATATACTTGCGGTAAAGCACGCCGAAGAGGGTCATCGGGTGAGGACGACTTTGCACCCCCGTTGTCGGTGATTGAGTGCGAATAAGAAGACGCCGTTTCTATATGGCTCGGTCGGCCAGCCCGTCGGCTAAGAATTGGAGCTGGAATTGCAAGACTAGAAATTGAGGTTTGACTTACATACAACTTTTACTAATTAAACGAATAGCTTCTGGTATCCTCACCTGCCACCATTAGCTCTTCTTTCAAGTTTCGTTTCTTACAGCCTCCTCAGGCATCACCTCAAGATGGGTATCGGCGCAATCATCATCGTGGGCGCTGGTGTTGTTGCGCTTTCCACCGCGTACGATTTGCTCGCTCAACACCCTGCCACACGCGTCTTGATCATCGCCGCCGAACTGCCCACCGACCCGGCGAGCTCATGGACGGCCGACTACGCCTCCATGTGGGCGGGCGCGCACTACCGCCCCATTGCTCCTTCGACGCCGCAACTTCGAGCTGAATTCGCCCTGGCTCAGAACACGCACCGGATGATGAAGCGCATTGCGAGAGATAAGCCGGAGTCGGGATGCGGGTTCATGGGAGCCGTGGAGTACATGGAGAACCCAGGCGAGAGGGAACTACAGCTGAAGAGCCGGGACATCTTTGCGGGTGAGGGCGATGGCTTCCGAGTCCTCAGCCCCGAGGAGCTGCCCGACAAAGTGAAGTGGGGATGCGAGTACGACGCATATTGCATCGACACACAGAAGTACTGCCAGTGGCTTCTGCATCAGATACAGAAAACGGGACAAGTTCGTGTTCTACGGCGGCAGTTGAGTCAGGTTCTAGATGCATTTGAGGCGGCAGAGGCCGTCAATTTTCCAAAGGCCAAGATAGTGGTCAACTGCTCCGGTAGAGGCTTTGGAGATCCAAAGAGTAAGATTGTCAGGGGTCAGACGGTACTGGTAAAACAACAATACCACAAATCAGTCACAAGGCAATGCGCGGATGGATCGTGGACGTTCCTGATACCCAGACCAAATATGGGAGGGACTATTGTAGGTGGGACAAAGGAGGAGGACGATTGGCGGAGCGAGCCACGTGAAAGCACTAGAAAAGCCGTACTGCAAAAGGCCGTGGAATGTTTCCCTTACTTTGTTGACGATGTCAGTCAGTTCGAAGTGATTCGAGACAATGTTGGTAGACGGCCGTTCAGAGACGGAGGATTGCGAATGGAGCTGGAGGAGCTGGATGGTGACAGGCGCATCGTTCATGGCTACGGAGCTGGAAGTCGCGGGTATGAGCTTAGTTGGGGGATCGCTGGCAAGTTGGTGAAGTTGTTAGAGCAAGCGACGGTTTCTCGGGCTTCTCTTTAATTGTAAAGATGACGCTGTCCTTTTCCATAATCAGGGTCACATAGGCTCGACTTAGCTGAAACAAGATGAAGATTGGTTCCTGCCTACGGTCGTTCCATCGCTGCTCGTTTATCGAAATCCCTAACAGTACATGAATGATACTCCTAATTTCCAGGGGTTTTATATATCCATGTACTACTCAGCAGCCCAGCTAGCTAATTCCTATTTTCGAACCAAGTACTATGTAATGCTTTACAGGCGCGAAGACTCAGAAGCACTTGGAACAGCAGCTACCAGCTCGAGCTCCACGTCGGTGGACAGGGGCAGCTCCTTGACGCACACACAAGTACGGGCCTGGGAAGATGGGATTGTTTAGAGTCGATATGCGCACAGCAGGACGGGGAAGAGGGAGCAGGGAGACATACGGGACGGGGAGTGCCAGTGAATGAAGCCTCGTATAATTTGTTAAACTCTGGAAATACTGCCATGTCCGTCAAGTAGATGTTCACTTTGATGACATCCTGGAGACTGGAGCCAGCCTCTTTGAGAATGGCCTCTAGGTTGCGAATAGCTTGAGCCTACATGTTCAGACCGATTAGTAACTCATCCGACCATGCCTGTGTCAAAGAGGAGACTACGACGAACGAACGAACGAACGAATCAACATTAAATAAAGGGGACTGAAAGAGGTTTCCAGTTTAGATAAAGCAAACGACTGAGTGGAAAGCACATACCGCGCGAGCTGTCGTGGGGCCTTCCACAAGCTTGGATGATACCGGATCAACACCTATGGCGCCAGAACAGAAAATCAAGCCGTTGCATACAATGGCTTGCGAGTTTGAGGGCCGGGGGGCAGGGGCCCGGTCTGTTCGTATCTCAGTTCTGTTCGACATGTCTGTTGGAGGGGCAAAAAGTGTCTGTTTTTGGCAATTTCTGTGAATAAATGACACGACTCAGTGACATGCCGAATTGGAGGACTATCTACTACTTATCTCATGTGGCTCTCCGGCTGAGCGACAATTGCCTATGACGAACTCACCGAGAACGGAGAAAGAGGCCCGAAAAGGTAGCTTTCCCCGTGCTAGAGGCCGTTATCTAAGTATCTTGAGGTAGCCGCTACGCCTTGCCAGGTTCGAGTCAGAGGCTCGGTGTCGACCCCCGAGGTGGAGCAATATTTCCCCCTTGAAGTCCTAACGAGGTGTTCATTGGTGCATGGGAAGATGGGAAGAACCTGGGGCCCCAGAGTCTAGAAAATAGCAAAAGGTATTTAGGGATACTTAGATTCTGCAAAGACCCTGCTCGGCAAGCACTTCAACTCTCCCTTGCTGCTTCCATTCTACCCCCCTTGTTGCACTTTTGACGAGTTATCTGACATCGTTCAGCGTCGCCTTGGAACCTCTCCAGGGGTGCCTGCTGTCGAAACCCTTTGCCTTTTGATCCGTCCACGTCTTCCTAAGCTTCCCCAAACAACTCTACCAGCCGCTAGGAACGAATACACGCAATGGCGGAGAAGACACCCTCGATGCTCGCCTCGGAGGCGGACTTGGGCGAGGTTAGGTCTCAGCATGACGGTACTGTTGCCGAAGGCGGCCTCCAGAAGAGCTTGAAGGATCGCCACCTGAGCATGATTGCTCTTGGAGGCGCCTTGGGCACAGGACTGCTTGTAGGAACGTACGTACAACGGAGAGAACCTTCCTTTCCTGTGCTTTTTAACTAAAGTGACTTTTCAGAGGTTCGGCTCTTGCCAAGACTGGTCCCGCTGGTATCTTCATTGATTTCAGCGTCATTGGTCTTACCGTGTTCTGCGTCATGGCCGCCCTTGGCGAGATGCTCTCCTTTGCTCCCATGGCTCGTAAGTTCTCTCGCCCCATCTCTAATCCCCTTCTACTCAGTGGAAGACGAGAACTGATTATAGTCTAATCTAGGTGGCTTCGGCGGCTACGCAACACGTTTCGTTGACCCTGCTCTGGGCTTTGCTACCGGTTACGCCTATCTTTTCAAATACCTCTTAGCCACACCGAATCAAATGGCTGCTACAGCTCTGATTATGGAGGTAAGTGATGGCCGCGAAACACAGTCCTCTACGCCGGCATTTCCCCGCCTTCCTTTACGCCCACAAGCTCTCATCTAATAGCCTCACATTGCAGTTCTGGACTCAAGACCGAATAAACCCAGCCGTATGGATCAGCATCGTTCTGGTACTCATCATCATCGTCAATTTCTGCGGCGTCAAAGTATTTGGAGAGATGGAGTTTTGGGTATCTTCGTTGAAGGTCATCATCCTTACGGGCGTCATACTCATCATGCTTATTCTAGCTTGTGGAGGTGGTCCTACGTAAGTACTCTATCGATTCATCGTGCTTACCAAGGGGCACCTACCTGACTCGTTACTTGATAGGCATGATGTAAAGGGATTCAAGTACTGGAGTGACCCCGGGGCTTTCGCAGAGTACAAGGTCAAAGGTGACGTAGGAAAGTTCACTGGTGTTTGGAGCACCATGATTCAAGCGTACGTCGTCACAAGAATCTCAAACTCATGCATAAACCTCCTATAACCCACCTTTTGGCTGACATTTACGTTAAACTAGGGTCTATGCATTTGGTGGCACCGAACTCGTTGGTGTGACTGTGGCAGAGGCAAAGAACCCTCGCATTGCAATGCCCAAGGCCGTCAAGATGACCTTCTTCCGGATCGCCTTTTTCTACATCGTCTCAGTCTTTCTCCTCGGCATGGTCGTTCCCTACAACAGTCCGGAGCTGGCATTCGCCCTTACAGCCAAAACCTCGGCGGCAGCCTCGCCGTTCGTTGTGGCTATCACAAACGCTAAAATCAAGGGACTTGACCATGTCATCAACGCGTCCCTCCTCATCTTTGTCGTCTCATCTGCAGTATCCGGTATGTGAAAAGCTGGCCTGTACGGACCAACTTGTAGAGTAGGGGGACTAACAAAGTGATTTATAGATTTGTATATTTCGACGAGAACACTCTACGGTATCGCGTGCGACGGCAAGGCTCCCAAGATCCTGACACGCACAACGAAGCTTGGCGTGCCGTATGTCGCCATGATTATCCCGCTTGCCTTCACCTGTCTCTCCTACATGAGTGTTCAGGCCGGAGCCAAGCAAGTCTTCAATTACCTGACCAACATGGTCGCAATTTTTGGTGAGTCTTTCCCCCTGTCTCGTACCAGGGGATGCTTGAGCTAAACTGATGATAGGCATGCTCACTTGGATCGGTATCCTCGTCTCTCACGTAGGGTTCATCAAAGCGACCAAGGCACAACAAATCCCGGACGACCGATTCCCATACCGCTCCCCCTTCGGCCTCGTTGGATCTTACATCGCCCTGGCTTTCCTGTCGATCCTCATTCTGACCAAGAGCTTTGATGTCTTCGTGGGTGGCTTCGATTACAAGGGCTTCATCGTAGGCTACATCGGCCTCCCCGTGTACCTAACACTCCTCTTTGGCTATAAATTCTGGCGCGGAACTAAGAGGGTGACGAATTCCGAGGCGGATCTAGTCACTGGCGTGCCAACTATCTCTTTCGCTGAGGAGAGGGCCCTTCACGAGGCCGAGGAGCGTGAAAGGGCCAAGGACCAAACAGGAGTGGCACGTGTTATTGGTCAGGTCTATCGACGCACTCTTGCGTGGCTTTTCTAGTGCTGGGGCGGTATACCAACATTCGGTTTGTAGGCAGTGGAGGTCGTCGCAACGGAATGCACTTGTTATTATATGTAGCTACAGAGGAATTAGCCGACCTGTGTTTTCAAACACTCCTGCACACCTCATCAATATGTCGCCGTTGGAATGAATCTCTAGCTTGAAGATCAAGAAGTGTAGCGATTGGCATCCGCGGATACTGTCATGGCGGAGGCTTATCCTTTGAGACTCGTGAGAATGGCGCTGGAAGCTTCTCATGGACACCACTTGTCGAGCACTTATGCCCTGGGCAGAGCATGCAAGCGCAAAGGGGAAGATGCAAGACACCGAATAAATTATGCTGCGGACTGGCTGAATCAATCACCAGGTCATGCGCCAAGCCGATAGTGCCACAGGCTGACACACTGCATTTACACAAAAGAAAGCAGCCGTTACGGAACCTACGATGAGCCTGTCCTTCAAAAACTTACCATGCCATCCACATGCTTCGCCTGTCGACTGCTTGCTGACTCCCTGCATCTATATGAAGAGTCTTTAGCCAGGAACATCCCATCTTGGGAACCACGGGACTTCTTTCTCGGCTCTCCCGCCGATATTCAGTCGCGGAGCACTGCCACTGGGTGCCCCTCGTGCCAATCCATCCTCCTCTCAACAGATCACTCGCCCAGCAGTATCCTCACTGCGCACTTCTCCGCCGAACAACCTCGAGTGTCGATAGTTGCGGGTGAGCCAGATGACAAAGGAACGGCTGAGACCCTCGCGTCCCGGAGGGAGGTTTCGAACACGGGCAGTGTCAGCGAAGAGGTCAATATCAGCTATTTCCTGACCACCAGGAGCGTGACACCGCAGGAACCGTGCGCAAGAATCGTCAGTCCCTCCCATGTGGACACGAAGCTCATCAAATCATGGATCGCTCACTGCGACGTTTCTCACAAACACATCTGCCACCGCCTCTATGACACCTACCTCCTGCCCAAAGCGCCCCTGAGTTTCATCGACGTCCACGACCTGTGTATCGTCTCACCTCCCCCCGTCGGTAAAGATGATCCGCCGCACAGATACATAGCACTGAGTTACGTCTGGGGCACTGCCCAGGTTCAACTCGCGCTTAAGGAGAATGTAGCAGAGCTCCATAAGCCAGGCGCGTTTGGCGAGGGAGGGGCGTTTACCCTACCGCGGACTGTGCGAAATGCAATAGAAGTGACCGCCGAGCTGGGCGTGCCGTACTTGTGGGTGGACAGCGTGTGCATCGTGCAGGATGACGCGGAGACCCAGAAAGAGCAGCTCCAAGGGATGGGTGCCGTGTATGCGAATGCGTATCTCACACTTGTTGCCGCATCTGGGGAAGACGCCAATGCAGGTATTCCTCGTGTAGGATTATCACCAGTCCCGGAAGATGAGCAGGAGCCGATTCAGCGTGTGATAACACTCCCAGACAATCCTCTGATCAGGACACAGGGTCGGGAATCCTTGAACCGAAAGGCCCTGAATTCTTCTAGCCTCAAATGGAACACACGAGGGTGGACTCTCCAAGAGAAGGTGTTTTCTCGGCGCCTGCTCGGGCTGGGCCACATGGCGACTTGGACTTGTTTCGGCGATGAATGGGCTGAGGATATAAGCTTGCCGAGCGAGAGGTCTCAGGACCCGGCTCCCGCTTCTCGTAATGATAAGAACAAGAAGATGGGCATAGTGACGTGGCACAGTATTGGCGAGTATAGCAGCCTGGCGACCGAATATGCGAGACGAGACCTGACATGGTCTACTGATGCTATCAACGCGTTCTTGGGAGTCATGACGCCCATGGCTGCGTGGTTCCCCGGCGGTCTCTTACATGGCATTGCAGAGTATACATTCGATATCGGCATGCTGTGGGATGTGGGCCCTGCTGGTACACATCTGAGGAGAGACCCGGGTTCTGTGCGTCCCCTACATGCCACTAATTTTAAGCATCCTTCTTGGTCGTGGGTGTCGTGGCAGGGAGATCTGAGCTTTGATATGTGGAAGGCTGCCGAGGACTACAGCTTCCCTCGAGGACCGCTAATAGTACATCCCTTGGCCACATGGCACAAACAGCTTTTGACCGGGGAATGGGTTAAAATCGACAACACATACCACGTTGTGCGAAAGCACTTCGAGCGCGAGGGCACCAGCATCCCGGAGGATTGGACACGGCACACAGAGGACCAGGACGGCAAGACATACTATCAAAACAAAAGCCATGAGCATATAGTCCCCCATCCAGCCTTCAACTACCCGATCCCGCCTCACGTACGATATCGTGACATCGATCAACGACCTTTTCACCCTCATATTCGCTTTCAGGGGATGCTCGCACACCTTCTAGTCGACGTGACGGAAGAAGACCAAGAATTCCTTCGCAGCAAGCTTTATGAGTCAGACGCAACATTAGAGACGGATCTCATATCCCCGGATGGGTTTTGGTGCGGCCACATAACTCTTCCTTTCGAGAAGGGAGAACACGTGCCATCCACACATGAAGTCGAGGTGATTGCCATGTCCGAGGGTGTGATGGACCTCAAGGCACCATCTCGTATTCCACATATGTTTCACAATATTAGGGAAAGGCCGGAGTTTGAAGATTCAGACGTATATGAGGTTGTTAATGTGCTTTATATTGGACGCTGTGTAAATGGAATGGTCTATCGCCGAGCACTGGGCGGAATCTGGAAACAGGCATGGGATGAGCTGGTGACGGAAGATGTTGAGCTTTTGTTGACATGAGGGTTCAAGAGATGATGTTTGACTGGTAGTATAAATTTCAATAGGTTCCGCAGTATGGCCTTCTCGTCTCAGGTCTCCATAGAAAAGACGAACGTCCCTCCGAAGAGTGTCTTGTTCGACATCAGCCTAGGTAGTTATGAAATAGTACAGAAGTTCCTCTATCTTATTCCACATTTTCTCGGAGCCGGTCGACTCTATCTAGAATTTCCTCACATCTTCTCCAAATCCTTTGGCGGTTTTTCAATCCCTTCAGCTCGTCATTGGACATCTGCTTCGATATCCATCTGAAGACCGAACCCCAGTTTATCACATCTGTGTCAGATATCACAACTTGCTTGCCAGGAGGCTTAACCGATTCCCGCAAATCTCGCGCTGTCGGCCCTACCCACACAGAGTATTCCCGCTTGGACCAAGCCTCCCAAAGCCATGGCCACTCTAGAATGAGCCGACGTCTTAACTCATTATGAGAAGAGCGGTTCGAAAGGGGAGATGCTAGGAGAAAGTTGGATATTTCTTCCAGACTCAGATGATTGAATATCAGGCTGACAACTTCCGACGGCAGACTGGAGAAGACGTCCTCATGTCCGGCAGGACTGGCAGCTTGAGGAGCCATAGTCACGAAAGCTTTATCCAGGTCTGGCACAAGGCAAGGATTTGCGGCGAGGTATTCCGATCCTTGATTATGCCGCCACCACTGAGAACTACCTTCTCTCACATCCTCATCCTCGATCGGAACGGGTGACTCTTCATCACTGTTCATCTCCCACCACTGTATGAATGCCCCTACGTCGACACGGTCATATCGGCGGAGGGTGGCTCGTTTGAATGTTTCAAGGCAGGCGGGATGGAATGGAATGGAATAGAAGTCAGCGTGATAGCAATCCTCCACTATATCCCGATAGCGAGTGATAGGGAATACATTGCCGCAGCCGTGCCTTTTTGGATAGTTTGACTCATAGTACAGACTGTCGATGTTTGTTACAGAGTCAACCAAGCCGCTGAGGAAGTATCGTCCTGATTTCTCAAAGTCCTCGTCCCCATCCTCGGGCTCCCAGTTGGGAGATTTCGCAATGAGCCCCTGCATCGTAGAACAGGTTCTCATCTCTTCAACAGAGATCTTGCTCCCGTGATACCCGTCTCCGGCGCCGCATTGTGGACCTGCGACATGTTCCAAGCAGTACTTCTCTTCGACGTCGACAAGTCGTTTCAAAATCTTGGCCCTCTCGTGCTTTGAATAGCCGCGCATGTCTTCAGGATACATCTCCTCTTCGGGATGCCGGCTAAGTGCAAGTAGATCTGCATCCTCGTGGTCCCGGTCCGCTCGGACAGCAATCATGCACCCGCCGGATACATTTCTAGCAGATTTCTCTTCATCAAAATCGTCCTCCTCAGGTGGATAGCACGAGACAAAACTGCCACGGCCGGTCCCCCAATTACTCCACGCAGCGGTCGGTGGCTCTTGCGGCGTGCGAATGCGAGCGATGGCAAAAGTCACGCCGCAGATCTGGCATTCAATCTCAGACCATCCCATCCTCAAAGGTGAGGCTCTAAGGTCAATCTGAGGGGCGGTGTGTGAAATTTTGAGAGTAAGAAGATTTTATGCGGTCAGCAACGAGATGTTCCATTTCAGGTGCTGGTTAAATAAGAGCTGCACTTGCAGGGATGAGCACCGTTAAACATTAAACACATGCTGACAGGCAAGCACATTTCAGTCGTTTCCGTCACTGAAAGGCACGATGGAAGTATACAAAATAGAGCACCTATGTGAATTCCCCGTGAATTGGGTAGAGTTGAAGGTTTTGAGAGGATTTGGCTATGTGCCTAGAGACCCAAAAACAATACATGTGGTAAACCTATCCAACCAGTCAACAAAATTCGCTCGATAATCAATGTCTTGTGAGATTGTGGCAGTTATTAGACTCGTCTAGGCATGCGCCAGTATAACTCTGCTGTATTGGTTATGTGGTTAGTTGTGCTATGCCCTAGAGTGCACGCTTCCGCGTTTCAAAATACGCTACGGGCTCCAGCTGTCATCCATCGTTCAATGGTGCAGTTGACATCATGGACCGAGGGTTTTCTGCCGTTTGCGGGGGATGTACAGGGGAAAGGCCCTTCTAGGGTTGCACTAAAGCGCCGCAGGTCAGTTGACTGTGCCGAACAGCGCCACTAATTCTACAGCAGGAGGCACTTTCATTGAGCTGACTGGTGCCAGCGCTGAGGACAACACTGCCTGGGTAGGGAGCCAGCCACCAGCAAAAACTTGCATGGATCATGCGTTTCATCGGCTTCTTCATGCGTCGGCGCAGAATCCCTTTTCTCAGCCACCTTGCATCACGCGAGCGCCCAAATGGCATGTCTACCCCCCCTTTGGCTAACCTATTTGAAGGCCTTGGCTGGCAACAACGGCACTCAGAGCCGAGCACGGCACTGGAATACCGCCAACAGCCACTGAAATCCATGAATGAACCCCCGGAACAACAAACGGACCGATGTTTCAGTGGGCATTGCGCAAGCAATTGGCCCACACGTTTGACGTTTGACGTCACGCGCCTCGAGCTTCAGATCAAGCCACAGCGCGAGTCAATTTCACACACGCGAACCGACCATCCATCCATCCCTCCATTCATAAAATATCCCCTGTCCGCTGTCCGCGCCTCCCTCTCTCTCGCTGCAACGCCAACAAAAGCCGCCGCTCGTTCAGAACTTGATTTCCCCTCCCCTCCATCTCCACTGATCGGCCTCGATGCAGCCCGATCCGAGCGGAGACCAAGAGGAGGACACACTTGCCGTCATCATCAGCTAGAATCCCAGGAACAACATCTTCGACACTTCACTCGACACTTCGCTGTCGTCCGCTCGCTCACCCCCGAAACACCGCAGGCTTGGCATCGTCCAAGGGCAGTATTTTCTCCTCAGCTAGTCTTGAAAGGGAGGATCCCGCTCGTTTCTCATCGGCGACGCTCATCACGCCACCTTAATTACGCGACCGCCATGTCTCTCACCATCCGCGAAAAGCCACAGGTTGGCGACTCAAAGCGGTGGATTATTATTGGCACTATTGGGTAAGCAGAAATCATTTGCTAGAGGCGGTGGCAGCACAGAGAAGATGCCGGCATTCAATCCGCACTGCCATTCGCCTGGTTTCGGCCTCTCGCGCCATCATTCCAAGCTCAACTAACCGTCCTTTTCTTTGCTCGTCACTCTAGAGGCGCATTTCTCATCATCCTCATGGGAGCTTTGGTAGTGCTGCACATCAGGCGCCGCAAGCGCGACAAGCGGGAGGGCGTGGACATTGAAGGGGACGACGAGGTGACGGGCCACGACCTCGACAATCTCGGAGTCACGGGCCAGCAGGGCCGCAGCGGCGCCGGCCAGAACCAAAACGCTTTCTCGCATCGTGACGGCTCCCCGTCGGGCTCGTACATGGGCGGGCAGCAGCCGCGCGGGCAGTTCGGGGCGTACAAGGCGGATTCAATTTCTAGTGAGGATACCGGCAACCCCAATCACCCAGGTGCGCGAAAAGCGCAGTTCAGCTAAGCAGGAGGTCCCAGCGCCGGGTTCTTCGTTCCTTTTGTCCTTCAAGAGGACCCTCTGGGGTTCTCTTTGTAATGTAGTACCGCGAACACGTCGAGATGTTATGATAATATCTTTCAGTTTGGGGGCTCACACTGGTGTGAGTCCTTCCAAAGGGTTTATTGTTTTCGGGGAGAAGGGGAGTTGGTTGTATGATGTGTACTTATTAATGCCATTATATATGCATCACAAATGTTTGTCTTGTCTGTTGAACCGAGAAAAGCGTATGAAAACAATGCACGCCGGACACTCATTGTCGAGACGTAGAAGCAAGTGATGACCGCTATCAGGTAATTGGATGTCGTCTCCTCTGTGCAACATGATTTTAGCTACAAGGTTATCACGTGAATCACCTGGTGTGGGTTAGATGTCTGCTACGGTAGCAGACAGAACTGAATGAGCACTGCCGCGTTCCTTGAAACTGCGCTCAATCGTAGCAGTCTTGCAGCTCTATTCAAACTTAGGCTCTATCACAGCCAAGTGCAATCATACACAATGAGCTCTGTGTGCTCTCATATTATAGTTATCTCAATACGATGCGCCTTCTCCCACCATGACTTGTCTTTTGATCTGATCAACCCAACCCTCTTGAACTGCGTGCTGGCATCAAGCTCCCCTGAAGGTACCAGCGCAAGAGCGTCAATCCACCCATACTCTTCCTCTCGGCGGCATGCAAAGCAAAACACGACCTCACAAGCCTCTGAAGGTACGTCGAATATAGCATTACCAACCTTCCGCAGCCCGTCAGGCCCAGTGACCATGATAGACCGCTCATCTGCTTGTAGATTGTCTTCTTCTCTCCACAACGCTGCAGCCAGTACGAATAACCCTCTAATCCGGAGCCGTCCTCCGACAACCATGCCGAAAGGGTCGTTGCCTGCTGGCTCAGTACTCATCTCAAGGATCTCTGGCGTAAAGGTGCTATCGATGGGTCGGGAACCGTCCCTCTTGTTGAACCAATCTACAGTCCCCTTCACCGATGCCCACGACCACGACGGGGCCAGGTAGTCCCTCGAGCGCTCGCTCTTCTCCGCCTCCTTCTGCCACTCGCCCTGCACTTTCCAAGTGAGAGCCATGGGCCCGTGTGATGCAAAGAGCCCAGCGTGGTAGGCATCACCCGTCTGTTTGGCGAAATAACGTGCAATGCCGGAGATGGCAGGCAGAACATCAGATTGCTTCGTCAGTGATCGTTTGCTGTATCTTTCCACCACCTCGTACCACACAAGGGCATTCTTTTGTACGTCCGCATCGTCATAATATGTGGCCTTCTCCTCTTGTGGGTGTATCTGGCCCATGTCGAATGCACGGAGTGCCATGTTGAACGGCAGCTTGTCTTCCCAGGGAAACTCGAGCGTCGCCTTCAGCGTTGCGCACTCCCACCGAATCGAGTCCTTGGAGTAGTGGACGACTCGGGGAGATAGTTCACGCTCCTGCAGAGTCCAACCTCGCTTGATCAGGGGGTCCTGCATCAGTACATTGACAGTCTGGATGTTAGGCTGGCCGAAGACGCGGATGGTTCTGGCGCTTGATGTGACACCATTTTGGTCATCGCTCGTCTCTTCCCATGTCAGATCAGCCGGTCCGACATGGACTTCTTTTGACTCTCCTAAACGACAGCCACCGGTGCCATCAGAAGATCCTGATGCAGCTACGGTCACATACGCGTTAGAGTAAACAGCTGCCATCTGGGACGCTTCGGCTTCCCAATCTGCGCGGGAGTCTTGGATGATGCAGAGGGAGTCGATCCAAACATAGCGCACGCCGAGATTTCTTGTGATTTCTATCATGTCAGCAAACGTCCTTGACAGGTCCTCTATGCGTATCGACGTAGTATGCTGGTCAAGGTTCGCTGCCACCGTCTTGGCCGAAGCAGGCATGCTCAGCCCCCAGCAATGACTCGCAGCGACATATCGCTTGTCTTCCATTACTGCCCCCTTCGTCAACACCAGCCGAACCGTCCCTGTTTCCGAACCATGGACATCGACCAGCCGTGAGGGCACGTACGAAGAATCAAAGTCCTTCTTACACGCCTCATGGCCCTCCCAGCACGTCCTCAGCCACCACTTCAGCGTTCCGACCTCCCGCGATGGATTCGACGACTCCGACAGCTCAGGCGCAGCAACGAGTCCGTCCTCCCAGCCCTCCGGGACCTGGATCCCCCGCAGGCTCCCGACGTCCGCCCACTCGACGCAGACCCATTGCTGGCCAAACTTCGTGCTCCGCAGCTGCACCTGCTTGGACAGGTCCACGGGTTTGCCAAACGTGTTGCGCAGGTGGCCGTCCTGGTCGGCGCGGCGCCGCATCGCCCCCAGCATCACGGCGCACATGGGACAGCCCGCCGCGGCTGAGGCCTCGAGCGCGAGGACATTCTCGTGGTGGGCGAGGCTGCATTGCTCCTTTCGGCCGGAGCTGAAGAGGTTGAAGGGGATGGTTTTGCAGAGTGTGCAGAGGGGCATTGTGGCTGGCTCTCTCTTGCTTTCAACTTCCGGTGAGGGCTTTGGAGATGTGTTGGTAGAGGATCCTCTGCGGATGTTCGGCACGGTTGGGAACAGACGAGAGTGAAGGAGGCGGGGTTGCTGTGGCTTATGCGTGAAACAGCGCTATTAATTCTCGTATTACAACCTCGAGAGTGTTGAAGTCTTGATATGGGCCTGGGGTTCAAGGGCGGATAGTGAAATCAACATCTTGGTGTGCAGTATTGCAAAATACTTCCTTCCTTAAAGGTTATCATGTGCGCTCACAGTGAATGTTTTGAAGAATATTGACGCAAACAATTCTAGTCTGCCTTTCAACGATATTGCAGACGTACATGAATAAATGATCTTTGCCAACAACCACACGAAATCGGGACACCTCCGTCGCTCCGGGCTTGAAATACATTGTCTCCTCACTCCCGCCATCGGTATTGGGGACGGAAGAAAATGGTCTGAAAACATGAGAACAATTCTCATGTCGAGATCACACCTGGAAGTAAGCTTCAAAAGAAGCTTCTCTTTCTCCTCTTGGGAGAGGCAGCCTTTTGAGGAGCAGTCTTCTTAGGGGTAGGAGCTTTCTGAGGAGCAACCTTCGTAGGAGGAGTGACTATCTTAGGGGCAGGCTTCTTAGGAGGAGTAACCGTCTTAGGAGCGACTTTCTTGGGAAGAGCCTTCTTAGGAGGAGCCTTCTTAGAAACAACCTTCCTAGGAGCAGTAGGCCTCCTTGAAAGAGCAGTCTTCTTAGGCGTGGTGGCTTTCTTCAAAGGCGAAGCCTTCTTTGGGGTAGCGATCTTCTTTTGAGCAGTAGGTTTCCTAGGAACAGTTGGCCTTTGAGATACAGCGCCCTTTTTGATAGAGGCCTTCTTAGAAGCAGGAGCTTTCTTCAGCCTTGTATCTTTCTTGAGGGGGATGATCTTCTTTGAATTGCCCGACTTCTTGGGGGTGACAGGTTTCTTTCCCGATTTCTTCAGAGCAGCAGGTTTCTTGATCATCTTCTTTCCAGTCAGAGGCCTCCGATCAGCACTCTTCCTGTCAGCACCTTTCTTGCCAAGCTTCTGGGAAGGTTTTTTAGCTGCCTTTTTAGAAACAATGGCCTTGCTGTGAGGCTTCCTGGAATCTGCAGTCTCCTTGAGAGCAGTGGCACCCTTCCTGTCAGGCTTCTTGGACGTAGAAGCATTTTTGACAGGCTTCTTAGGAACAGAACCCTTCCCCCCCGACTTTTTCAGCTTGTTTCCTTTTTTGTGAACAATAGCCTTCTTTCCAGACTTCCTGGCAGCAGCAACATTCTTAATAGCCTTCTTGGGAATAAAGCCCTTCTTGCCTGACTTTTTAACATTAACACCTTTCTTAGAGGCAGTGGCCTTCCGGTGTGGCTTTTTGAGAGTAGCGCCCTTCTTCCCTGACTTTTTGAGATTAGCCCCTTTGTTAAGAATAGCCTTCCTGTGTGATTTCTTTGAGATAGCATCGTTCTTGGCTGGTTTCTTAGGAGGAGCACCCTTTTTAGGGATAGCCGTCTTCTTCTTGCCCCCAGCCTTCATTACACCCTGGGCAGCGTTTTTCTTGTGCCTGCCTCTGACGGGTACCTTTTCAGTACTGAAGGCCTTTCTTGCACCAGATTTGCCGGGTGCCTGTTTGGTCTGCTTTTCGGTGGGCTTTCTGGAAGACTGCTTCCCCTTGCTCCTTGCTCCTTGAATTGCTGGTCGTTTTCCATGAGGCCGTCCAGACTTCCTGCCCTCTTGCTTTCCTAACTTCTTCCCAGGCCCCGTTGCAGGCTTAGGGCCTGGGTGCTTGTTCAACACAGTTGCCGGACTCTTCGCTGCTGGGCTCTTCTTCGCATTGGCGGCACCGCAACCTCTTCGTTGTAGGCCCCGTGGGCCGTAGCTGACCGAGCACGACTCACCGCTGCCGGTCGTGTCTGTTCCCCATTCTGCCGCTTGTTGCTTGAGTTCCTTCACTGCGTCGCTGAGTTCCTTGTCCGTTGGCGGGGGCCTTGGCGCACCAGATCTTATCTCTTCTGCATCTTTCACTATCTGGTCCTGCGCTAGCTGGTCCTGCGCTGGTTGGTTCCGTGCTGGTTGGTTCCGTGCTGGTTGGTTCTGGGCTGGTTGGTTCCGTGCTGGTTGGTTCTGGGCTGGTTGGTTCAGGGCTGGTAGAATCCGTGCTGGCCGTTTCTGTGCTGGTTGGTCCTGTGCTAGTTGGTCCTGCGCTGGCCGCTTCGGTGGATGTTTGCGCCTCTCTCTTTCACGCCTTTTTTTGTGGTACTCAGCTGTGGTTTGTTTCTGAGGTGCTGAGACGCCTTGAATGGTGGTAGTGCCATCAGCGTTCATAATGTGCTTGCCCGAATGCTCCCCGGGTACAGTAACAGGATGTTCGCGAGCGGCGACCGCAAGGACTATCGCTTGTGCCCCCTGGCCTACCAGAATCTCTTTGGCTTTTGAAGCAGCAAGATCCTTAGCAGTGTTTAGTTCATTTTGCTTCGCTGTCATACCCTCTCTTGTCTCTGTCCTCATCAGGTCAGCATTGTTTTGCAAAGCCTCTTGTTCGACGTATTTCTTGTCCGGGACGGTTAGGTGCATCTTCATTTCGCCCCCCTGAATATTTTCATCCTTCACCTTGCTCTTCACCCTCTCCATATGTTCTTCCACTTGATTAAGGCCGATCTTGGCCATGATCTTCCTGTGTTCTTCATTCACGTTCTTGCCTTCCACAGCGACGCTGATAGAATCTTGAAGGCCGACAACTTGGAGTTTAGCATCTTGGGGCCCAGCGACCACGTCTCCGTCGTCATGAGCTGTGGTCGATGGATCATCAGCCGCTCGTGTGACGGCTGCGAACGCGTAAAGAAGAAGAAATAATTTCATTCTATGATCTCGATATTGGCTCAAAGAATGGGAAGAGATTCAAACGAAAATAATACCGAGCAATTATGGATGAGTGTTTGTATTCGAAGGGTGAAATGATCAAACAGGAGCGTACTGATTCATATTAAATTTGAAATTTTCGGGACAGCCCAAGTGCGATATGAGTAATATTTAGCTACTAGTTATATAGTTTCTTATTTAAGATATAGCCCCTGGGCCCATGTAATTCCTTGCAGCTGTTTGAGTTGCCCCGAGTTTTCCCTTTTCCTAGCTCACATGCATTGCTCCCAAGTATGAAGGCCGATCGGATGAGAGTGAGTGTAACTGTTGTAGTATTAATTCAAAAAGCGTAGTTCTATTATTATGTTTATTATCTGGTACATCCAAGGCCACATGTTCAACACCTGTTTTGAAGTAGCTCTATTCAGACCAGCAACTACCAACAAACTTATGGTGCATAAAGGAGTGGCGCCAGATAGTTAGGATTATCTCAAAATAGCAGATGTGTAGGTCATAAGGTTTAATTTAGTAACGCATTGGAGGATTACCAACAGCAGGTTATGTACAAGAACCCTTACTTACGACCAACAGCTTGATATCCGTGCATCCATTGGTTGACATCGGCTGTAGCTCGGTGCATACTACTACATTCAAAACTAATTACTACATGATGAGGTAATGCATACCAGCGTTAAGGAACAGTAATCTTCCCATAATAGTGTTCGCTAACGTGCAAGTTGATTGGATTATTGGTTCTGTTGGTTGCATCCCTGTCCAAGGCAGAAGGGGGCGGAGTGTGAGGCATTATCATCCATGACACAACCAACCAGTGCATCATCTTCACTCAATCTTACGATAATTGATCAATACTCTCAGCATACCACTCAATTAATCGACATTTTCTTTCAGTGCCGTACCCTAAATCGCTATATCATTCCTTCGCATTATCACCATCTTACAGACCTTAAGGCCACAATCATGGACGCGTACCAACCCTCTTTTCAGACCCTTAATCATCTTCATTTCTCAAATCTGGCCTCCAAACCTCTCTCGTTTCACTTTTTCCCTAGTCTCCCTGCCGAGGTCAGGCTCGAAATATGGAAATCGTTCCTTCTGGCTAGACGCCGATTTTTCACCGTACGCCTTGCTACCGAGGATGGGTATGTCGCTGGCCAATATGACCTCTTGGTGGAGCAGAAGCCTCGCATCAATCAACTTTGGAATGTGTGCAGGGAATCCAGGGCAGCTGCTCGGGACCATTTCCGACTTCCTATTCCTGTTGGCCCTAGCAACACTTCGACACTCTGGTTAAGCCCTGAGAGTGATTATCTCTTTATACGTCTCTTCGAAACGAAGATCAGTCTATTTATCAACTTCATCAATGATCTAAAAGCATCTGATCCGCGTGGTGTTGGTTTACTTCATCTTGTTTTAAATGGCAGCCGTGACCGAACTCCAAAAGCTTTGAGAGCATTCAATCCGGAGCCGGACCACACACTAGGCATCTCACAAGATGCCCTTGAGACCTTCAAGAAATGCATCACAGACCTTCAGTCAGTGTGGTTTATCAAGTTCTTGCCTGAAAGTGCTCGTGTCGGCCTGAGCGCTTTCCATCCATTTGCGGGTCTCAATCGAGCAACGCCGCTATTCCCACATGGTATTGAATTTGATTTGTTCAGCTTGGACCCGCGGCCAATTCAACCAAGCATGAAGAAGAACGAAGTAATATGGGGCGACCCTAGAGATGTTGTCCATGCATGGGTGGACATGGAAAGGAAGCTAGGCTTTCATAACGAAGGCGGCAGTGATAACGAGCTTACCCGTGAGATCTCTCATCTTCTCACGGTAGGAGCTACACGTTGGGCTCCGCACCATCCTACGCTTGAGGTTAGATGTGATCAAACTATGGATGCATTTCTACAATTGGAGCAAGACAGAGTCCACAAGAAATATCAAGATGGAGAGTTTAAGGGTTGGCAGGAACCCGAAGAACGCAAGAAGAACCTCCTATCGGCGGCAGGTTTTTGGCTTTTCCCACTTGGGACGTTTGATGCTTGGCAACATATTATGATGGAAGAGGGACGCCTAGACTTAAGAGGCCTACAGCCGGGATTGGGGCTTTTCGAACTGCCACAACAGATGGAGGAGACTGACCTATTCCATTGTGAGAGACCCTGGGCATCAAGTTAAGAACAGACCTCTGCATATTGAAAGCCGTCTATGAAATCAAGTAGTTAATCAGTAAGCCTTATCTACTTAAATGTTTGCAGCTGTTGTAAAATTGGAATATAAGTGTCTAATAAATAGTCTTTCATCGATGGCTTTCATTACCGGGGTATTTCTTTTTGAACACGGAAATACATTCAAGTTTCCTTTTTAATAGCATCTAATTCAAGCTAATGCTTGAGAATGGTTTTACATATTTTTCGAATCATCCTTGCACAAGAAGTCGATGACTTTGTCAAAAAGATCTGTGGTTGCTTCGCTGAGAGCGGGGCCAAGGAGTCGAATTATTGGTTTCCCCTCCTAACGGAAGCTATAACCGTACGTTTTCAGGTAATTTAGTTTATTGAATTTCTTCGCTTCATAATTGGTACCAAGAAGGAAAGGTGAAGTAGGAAATCTTTCCTACACAAGCTGATACCTGGCCGAGACGGTTGATGAGGATCAAATCCTCTGGGTGGAAGTAAAGCTATGCAGCACTAACGGGAAAAAACCAGTGATGTAGATCAAGTTCGTAAAGATGCGCAACTAGATCGCCCCGGTATTTTTGCCTGCCTTTGCTGGCTAAGTAGATCGGGTTATGAGAGGGATTTACCTGGACCACTGCTAAGGTGGCTGAGCCATAGTTGAGGTTGGGCCAGTGCCATTCTCGTTATATAAATCATATGGAATGTAAAGCTAAGACTCTCAATCAGTATAACCCTAGCCGAGCCCACTCAATTGATCAACATCGCAAAAGGTCCTTTGGGGGAGCTCATTATTGCATGCTCAGCCACCACCATTTCAAAGAAAGATAGGCAGACAGACACTAGACCAAGCAAATAGCCACGGCAAGAAGATTTTGGGAACAAAAATAGTGATCCAATCCATTGTGAGGTGGATCACTCCTTTCTTTCGCCCAATGTTGTCACATTGATACCGTTATTTCTCTCGTTATTTCTCTACAAGCTTGCTCGCATTGCGAATACCCGTTAGAGTGAATCTTATCAAGCCCCAGCGACTCAGCCTTGACACATGGCACGCTAACTATTGAATTCCATCTTGTAGGCTGAAGTTCCGTTACCCTGGTAGTGACAACGCCAAGGACGCCAAAGTCTTTTTGTAAGCCTCTAGCTTACTGCGCGTAAACTGTATCACGCCCGAGATATGAGATCTGGCCCTTTATAAACATGGCATTGTCGTTCATGGTTTCACAAGTGTCGCGAGCTGAAGTTGTGAGCTGAACTCGTGGCTTCACACTTGTGACCTGGACCTGAGAGCTGGACTTGCGCGATGGCTACAAGGTTTCCACGCGGGACATCCAAATGGGGATGGTCACCTTAGTGCGACAGCCCCGTTGTCTAGCTCCATATTATGAATGGATTATGTAGAGTTGGGCTGACAACGTCTTGGCAACCCAGTCGCGAAGAAAGGGGGCGTTATGGACGAGGAGATGGCAGAGAGGTCTGGGGTGAGGGTGAAGGGAAACTCTAGTTAATTAAAGCCGCACAAGGCAATCGATCTCTCGGCGTATAGATCGTGTTATCACCAAATTCTCTGAAGCTCTCCCTTTAGCCCTGCTAATAAGCACCTTGGCTGCGGTGTATGGGTCGGGCTTGGCCGTAAGCACAGGGCTCCTTGTAAGGCTGTGCGCGCCAATGGAAGCCGGGCTGTGCTTAAAATTTGCTGAAGGATGTGGACTTCGGTTGGGGTCTAAGACCAGGGTCGCAACCCTCAATGATATTAGTCTGACCTATTTTGGGGGCTCGACTCCGCGAGATTGGATGTCAATCATTGGCGGAGAGGCGCAGCTCCTCTAAACATGCGGATTCTCTCAGCCCTTTTCCTCGTCTAGGTCCCTATTTTTGGCAAGCGGCCGGGGGATGCTTCCAGGATGGAAAGACGTGCAGGAGGTATATTACAACGGCCTCAGCCCAACAGCTTGAGCGACACCAAGCCAGTCTTCTCCGCCTATTTCTGTTCACGACAACCGACAGCATCCTCTTCGTTGGACCTCCTCTCATCGACTTGCAAATATGAGTGCTCTCGTTGGAGTCGCCGTGGGCGGTATGATCATTGGCGTCCTGTCCCTGATCGCCGCCATCGTCATCATCGTCCTTTCTATTGTCATTCTGTGCCGATGCCACAAGCAGAATGACAGGGCCCGTACTGGTGTTACCTACCTCAAAGTCACGGCCGGGTTTATTTTGCTGTTTGTCTTCCCGAAAGCTATCATAGTTATTCTTCCAAGTGTCTGACCATCTTCATTTCTAGTTACGAAGTCCTTGTCATTGTCGGCATCGTCCTATCAGTCACGACAGCCAGTACCCGATACCCAGGCAAATCTATCCGAATGAATGTAGCCGCCGCCCATATTGAGGCCATCAACACAGTCTTCTCGACCGCCTGCATGGCTCTCTTCATCGCCACCCAGTTCGAATTTGCCCGAGGGCTCAAGATGATTGCTGCCATGTCTGGTCACGGAGAAAGCGCCAACACCGTCGAGGTCAAGGCGCGAAAGAGCCGCTTCTTCAGCGTCTTCGCCTTGGCTCTCGTCATGATCGTTTCTATTGCCGCCTTCGGTCTCTACGAGGCTTATATTGCCGGCAACTACAACATGGGGGAGGCCCAGAGCTATCTCGTCTTTGCCGTCGAAGCCATTCTCGCCATCGCTGCGATTGTTTGTCTCGTCTTCACAGCTCGCCAGCCCCGAATCCCTCCTCACAGCGGCGTAAGTCTTCCACCATCACATCCCCTCATCTACCAAACAAATTCTAACATGAAGAATGATTCACAGCTTGCTACTCACTTGATCGTCATTTCCACCCTGACCGCTATCCGACACATTGCTCTGGCTGCTATCAGGGGATACCTCACCTGGGGTCTCTGGGCTCTGCTCGACAGTGACCGCACCGGTACCGCTGCCGGTCTCACCGCCGCCAGCGCCTTAGTAGTTGTTGCTAACAGTTGGACGTTCTGCATCACCCTCGGCATGGCATATGGCGTCTGCAGGAAGGAGTACGGAGGCTTGCGCGCCAACACCGTTTACGCCCCTGTCAAGACTGGACATGTCTAAGAAGGCCAACAGGGCTGAAACTTGACATTGAAACGAACATACCTTAATGAAGGAGACGGTTCTGTTTCTACTTTAACCTCATTCGCCTGTCTATATTTTTGTTGGTTATACGTTTTGTTGTTGGATGATGGAGTATGCATACGAGCCCGGCGTTGAATTTGGTATTTAAATAACGACTCGTAAACCTGGACTAAGTACGATCACGAATTGATGCTTGTTCACTTACTTTGAGTTCTTCCTACTTTTCAATATTGTGTTACGCAATTTGTGAAAGTTGAACCTTTTGCCTCTGAAGGTTAATATCATACACAATAAATTTGTCCTTGTCCTTTCCAGGTCAGTAATATTCTGCTTAGAGTAGAACTAGAAGACAAACAGTCTCAATTTAGCCGGCTTTGATCCCGTCGACGAGCTTCAAGTCGTCCATTCCCTTCATGAAGGCCCCAACATTGAGCACCATCTGAGAAAGCTCAATTGACTAGCGAACCCGCCTTGCTTACACTCAATTTGACTTCTTTCTATCACGCACGAAGAAGAGTTCAGTGAATATAAAAATTTCCAAGTTCTTTGTGCCTAACATTGAAATCTTCTCTTTTAATGGCATTTTATGTGCAGTAGCGAGCAAACCGTAATGGTAGACTAGGTCCACTGCTTCTCAGATAGCACGGAAATTCGGTACCAATTCCGACTCCAACACCCAGGAACTCATTAGGCAAGGTAAAAGTCTCAAATCCCGTCGTAGACACCTTTTCCCCGATCTCCTGAGGATAAACTTATATCAAGCCCGATTCCGCTGAAGGGTTCCTCGCCTTCGTATCCCACTGGGAACGGTACCTCAGACACCGTCACGTCTTGTTGGCAGCAGCAGCGATTGACGAGATCTCTGAGGTGGAGAAACGACATAAAAGCGAGGACATCTTGGCAAAGATCTCGCCAGCCTATATTATATGTTTATTTTCGAATGAATTTGCATTCGTCGGGATTAGGAAGTGCATTTTGCACAGTAGCAGGCGTTTGCCCCCCCCCCCTTTCTCGGCTCAAACGCACACACTTCAACCCGGTGAGGCTGGCTGACGGAAGAGGTTACCTAAAAAGACAATGATACACGGCTACTTACCCGCTGCCAATCAGAAGCTTGTTATCTACCTCTTGGACTACTAGTTGTGCTCATCCTGGGTAGCGGGAACAAATCGGAACGGAGCTCGGAAAGTCGGAACGTAGTATATCGGTCCCGTCGACAAGATCCACATATGCGCCTATTGTAGACGGCTTATAAGCTCTGCCAGGCTCTAGATTGGTGTTCAAATAAGCTGGCTGCTTAGAAAATATCGATTGCTCCCGAGACTTCCGTGTGTACGTGTAAATTGCGTTGAAATCAAGTGCCGAAATGCCTGCCTCTTTGTTGATCTCCGGTGTGAACGGGCGCCAAATCAAGGGTATGTTTGCCGTTCAAATTTATGATTCAAGAGCTCACCAGTCATAGTCCCAAGCGGGCTTTTCATAAACAACGAGTTTGTCCCCGCTGCTGGCGATGCAGTGGTAGAGATTGAGAACCCATACAATGGGCAGAAGCTGGGTTCCATCTCTGCGGCACAGGTGGCCGATGTCGACAGAGCTGTCTCAGCTGCGAGCAAGGCATTCCACACGACATGGTCGACGGCAGCACCTGAGCTGCGACGAAACCTGCTAAACCGCCTTGGAGATTTGATAGAGCGCGAGACAGAATCCCTCGCTTCTCTAGAAGCAGTGGATGCGGGGATTCTGTACAGAGACTCAAGCCAAAAGTTCGTCCCCCAGGCCGCCGAGACATGCCGGTACTATGCGGGATGGGCGGATAAGGTGGACGGAACCTCGTTGCCCATCACAGAGGGCATGGCATACACCAAACGTGCTCCCTATGGTGTTTGTGCAGCCATTATTCCTTGGAACTCTCCACTGTCAGTCGATGATAGTATAACTAGTTTGCGGTCTAAAGCTCTAACTTTGTGTCTAGCATGATCACCCTGTGGAAAGTCGCCCCGGCCGTCGCCGCCGGAAACACCATCATTGTTAAAACCCCAGAGATGTCTCCCTTGTACGGCCAGAAGCTGGCCGAGCTAGTAACGGAGGCAGGCTTCCCTCCCGGAGTTATCAACATTCTTTGTGGTCTAGGTACCGTGGCAGGCCAGGCATTGGCTGATCATTTGGAAATCCGCAAGATCTCATTCACTGGCAGTACTGCTGTTGGTCGCCATATTCTGGCTTCATCAGCAAAGACGAACCTGAAGAAGGTAACACTCGAGCTCGGTGGTAAAGGGCCCAGCATTGTCTTTGCAGACGCCGATTGGGACAATGCTCTTGCCTGGACCACAGCAGGCATCACAGCCAACAACGGCCAGATCTGCGCAGCTGGCAGCAGAATATACGTACAAGACACCATCTACGACCGTTTCGTGCGCGAGTTCTCCAGATTATCCAAGGATGCAATCGCAGGAGACCCGCTGTTGGCAGAGACAACCAAGGGCCCCTTGATCAACAAGACGCAGAAAGACCGTGTCATGGAGTTCATCCGCAAGGGCACTACAGAGAATACCGCGAAGCTACTTCACGGTGGTGATGATTCAAAACTGCCCAGCGGCGGACACTTTGTGCCTAACACTGCCTTTTATGATGTCGATCGCAATGCCACAATCATCAACGAGGAGATCTTCGGCCCCGTGGCCTCGATCGCCCGCTTTAGCACAGAGAAGGAGGCTGTTGAACTAGCTAACTCCACATCGTACGGTCTTGCATCGGCAGTTTTCACCGAGGATGTCAACAAGGCTGTTCGCGTGAGCGAGGCCATGGAGACTGGGCAAGTGACTGTGAACATGTGGGGGAGCGTCAATGCGAACACACCATTCGGAGGCGTCAAGGAGAGCGGCTTCGGGAGAGATTTGGGCAAGGATGCCTTGGAAGACTGGACTTACGTCAAATGTATCAAGTTCAAGATCTCTAAACTTTAGATTGTAGTTAATCAAATCGATATCTGTGATTGATGAGGGTATTGGATCCCCCCCAGTCTTAGGCTTCCACTCCTTCACAGCAGTAATCGAATTTCCATTTATACAACTCTTGTGTTTGTCTTGCCAAATTATCCTTATCTGGTCTCGGCCTCATTCGAGAGTCAATTGTTACTATAGAGTTGAGTATGAGGATTCTGCTCACGGTCTCGCATTAAGGCCAATAATCACCATAAATGTCTAACTCATGGCCATTCCAGTCCATTTCTGAAAGTAGACGAATCCCAAATCCAGTATATATTGTTATAGCCAGGTTTAACAAATTTAGCTACCACTGCTTTGAACTGCAAACGTCAGCAATCTACCTCCCTCCCCTCCTGTTATGGAAGTCGATAGCCGAGACTCATGCGGAGACAACTCCAACCGATTCCGACTCGGAGCTCCAGTACCGTCGACCAGTCAGTCTATGGCACCTCCTCCACCACCAAGCAAATGCCAATGTAAGCTTTTTTGAGGACTTCAATATAGTCAGATTCTTCAAGGATCTAAGATAGTCGCTGGAGCCAACTCCACGGACAGTTTACCGGTAACCCCTGTACTAAGCACAAGTCAGCAATGCACAACCTGTAGGTAGTATTGACCCCGTTGATGTAACATCAGATGCTGACATGTGGAAAGTGAGAGATATTCGGCTTCGTTTGCATTTTTCGAGGGCCTTTGGGAGGTAATAACTGCTCGAATCTATCCCTACTTGACAACGATTAATTGATGAGGCGGTAGGCTGGTATTCGTTATGTCTTCGTCAACCTTGGCTCGGACCATCCAGCCATTATGGAGTCCCTCGCCCACGGCGCTCAACTAAAAGGTGTCAACTTCCCCGAGGTCATCACCTGCCCTCATGAGGTCAGATTCCCAGCTCAAGGTCATGTATTATAACCACTCGGCTAACCCCAAACGCAAAGATGGTCGCCATGTCTATGGCTGACGGGTTTGCACGCTTAACAGGCAAGCCGCAATGCGTTCTTGTGCATGTTGATGTCGGAACCCAGAACCTTGGCTGCGCTTTGCACAACGCCTCCGTAGGACGATGCCCGGTTCTCATCTTCGCTGGATTATCTCCCTTCACACAGGAAGGGGAGATGCGCGGGTCACGAACGGAGTATATCCACTGGCTTCAAGACTCGCGTGATCAGAAGCAGATTGTGTCTCAATACTGTCGGTTCACAGGTGAATTTAAAACTGGTAAGAACATCAAGCAAGTCCTCAATCGAGCACTGCAGTTTGCTACAAGCGATCCTAAGGGGCCGGTGTACCTTGTTGGTGCCCGGGAGGTGATGGAAGAAGAGATTCAGCCATACCACCTCGATCAGAATGTTTGGGGTAGTGTTTCCCCGGCTGGGTTGCCTCCTAATGCCCTCGAGACCATTGTATCGCTATTGGCTGAAGCAGAGGAACCATTGATTATTGTTGGATGGACCGGAAGAAATCATGCAACGGTACCGGCCCTGGTACAACTCACGGAGTCCATTCCAGGAGTCAAGGTGCTAGACGGCCTTGGAAGCGACGTTTGCTTCCCATATAGTCATCGCGCTTTTCAGGGGGTCGCAATTGGTCTCCACGAGGTTATCCAAACAGCCGATGCCATTCTTGTTATTGATTGCGATGTGCCTTGGATCCTGACTCGGTGCAAGCCCCGTGCTGATGCCAAAATTATCCATATCGACGTTGATCCCTTAAAGGAGACCATGCCACTGCACTACATCAATGCGTTCCGCCGGTATCGTGCGGATTCAGAAACAGCTCTCCAGCAACTCAATGACTACATCTCGACCCACGCTCAGTTCTCGTCCTTCCGAGAGGCTGAGCCCTACAGAAAACGTTGGGAGCAACTCGCCGAAAGCCATCGGCTGCGACTAAAAACCCTCGCGAAATTAGCGGAAGCTCCCTCGGACACTTCAAGCCCGCCAAGTGTCTCCTATCTTTCCGCTCAGCTTCGCAAAACGTGCCCTCAAGATACGATATGGTGTATAGAAGCCGTTACCAACGGTCCGTTTATCTACGAACAGCTGCAGATTGACGAGCCAGGCCATGTTTTCAACTGTGGGGGAGGTGGTCTCGGCTGGTCTGGGGGAGCAGCTCTAGGTGTCAAGCTTGCCTCAGACCACCTCGCTGGCGGTCCGGGCAAGGGCAAGTTTGTGACTCTGGTTGTGGGCGACGGGACCTACATGTTTGGTGTCCCTGGGTCTGTCTACTGGATTGCCAGAAGATACGGGCTGCCCACCCTCACCATCGTGCTCAGCAACAAAGGTTGGTATCTTCGTACTCACTTTGAATGTGGGAAATGCTAAAAGGAAACTAGGTTGGAACGCTCCTCGCAACTCGCTAAATTTGGTGCATCCTGATGGGTACGGGTCAAAGCTGTCAAACGAAGGACTAAATATTTCATTCTCACCTACGCCCGACTTCTCCGGAATAGCCAAGGCAGCATCTGGGGGCAGTGCTTGGAGTGGGGTGGCTTCTTCAGTTGATGATTTGCATCGCTTATTGCCGGAGGCGGTCCAAAGTGTCCAGAGCGGCGTCTCGGCTGTAGTCGAAGTGAGACTGAAGGGATCATGGGAGGAGGCTAAGCTGTAAACGCGCATATCTTCTTTCCCAGTGTTTTATGCCTTTGGGACCAAATCTCATTGTTATCTACCTTCGCCAGAATTCCAGTCCGTTTACTTCCAGATATGATGCGAATACGGCAAACAGTATCATAGAAGCGTATGGATGATGTTCAAGTGTTGCCTATCCTACAATCGTGGCCTATGTCTTACAATCTTTCTAGCATAAGGGTGCTCCTCTTCCGGAATTAAGTGATCAAGACGGTTCGTATTGATAAATCGCGGATGAGCATCTCGCATTAGATCAGTCATCCCACATAGCCGCATTGCGGTTTCGATCTCATCGCGCAAGACTATGGGTAAACTTGTCAGCTTTAGGTCATACTCATGTCGGAAATTCAAAGACACTTACTGTCAATAACCCGCTCAACTCCTTCCTGGCCATAGCTAAGAGAAAACAGAAAGCTTCTGCCCAAGCCGACTGCAGACGCCCCAAGACAAATAGCTTTGACAACATCTGCTCCCCTGCGGAACCCTCCATCAACTAAGACCTCCATAGATGAGAGGACCTCGGGGCAGTGCTTCTGTAACTCCAGCAGAATCAGGATGGCCGGAGGTGCGTGGTCAGCCGCTCTGCCTCCGTGGTTGCTGAGCACGATGCCATCGCACCCCATAGAGTGGGCGATTCTGGCGTCCTCGGCCGTCTGAATCCCTTTGACTAAGACCGGCAAGGATGTCAGGCTTCGAAGCCATGGAATAAGACTCCAATCCACGGTAGAGTCAATGAATCCAGAGCTCTGTCTCGCAAGCCCTCCTCCTTTCTTATCCCCGCCGGTGACGGTCGTCTTCACACCGGCGATCACTATGGCTTCATTCGATTTGATACGCTCATCATCCTCGCGCTTTGGGACTACAGGGACATCAACTGTGACCAATATAGCCTTGACCTTCCCTGAAGCACCGATTTTCCGAATTGCGGCTTCGGATTGTGCTCGGTCCTTGTTGACGTACAGCTGGAAAAGAGCTCGTTCTGGAGTAGCTTCGAGAATCTCATCGTAAGGATACGAAGATGGTGTTGCGAAGCAGTGGATGATTCCTCCAGCGGCTGCCCCTCGAGCAAAGGTCAACTCTCCTTCAGCGCCACCGGTCCTTGCTCCGCCCGTTGGAGCAATGTAAACTGGCAGATCCAGCTGGGCTCCGAACAACGTAGTGGCCGTGTTCACGTCCTTGACGTTCTTCATTACTCGGGGCCGAAGCCATATGCTGTTCAGCGCCGAGCGATTTGCATCCCTGGTAATATTGTCATTGGAGCCACCGCCTATGAAGGCCATGGCTTTGGCTGACAGAGATTTGGTTGCTGCTCGCTCAAAATCATCCAAATTGATGATAGAATCCAGGCTCGGTCTCTCTGCTGATTCCTTCATTTTTGAATCAGTCTGTTTTTTGCCTGTTTTAGACTCCTTTGGAAGACTTTCTGGATCGATTGATCCCATGTGAAACTTGACATCAAGAGACTTCCTGATCAACGAGGGCCCGTGAGCCTCATTGTACGCCGATGATGCATCGTTTCCACCGTATTCATAAATCACTGATGATTTAAATTCGCCTTAGCTTTGACGTGTTATAAGACAGAAGTTGAACTTACCATCAGGTCCTCCAGGATGTTCCTGGGCAAACTCGGTCATATCATACACCTCTCCATTTACAGCAATCCACAGGTCATCCACAGAGCCATGCTTGGCCAGCTCTGTATAGTCCACGCTCTTCGGCATTTCGATCAAATTTCGCTTCGTAACTATGTGTAATTCAATATTCGAAGACCTCCGAGCACGTCTCGATCAGACTCCCCCAGAGTTTTGGTGGGGTTGCGTGGACAAGGAGAAGTGTATCCGGAACTAGAACCGGAACGCGGATCTGGGGTACGGAAGTTCCGGCCTTTCAGAGCCGATTAATTAGTAATTGATCGATCGATATATTACTAAATTGATGCCAGAATCAATTTGAGCAACAATTACATGATTCCGGTTTGGCGTTCCGAACTAATTTCCTAAGAAACCACCAAACTCCACGACTCGCAAAAGTGTTCACCGAGCGAGTGTCATGGCAATCGAGTCTAAATGCTACTACTCGTGGAATGTATATCCGAGTCCTCGGGCAATTATAAATAGTCACAACTGTCAGAAATATTCCTCGCGACCATTTAGAGATATAAAGATGTCAAATCTAGCGCCGCAGTCTCTTGCACCAGAAGCAAATCACGCTGGCATGCATGAGAGATGAGTTCCACCCAGGTCATGGAACTGATATTTGACTGCGAAGTACGAACGGAGAATGATATATCTGACACTATATACTCATTGTAGAGGTTTGATCCCCCATGAGTTCAAAGCATTATATTTTCCTCCGTAAATCAGAATAGGGTTGGGTCAGGGAATGCAGCTAACTTCATCCTTATATACCAACGCACTGGAATCCTTCGAGGCCCGACGTGTCGAATCCTGAGCATGTCCATTGCGCCGACTTCCCACTTGGTGGCCGTACCGTAATATTTGTTGCGCGGAAGTTAAGGCACCTCTGTATTATGCATTAGTAACTCTGCCATGGCTACTAAGAACGCAAGAAGGGGATACTCACTTCTGGAGACGAACAGATGAGTTGTCCCACTTTTGGGTCATTCTTCGTAGATGTGGTCCCGGACATGTTCTTAATGAGAACATCTGACATTGTCATATTTGACTGAAAACGGAGTTAGTTCGAGGCAGTTTAGTAGCTTAGAAGGAACATGGCAGGAGATACCGGATATTCCTGGCAAAGAGTCTTGTTTGAGACACCGTAACACTGGTCAATCTGAATCGCCCAGTCATTGTTCACATTCTGGAAAAGATCGTAGGTCACATTCTTAACATATCCACCGCCGCCACCAACATTGGTCTTTGTCTCACCAGGAGCAATGCCCGGCCAGACCTTGAGACGAGCGCCGTCCGTGGCATTAGCCATAGAAACGTTGTAGATGTGGAGATCTTCAACAATATCGACCTGGCCCAGATATTGACCAAGTGAACCAACCGAGATGCCGTGTGAGCCATGGCACTGGAGGTTCTGTACAACGATAGAGGAGCTGTTCGGCTTGAAAGAAACACAATCATCTGTGTTGTGAACAACCGAGTTTTGTATGATCACATTCGATGTGCGAAGCGTATCAAATCCGTCTGTGTTTCGAGGGTTCACCGTCGAGTTGGTACTGAACGCAAGCAGATTCATGTCAGAAATGACGAGGTCTGAACTGTTGTGATACAGGGAGAACCACTAATGTCTCTTCTAGTCAGTAAGGGCATTCCATCTTAACAAATGCAGCACCCACGTTTGGTGAATTGAGTAAATTCAATCCCGATATTGAGCCACTGTGAAGGCCATCGATCATCAATAGGAGGGGCCGCAGGAGTGTACTATTATAAGGGGCCATGTTGTACCATATCTGCCCATTTCCATCAATGGTCCCGACACCATGGCCAAATATGTTGACATCTTTCCCTCCAAAGCGCCAGAATGTGGATGAATCTTGGAAGGCGTATTTGAAAGAGTGCTCGACCCAATACTCCCAGCTGTCAGTAAATTTAATTGTTCCGAGAATTGCAACGTCGATACTATCAAGGAACGTCAAGTCCAACGGCGAGGCTATGGTGTAATTTCCATCCAGAATTACCGTTCCACCATGGTTGCAGTCCTTGAAAGCCTTGAGGATGGCGGGTGCTGAATCCTTGCATCGTTCTGCCTTGACGCGGCAGAGCCTGTTTGGATCGCGTGCTGCGGATACTGGAAATGGTTTTCCAGTGTGGTAAGGTCCAATCTGAATATTTGGACGCTTTATTAAACTGCTGGGGATATCGAAGGCTTCACTTGACACATTATGAACAAGGAGTGCTCCCAACGATATGATGGTGGTGAGTCGAGGAAACATCATGGTCAGTATTTGATAAGTTTTGCATTGGTCTCTTCTTCTATTCTAATCAACCCCAAAAGCGCATATATATATCAAATCCCAGGTCCTTGGTAGAATTCCCATTAACCGTGGATAACAATGATTAATCTGAGGGCAGCATCAAGTTCCCAACTATCCACGCCGGTCTTACAAGACATTGGTGGACCAATACTGCTCGACTCTAGGCTAAAGTGGGCTCGGAAAGATTCTCGGAAATATCGGCACGGGTCTTTTCTTTAGCCTATTATCGATCCAGCAGCGCTCCAGGAAGGGGTGCGATCTCATGCTTGATATTATAAATAAAAAATACTTGAAGAAGTGAAGAAATAATTGGGGTAGTTTGTATTTTGTTTGAGTTACGTTTGATAAATGTTAACAATGGTTCCGTTGTTAGGCATATCAAAGGGCCTACCATACTTTTCTTTGGCCACAAAGTCCATGAAGCAAGCGATAGGAGCGATAACGTTCAAAGTACGTGCCGAATTCAGGCCTCTTTGGTCCCATCTCAGCTTTAATTCTACCTGATCATTCTCCCTAACCATACCAGTTCATGATAAGCAGAATCCTTTAAATCAAAGGGGAGACGGAGCTGGGTGTAGGGTAAGCTGCGATATCGAAGATGCCCCGTTTAAGCCCATAAATACCCGTGGCGGAGTTGAACCGGATCAAATCAACCAATTAAACTTAGCAATCTGCTGACAAGCTGCTATGGGGATACTCATAACGAGTGTGATTAGATAGAATCAGAGAATATATGGACCAACTTTGCCTGTCTGACCTCCATGTCTCCGCAAAGCATCTGGGTGGGGTACATGAATGAGATTGTCGATAGATGCTATCGATAATTCCTTATCTTTCGCCGATGCATCGTTAGTCCTCTCTTCCCTCTTTCTTCATCCATCCATTCGCCCATCCTCGCTGCCGCCGCCGCTGGCTAAAGATCGCTTGCCTGACGACTAACCTCCCGCTCCTCTTCTGCGAGCCATACTCGAGACACGCGTGCACGAACCGGCTGACAATGTCCACGATTTCCGCCGACAAGCCAAAACCGAGATCCCCGCAAACGCCTGGCCAAAGCACAGCCCAAGATGGGCCAACGCCCAGGCCGACAAAGCCCAAGTCGCGGTCGCGGTCGGGATGTGTGACTTGCAAAGAGAAACACGTACATCTTCCTCCCAATCTCGATCCAACGAAACCATGCTAACTTGGATGGCTCAAGTTGAAATGCGACGAGACGAAGCCCTTCTGCCAAATGTGCCAGAGCAAAGGAAGCAAGTGCGGCGGCTACCAACAACAACTACGATGGTCCTATAAATACGAGACAGCTGTACGCAAAAGACGAAAAGATACGAAGCCTGCAAAGCCTACGAAAACAACACAGAATCAGAAGCCAATCCCGTTATCAAGCCATCCGGTGGCAATACGACCTCGATCGCCAGCGCAGAACGGCCCCCTCCAACCAAAGCAAGACCTTGCTATACACGATACCGTACCCGAACCCGAGTGGCAGGCTGCATTGGCATCTCTAAGGGCGTTGGAGGATAATTATGACGGCAGCGATGACAATCTATATTGTTTTGGGGACGATGCCACCGATGTGACTGTGCTGGACGATGATATACCCGACTTAATCGCTGCCGACACGGATGTTTCATCACAGCTAGAAATTATACCAGTATCAAGATCTCATGACTATTCTGGGAATCTCATCAGAGATAATACCGCCGGCGGATGGGCACACATGAATCAGCAACCGGCAGGCACGACCGGCGCTGTCATCTTCCCGTCTCTCATAGACACGCCTTCTATTTTGATCACACATTGGTTTGAGCGGGTTTGTGCCGTGTGGTCGGGTTACGACTCACACTTAAACCTGAATAGGTCATTGGCCTTGAACCTCTGGCAGCAGTCCGAAACAGTATCAAATTGTCTCCAGAGCATGTCAGCGGCCCTCATGACTGCAACATCGCCGGAAATGAAACAGACATCCCTGCGTTTACTCAAGGATGCTACCTCGACAGTCAATCGGGAGTTGAGCGTAATTCATTCAACACCACAACTTGAAAATATCCCAGTCAGCTTGCTCTTTTCCCTGCTCTGTCTGGGCACTTCAGTCTGTTGGACCGAGGCGACGTATTTGGGCGTCCCCTTTTTGAGAGAGGCACGGGCACTGATGAACCGGATAAACGCCCGAGGACTGCCTTTGAGCGCCGAAAACAAACAAATCCTCTCCTATTTTGACAAAAGTCTGGTGTATTGCGACATGCTTCTGGCTATGGTGGGATACGGGGATATACCCCAGGACGAGAAGGTTGAAGATGAGGGGACACCGCATCCCTGGACCGGAATATCAACAGCATCATACCGGCTGTTTGCCCGAGCAGTAACGCTGTGCCAAACGTTTCGCCGTGGCTCTCAGCAACCTAGAACAACCACGGAGTTTTTGCAAAATGCATTGAAACAAATCGAGGAAGCACAGAGCATTGAGGAACAGGTATTGGCAATGGAGACGCCTGCTGAGACGGACCTTGGTGAGACCGGTGATCAGAGAACGCCAAGAGCACACCTCGTGAGCTTGGCAGAAGCTTATCGGTTAGCTTCACTGGTGCATCTATATCAGACCTTTCCTGATCTCGCCGCTCGCCGATTACCTCGAGACTCATGGCCCGCTAGAAATGCACAAGCTTCACTAGATACTTGGATAGTCGCTCTCAGCCTCCGTCTCATAGAGACACTCAAGGACATTCCTCCCAACTCCGGGAGCCGAATGATGCAACCTGCGCTGTATATCTCCGCAAGCACAGGACTCAAGCTTAATCTTCCGACTCTCAATTCTGAGGACAGCCTCGTGCAATTCAGAAGCGAGCCTTCACCTCATGGCCGGACTTCGCTTGATCATGAGGATTGCGAAATATCGGAGTACATGTCTCATTTATGTGGCTTTGGATCAGAAAACACGTATTCGTCAGAGAATTTGTTGATGCACTCTGCGTTTGGGGTTGAAGAGGCTCGGAACTTCGTACTTGAGCGCCTTGATATCTTTGAATATACGTTACCCCCGAACCCGATCATTGTGGCCAAGGAACTGGTCAAGGCTATCTGGGCAGCCTATGATGCAGATGTTTCTGGTCAATATCCTATTCATTGGATTGACATTATGCAATCGAGGAATTTGCGTTCATTATTTGGCTAGCTTAGTTAAGGATATAATTATATATAGCAGACTTCAAAGGGGATAGTTAATAATGTCCAAGGATAAGGGCTCCGTCCAACAAGTTCTATATTCTACTAAAACCTAGGTTGATTTATGAGGAAAACTAGAGAACTCTCCTGCATAGACGTCTAGAACTAAGGGCTGAGTTCCCGATGGAGTAAGGAATAGAACACCAAGCATCAACATCCATTAGCCCTGGCTCTGCGTAGTTTTCTCCTTGCGGTTGATTCCAACCAGGCCAACTATCTCGCCCCAAAAGCTCTGTACAGGTTCGGTGACAGTAGCCTCATAAGCACTAATAACAGGGGCCTGCCAGACGAGGTCCATCTCGTTTGGCTTAACCATTTTTGTCTTCTTGATGAATTTCCAGCCAAGATAAAGGACGGGGGCAATGATTTGCATGGTGTAATTCTGGAAGAAAGCAGCGACAGACCACGGTGCAAAGGCCGCATACCCGTAAAAGATCACAATGACACTGAGGCTAATGAGACCGATCCAGGCGGAGTAAGGCTGGAATCTTGCGTAATAAGGCAGCGACTGGCGGTCAAACCCTTGAACATTGCAAGCCCTATGCCAGTTCAGGTAGGTGAGGCAGATGACGATGAAGTTAATGAGACCTCCGGCTGTCACAATTGAAACAAGCCAACCAATAACTTCGGAGCTGTTGTTGCTAAGCTGAAGAAAGGAGAGGAAGGGGAAACAAAGGGTAACCGCAAAGCAGTACACGGGAACACCTCGCATGGTCCTCTTGAGAACCGAAGGTGCCCTGCCGGTTATGGCGAGTCCATACAAGGAGCGGGTGGCACAGTAGAAGAGCGTGTTGCCCGCAGAGAAGATGGAGGTGAGTAGGAGGGCATTGACTAAATGAGGGAGGCCTTCAATCTGCATATTGGTCATAGCAATAACGTATGGGGACGCAGCGGCACCAGAGGCCTCGGAGGTGCCGTTGAGGAGTGCTTGAAGTGTCGGGTCGTTCCAGGGGACGACGATACCAACACAGATAGCCCCCATGATGAAGAACAAACAAAAGCGCCAGTAGATGGTCTTATAGGCATTCTTAATGATGATGCGAGGTGACTTTGCCTCAGCGGCTGCCATTGAGATATATTCAGGACCAACAATAGTAAAGGCGGCGATCCAGATGGCTTTCAAGAATCCTTCAAAGCGACCTAAATTATTTTCAGACCGGTAAGTTGCAAAGGCGCCAGGAGTCCTCCAGTAGCGAAACCCATAGGCGTCACCTTGAGGATTTCCGCCTA
Organism: Clonostachys byssicola; assembly: GCA_902006505.2. Taxonomy (NCBI): domain Eukaryota; kingdom Fungi; phylum Ascomycota; class Sordariomycetes; order Hypocreales; family Bionectriaceae; genus Clonostachys; species Clonostachys byssicola. The sequence continues at coordinate 527,079 of CABFNO020001300.1, forward strand.
CCATAGTCACAAAGGTGAAGAACATCAAGATGAAAATCAAGATAACCTTGCCCAAGGACAGCCAGAACTCAGCTTCACCGAAGACACCAACAGCCATGAAGTTGATAGCACTGTAAGCAGGATTAGCATTGCAAGGCCAAGACGTCGATAGGTCAGCGTGATGGATAATACTTACGCGTAGAGAACAATGCAGGCAACGCAAATAGCGGCGGGCGGGACACTACCAGACCAGAACTTCAGGAGGAGGTTGATGGCCGTGATCTCAAAAGGGACCATGATAGCTTCGTAGAGGAAAAAGTTCCAGCCGACCATGAAGCCGAGAGCATCATCGAACCAATAGCCAGCAAGAGTAATAAACCCCCCCTCGACTGGCATGTAGGTTGTCATCTCGGCGGCGCAGTTGCTAACACAGGCAAGGATCCCACAATAGACAGTGAAAGCGATAAGCAAGCTGGCAGGCCCGCCGGCAGCTACAGCATTGCCGATGGTGATGAAAAGGGCGGTGCCAATGGATCCCCCGATGGCGAGCAGCTGGACCTGGCGATTATTCAGTCGACGCTGGAGACCCTCCGCATTGGGAAGCGCAATGGACCGACTTTCGATGTTGTCATCGAAGTCATGCTTTTCTTCGCTCGCGATTTTGTCCGACATAGTCGTCACCTTCTTTCGAATTCTAGATGGAGTTCCAGATGGGGCCAGCGAAGTGAGAACGTTGAGGCCAGTATTTCAATGTACACAATGTATAACAATATGAGGTAAATCAGAGACAAGATTGTTCGAGCAGAGAGAGACAACAAGCAGTCAAGAAGTGGTTTAAGTAATATTCATAGCGCGGCGTCGGGACTGGGGAGAGAGCATCAAGTACATTGACTCCATTTACCCCGGATATGCACAGCCTTCCCCAGTCACTCCAGTTGCACAGACCAGCCCTGGGTCAGACGCCCCGTTCTTCTACGAGTGGCCAATCTTGAGAAGGGTTAGGGGGTGGGAGAAGTTGATTTGGGGGTCCGGAGTGAGAACCACCGGCTTAGGAACTTGATGAAAGGGACCGCAACAAGGGTGTTGACAGCCCGCATAGCACGCTACGGGAATATTACCGACAGTAGGCCAGTGTGGAAGATGACTAGATACGCCTTATTCAAGCGTTGGTCGAGTCAGTATCTGGGCAACCGGGTGACATTGGACATGATACCTGTTGGCACAGAGGATTAAAATGCCTGTCTAACTGACCTCTCCGGAGGTCCTCTCGGTCGAATTCCGGTGGTGTTGGCGTCAGAGGGGTTGGCTTTGTTGTTGTGGGATTGACTGTTGTAACTTGTTCAAGCTGGTTTGGCGTGACGGGTAAGGAACGGCCACCCGTTAGAAAGATGTCGTAAATTGGCTTCTGCACAGAGTTGGTGATCGACAGAGACCGATCTCACAAACCTAGAAAGTGTCGTAACTGATGCTGGGCAGCTTGTAAGCGGTGATCTGTCGAGCGGTCACGTTGAAGACTTCGCAAGATGCACAAAATACTCAATTCTTAGCTACCGGACAATCCGGTATGGCCGCCAACGAGAAAATTCGCTCATTTAGCAAGAAGGTAAGCTGACCATGATCTGGGGATGTTCCAGGAATGGATTAAGGGGGTAAGCGTGGGTTATCAAAGTGAGTTCTTAGCTGGCGATCGCGCTCGTATCAACTTCACTTTCAAGGAAATATTAACGAAGGAATAATAGTCACACATTTCTGTTGACTTGCATTAATTCCCGTAACTATAAAATTGTCTAGTGACTTTCATCTAGTGATCTTTGACATGGAATGATTCCAGTAAAAGAACTTGAAGCATGTTTCTATAGTCCAATAACCGGATTACTGTTTTAAAGTCATACCCTTGAGCCGAATCATCCCCATTACCATAATGAACCTTGAAGCTGCAAGAAAGTACTAGAAAACAAAAACTTGATTCCCGGGATTGTCCGCCGCAAGCGGCTTTTCAAAACCAAGATCCTCAAACGAAATCTTTAGGCTCCTTACCATTGGTGGAGGGCCGCATACAAGGATCTTGACATCTCTAGCGGGTTTCGGAAGTAGTTCCTAGCGATCATGAATATCAAATTAATAAAGTTGGTATTCAACAAGGCAAAAGAGGTTCCTTACCGAGATCATGTCAGCAGTAACGTATCCAACCCGACCATTCCACTGAGATGGGGGCTTTTCCAGCACATAATGGACCCTGAAACCTTGATCCATCTCAGCAAGAGCATCAAGGCGCTCCATTAAAAGGATATCCTCAAGGCCGGCATTTGCAAAGATGAAGTCGATTTCAGTTGTGTCACCATTGGACCGACCTCCAAGTACAGCTTGTATAATCTGAAGCATCGGGGTAATGCCTGAGCCGCCAGCAACCATGCCAATATGTCGCACCATATTGGGCGTGTAATGAAAAGCACCTTTCGGACCTCGTACACGTATCTTATCGCCTAGCTCAAGTGATGCAATGTGCTTTGAAATATTCCCTTTCGGATACGATTTAACGAGAAGTTCAAAATATCCAGCTTCGTGACTCTTCGAAATGGGTGTATATGATCGAATGACTTCTTTTGCGTTGCCATCCGGTTGGGTCAAAATGGCTCCGACTGACAAATGCTGGCCTGTTGGCAGACCCAAAGTTTGGTTTGATTGCGGAAGTTTGAAACGGCAACTGAACTGACTGTCAGCGACTGTAGCTGATCAGAGGTGCGGGGGAAACTTGACTGACATGACCACATTGTGCGAGATGCATGTTTTCTCAACAAGCTCAGTCTCCTGGAATGACTCACGTACGAGAAACGAACTCAAACCATTTGGAGCAGGGTCCGTGGCTTCCTTTCGAAGTTGGCTGATCGTGGGACCTTGCTTACTAGATCCTGTTACCGGTCTGGAAGTTTCAACGACTGCACCGGGATGCCAAGCATCAGGATTAGCACTTAATTCGCCGACGAAGAGATCAACAAGGATATCATCCGCTTCTTCTGAGTGACCGGCATCCTCGTACGCCTCCGTAGCATCACGGCCGGCGTTTTCCAAAATTACCTCTTCGCCGCCCCTTACCGCACTATCAGTATATCTCAAGATAGTATATATGGAGGATCATGGTAATCAGGCAGCACAGAAAAGGATCTTGATTATACCAGATACAGTGATGATATTCTTTGGGTTCGGATACTTACGGATGTTCATCCACAAATTCAGAGGCGTTATACACCTTGTTACGGATGATCAAATATAGATCATCTTTGCTGCTGTGAGACGCAACCTGACCACGCGTAAACTCTTGTACCATTTCGTGAAAAGGTGAAGCAAAAAAGAAAAACGGCACTAGGCAGCAGGAAACAAGCAGGCAGATTTCAGGTAGGGTGTGCTGTCTCGGACGTCGGCCGTCGTGAAAAGTGAAAGCAATAAAACAACGAGCCTCAGACCTTAGTGTTGCCCAAGAGTGTTAAATGATCGCGGTATATGTGGCGATTCAAAACAGTTCCATAGCTGAATAAGGCAATCAAGCTGCGGTAATGCTGAACCGCGACTTTGCTTTGCTTAACAAACCCACGAATGCGATAGGCTGACGTGTTTTCGCTTGGGCCGGATCCCCCTTTGCCGATCAAATGCTGCGGATTCTTTTGTGTGTCATGGTGTATCTCTAGCTGGCGCTGGCTGAGTTTGCCGGATCAGGCAAATTCAGTGAGCGCCACTTGCATAGACAATGTTAATATATCGGTCATGTGGACAGTTTCTTATCGGAACACACTGCCTTCGCACGCCCCGGCTCCACAACCCCAACTTTCCTTTTATGGTCGGGTAGATGGTTACCCATAGCCTTGGGGCTGACTCGACAGACTTCCCGAGTTGTGCAGTTATGTGCCTCTATAATCCGTAGCCAGCTCAACCCCAAGATCTAGACTCGGGAGCCTTTGACCACTCATGTTGACCGGTGTTTGTTGATGGCTACCCCTACGCCCTCGGAATTTCTGATAAAATCATGGGGATGGAGATACGAAAGCTGGCCAAGGCTCGTTGTCACTACTCCGAGATGATCCAAGAGCCTCCTAGCCCGGCCCCTTTCCCGAGCCCATACTATGACGATGACATACCCCCCATCAATAAAGTTTCACCCCACAAACGTATCATCTCAATCTCCAAACAATTTGTCATAGGATTTCAGGACAGAACTTGGGGTAGCTAATGGTCACATGCAACAAAGAGCGTGGTCATGTAGTATGCCGAATATCGGGGACTGTTCTCGTGCCTCAGACAGCTTGTCTATGACGAACGGGTATAAAATGGTGTCATGTCCTTTGTTAAAACTTGAAGCTTTTCTTCTAAGTCCAGTCATCAGAGTTTTTTTATCTTCATAACACGCACGCCATCATTCTTGTTTCACCAAATATCTCTTCTATTCCAAAGTCACAGACATCGTCACCATGAGCAAGGGAGGCAGAGTGAACGTCTTTAGCGACGACTTCGCAGAAGACAGCCACAAAAAAACTGTTCGCGCCCTTCCATCAACATGGTATACGTCACCAGACATGTTTGAACTTGAGAAGCGTGCCGTTTTCTCCAAGAAATGGCTGCTTCTAACCCACCAGAACAGGCTGGCCTCACCGGGTGACTGGCTCAAATTCGATGTCACAGGCTATGAATTTGTGGTGGCCCGTGACCGCAAACGAAACATCAACGCATTCCATAACGTTTGCCGTCACCGTGCCTTTCCCGTCGTTCAAGGAGGGCAAGCAGGCAATTCCTCAATCTTTGCCTGCAAGTACCACGGTTGGTCCTACGGGCTGAGTGGAAATCTAGCAAAGGCTCCTAGCTACGACCAGCTGGAAGGATTTGACAAGACCCAGAACGGGTTATTCAGGATTCACTCCAAGGTCGATGCCTACGGATTCATTTGGGTCAACCTGGATAGTTCAGATGAGCCGGAACCGTGGACTAATTACTTCGACAACATTGACAAACAAGAACGACTGGAAACTGTCAACTTCGAGGACTACGTCCTAGATAACGAATATGAAATGAGGGGAAACTACAATTGGAAGATACTGGCAGACAACTTCAACGAATGCTACCATTGTCCTTCTACCCACCCAGACCTCCCCACTCTAGCAGATCTTGAGAAGACAAAGGTTGACACGAGTAGAGGCTGGATCAAGCATTCCAGCGTGTTGACCGAGGAGCAAAAGAAGGATGGTCTTGGGCTTGCAAGCACCTATTTCTACCCTAACGCTTCCGTGGTTGTTCTGTAAGTTGTTCCTATCAACAGGTTTTAAATTTAGGCGTAACTAATCCATTCACAAAAAGGCCTCATTTCATGATGATCCAAAGGTTCATTCCCACGGGACCTTCTTCCTCGGGCATGCACTATCAGATTTTTCGAAACAAAAACTCTTCGGAGGCAGACTTTCGCTTGATTGCGGATTTGTACCGCCGGGTTGTCTCGGAAGACAAGGATCTTTGCGAGGGCGCTCAAAAAAATCTAAATGCTGGCATCTTCGTCAGTGGGGAGCTGCATCCTAGATTGGAGCATGGACCTTTGTCTTTCCAGGAGGGACACAGGGAGGCAATCAGAGCTCATGTCAAACAGGAGAAGGCGCTCGGTCGCCAAATCTGGCCTGCCCGTCAGAAATTACCTGCTTCGGCAACTAACAATATTGAGGATGAGGAATTGTGTTCGGGCTTGGCGTGTGGGGAGCAAAAGGAGGTGCTTGCCTGGTAGGCCTGAGCAAAGTTTTGTCGTTAGGCAGAGACTTGGGGATTGGACAAGAATGAGCGACATGGTAGATATTGTTCCAAGTTTCGGTTTTTATATCCTTACAAGTACGAAATGAATGCTTTTTATCGATCTGAGTGGGTGAAAGTTACAATTTCCTCAAGTACTAGAAAAGGTATATGGTACTGCTGAAACATTTGATAGCTCCTGTAGAAATTGTAAGACCATTCATGACAGTTGGACAACCTCTTATTAGAATCGTGCACGAGCTTTTCAAAATCAAAGCTAATGAGTTTACGACTGTTACAAGTTACAAGATAGTTTGTGAGTTCTACTCATCATGTCTAGCACTTTGCATTAGATGTTCAAGGTAAATCCGGGCGATTCTGTTTGAGTGGATTTGACTCTTGCCTCTGGTGACTGGATAATGGATTGTTTGGTGATTATCTCAGTTGGCAGGACCGTATAGAAGCGCGAATTTACAAATAATCAAGACGAGATAGAGAAGCTACTGCAGATCTGTTGATCAAAGATACACGCATAGCGAATACTCATTTAGGAAGACTGCCAATAAACTAGTACCTTTATGATGAGTATTTGTTCGACTCAGTGTAGCTTGTTGTTTGTCCCTAACACATCCATACTTTTGTGCCTTCTCATTCCTTGATCTCGATGACCACCTTGCCGACCTGTTTACCCTGCCACACATACTCAATTGCTTCTTCGGCCTTATCGAAAGACCAGACTGAATCGATAATATCGTCAAATGTCATTTGCGTAGCTGAAATAGCGGCCATAAGCTCATCTTGGTCGTCCTTTGATCCAGCATTGATGCCCCTGGATAAATGGTCAGCTTGATGTTACTATACTCGTTATTGTAGGTGTCAAAACTTGCCTAACGTTCAACCTGCGATCAATAATCGTAGATACAAACTCTTTCAACTCCTCAGCCTTGGGACCGCCAAGATAGCCAACCTGACTGACTGTTCCACCGCGCCTGGTGCACTGCATGCTTTGCACGAGGGAGCTGCTACCTCCATTCTCAACAACGAGATCCACACCAACGCCATTAGTAAGTCTGAGCACTTCATTCTGCCAGTCCGGGATTGTTTTGTAGTTGACGGTAAGAATATCAGGCTTCCCAAGCTGAGCCTTGATAGTAGAAAGCTTCTCCTCACTAGAAGAAGTCAAGATGATCTTTAGTCCAGACGCTCTTGCCAGTTTCAGCGCAAACGTAGAAACACCACCGGTCCCTTCAACCGAAGGCAGTCAGCAACTGTCCACAGCAAAGATCTAGCTCAATCAGTGGAGTGTGTTCTTACCTTGGATGAGGACAGTTTGACCGATAGATGCGCCCTTCAGCGCGGACCAAGCTGTAGTTCCGGCGCACGGAATAATGCTCGACATGACCCAGGAAAGATGATCAGGGAGCTTTGTTACAAGTCTTTCGTTGAAGACAAAATGGGTCGCCAATGTGCCATCTTCATTAGCAGCTAGCCATGATCGACCTGTAGAACGCGCTGTGACAAACTCGGAATCTGTGATGGGCGCAACGCGGTCTCCTATCTTCACTAGAGAAACCTTGTCGCCGACAGCAATCACTTCACCGGCGGCATCGTTACCTGGCACACCATTTTTGGTCACAGGCCAGGGATTACCACCATTGGCGATATTGGCATCTCGGTAGTTGAGGGCCACGGCATGTATTTTGATCAAAACAGCCGCGGGGTCAAGCTTGGCGGGGAGAGGCTCCGTGACTAGCTCAACCTTTGGTGTGCCAGGGGTGTAATCATCAGTCCTACGGTAGGCCTGACGGGTCTTGACTGGTGTTGCCATGATTTTGCTGGGAGTAGGAAAGCTGCCGCTTGGGTCTGATGATGGTGCTGAGACGTAAAGCGACGTGTGAGCTGGTTGCCAGCAACGTAATACAGCTTATCATGCAGGTTTTGTAGAGAACGATCATTCTCTTCATCGACCTCTCCCCACCAACTTGCCAAAAGGGAGGTGAACCATATGCCCCGCCCCTTTTTTTCGACTTGACGAAGTCTGATGGAGACTGCGGTCTTGTGCCGGCAGATAACAGAAACGGCTGAGTTTATGAGAGCACCGGGAACTAAATCTCCCCACATCCCCCGCCTACCAACCTTTCTTGGTGGATGAATTGCATTGTGGGGAGGGGGGTGTGGGAAGCCAGAGGCGTCATAGACGCAAGGCATCTTGGGGAAGATTCCCGAGAACTCGGCAATCTCACCTTACCCATTCAGCCGCCGTCGGGGGGTTTGCCGATAGTCACCAACAGGCCTTACAGAGAAGGGTAAAATAAAGAGAACCTGAGCAGAGCCAACCAAGTGGAGGGCTCGTGAGTGTGAAATATGGGGCGTGTATAGATCCCAGAAGACAACAGCTCCTCCCTCTGCTTCGACATCTCTGGCTTATGTTGGGCCATTGGGAGATATGCAGGTGATGGGACAAACTATCTCAGATGATTCCGTTCACCAAGGGCCCCCAATACTACCCCCGTTTAAGTAATTTCTTGGAGAGCGACTTTTGAGCCTTCAAGGTTTCGGCCCAATGCACAGATGGGAGTCGGAAATGATACAGAAATATAATGTAAGTCTTTCAGGAGATCAACTTCCGTCGCCCGGAGACGATATTCATACGTATAACCAAACCCGAATTTACTCTTCACCTATAAGATTCACCCCCTACTCAACCATCTGCTGCAGCTATGTCCGATACTTCCAACCTGACAATCGAGCGCATCGATGTGTTCCAGGTTGACCTTCCCTACAGTGGAGGTACGTATCAACTATCTGGCGGTCGAACCTACACCAGTTTCGATGCTACCATTGTGCGCATCACCACCAACACCGGCCTTGAAGGCTGGGGCGAGAGCACGCCGTTTGGCTCTACTTGGGTGGCCGCCCATGCTCGTGGCGCCCGAGCTGGTATAGAGGAAATTGCCCCCAAGCTCATCGGGCTGGATCCGCGCCGTGTGGACCGCATCAATGAGGCCATGGACCAAGCACTCTCTGGGCATTTGCATGCCAAAGCGGCCATAGACGTGGCGTGCTGGGACGTCTTTGGCAAGTCGGTCGGCCTGCCTGTGTGCGAACTGCTGGGCGGACGTACCGACGTCGACCTGCCCCTTATCTCCTCCATCTACGTTGGGAGCCCTGAGGATATGCGGAAGCGAGTTGCAGAGCATCGCGCCAGTGGCTATATCGGCCATTCCATCAAGTTATCTGGCGATGACCCTACCACAGATGCCGCTCGTATTGCCGAATCCCTCGCTGATAGGCAGGCCGGCGAGTATTTCATCGTCGACGCGAATGGCGGGCTTACAGTCGAGTTTGCCATGCGCATGCTTCGCCTGCTCCCTCGAGGCCTCGACTTCGTCCTTGAGGCCCCCTGCCTGACGTGGCGAGAGTGTGTCTCCCTGCGCCGCCGGACCGACATCCCCATCATCTTCGATGAGCTCGCCATGGATGAGATCTCGGTGACCCAGCTCATTGCTGACGATGCAGGCGAAGGCATCGGCATGAAGATTAGCAAAACGGGTGGTTTGACACGATGCCGCCGTCAGCGCGATCTCTGCCTAGCCGCCGGCCTGACGATGAGTGTGCAGGAAACTACGGGATCCGACATCGCCTTTGCAGCTATTGTCCACATGGCTCAGACGGTACCGGAGCGCAGTCTCAGATGTATTTTGGAATGCCGTGATATGATAGCTGTGACCACTGCCACCGGCGATTTCAAGGTGAATGAGGGCAAGGTGAAAGCACCCAAGGCGCCTGGTTTAGGTATTACGCCTGATCTAAAAGTACTAGGGGAGCCTGTTGCTACCTATACTTAGGCTTGGTATCATCAACTATTATTTGTAAAAGTTAGAGTGCCTTATCATGGCTGTATATAAACTCCATAAAACCATCAGCCGGGCAGATTGTGTGTCTATGAATACACCAGTTCATATATAAGGGGCAGGCTGCGATTTTAGATGGAAGATAAGTTTCCAACACCAAATCCAACCTCTTTAGTTTGGTTTGAAATATCTAAATATACCACTCCCGTTGCTAACTACTATATGAGGAGGGTACCTGGAGACACGCCCCAGTTCAATACATTCAGGAAAGTACGCCTAGAGCACTTGGGGAAGCTGGAGTGAAAAGCCAGCATCTGATTACATCTGTGTGGTGGATTTCTGAGCCCTTTGAGAGCGCAAGCAACGGGCGACCATAGCTAATGACCTCTGCTGACCTTGGGAAGAAAGTGGCCCTGTGGCTTCCATATGAGCTACCCACGTTCTCCTCTAGTTCTGCTGAGGATTCCGGTGTTGGTAGAACTAAAATAAACAGAGGAAGAAATCCTATCAACCTTCTAGATCCGATAACCCTGAAGCCTAAGAAAACAATACATGCATTCCCACCAGAGCAACTGAGTTTGATCGACTTAATCAGTGTTGCGCCTCGCGAAAAGCCCAACACCTACAACCAACCATTTCGTTGGGCTCCCAGCCAACATGCAAAATAACCACTCATTGGTGCTTCTGTCAGGTCCACTCTCATGCTTGCATGAGCACTGCCACCATGCGTAGCCTTGTAATATGTATATGACACCCCGGCTACCGGCAATAAGAAAAACTGCTCACTTTTTGTCTACCTGAAGGGTTCCTCAATTTAGCAATGGCCGAACTATCAGATGAGCCGCCTTGTCCACGACAAGAGCTATATCAGCCTCTTTCTTCAACCGAGTATCGAATAGTCCATCTCTTCCCTGGCGACTTTCCCGATGATATCCAGTGCGCTTTGCAAATACGAGACGATTCCGTAAGAAGCAGATATGAAGCAATCTCTTATGAATGGGGCGACGAATCGAATGCCAAGCCGATCCATGTTGCACGGCTTGATGCGCTCGTAAAAAGAGTCTCGAGCCTTCGAGGCACTCAATTAGTTGAGTGTATTTCTCTTCTGGATAGGCTAGCCACCCAGCTCGAACGCAGCCATACTATGCTTTTCTACATTTTCCCTACTATTTCGTTTGGTTGCCTTCTTTGGTGGAATCTATCCTTTGTCGAACCAGCCTGGGTTCTCTTTTCCATTCCCACATCTCTCTCTCGTGCTGCTACATGCTTGTTTGCTGCTATAAACTTGGCTTGGGTCTGCCAAGCATCGTACAGGCTGATGCAAGAGCGCCTAAAGAGCAGGTTATGGACCTCAAGGACAACTGACTGGAGAATTCGAGAAAAGGATGTATCCCTATCCAAATTTGAGACTCTTCATGTCACACCTAATCTGGAGAATGCGTTGCGGTATTTGCGGAGGAACAAGGGCGTTCGTATCCTCTGGATTGATGCTCTATGCATCGACCAGAAAAATGAGGCTGAGAAGCTCATGCAGGTCCAGAAGATGGGTTGGATATACGCTAATGCCCATATGGTTACAATATGGCTCGGAGGTTATCATGATCACCCAACTGGCCAGTCCTGTAGCGACACGGGCATCGTTTGTGCACATCAGGAACGAATCGAGTTGGCCTTCGCTTGTCTTTGGGGTTCGCACTGGGGAATATCCCGATGCTTTCGAGCGATTGGATACACGAAACCCTTTAAGAAGTCACAAGCAGGCATCCATCATATTATCAAGAGGGGATGGTGGCAGAGGCTATGGGTTATCCAGGAAGTGGCCCTTGCAACCGGTGATGTTAAATTCCAATGTGGTCACAGCACATGCAGCTACGCCGATTTTCACACTTGGTTCTCTCACATGCCTGCGATGTATCCTGAAGCTCTATCATTCGAACAGGACAACACACATGTTGGGTACTTCCTCGACCTGATAAGAACATTCCGGTACGATCTCAAAACCGACCAGTCATTATTTGCCTCCGGCTCCATAGTATACGAAGTGGAAGTTTTTGCGAGGGATCTTTGCAATATCCTACTAAGGACTTCTGGGAGTTTCAAGTGTCGGGACCATGATGATCGCTTATACGCGGTACTTGGAATTGTGGCGGGTGTGAGTCGCGATACATCTGGCAATTCATCTAAATTTTCATATTTCGTCTGCTCAATAGCCACGCTTGGATTTCTCGGAATCTCGAAAGTTCAGGACTCTCTTCTCAGAGAAGTCTGTAGGGACATTCTCTTAACCTTATTGTGTCTTGCCACGATATTCTGCGAAATTGGACCGAGGTACTGGGTCAAAAACCGACCGAGCAGCATTAGAGACTCCAGTTATGCCATTAGAAGTATCACAGGACACCAGGGGTATCAGCTCTCTCGGGTTCAATTTTTCACCAAGCTTGCTCACGGCCTAGCAGAGCAAGCAAAAAGTTTATCGTTTCTCGAAGCGGCGAGCTGCGGTGAAGACGAAGACCCAGCCATGCCATCATGGGTGCCTAACTGGTCCAGGGAGGTCCATCCGCCGGCATGGGACTTCGCCTATAAGGACATAGGACGCCCCTTATTCGCTGATCACGACGCCTTCTCCTTTCTCGAGGAAGGAAGGGTTATTGATGTCCAGGGATATCGCGTCCCTGTTGCCAACCTATGCACCATAGCCGATCTCGACGAAATTCCATTGCCTCACATTATGATGGGTCGAAGCCCTGACTATGAGGAAGATCTCGCGCTTGTAGAGCAAATGATGGATCCCCACACGGTCAAAAAGCTTCTCTTTGAAGACATATGGAATAGAGCTACTACTGGGCCAATAGTACACATTCACGACCCGGGCTTGAGTACAAAGGGAGCAATAGGATATCTGAAAGCTGGAAGCATGGCCGCGGGAGACCATCTCGTCGCAGTACCCAGCTGCTTCCATAATATTGTGTTGAGACCTTGTGGGTTCAAGGGCGACAGGCCCTCTCGTTGGAAACTTGTTGGACTTGTGGAGGCCTGTAGGTATGGAGATTGGCTTTTATTACCAAGATGGAAAGATCCACAAAGGTATCAGATCGAATAGTATGGAACGAGTTGTTCGAAGTGGCGTGGAACAAGGACATGCCTCCGTATCGAAATATTGAACGGGAGTCTTATATCCTAGCCTACTTCCTAACATAATTGACGCAGCCCTTGCGCATACCCCACTCTCGCGCAACTTCCCCTCTAAAATCTATCTCTTATATATCTATATAACTAGCTTTATATAAAGACCCACTTTTAATTAATAAGCTTATATATAATCTAAGTACCTAATTTACTATATAGAAAAAAGTTTATATTAAAATAATTTTTTTAATATTTTATTTTTAATATTAAAGTTATAGATAAGCTTTTAAAAAATAGATAATTTATTATAATCTCTAGCTATATTACTAGCAGTATAATTTCTAAAAATATTTTTTTAATTTTATTTATCTATTTCTTAGTATATAGAAATTTTAAAATAAATTCTAACTAATTTATTTAATTTTAGAATTTATTTATAAATATTAAAAAATAAATATATAAGCTTTTTTAAAAAAATACTTATTTTTCTTAGGAAATCTCTAAGAAAAGAAAGTACCTTCTTATAATAAGCTTTTTTTAAATTTTTTAATTATATATATAAGATATAATTATAAATAAAATCTTATAAAATTTTATTATTATTCTTTTAATATATTTAAATAAGAATATATTTTATATAATTTTTTTAAGCTATATATTTTAAAAAACCTTCTATAGCTAATAATATATAAACTTTTAATTATATATAATTTAAAAAATTAATATATAATGTAAAATATATTTCTATATATAACTAAAACTTTATATATTATTATTAAATTTTTTATATTTTAAATTATCTTATTATAAAAAAGATATAATTTAAATAGCTAAATTTCTAAAGATACTTAGTTTTCTTAGAGAATCTCTAAGAAATAGAAGTATTTTTCTAGAAAATAATAAAACTTATTAATTTAAATTTTAAGTTATAATATATACTTATATCTAGAGGTTTTAAATTAGAAAAAAAAATCCTATATATATATTAATAGCTAAATAAAATTATTAAAATATTTAAAAAAAGTAGATCCTTATATTATAAGATATATTAAAGAATAAAGCTTATAATTTTATTTTTAAAAAATTAAACTTTTATTAGTAATATATAGCTTTATATAGTTTATATAAGCTAGTAAATAATTTTAGATATATTTCTATATATATAGAAAATAAAAAGAATATTTATAAAAAGTGGGTCCTTATATAGAGCTAGTAATTTAGGTTTATAAGAGATAGATTTTAGAGGGGAAGTTGCGCGAGAGTGGGGTATGCGCAAGGGCCGCGTCAATTATGTTAGGATTTGCCTACGTTATACAGATACTGAGGAAGCAAAATTGCCATCTGTATATGGATTCATTGATTTCTTGCCAAGCCCCAATGTAGTAATCTTCTTTCTACCTTGCTGTATCTAGCTGTATTTTATGCTACTCAACATAAGTATGAAGTAGGGTGCTGGAACCTGAAAATCAGTGAGCGCCCGAGTGCGACTGGGGCAAACAAGAACAGAGATTGGTCAAAACAAAAACCGGAGCATCTTGTCCCCTTCTTGCCAACAGGGCCGCCCAATCCGATATGGTGATGGTGATCCTCCCGGTAGTTGGGCCACCCACACACTACGATTCGGTACATGCATTAGTAGCCCCGTAGCCGCGGTCGAGCTGCGGGCGGGAAGGGAATCGCCGCTCTGGTGTGCGGTGGGAGTGGAGAGGGAAAAGCAAAAACCGCTGGTGGACAAAACCATGACGCTGGAGCCATCCACCCAAATCGGTGTGCTGATTTGAAATGGATGTGCGGATACGGTTTACGGAGCCAATGTATTGGGATTGGATTGGATGTGCTATGTTAGAGACACCTGATGAAAGGGGTGGAGTGTGGTGGATGCCATCTGTCGCTCAATATTTCGATGTGAAGTTATTCCAGAAATCATTGGTTCTTTTGCACTTCGGGCCTGTCTTTCATTTCTCCGCCTGTCTCGCCTGCTTTGATTCATAAAGACCCATTCATACACAGGCATAATATGTACAAGTGTACGGAGTACCACGGAGGCATGCACATGCAGAGTGGTGTACACTCCTCACGCACCGCCTCTTACGTTGGTCTGATGCCCCTTTCAGCCACTCACAATCCCGAAATGGACCTTTCAGCTCCCCAGTGACATGCAGAGCTGTGAAATGATTGCCGAAATGGTCCAAAATGGCCCAGGAAGATCCTCTCCACTACGGCCACTACCGCCCAGCTCAAAGCTAGCTAAAGCAACCTTTGCAGTAATTTGCTTAGTCTCGAGACCCTTCCCAATCCCATTCCAGTCCTCTTCACATGAATCCGAGACATTTTGCCCAGCTAAGAGCAAGCCTGTGCAGCTCCCCCCTGCCCCATTGGCCGACACGTCATGGGTCTCAGCAGCTTACTGACCAAGCTGCTAGACCCATGAGGAATAGCTCGGGCGGTCGCGCGCTTCGGTTTGCTTTTTCTCCATCCGGAGGCTGGATACCTTGAGATTTGGTGGTGGAGGGGAGCGGGCGAGGGAGACACAAGTGAGCGCCACAGACGCAGTACAACACGGCCAAACTGATGATCTCACTCTGCAGTCTGTAACGTACCGGTCGAATCACGGCCCGTGGATTAGGAAGAGGGGAAATGGCGGAATTGATCTGTGGCCGGGGTGGAATCTCCCTGGTGGTGTAAATACGGACGAGCAGATGCCCTCGCACATCCAGCAGCATCTTTTCGTCTCTCGCCTCCTTCTCGTCCTGTAGCTCAGAGACATACATACACTAGGGTCTAGGGCTAGCCCGCCTTGGGGAACTTTGCTGTCTCTCAATCGTCGTCCAGCTGTATCCCCTCCATCGAGGCTCACCGAACTTTCCAGCTCACCTCCCCCAATACTGCCTGCCTTTCACCTCGGAGAAAGTTCGCCCCCAGCACCATGGAGAAGGACTGGCTTGATCCAAAGTCTGCGCAGAATGCCAGGCAATCAGACAAGCCAGCCGACGTCGAGGGCAACCTGCTGGCCGAGAACGCGGCTGCGATGAAGAGCTCGAATGCTGGCTACGTCTCACGGACGAGGGCGCCGAGGAAGCTGGTTCTATGCTTCGACGGGACGGGGAACAAATTCCACGGCGATGACAGCGACAGCAATATCTTGAAGATCTTTCGCATGCTGGATCGCACCGCCGGTGACCAGTATCATTACTATCAACGTAAGGGACAGATTGATGCACCATCGTTGGTTCAATCGCTGACAATATCTTCAAT
This sequence comes from Clonostachys byssicola, assembly GCA_902006505.2. Taxonomy (NCBI): domain Eukaryota; kingdom Fungi; phylum Ascomycota; class Sordariomycetes; order Hypocreales; family Bionectriaceae; genus Clonostachys; species Clonostachys byssicola. The sequence goes on from CABFNO020001300.1 coordinate 543,050, forward strand.
GCAGCTGGCATCGGCACCTATGTAGTCTCAGGATCACTCTCGCACACCAGCCTCCGCTCCCGACTGAGCTCCTGGTACACGAAGGCCAAAGACTCGGCCATCGGCTCGTCATTCGACCAGCACGTCGTGGGCGGCTACCGCTTCCTGATGCGCTTCTACAACCCGGGCGACGAGATCTACATGTTCGGGTTCAGTCGCGGCTCCTACATCGCGCGGTTCCTCGCCGAGATGCTCGACTACATCGGGCTCCTCTCCCACGGCAACGAGGAGATGGTCAAGTTCGCCTGGAAGGCCTTTGCCGAGTGGCAGTGCCGCAAGGAGGTCTCCGGATCCGACGAGGAGAAGGCCGAGGCGCTGGCCAAGAAGCGCAAGATGTACGAGTTCATGAAGGGCTTCCGCGAGACCTTCTCGCGGCCCGTCGGGCGCATCAAGTTCCTCGGTCTCTTCGACACGGTCAACTCGGTCCCGCGCTTCGAGGCGGCGTGGATGCAGCGCAGCAAGTTCCCCTACACGGCACGCAGCAGCGCCAAGGTGATCCGGCACGCGGTCAGCATCGACGAGCGCCGGGCCAAGTTCAGGCAGGATCTCATGTATCAGGGGAATCCCAGGGCCAAGCTCCATCGCCACCGGCACTTGGGGAACTTCATTGACCAGTTCAACCCTCACTCGCGCGGCCTCCATTCTCGCAATGGGGATCATAGCAAGCACACGCATCCCGAGGGACCAGCTGGACCCAAGCAAGGCGAGGCGAATGGAGCTGCTGAGCCGCCCGAGGACGAGCGTGGACGGCGTAGGAGCCAGTTCCTCGCCCCGGGCGCTAAACGTCCTGGAGAGAAGCAGCACGAGCAGGACTGCGAGTTTGCTCCATACCGCAAGCGCTCAACCTCCCGTCTCCGAGGCACGTCCGTCGGCCGCCAGGCAGCCAAGCAGAGGCGAGACTGCAGCGCGGATGGCATGTCCGAGATGTCGGGCATCGCGCCGTCCGAGCTCGACCCAGACTGGGACGAGGACGGCCAGGACATTGACGAGGTCTGGTTCGCGGGCGGGCACGGCGACGTCGGCGGCGGCTGGGAGATGCTCGAGGACAGGAAGAGCGCGAGCCACGTGCCCCTCGCGTGGATCGTCCGCGAGGCCATGCGCGCCGGCCTGCCGCTCGACCCGGACAAGGTGGCCGAGATGGGATGTTCGTGCCACGCGGAGTGGGATGGCCTGAATCCCAGCCGGCTCAACTCGTCGCTGAAGCAGCAGAAGAAGTCGCAGAGGCAGAACGTGCCTAACATCCGGCTCCAGGAGAGTGGCACCGGCGAGCCGATAACGCCCACGTTCCCTGACTCGCCTCTTCAGACGTCGAAGGAGTTTGGCCCGCCATTGGACAAGGAGAAGGGGGGTTGCTGCGGGGATGATGACGACGACGATGATGATGACGATGAGGATTCAGACGACGAGGACGAGAAGATGTTCAAGGGCGTCATGTCCAAGGCTCACACGTCGCGGATACACGACTCGCTCTCCTACGACAGTGGACTGGGCTTCGCGGCAGTCACGGCGTGGAAGTTCATGGAGTGGCTGCCCTTTGCCCGCATGGACCTGCGGTCGGACGGGTCGTGGGAGCCCATCCGCTGGCCACTTCCCCGGGGCGAGGTGCGTGATGTTCCAGACAACGTGCGTGTTCATGGAAGCGTGATCCGGCGAATGGAAGCCGACAAGACGTACCGTCCTGGGAATCTGATCATTGGAGGTGGCGGACGGGGCGTGAGACACGCTCCCGAGGAGCACGGGATTGGGGAGTGGGTGTGTGTTGCGGAGAAGGGAGACGCCATCGGGGAGATTTGGATGCGGAAGAACAAGCCCCAGGTCAAGACGGACTGAGCTGGGTTTATCTCTGAAGCTGTCACGAGGTTTGGGGAGCCCGTTTTGACCATGTGATTCTTCATGTTCCGTTCTTTAGTCCGTTCTCATGCCCGTGCTTGTCTCTTCATCGTCTATCAATACCACTCTTAGCTAGCATACTCACAGCTTTCCCGACAATCATTAATCAATCTAAATTAGTCTACTGAAGTTGTTGATGATGGAAGGACTTTGCTCATGTGGCTATGACTCGACTGAAGACACCCAAAGCATCGATTCGTCGCGCTGGCATGTATGCGAACTCAGTCTTGAGTGCCGAACCTCCGCCTCGGGACAGCCACTCACGTCAGTGCGAGCTCGAGGAAGAGCCGTCCATGCCATATTTGGCAACATAGGGCGAGTTGGTGAGTCTAGTCGACGAGGGCATGCTGGTAGAAGCAGCAGACAAGACGGTGAAAGGATCCCGCCTCATCCCGACAACGGCGGATGGGCTTCCCGGTGTTCACTGCCGCGCCCAGGCCCTCACAAGAACGAAGCTTGTCGGGCATCAAGAGAGTCAGGATGGATACATAGTCCCGCTCCCTCGTGGCGAGTCAACGCTCAGGCCAAGCAGATCGATTCAACTGGAGAGCAGGGGGCTCGGAGGTGGAATAACCAGGGCTCTTTGAATGCGATCTACGGTGATTGATCAAGCTCGTTGCTGCAGAATTACGGAAATAATTATACGCGTCGGTCGATTCCAATAAGGGAATGGAATCAAAAGCGTAGACAGACAAGACAGGCATCGGCCGATGAAACGGCATCCCACATCGACCAAGGAGCGGCATCCCACAATGTTCACCGTGCATTCAATCTCCTGCCTCCATCACAAATTGAAAACCAGGGAGTGTATCTTCCTACATGTAGACAGTACACTATTTCAGAAGGATAATAGAACAGTCTGAGGGAATGCCCAACTCGGTCACTCAAGCGTTAAGTGAGGGACGAGGGCAATATTAAGCCATCCTGGGGTCCCAAATTACTTCGTATCAGGTAGAAGAACGAGCCAAGTTCACCTTCTTTTCCTCACTCTACTGCTCACCCCCCTCCCCCTGCGTGCTCGAGCAAGCCTACTCCTAGACTCCTCGTGGTCCCCGTACTGCAGCCATGATCCATCTCAATTTTTATCCGGGGGCTTGCTGCAGATGCTGGGTATGTAAATCCCGACGCGCCGGTGCCATGGTGAGACGTTCGTCGGTGGCCGTGGGGGACGGGATTGCCTTTCGGGGCATTCTGTGTGGTCCTTCTGCGTATCATCGTCCGGTTTTTTCGCCCGATGGAAGCGCCTGGCTAGATTAAGCTCAGATCAATCATAATACGTTTATCTGGCGAGCGCGCGCGCGTGCGGGAGCAGTCTGATGAGCCCGCGGAGGCGGCAAGGCGATGGACGGACCCCCGAAATCCTCCAGAGGCCGAATCCTACGGGCCGGAATTGGAGGCGGATCGAATAGTACAGGCCTCATTGGTACCATAAGCGAGATTCTGTCATATTTAAAGCGCTGGCCTCCCTGTCGCTGGCGCTAGAGAATTTTTCACCCACACGGCAGATGCGTGATCGGATGCTGCTGCTGCGTGTTGGAGTCGGTCTGGTCAAGCCGGAAGCAGACGGTCCTCTTCCGAATGCTCTTCCGCGAGTTGAATTGATTCAACTGCCCGCCAGACCGCCAATGGAGCCAGGGTCGAGGCGATTTCCTATCCTGTGGTCATCCAGATTGTCGGGAATAACAGCGTTGACCGTGAATATAAGAAATATTGTGTAATTAATTTACAATAGGGGCGGTGTGCCCAATTCATTTCGCTTCCGGCTCGCAATCTATACGCCGATGTCACTACTTGGATGAGACTTGTGAGAATCGGCGATAGATGAAAGGTTCTGATTTCTTGGCCGATATACTCTCTGTCAAGACTGTGCCATCTCTAGAGTGTGCCAAGTCGAATGGCCATAAGATCGCGGGTAAATCTGTCCAGCCTTGTCCAACGCCGATAGCGGCATCTCGCACCAGATCCACCCCCCGTACTCGTCTCGGTCAACGGCGTACACGGATATTCGACTCTGGCACGGATGCATAAATGAATGGTATGCATGCGGATGACTTGATACTCGTAAAGCAGTGGCTTCTAGCAGATGGAAATGATGCGCTGGCACTTGTGCACTTCTCACAAACCGGCCGTAATACGGGCTCTCAAGCTCGCAATACTCAACCACGTAGGCTTGACATACGTCAGCTCAATGCTGCTTTACTGATCATCATCGCCAACCAGGAGTTATGTTTCTGGTCCTGGATGGGTCAAATATGCATGTGAGGCTTGTTTGTGATCATTCCGGTTATTTCTCCCGATGATGACATGATTATTCGCCCGATGGCAGAGGGGATACTGCGTGCTGTTTATGTCACTGTGGCTGGGCATCAACACGCACCATGCCTTGGTCTATTGATGAGACGAGGAGGCTATCTCGAGGCTATCAGATGTGGCTTGGAGTACGACCCTAAATATAGTCCCTATTAATCAAGCCTCAATGACCTGGAATGACATACATAGCCACTCCAAGTTGAAGCCCTAGGCCAGGCCTCCTCTCGGAATATAATGAATCAGGCGAGTGGTTGCGTAGCTCGTTGGCCTGGGCGGGAAATAAGCACTTGCTTGACCTAGCATGGGTCCAAACGATCAGCTACATGGATGCTCATGTTTGCATTTAGGCTTACAGGGTGCTCGGCGGTGGTCTGTGCTATTGAATGGGACCAACCCCCTACTCTGGAGATGAATCCTCTGGAGATGCTGCTAGAACATGGTCCATGCGCAAAGTGAGTCAAGCTACTTGACTCAATCAAGAGGGCATTTGCCGCGCGCTATGATTTGTGCTGTCGTCAATCATTCGGTGATAGCGCGGGCGGGCGTGGATGATCTGGAGCTCAGCCTTACCAAAGAGAGAGCAGAAGCTGCAGAGCTGTCAACAAGCCACTTCAAGACACCCCCTTTCCAATCTCAAACCTAAGATGCGCCGCTGTTGTTCGCGGCACAGCAGCACAAGATGGGGCGGACAGTGCTCTGTGCCAAATGGCATATGTCATTGGCCGTATCGTGCCCTATCGGGTCGATGCCTGGGCTTCCAAGAGGTTTTTCTTTCCTGATCCTGCTCGCATCTGCTCGTGGTCAGCCCTACTTTTGCGTCCTTGTTTGCTATACGTGGATATTCGAGGTGGTCAGCTTGGATGGCGTGTGCAGATACTGTATGTACATCATACATAGTACAATGGTGATCATACAATGGTGCACAGCCGCCTTGCTAGCAGGGGAGACGTCAAAACAATCAGCAAGATTCATCTGCTGGGTCAGGCAGAATGTCTTGTTTAACGTGTATTCAACATTGACATTGTAAGACGGAAGTCCGCAGACCAACGCGAAGGGCAACATCATAGATTGATGATATTGTGGCTGCACGCCAAAGCTCCCTAAACGACCAAAGCTGTGGTCGGGAGCTATTAATATTCATCTGCGAGGGTGCAACGGTAGACAGCCCGAGAGACGTACTCCCCTGATACAGAGACATCGTAACATCAAGGGGCCTCCACGTGCTTTGGGCTACAATGACCGTGCCGCAGACGTACGTGTCATGATGGCTGCAGCGTTTCGCAGCTCCCCCTCGAATTGAAGAATGAGTGTAAATTAATGTTGACCGCATTGACATTGGGTCGATTGATTGTGATATGTACCTATGCACAGTAGCATCCGTTGGGGAGGATCAACACCCCCGTTCATCGACAGGGGGATCGTGAGGGAGGTTTGATCCCATTCATACCGCCAACCGTTTGGCACCACTGCTGCATGTCCACCCACACGCGGGAGCTGGGCCTCAGAGGTGAAGCAATTGCGGTCGCGCATGGGTTTAGGCTCATCTGAGTGTCGTGCCAGTGGCAAAACCAAAACATGGAGAAGCGCTTGGAGCTCCGTCTGTGTTCTCCAGTCTGCTCGGGACGTGCGCGTATGATATGGTTACGTGACCATCCGCCCCCTCTGTCCTTCGGATTTTCGTTGGGGAGCATTGCAGCCTTCCCTTTGACTGACTGGTCATTAGATCGCCGGGGAAGATGCGACGAGTGCCGACTGTAGGGTGTGTTTCGGCGAGGTATTGTTTCGGCATAATCCTTGCTTCAACTTGCATCCTAGATGGCCCAAAATGACCCAAATGACACAAGTGCCAGCCACGGAAGCAACAAATATATTATCAATAGGGCTTTTTGCTGCAATTGCCTCGTCTCGTGGGAAGTGGGTTAATGTCCATCCATTCAGCACCAACAAACAGAGCAGGACGGACGAACTGACCAACAACAATAGCACAATAACTCATTGTTCCATCCGGCGGTTAATGCAACCTGTAGGGGACGCATCAGATGCATATCACGCGTCCGTACTTTACGCTCACTCAGCTCTGCCCATAGATGTAAATACGGACGGCTGGTGTAAGCGAGTCAGGGTATTTTGGCAGAGGGCGTTCGGTACGGATAGCAACTGTTGGTCATGATCACCAAATACCTCCTAAGAGATGCTGGGCACAGCTCACAAGATCCAGACACGATCTGTGCTCGTATCTGGCTCGTGGCCGCTGGTCCAGGGGTATGGCAAGCTCATCTCTCGGCTCTCCTCGATGCATGGCATGCCGATTCGAACCAACACAAAAGGAGGTTTTCTATTGTTCCTTTACCCCTACCTGGTCTGATTTATGCGTTGGTCGGTGTACCTGAATAGCGAGTTCCGTACCCAGTCGAACATACGGTAGGTAGGCATTGTAGGCGCATGAGCGAGTTGAGAGCGGCTATCGTACGTCTCGCGTCATGTCCGCCAGCCAAATGAAGGAATAGATCGCTGCCGCAAGCGAGGCGGTCACGAACTGATGTCCCAGTTCATCATTGCAGAGCCATTTGTCAAAATTGATGCTCGGTGGACGGGCTGAGGTGACCTGGTCCATCGTCATGGATGGCGATCGCCTGCTCCACGTGGTGTTCAGGGTGGTCAGGGTACTGTTCCCACTGAAGGAGCCTGGAAAACGGTGGACGCTCGCTGCAAGCACTGCCCTGGCCAGTGCTCGCTTGGGGAAGTCCAGGGCAGCCGGGCGCCTAATTCTAGGGATCCATGCCGAAGTTAGTGAGAAACGTCGGGTGCTGGGTGGGAGTCGCCCTTGGATCTCAGGCGGCTCGGGCACTTCGGTCCCTAGAGTTCTCCGTCGGTAGGGCAGTCTTAGGGCCTGTGAAGATGACTGCTGTATTGATGCAATGCGCTCGCAATCCGACGATAAGGCGGTCCAGGACTCAGTGTCGAGCGCGTCGGGTATGTGCCCCAACCAACACCTTGACAATGGAGCGCATCGGGATGCCAGTGGAGCAGAAGAGAGATCAATTAAAGTGAGTGAGGTGCGGATGATTGATGATGGATCAATGGACGACAGCGCTGTCACTTGCCGTCACTGACACGAGGAGGCGGGGGCTTTCAGGTGCTGGAAGACAGCCCTTTGCTCCCTGTAAAGTGCACAATAGCCCCTGGAACCAACCGCTACTGCAGCGCTTGGGCCGCACCTACCTTGGTCCGCAATTAGAAACCCATGGAAGGCGCCCCCCACCGCTGCTGTCGATTTGGATCTTTGGACGCACCTTCTCCACCAGTCCCCTCACTTGACTTCTGGCATCTGCTCTGTTCCCTGCCCGCTTCTTCATCCGGAACTTCGATACGACACGCAGCCCAACCCACGGCGGCCACCAGCAGCGACCGCCACAGGCATGGTTGGGCCCAGCGACGAGACCGCTCTCTCCTGAGCTGCTTGCAATGACCTGGCAGCCTGCGTTTCCTTCGACACGTGAATGCCCACTCGCGGGCCGGACCCCAGACTGGCACTAAACAGGCTCGTCTCTTTCCAGACCCTCTCCCACGCCCGCTCCCACTCCCACACTCGTTCAGCGAGTTCAAATCGAGCCAGGCCAAGCCCGCCCAGACCAGCACGGGACAGGCGTGCCATGGATGGGACCCCTCCCTTGCTGGGTTGCTTGAGTAAACCCCCTCTCCATCTCCCCGCTTTCGCCCTTTCGTCCCATACACCCACCACCCCCCTGACCTCACGGCATCAACCCACGTCGGGAAAAGCCTCGTTGCCAGATAGCGTGGGCTTGACGGATGGCCTGGCTGCTTTGCTCTGGTCTGCTGGGCTTTGCCGCACAACAAACAATCAAGCAACAGCATTGAGCACAGACACCCGACCCCATGGATCACTTCAACGCCACCGTTCATAACGGGGCCCTGGTGTCGACCCGCAAGGGTTTGTATATATCCAAGTCCAAACACCAAGGCATCCGGTTTGTTAATGCCTTTGCTACTGACGCATCCTCCTCTACTTCTTCTACTTCTCCCGAGACAACGCCCACTTCAACTCCCGTCCCATCGGCTATTGCAACTGACTCTACTTCTGGTTCCTCCCCAATCTTTGCAGTAACTCCCACATCTACTACCACTGCCACTACTGCTACCACTTCTGCCGCCGCCGAGCACGCCGGTTCGAGCTTCTCTGCCGACATCGCCCAGGCATCCCAGTTTTTCACTGACCTCGAGGTCGACGGGGAGATTGGTGACTCCTTCGACGCAGACATGGGCGGGTCAACCATCGAACGGAGGCCCGGGTACGAGGGCAGCGACCGACCGCACTTCTTCGACATTGCCATCACTCCCCCGGCGGCAAGCTCGCCCTCTCCCGGGAGATCGAGCACCCCGAATTCCATACAGAATGCTGGGGGCAGCAGGTACGGCAGACCTGACGAGCCAAACACTCCCGTCTCCGTAGACGACGAACGCGGCGGGCGCAAGGGCTCTACTTCATCGTCACAAGGCGTAGGCAGCGTCCCGTCGCTGACCCAGCGGATCGCCAGCCAATACCTGAGCAACCTGCCCCCTCAGTCACACATTTACGATGCCATCGCCATGGTGGCCTCGCTAGCGACTGGCGCATCACGGGGCCGCGAGGTTTCATCAGAAGAGCTAGGCGCGTCCATCGCCAACGTATGCGCCTCTATGAACCGGAATATCCTGGCTGGTGACGATGATGGGAGGCGGACTCTACCGGTTGTTATGGAATCCATCGCAGCTATGGCCATTGACGGTGTAAGTCATCTAACTAGCCCTGATCACTGAAATGCAATATGAAAAGGGCGACCTAGATCGATTGCTGACCTTGTTTGCATTTTAGATTTTCACGGGTCAGCAGCAACATTGGCATATTCTGATGAAGGGTCTTCGGGACCTTCACGACCGTATTGGCGGGCTCAAACCTGAATGGGGCAGCACCCTCAACAAGATTCGCAAGTATGTGGACTGCCCGTCAAGCGGACGACCACTCCGCTATCCCATCCACGATGTTCAGTGACCACCGCATACTGACTTAATTCTTCTCAGAGCTGACGTCAAGGGTGCCGTCTACACTGGCACTTCGCCCTATCTCGAGTTTGAAAAGTTTTTCCCTTCGGTCTCTGACAGTCTCCCTGCTCAGTTACGCGCCGAGGTCACGAGCAACATGCGCACCTGTCTGCAGGGATCCCGGATCTCCCAGCTCAACATCGATTCTTTCCAGGCTCTTGCCCTGTTTACGCAAACCGTGGTCCGCGCCAGGCAGGCATCCAACAAGGATTCTTCCTTTGCCCTCGACTTCCAAGGCTTCGCCGAGGACTGCCTGCGAGTAGAATACCAAGTCGCCCGGTACCCGAGATCTTTACGTGACGATATCGCCCAGGCCGACCAAGCTTTTGCAGCTTTGGGAGTCTCAGAGCTGAACCTGGACATGATCACTAGAGGCCGAGCGCACAGCCCGAGTCCCTTAACGCCGGAGACCACCGACCCTGAGAGGAATCTCTTGAACGCCGTTCTTCGATCGGCCGCGCTGCTCTACATCGAGGATCTCCTTCCCGACAAACACTCCGTCGACCTTTACACAATCCTCTTGCAAGCCCTCAATCATCAGCTAGGCAACATCGTCCTCGCAATGGGTCACCGCCTTACTTCTCCCGAGTCGACCCTAGCTGTAAATAGGGTCCTACCCAGCCTTGAGGCCATGCGCCCCGTGTTATTGTGGTCATGTATGGTGGGGTACGCCCTAACCCAGTTTCTTAACCAAACACGATCGGCATCCCTGGATCGCTCACCATTTGAGCACTGCGTCGGCCTTCTGCTTCTAGGGCCAGGCGCACCCAAGGGAGGTTTATCAGAAAAAGACATGAAGCTCGGCGAGATTCTCCCTGTGCGAGCAATTCGATCAGTCAGCTCTGATGAGGGTACTTTGCTCCGACAAATGGTGGCAGGGTATGAAGCGAAGCAGCTCAGGGGCAAGCAACCCTGAAACTGAAACTTGGCCAGACCTCATTCTACGTTGTCTCAGGACCTGACGGTTCGAGCTTCCTTATGTTCTTATTTACGACTTTTGATTTTATTTTAGCATGCATTGCTTTTCACTTCCATTATTTTCCGGCGCAAGCACGCTTTTGAAGAACGGATGCTCTTTTGCGATACAACAAGGATTGGGATTGGGACTGGGACTGGGATTGGAATTGGGCATTCCAGGGATTTACACGTCGGTTCATCATCGCACCAGGTTTGGGATTTGGGTCTATTTTCTTTATTCTCTCGGCCGTCTTTCATCAGGAACGAATACCCCATTTTCTTTCATCGACAACTACTCGGGACACGGAGTAGTCTTGTTATCTCTCATTTTTATGATTATCGTCTTCTTCATTTGGTTCAGGCTCAGGAAGGCCCGGAAAGGATTTTTGGATACATCATGACGGGGTGTTTGTGTACTACAACATGGCTCAGATTTGTTTACACCAGGGGATTTGTTTATACGGCATAGGATGATGGCATTAGCGAAGACGGGGAGCTGGCAGGGCCAGGCCTACGCGGATGGCATGCCAGACATGGCATAAATATCAATTATACATGTGTCAATCAACGACACACTGCACATTGCACACTACCTCACTTGACGATGGCAATATTTCCCCGGTGATTGGGCTAGTGGTTTAGGACAAGAACATGCTCAGCTTGACGCATTTTAGGTTCGATCAGACGGTTCCCTCGGCTCGGATAACCACCAATCCAATAGAGGCACACGCGACAGCTTTCCTCGCCGTCGGTGCTCGGATTGAATGACTCTTCGTTAGGCTGCTTCTCTTGCTGGGATAGGCGCGCACGCCCGACAGATTGCGCCTTACTGTCCAGTCTAGCCATTGACGGGCCTCAGAGCCCTGTCGACATGGATCAGTGGGCCACAAGGCGAGCGGTAGTTTACGCCAGTAGTAATTACCACCGCTGGCAATTTGCCATATATTAGTAACATGGCTTGAGCTACTGGCCTCGTCAAGGAAGGCTCCGGGTCGAAATGAACACGAAGAGAAAGAATTGAAGAGTCTGTGGATTCGCGCTATACACGTACGGAGGATTTTCATAAAATTTGCTCCTCCCCACCGCAAGACCCTGGCAAAGAAGGCTAACGAATGGCTCTGGCTAGCGGACTTTCATCATCGCATCATTCATTGTGCCCAGGAGCATCTCCCAGCGTCGCATCTGACCAGCTACGTTGTGCGTGATCAGATCGCCATGACAGCTTCAGCGAGCGCAGGCGAGGCAAACCATGGCCCTCATCACCATCCGTACTTCCCTCCGGCCGTCGTGATCCCTCACTACATCCCCAGCACGACGCCGCTGCTCGAGATCCTTGCCCCCTTTGCTGCCCTCGCAGCCCTCGCCATCATCCCAGCCGTAGTGTTTGCCAGGCGACACACGAGCCGCGCAATCGACCAGTTTGCGGCTGGCTGGTTCGCTCTCTGTAAGATCAGATCAGGCCTCTTCTTATCTTGTTCACACGCCCCCCTCGTGGCCTAAACCCCTTCCCATACCCTCTAGCCGATCGGCTATCCTGGCCCACACATGCTTATTTTAATTATAGGTGCCTTTCTACACATCTGCTTCGAAGGTGAGCAACATACGAGAAGGCTGAGAAGAGGGTCATGCCCAAAGTTCCCGACCCGGCTCACTACGCGCCAGAGAGCTGACAAGGGAGATGAACAATAGGGTACTACATTGTCAATAGGACCAACATCGCCGGCCTCAACACACTGTTCGCCCAACTGTGGAAGGAGTACACGCTCTCTGACTCGCGTTACCTCACCCTCGATGTCTTCACTGTTTGCGTCGAGACCATCACGGTTGTAAGTCCCTCCGGTGATCATCCGCCCCCATCAAAGGGGACAGTTCCCTTCCCAACAAGTATCTAACTCTCGATAGCTCGTCTGGGGCCCCCTTTCCCTCCTGACCGTGCTGGCCATCGTGTCCCGCCGCCATGCCCTCCGCCACACTTGCCAGATCACCGTGTGCGTCGCGCACCTGTACGGCGTCGCGCTGTACTACCTGACCAACTGGGCCGAGGGCGTCTCCTACAGCCGCCCGGAGGTGCTATACTTTTGGGTCTACTATGTCGGGTTTAACGCACCCTGGGCCACCGTTCCGTTGTGTAAGTTTAAATCCCAACCCCCCCTTTCTTTTCTCTCCTATTCTGGTGCGACACATAAGAGGCCGCATGCATACAATGGATGGATTCCTATTGTCGGTTCTCGTGATTACTGGAGGCTAATATGGGTCGTGCAGGGCTGCTGTGGGATAGCTTCACGGAGATTAGCAGGGCGTTTGCCGTGCTGCATGAGGTTGGGGAGCGGGCGAAGAGGAGGTGATGCGGATGCTATGTGGTTGGGTTAACACCGGTCCGTCTGGGCGTCGCATTGTCTCTGTGCTGTGCTCGTCCGTGCTTTGTATTGTGTTGTGTTGTTGGTTGGGATGTCCAACGTGCCAACGACCGAGCGGCTAGCTTCGTTGGTTCTTGGAAACGATGCTTCAAGAGATGCATACCCCCCTCGCTTAGGGGTGCTCGCTGTCTGATGCAACTCGCTTTCTGATGCAAGTCACTGCATGTCGCTTGGGGAGGAGGCGGTGGGAAAGAAAAGACCCTGCTGGCTGCCCGATCCCGTTTTGCTTCCGGCCGGCAGGCGAGTAGAGGGATGGTTGGATGGCGGCGTTTGTGCATGTCTCGCGCATACTCGGAATTACTGTATGCGTCTACCGTTTTCCGCTGCCGTGATACCTATATTAACATGCGTTGGCCGATAATAACCAGTCCTCCGCCCATATCGACCGAGAGTGCAATCTCCTTTCCTGCTGTACCACGGACGCCGTAGCATCATCGTCTCACAAGTGAAAGCCGAGCCCTCTACCAAATTCCGCTCACCTTATCCGTATCGTTCCATCGTCGTACCGGGCCGCAAGCGGCCTCCCACCGTGCTTTCTTGCCATTGAGCACTTGCCAAGGCATGCTATTGTGCTGCGCATGCGTTGGTCATGCAGCTCAGACAGACATGATGGTCGACCGGTTGGGCTTCATCCCGCCACCTATACGCTTCTGTCTCGTACATGAACGGTGGTATCAAGGATAGTTGGTGTGATATGTGACCATGCCAGCTCCCCCTCCCCTCTCTTCCCTCCAGCCTCACTTTTGGAGGACCTTCGCTTAAAGAGAGACATCGATCATGCATGCTCCAGGGACCAATGGGATGTCCACACTCACGAGATATGGGTAAACTCAAGTCCCCTAGCCCGACGATCTCATGCCAACAAGCATGGCACACTCCCGCCGATGGGAAAAGGGTTTACCGCAACGTTGAACAAGTGTCGAAAAGGGTTTCCCATCCCGGTATCCGTGTGCATGTATGCCCAGTGCTGATTGCAACGGTCGTATTTGGATTTACACTGCTGCAGACCAAACCGGGTCTGACCCCCCCTCGTACGGCCAGCATGCACGTTCACGGCCAGTTTGACGAGTCAGATCTGCTCTCAACCCAATGTTGACGTCAATTTGTTATTCGTGATCTACATACTGAGGGCGTACACTGAAAGAGAAAAGATACCGGCTACATGCCTCTCGCCAAAAACCATCCTGTGCAACTGTCCAATTACAAATTCTGTACCAAGGAAAAATGATGAAAAAGGAGTAGGGAACTTTTGAGAAGAAGGGGGAAAACCAATGCCCTACAGTACCACCAGCTCCACGCTACTGGGTCGGAGTAGACCTCGTTCTTCCCAGACAGTGTAGACAACGGATGGGTTTGTCGGGCGACGTCTTCCACACATTCCGATCGTGGAAGAAGGGATGAGGAACAAGGTGAGGCAACAATAGAAAGTCAACCACAGGGAAAACAAAAGAGAAAAAGTACCTCGAACCAGAAACACCTCTATCCCATCCATGAGCATCCCGTGATGTGATGCCTTCCAAGACAAGATACACGCATTGGGGAAAAAAAAGAGAAGAAAATTAAGACACAAGTCTCAGGAGGCTATCCAGACTCCCCCCATTAATCCTCCCCGTCCCCAGACTGCAGGACAATCTCCACATCGAAGCACGGAAACCCGACCTGCGAGGGCGGGCCCATCCTCGCAAGCAGCGGTGAGAGGTCGTCGACCCGACTCGTCACCTCGTACACGACGTCGCCCGCCCGCACCCGCTTGAGCAGCGCCATCATCCTGTGGTGGTGCTGCTGCTGCTCGGCCGCGGGGGGGATGCCGCCAAACTCGCCGCTCTTGAGGCGAGCGAGCTGCATCGCCCTCTCGAGGATCCGGCCGTGCAGGGGCGCGCAGGTGTCCGTCACCAGGAGGCTCCCGCGGCCGATCCAGTGGATGTTGATGGACACGGGCCTGGGCGCGGGAAGGGGGGGCAGGGCTGCTGGTCTCCTAGGACCGGCGGCGGCGGCAGCAGGGGGGTTGCTTGCCCTCATCTGCGGTGGGACTGCAGCAGGAGGTGGGGGCATGCTGCTGCCCTTTGGCTGCTGGAAGGCGTTGATAGGGTGACCGCCCGCTCTCTGGGTAGGGGGAGAATAGGTCCCCAGCATGCTTGGGCTTACGGCTGCGGCCGGGTGGTTGGGCACGGCGGCGGGCTTGTGTCCCTGTGGAGGGAGAGGGGGGTGGACGGGGTGAGTATGATGGGGGAGGAGAACATGTTGGTGAGGGAATGGATGATGGGGACCTAGGATCGGGGGATGGGGAGAGTGGTAGGCGCCCGTCAAGGTCGCGGGCTGGCCGTAGTAGAAGTGAGGGTGGACGGCCATGGGAATGGTTCCATCGCCAGCTGGTGCAGTCGCAGTTTGCTCACCAGCTGCGGGTGGCGGCATGCGAGGGGACGTGGACTGGCGGGGGGGGAGTGTCCTCGGCTTGACCATGTTGTTCTTGGTCTCACGGCGTCGGTGGTGCGACGGCTTCTTGATATGCTCCAGGCCCTCTTCGTCCTCACTCTCGTCGGACAGGTCAAGGCCCAGCTCGACGTCGTCCTCGGATTCCGAGCTCGAGTCAGTGTAGTTATCGTCGAGATCGTTGCCGTCCTCCACTTCTGTGACAACATCATTGCCCTGGCAGCAGCAGTCACACTTCGTCTGTCTCTTCTGCGCCTGCAGCGGTGGCATGATGGGGCTGTCGTAGGTCTTGCCCATGGCGACGTAGAAGTGAGCCACCTCAAGGGCAGACCGCTGGTGGACCGTAGCCATAGCGACGGCGAGGTCGAGGCTCTTTTCCCTCGTCACGACGGTGCGGGCGGGCGAGTTGGCTGTAGAGGAGAGGACAACGACAGTCCAGAACGGGGTGTCGAGCTGCGTGAGCACTGTGACATCCTGACCAAGGACGATTTCGTAATTGCCTATTGGCAGCCACAGCAACGGTCAGTTTGATGCAAACTATAAACACGATGGGGAGCGTGGGGGAGGGCTGTCATACTCTTAATCAGAGGTTCATGGACAACTGTAGAAAGGTAGGGGGCAGGTTCCGCCATATCGATCTCGTTTGCAGGAGTGTCCTTAAGGGAGATGCCGTTCACGCGGGTCAAGGTCATGAGATCAAGAAAGGGGGTATCCTCTTAGCTCTTTCGAATCTTGCAGAGAGTGACGATGTACAAGGATAGGCAATGGGGCTATGGTGATAATGGTTTGTCTGTTTCCTTCGAAGGGGTGGATGGCAAAGGGGCATGAAGGAATGTCTAGTGAGCTGTGGGAGGAAGCCATGTGCAAACAACGGGAGTCCAATCATTCTTATAGAGGCAAACCCTCTCGAGTCCGTCTCGATGAAGAAATCCCGACATTTGCTTTGTGTTCCATGCACACTGTCGATCTTCCAAAAGCGCCGCCAGCTAAGACACTCAGATGTCACAACATCTCCGAATAAGGGGGTGGGTGTATTGCTGCCAAGTAAGCCGAAACAGCGGCCTGACGATGGAGTGACAGTTAACAAGGCGGCAGAGACCCAGCCATGGGATTGTGCTTGTCTGCCCATCGTGACACCCAAAAGCGACTAGACGTTGCACCCGGCTCTGGAGCCGGCAATGGAGTAAGGATGCCATCTCCGTAGCCCAACGATGGGCAGAGTCCAGTGTTCATGAGGCAACATGCAGAGCTAGCCCGATGTCATGCGTAGAAGGTCTGTCAAGCATCCCGGCGGGACAACAAACCACCATGTCCACGTCCGGGGTGTTCGGGTAGATGCTCATATGCGGCGTACAAGTGATCAATTGGATTAGGATGATTGGCCGGAAAGGGCCTGACCCTGTTCCCATCTAAGCCGGATCTCCAGCTGTCTGGCAGCAAGAGTAGGGCGAAGAAGGCCAGCAGTTCCATATAGCACGATTTGGCAGATCCTCCTAGGCCCACGGCCAGATCCATCGTGGGCCCCTGATGGCTGGCTGTCTCATAAGATCTTAAGCCATCAGGTATGCAGCCCATCCGGCCTCTTGTTCCCCATCCATCGTGCCACGAAGTTACTTGCTTGGCCCATTGAGGCCGTTCACACCGCCAGTATCCAGCCACGAGGCTCGTATCAAGTCTCGAAAATATCGAGTGTCGTGATGCTCAGCGCAACCATTAGAGCCAATCGGCTGTCTTGTTCAGCCTGCCAATAAGGTGATCGTCCAGTCGTCCGCCTCACTTTATGGATCGGCATAGCGCCAGAGAGAAGCGCCCGGATTTGGCCTTATATAACACCTCTGCTATAGCCTATGATGTGAGTAAGATGCGCCACATTCGCCACATCGTTGGGTTGGCATGTAGAAAAAAGAAAGGACAAAGGATGGATGTGGTGTTCCCTGTGCGGCAAAGTGTGGTGAGATTTAACCGCGCAACAGCCAAAAGAAGCTCGTGATGATAAGCCAGATGTGCACACTTGGAGTTTTGGAAGGGATTCCCTGGTTAGACGGTTATTCGCCTTATTTTAGATTGTCCATGATATATCAAACATACTGGCAGACCTCGTGGTGCCCTGCCACCTTCCTGATCTCATATAAAATCCGCCATTACCTCGCATCGTCATATCCACCAAGGCGCTGATCTTTCTCCATAACCAGCTAAACTATTACATTGGCGCCCCCCATTATATCCTCCTTCAAAGCGTTTGTAGCCTCTCCAGTCTCGCCCTGACAGCCTCGACGAGGGCTGTCTCTCTTGACAAGAGACCCTGAACTTGCTGGAGCTTGGATCGACGTATGTCTTGCGGGATCCGGAGTTCTGTCGTGCCCAAGCTGCCCGAGTCCGTCACGCCTTCAGCCTTCTTGAGAGCCGCGACCTCGTCCAGCAACTCGTCCTGCAGGGTCTTGGCCTCTTCCAATCGCTTCCAGAGCGGCTTAGATGCGCCCGAGGCCCCGGTCTGGCTATTCCGATCACCGCTTTCGGAAGAGGTCCGCTCCGATAAGCTCTCCTCCATCGTTCTAACCTCGTTGAAGAACGCGCGCTCCTTGGCGCTAAGGTCCCTCGTCGTCGCCTTGCCGATGATCTTACGGAGCCCTTCCACACGCTTAGTGAGTCTGTCCTGTCGATCCTGCGCTTCGGCAATCCTTCGCTCATATGCTGCATTATCACCCTCGCCATCGTCGCGATTAGCTCCACTGATAGTCTCAATCTTGCTCCGCACTTGGTTCGCCTTATTCACCTGTTGGCGGAGCTCGGCTTGGAGGACCTCGCAGCGTCGGAACACCTCTGACGCGGCCACGCCCAGCCGGTAGGTCTCGTCGGCTAGGAGCTTATGCGCGTCTGTGAATATGCCAAGCGTCACGGGACTCAGCCTCACTTCTTGGTTGACGAGCGTCTTGTGACGCGACGTGCGCAGGCGGTCGAGCATCGTCGGTAGGTGCGATGGCTGGTCAAAGGCATGAGACGGCTGGAAAACGGGGCGAGGCTCGTAGAAGTCCAACGGCGCAGGGACAGCCTCGAGCTCGCGTACGGGGCTGCTCTCCAGCTTGACGAGCACGAGATCGGTTTCGGGGGAGTCGAACGTCAATGCAATTGGCTCGTAGGGGGTGGCAGAAAGGAGAAAGTAGCCGACATCAGGATCCTGCAGAACCACGGCTGCCGCAAGAGGAACAACCGCGTCCGAAGTGGGCTGCGAGAACAGTCGGTCTCGTGACGATTGTGAGTTGACCACCAAGCCAATTCTGAAGTCTGTACCCGCCTCCGAGTCTCCCGCGAGTTCCTTTTCGAGGCGGAATATCCAGGGCGCCAGGGAGAGGAAGACAATGCCCGCGTGATGTGTAACGTACAGGTTGTAGCGGGACATGACGTCTTGGCTGAAGACCGGCCAGCTTTCCTCGTTAACCTCGACCGGGCTCATAGTATCAATGGCCTGAAAAGCCAGGAGTTCTGATGACAGGCTTGAATCGGCCAGTAAGCGCCCCAGTCGCGACTTGCTCTTGGGGGGGAGCCATTGAGCTTGGACACCGTCCAGATCAAGGTACACTCGAACCTGGCCACTAGCAGACAAGAGGCTGATCACGGTGAGCGAGGCACCTTCTCGGTCTCGCTCTTCCAATTCCAATTCCTCCTCTTCCCCAAGCATCAATTCGTCGGTTTCCGTCTTCTTTCCAATGACCACAATATCTGTGATTGCTGTATCCAAATCGTCGCCCGTCTCTGGGTCCGCGTTTAGGTCGAAAGGCCCTTGTAGTCTGGGAATGGTACCAGGTCGTGAGGGTCGGTTGTAGACTTCGATCATCGGTTCGCCGGGCGGCCCTTCCAAAACAGTAGGTTCCTGGGCGTCAAGTTCACCCATCCACTCGAGCTGCTGTTGTGCTAGGAGTTTCTCGTAGTCGGAAACCTCGGGGTCATCTTCGATACTGGCCACCGTTGTGACGATAGAAACCGACAATGAAGGAATCAGCGTCGGCGGAGGCGCCCACTTCTGGGGCAAAAGAGGGCACAGAGCGTAGACATCGCCTTCTCGCATCGCTATCCAGAGTGTCATGGGGTCCCAGCCTCCCGATCCCTTAGTCGCGAAGCTTGCGGCCGCCACTTCCATGTCGAAGGAGTCGGGCGAGAATCCCTTGTTCGTTGCCGTGACAGACGCTGAGAAATCCTGATCCAAGCTCGTTCCGTCCGCAAGCTTCTTCAAGTCGACGGAGGTCGTGGGGTTGTCGAAGGACCATCGGTTCGCGGCATCGATTTCCCAGACGCGGACAATCGCATCGGCGGTGACTGTGACGAGGCAGGTGCCGTTTACACCCAGAGGGTGCCATAGCGCGGACATGATGGGTGCTCGTGATGTTACGTGTGTGGTGGGCCCGAGGGTGAACATCTTGGGCTTCAGAGGCCCATTGTCCTCGCTGGTTAGATGTGACGAATCGGGGAGTACGCAGATGTGGACGGTGTATGCGGTGAGGATGGCGAGATAGTTGGAGTTTTGGGAGATGACGAGCTGTCGAATGTCTTCGGCACAACGCGTTTTGATGGTCTGCAAGTCCTGTTGTCAGCAGCTGGATCAAAAATACACAAATCAACGGATCAATAGACGGTAGAGCAGATGTGCTGGTTTCTGGCTCGCCCACTCACCCTCATGCCAGGTGCGTGCTCCAAATCCACGTCGGATTCAACGGACGCGAAAGAGTCCTCTATCTTGATCCTGGTTCCATAGCCACCGTTTCTCGAATGCCGGGCAGTCCACTGCTCTTTGATATAGGCGAGGTCACCCCAGCGGATCTCCTTGCCCACGGCGACAAAAACCTGTGTGCCCCAACGAGCGATTGTTCTCCTCGGGCCGGGCTGTTGCTGTGTCTTAGTGGAAAGAGCCTGGGGTCGGGCAAGGTCGGCGATGGGTTCGAAGAGCTGATGGCCTGGGGCGTTCTTGGCCAGCCAGGGGGCCGAATAGCTCTTGACCTTGGGCATTGCGCGTATCGTTCGTTTGACGGTCGGGTCGAGGCTGAGAAAGGAAGCTTCGTGTGGTGACAAAGAGAGTGCGGCCGAGACAGGACAAGTCTGGCAGCTGACGGGATAATAGCTCCCCAGATACGGAGCTGCTGCCTAGACCTGGAAAGTGAGGCTGCAGAGAAGATGAAGCAGAAAGCAAAGCAGCCAAAGAAAAGATGGAATGGAGGAAAGCGACTGGTCAGTCGGCTGTTACATGCAACAAAAACAGAGAACAAGCTCGTCGGTTGGCGCAGGAAAAAAGTGTTGGCTGGGGCTAAAAGTACAGCGACTTTGGAGTTGTGGGTCTGTGCTGTCCAGGCACCTGGCGTCAGACAAAGGCCCAACAGGCGAATGGCAGTTTCTGAGCGCTATACCGATGAAAAGTTGAAGCGAGTTGGATTTGCAGCTAGAAATATACTCCTTGAATCAAAATAAGCTTTTGAGAGCAAGAAATATTCACCACAGGACACGGCAGCAGAGCACATGCAGCTTCGCCTTGGCTGCCACCGGAGCCACAATGGATGTACCGGTACCTTGCATGGCTGGTCGTCCCCTGCATGGGCCATTCCACTGGGCGGATCCACTCTTTCTCCAGCTCCAGTTGCTTGACTTCAATCTTTAACTTCAACTTCACTTTCAGCAATTGTCTTCACAGATCGTCGCAGCTACATAACGACACCCATCTACTGTCCTTGCGCCGGCTAGTCCACCCCTCTGTGCGCCTGCTGCCTTACGATAAGCTGTGGCCTGCGATTCACCACGTGGATTGTGCGTCATCTAGCGTCAGAAGCGCGACGACAGCCTCCAGCTTCACCTACACCAGAGAAGCTTTCGAATACCAGGCTGCTTCAGCACAACCGCCAGCATGCGGCCAAACGAACCATACAGCACAGTCGATCGCCTTGACCGGCCTAGCGCATACTACAACAAGGTGAGATCCTACCACACCCCTCCACCCCAAGCCTCGCACCTAACACAGCTCTCCCCAGAACAAACGCCGCCGCGACCACCGCGACGACGACGCCAATGGCGACGCCCCAGCCGAGCCGCCCGTCGACCCCCTCGCCAACGCCACGACCCTCTACGTGGGCAACCTATCGTTCTACACCACCGAGGAGCAGGTCTACGAGCTCTTCTCCAAGGTCGGCGAGATCAAGCGCCTCATCATGGGCCTCGACCGCTTCGCCAAGACGCCCTGCGGCTTCTGCTTCGTCGAGTACTACACCCACCAGGACGCCCTCGACTGCATGAAGTACATTGGCGGCACCAAGCTGGACGAGCGCATCATCCGGACCGACCTGGACCCCGGGTTCGAGGAGGGCAGGCAGTACGGCCGCGGCAAGTCGGGCGGCCAGGTGCGCGACGAGTACCGCGAGGACTTTGACGAGGGGCGTGGCGGCGTGGGCAGGGCGATCCAGACGGATGGGAGGGAGTACGATGATGAGCCCAGACGTTGAGATGTTTCTGTCGGGGGAGGAGGGGGGCTAATTGGAGAACGGACTACGAAGAGTACGACCCCAAAAGAAAGAGATCACCGGGTGTAATTCCTATATCAAAGGAGGCTCGTCATGTACGAAATAGAAAATACTGCGATAGATACCCGCGAGGAAAAGAATAGTGCGAGCGAGGTAGTTTCTGGGTCTTGACATTTAAAAAAAGAAGAATTGCTATTTTATCCAGCCCATCCATTATCTATGAGCCGTCGTTTCTGCCTCGGTGGAAGTGATACATATACAAATGTGCAGAATTCTATTCCTGCCTCTCTCATGCCACAGTCGATCCCCGCCAGCGCCGAGCGGGTTAGGTCAAACAATAAAGTGTTGTACATGGTAATTCGTCGCCCCAGTACGTGTAAAAACGCCTTCATCCCCATTGCATGCCCAGCTTCGTGGTCGGTCTCGTGTCGATCGGATTTATACAGCCCAACGCCCCAATTGCGCAGCTTAGAAACCAGGGGGGTTGACTCTTTGCGAAACTCTCGTCCACTTGGGAAGCTCTGCGTAGCCGGTCAGTAAAACCAATCGCCCAACATCACCATCCCGCTCTCCTCTCCGGGTAGAAACATACTGTGGATGCCCTTTCGATACCGCTTGGCCTTGCGGTCAAACAGGGTGTACTTGTCCTTGGGCAGCATCTCAGCCTCAGTAGGCATCTCGGCCTTCCACCGCTCCACGGCCGGCAGCACCTGGCCCTGCTTGGCGAGCGCGGCGTCAATGGTCGCAACGACGCCATCGACGGCCCTGAGGCGCTCCCGGTGCCGTCTCTTCTGGAACTTGGACAGCCGCCAGGGGATCTTCCACAGGAGACCGCCGGACAGCGGGTTTGTGATTCGGAATGGGCCAAACATCGTCTCTCTGTCTGACGTTGAGGGTCGGGAGGGGGGTTCGGTTTTGGAGACTTGGTGGGAGATGCTCCAAACTTTTTGGCATTGGCTGATGCGAAGCTTGGGGTGGAGCGGAATATCCCGAGCGCCGGTGCCTCGCACAAAGGAACCACACCAGAGTTACCCACACACACTGTGGGGTCAGCAGCTCCCATCAACTCGACGTTGGTCGCATATTCGA
Source organism: Clonostachys byssicola (assembly GCA_902006505.2). Lineage (NCBI taxonomy): Eukaryota > Fungi > Ascomycota > Sordariomycetes > Hypocreales > Bionectriaceae > Clonostachys > Clonostachys byssicola. The sequence continues at coordinate 565,776 of CABFNO020001300.1, forward strand.
GAGTTAACCCCCCGGTCGGCGAGTAGGATTGTTCTTTGACAGCAGAGCAGCGCGTGACGACGACAGCGACGGCACCACCTCACCACCACAGCGAGGGGACACACGTACGAGAAGAGCCGCCGGGTCTGCCATTGCGCGCTAGGTCACGCCGTCAAATGCACATCCGCCGGGCGCCACCATGAGCTACTACTTCGCCATTGTCGGGTCGCAGGACAATCCGCTGTTCGAGCATGAGTTTGGCACATCGAAGCAGGGCGGCGACGGGCAGTCTCGCTTCACCGACCAGGTGAGGCACCTGAACCAGTTCATCCTGCACTCGAGCCTCGATATCGTCGAGGAGGTCCAATGGTCACATGGCCAAATGTAAGCTTCTCCTTCCAGTCTCCTACTCTACTACAGCCCATTAGGAAACAGGTATTAACCCGCCTGCGATCTAGGTATCTCAAGTGCATCGATAAATTCTTCGACAACTACATCTCATGCTTCGTCACAGCCGGCAACGTCAAGTTCCTCCTCCTCCACCACCCCATCACCCCCAGCGGCACCAACTCGCGATCATCGACGGCGATTGGCGCGAACCCCACGAGCCCTGCGACCGAAGAGGCAGTCAAGATGTTCTTCACGGAGGTGTACGAGAACTGGATCAAGGCCATCATGAGCCCGTTCTACCAGGCCAACATGGAGGTCACGAGCCCCATATTCAGGACGAGGGTGGCGGCGGCTGGGCGGAAATATCTCTAATTAGGCGGCGAGCGATACCATTTTTACATAGATCGATTCAATACCACCGGCGTTATTCTAGGTTCTCAAATACAGCACATTTCAAATTGGCAAACACAATGTCAAACTAGCAAGCAGAGGTACGATGGATAGTTGATGTTTCAAGAGCAAATAATCATTGATGGTATTGTAATTTAATTTCCGTTGGTCGTCTTCCCTGACGCCGACTAGCCCGTATCCCTTAACGCCTAATAAACCTCATCTGGCACACACATCGCGACTCATAACACACCAGCACCTCTCTAATGAGAATAGAAAAGCGCTTAACCACCGAAACCGTAGAGGGTGCGGCCCTGGCGCTTGAGAGCGTAGACGACGTCGAGGGAGGTGACGGTCTTGCGCTTGGCGTGCTCAGTGTAGGTGACGGCGTCACGGATGACACCCTCGAGGAAGGTCTTCAGGACACCACGGGTCTCCTCGTAGATCACTGTGAAGCAGACGCGTCAGCAAGCTGTTGATGGATTGATGACGATGAGGAGACAAAACTTACTGGCAGAGATACGCTTGACACCACCACGACGAGCGAGACGTCGGATAGCGGGCTTGGTGATACCCTGGATGTTGTCACGCAAAATCTTGCGGTGACGCTTCGCACCGCCCTTGCCGAGGCCCTTGCCGCCCTTGCCACCTGTTGAAGCCAGAGTCAGTACGTGATGCCATTCAGGATGGACCAGTTAACCCAGCTATGCGAGGCCGACGAGTCCAGTGTGGGGTGAGGGTGCGACTTACGTCCAGTCATGATGGATTAGTTGGAGAAGAGAAAACGGTGATGGAAGTTGTTTATGGATGAACGCGAGCGCGTTTCGTGATGATGCAATGTGATGTAGATGGGTTGTAGTGTGTACACAAGTGGGAGGGAGGAGTGGGAGATGCAAGGTTGCGGGGGGGTGGCGGAGAGAGTTTATTATACACGCAGTCAAATCAGTAGCAGCGGCGCGTGGGCAGTCAGATCACTCGCCCGCCAAAAATAAAAAATCCGTTTCAGCGCCGGGCTAAGCTCAAAAAGGCAGTGCTCACAATCACTGCTTGTAGCGGAAGCTCTCAGGTACTTGCGCGCTGATTCTGATTTTTCATTGGTCAGATTGCAGCGTTAGCTCGCTTTTTATTTTCCAGAGCGCGTGACTAAGCACTGCTTCCCCATGCTTGGTTACTGATCGCAGAGCTCTGTGGCACACGCGTCTCGCCCTGAGTTTCGTGGTCAGTGAAAGGCTGGTTCTTGATGAACGGAGTGCGTGGCCTGACCGTTTTGATCACCGTCTGGCGACTGCCTCGGGTACAAGGCTGCGGGAGGAGGTACATGCCTTTAGCGTGTCACAGGGTGTGTGGGCATCTAGAGTTGGGGAAGGACTTCTTGTTCGATCGCTCGAGGTACCTGCTCTTGCCCAACGCGTTGAAGCAAGTACCAGACAGGGCACAATAATGCCCGCGCCTCATCGGTTAGAGTATGTAGATAAGTTTGTGAGGCTCAAGGCCTCTGACTTAATCTTACCTGAATGGTTCGAGGTACCTGAATTATCCAAGGGCATCGTGAACTTCCCATCCATTCGCGAGACTGGTGTTTTGAATGTACGTTGCCAGAAGATCAGGTGTTTGTTCATTGCCCACCATTGCTCCTATTTTTCATTTCCATGATTATGGAATTCAATATGTGCAGTTAATATTCCCATCGAGTCATCAGTCACATTGCCTGCTCCCCCAAGAAATCTACTTTTTTTCCTTTCCCATCGCTAGGTACTTTCGGAGGGCTTCTTCGCCATAGCAAAGCGGGCAAGGCACTGTCAGGTAGCCTATCTTGCTACCCTATACTAACATTTATCATCTACGTGCACCACTTCTTCGCGAATAAAAGACCAGAGATACAGTCAAAAGCTAATCTACTTTTCCCACCTACAATTGATGGATATTGGTTATTCTTACTATCTAAAGACATCATGGTTGGGTTTCGGGTGTAAATATCCGGCCTATCACAAGCACTCCCCACAAGTTGCAACTTTTGGACAGGGTTAACTTACACAGCGATTTCAACCCCCCCAAAAGCGTTGTTGAATAAGCGGATTGTCTGTTGCTCACCCAGGCCATCTTCTAGAAAAGAACGCAATTTGAAGTATCACGGGACATTGAGAATGAAATATCTGGCTACTACTTAGCGCCTTATCATGGGGATAATCTCATCCATTGAGCTGCCTGTTGATCCATCCCCAAATAGCCGAGAGGGGGATTGTGTAGGAATTGGGTAGGAAGGTAACATCAAAAATAATTGATCTTCAAGTAAATCACCCCATCAATTATTCAATCATAGCCATAAATTCAAGAGAAGCAGCTCAGCGAAACCAGATCTACCCTCTCCTGCCGCAGATTCATATTGAATGGCCGACCACCAGCTGTAGAATTGCTTCAAGCATGACCATATCAGGCGCCATTCTGCTTCTGGCCTTGAGCGGCCCAGCCCTCGCCCACTTCCCCCGCCAGCAACTCTTGACCCGACAATGCCGGCCAGCGCAGACCTACAATGCAGAGATCAGTTACAACGCATGCTATGTGGATGCCAGCTACTCCTGGGCCTCGCGTACGCTCTCTGGCATTGAGGTTGAGCTGCCCCGAAACACCCCGCAGACGTGCGGAGACATCTGCGGACGCTTCGGGTACAAGTATGCAGGCGTGAAGAAGGGCAGGTATGTCATGTCCAATTGCGAGAGACGGAAACAAGATGGAGAGCTAATCTGCATGCCTCTATAGCGTGTGCTTTTGTGGAAACCAGATAAAAGATGCAAAGGCTGAAGAATCCTCTTGTTACGTGGAATGCCCCGGCGATCCCCAGCAGACGTGCGGCGGCGAGGCTCAGACTGGCTCCTCCAATGTCTCAATAAGCATCTGGAATGTCATCAATCCACGAAACGCCGAAGAGGAACTAGTCCACTTCCCTGATTGCACCCGCGAGCCTCTGTGCTCAACCAAGGTTTGCGACACCAGCTTGTCGGCCAAAGAACGAGCTGTTGCATTGGTATCTTTGTGGACGCCCGAAGAGAAGATTGGGAATCTTGTCGAGAAGGCGCTTGGTGTTCCCAGACTTGGCATTAAACCGTACAACTGGTGGGCTGAAGGACTCCACGGCCTGGCTACTTCAGGTGTCGATTACAACTCTCCCGGATCGGGGGAGTGGGATTGCGCCACGTCGTTCCCCCAGCCCATCCTGATCGGAGCTGCCTTTGATGATGATCTGGTGACGGAGATTGCAGACGTCATTAGCACGGAGACCAGAGCCTACAGCGCTGTTGGGAGGGTTGGCCTTGACTTATATGTAAGCATGTTTGCTCGCAGATAATCCCGCGATGCGCAATAAATTGAACTGACATCGTGTGAAAAATCTAGACGCCCAATATCAACTCGTTCAAGGACCCTCGATGGGGCCGCGGACAAGAGACGCCTGGAGAGGATCCCTTCCATGTGCAGAGCTACACCCGAGCTCTCCTCACAGGGCTGGAGAGGAAGGTCGGAGGCTACAAAAAGGTCCTGGCCACCTGTAAGCATTTCGCAGCCAACGACTTCGAAGTTTTCGGGAACATCACTAGGCACAACTTCAACGCCATCATCGGCCCGCAGGATCTCAACGAGTTCTACCTGTCTCCCTTCCGGACATGCGCTGAGCAGGATGTCGGTTCCTTCATGTGTAGTTATAACTCGGTCAACGGCGCTCCAGCATGCGCAAATAGCTATCTGATGGAGGATATCCTCCGGGAACACTGGGGATGGGAGGCTGATGAGCACTACGTCTCCACTGACTGTGGTGCCGTGGCTGATATTTTCAAAAATCACAAGTACACAAACTCTTTGGGTGCTGCCGCCTCTGTCTCCCTCAGGGCTGGTGCTGACCTCGAGTGCTCTGATGGGAACATAACTGCGTTGACCGAGGCATGGAATAACGACCTGATTAATGTCGCTGACATGGACAAAGCCTTGGTTCGGCTGTGGTCGTCGCTGATTTCGGTGGGCTGGTTTGACCCTCCCGATAAACAGGAGCTGAGGAAGCTTACATTCAAGGATGTCAACACCGAAAAGGCCCAAAAGCTCACCTATGACGTGGCCGTCGCGGGTATCGTGTTGATCAAGAACGATGACCACCATCTTCCGCTGCAGAAGGGAAGCGGCAAAGTCGCAATCATTGGTCCCTGGGCAAATGAGACGACCCAGATGTTGGGTAATTATCGCGGTCCAGCGCCCTACATCATCTCCATACTTCAAGCAGCAGACGAGATGGGACTCGATTACAGTTGGGCGAATGGGTCGGGTATCAACGCCCCTGATGATACCTTCGACGAAGCGATCCAAAAGGCCACAGAAGCTGATGAAGTAATTTTCGTGGGAGGGATTGACAACACCATCGAGGACGAGGGTAAAGACAGACTGAACGTCACCTGGCCCGAGCCTCAGCTGGACGTACTCCGCAAGCTGAGCAGCCTCAACAAGCCGATTACTGTGGTTCAGTTTGGCGCTGGCCAGCTTGACGGCACGGAGCTTTTGGGAAGTAATGCCATCAAATCCATCCTCTGGGCCGGGTACCCAGGGCAGTCGGGTGGAAAGGCGGTACTTGACATAGTGTATGGAGTTGCGGCGCCTGCCGGCCGGCTGCCGGTCACGCAGTATCCGGCAAAGTACGCTGATGAGGTGTCAGTCACCGATATGACTCTTCGACCAGGGCAGACTGGTACCAACCCGGGACGGACACACATGTGGTATACAGGCAAGGCTCCAGCCCCCTTCGGCCACGGGCTCCATTATACGGATTTCCAGGTCTCGCTCGAGAAGAAAGCCATCTGGGCCGACGAGCTCACGCCAGCTCTGGACGTCGCTCAGGTGAAGTCGCTCATTGCCGACCTGCCCTGGATGCACGCCATCAATCAAGGCATGATCAAGGTTGTAGTCAAGGTGAAGAACATTGGCAAGGTCGAGTCGGACTACGTCGCGCTGCTGTTTATGCGCAGTGAGGTTGGCCCGAAGCCTTACCCGCTCAAGACTCTTGCCGGCTACACTCGCATCAAGGCCATTCGCCCCGGCGAGGAGAAGCAGGCTGAGATCATCCTGCAACTGGGGCGGTTCCTCCGCGTGGAGGAGAATGGCGATCAGGTGCTGTACCCCGGGACCTACGAGCTGTTTGTTGATGTTGACGGGAAAGCGAGCTTGGAGATTGAGTGGAAGGGAGAGGAGCCTGTGACTGTCGAGCACTTCCCAGAGCTTTGGATCGCGCCCTAGTGACGGTCAGTAGACCTGGAATTTGATTATGGTGTTTGCAGATCGGTCTATACAGTCGGTAATCACGCGAAGGGACTGTCAATTGCCTGCTGTTGAATGTTGATTGTATTAAGATTGTGCCAGACGCCATTTGAGGATGATCCCAGTGACTGACTGGATGTTCGAAACTATGAGACTATGAAACCATTTCCATATCTATTCATGCGTAATTAGGCCGTGAATCACATTAGATAACCCTCCATCGATGCATTCCCTGCCTACTGCCACTCCATTATGCATTGTCCTTCCCATTTCCATCCCACAAATACCATCCCACAGATATCAAAGAGTGTGTTCCTCCGTTTCCAAACTGGGTATTGTCGCCATTGCTCCAAATCAAGGTCCGCCGCACGCTTACAGAGCAAGGAGAGCGACGAGAAGGGCAAAGGCAGCACCAGCCATGGGCTTGCCGGCAGCGCTTCCAGCGTCAGTGGAGGTCTGAGCCGCGCTCTCGGTGGCGGTGCTGGACTCGTCGCTGTTGGTGGCAGTGGCGCTCTCAGACTCGGAGCCGGTGATGGACTCGCGGATGCTGGAGAGGGCGCTGGAGAGGGCACCCGAGGCGCTGGTGATGGCGTCGGAGGCACTGGACAGGCGGCTGGACACGTCGGCAGAGGCGCTGGAGAGACGGCTTGAGGCGTCACCGGAGGCGCTGGAGAGGCGGCTGGAGAGGTCACCAGAAGCGCTGGACAGACGGCTCGAGATGTCGCCCGAGAGGGAGCTCTGGATGGAGGATACCAGGGTGGTGGGGATGGCCGAGGTGATGGAGCCGACGACGGAGCTGGCGGCGCTGCCGGCAGCAGATGAGGCAGACTCAGCGCCCGAGGTAGGGGCAGCAGAGCTCACGGCGGACTCGAGGCCAGCGGGGATGGTGACCAGAGGAGGCTGCGATGTGAACAGAGGGGGCTGCGAGGTAAACAGAGGAGGCTGCGAGGTCTCCTGGGCGGCGACGAGGCCGGCAGCGGCGAGGAAGACGAGAGAGTACTGCATGTTGATGGTTTGGAGGGTGTTGTGTAAGTGTTTGGGTGAGGATCACGGAGCAGGCGAGGAGGTTTGATATGCAGATGATGGTGGAGGGGAAGCGAGCGGGAGACAGGAAGAGGGAAGCAGGCGTTTTTATGCCTTGTGAAATGTATCACAGCTCTCTCCCCAACGATGCCCGACCCGACAGATACACTCGACGAGTGCATACATCTCGCATCCGACTTACACGGGTGGCCACTCGGCTGCGTGGACTCAGGCCCTTGGCATTGTGGGATCCAGGCACAAACCCCTCTCCCACCACGTCATGGACCTGCAAGCCAAGCGCCAGTTTCCATGGCTACAGCTCGCTCAGGCCCTTGCATAAGCTGCTGTGATTTGGTGATTACACTGGAGCCAGCATGGGGACACGGCATCTGCATTGACCACCGGGACTTCTCGCCAATTACCAGCCTCGCGACATCGAGATTCCACCCCGATTCCGTGTTTTCAGCCCTGGTTATCGCCTCTACCCTTGCCGAGTCGTGACGTCAGGCTGGAGGCTGGCCACAGCACATCACAGAAGCCTGCTGAGGCGTCCGTTGCTGTGGCGGTGACGGGGGGCGCTCTGCCTGTGAAGTCATCTCTACCATGCCATTGCGTGCAGTTCGCCAAGGAGCTGGGATGGCAGACGGATGCAGGCACTTCTGGTGACGAGCAATGATATGATGCTTGGCCAAGCAGGTCGCGGCGCGTCATCATTGGCTGGGGGTTGGTGTTTCACCAGTGCCCATTGAGCCTGGGAAAAGCATCGGCATCGGGTAGCCGAGACTTGACTGCTCGCGTGCGCAGATTTACAACTGTCCTGGATGTGATGTCTGCTTCTGGTGAAGGAGTGACAGTTGGATGCTACCTTGCGGTGTTTTCATTAGGTAGTCTTGAAATCATCGCTCTTTCATGGCCGGCGACCAGCCCTTTCATTCCCTGATTGTGATCCCAATTCGATTCGTCCTACGCAGGAAAACGCACAGACAAATCTTGTGGGATCGCAAAAGGGCTGGCGAGCCCACAAGTAGCGATGCCAAGCTCGCTGTACTGTCCGTCTTCCTTTTTCCAGGCACCGGTGGGGGTAAAAGCTACTCCGCAGCTCGTATTTTAGGTTTGCAATTTGAAGGTTCTGTCATTGAGGACATTAAGAGCAAAAGAGTACTCTCATTTTATCGGGAACACAAGGTAGCACCTGCAAGGGTTCTCGGATGAGCACTGAAGCCTCAGCGACACATGCCTAGGTGCGCGCATGTCTCAGATGTCTGGTGTTGAACAGCAAGCTCGTCATTCCGACACTTGAAGTCAACCCTTGAATACCACTCTTCTCATTGAGAGCTATTATTTTGGAGCACACATAGGGCCGGATCAAAACCTTCAAGGACCACTTAAAGCATGATCGACTTGTTCAAACATTAAAAGATGAAGACGATGTCATGTTTGACAGTCGTCTCTGGAGATGACATTGCCGCCATAAAATGGACTATGTATGTAGGCTCTATCGCACTTATAAGCGAACAAGTGAAGCGAAAGATTTGATGAACCCTTACCTCTACCCTAACTGAACCAAACGTTATGGCCTATTGTAAGCTGGAGGTATTATTGGCCTTGGCTTCGGATGTTGGAGCTGTATCGGAATCTTGTTCGGCCGCTTGGGGGCTAGCGAATGCCCGGAAAATAGGAGCACGATCTGGACTGTCTTGCGATTAAATTTTTGATCATCACCATGCCAAAATGTGCTAAAAATCATGTAGTACCTTCCGTAAAAGAAGGTAATAACACGGACTAAAGTGGACAGCATTAGGCTGGTTGTGCGGTTGAGTGTTATATCGAATGGCCATTTCCCGATAAATATTGTGAGAGCTTAGAGCGAGGGCATGGCGTGGAGTAACAGTGTCTTATAACCTTCTCCTCTGAGGATTTGAATAATTAGGTAGGACTCTAATGAGTTTTGTTTCAACCTATTCGAGCTGAAGAAGAGGATCAGCTCAGAATTTCCCCCTAAGATGACTGATGGAAATAGCGGATGCCTATAACCATGCGAGTTTACATTTGCACGATAGAATTTTCCAAACGACTCAGATTCTTGTTGAGTATAAAATGGAATGTATGAAGCATGGTCGTGCCGGAGGCATATGATGAAACCGGTAAGAACGGTGCCTGTATATATACACCAACATGTTTTAGGAACTGCCCGTTTGAATGAGTGGGTGGCCTGGGAAACGAAATTTACTAGCTCTGAGTGCAGGGTCCTTGTCGTTTTTCTCTGGTTGCTTAAATGCTCTGTATGAGTTGCTGCGTCCTTCGGCCGTGGAGGAAATAGGCGTGTTATTCCTTTCGAGAGGTAATACATGATCGAATTTACGATGTAAGGATCCAAATGTTTCTGAGGGAGGGGTTTCGGATGATTTAGGTACTGAATTAGTTGCAGCGGGGATGATGTGAATGTCTGGGAAGGGGAAGTGCTTGACGAATTCGGGGGCTTTTGGCCTGACGCACCACTTATGTGACAATGGCAACGGTAATTCTAAGCTGAGCTGTACCAAGGGCTAGCCTCTCTGAGAGCGTCACTCAATTTGCGGTGACTTGTCCCTTCAACCGCAGAGATTCGTCTATTCTTATTATAAACAACAAGGTTACGTTAACAAGGTGATCGGCAAAAAAGCCCAGCAACAGTAAGAAGAAGCTCGGTAACAGCAACAAGAAGCCTAGCGTGAGCTACAAATTAAACAGCACCTAGAGGGTTAGCAACAAAATAGCCGGTGATGAGAAGGTTGGTAATAGCTGTAAGAAGAACGACAACTAGAGAGTCAGAAATAAGACGTTCGGCAGTAAGCAAGAAGAAGATTGCAAACAGCGAGAAAAAGAATAGCAAAAAGAAGGTCGACAATAGGAAGAGAGAAAACTATGAGGCCACTGGCAAGAGGAAGAATAGCCACAACAAGGTTGACGATTAAGACTGTTGACAAGAGGAAGAGAAACAATAAGACAATTAATAAAGAAAAACAACAACCGTAAGAAAACTGGCAAAGAAGAGAAAAACATGAACACCAGCAATGATAAAAAGATTGGCAGCAAAGGCAAAGCTAGGAATGGAAAGGCTTCTGCTCAATGAAGAGCCTACAGTCCGAGTCAAGCCTTTAGATGCGAAATTTACATGCTCTTGGTGGCAAAATTTGAGCCGGCCGTGCCTATTCAGATTGAAAGACCAGACAAACAATGTCGGCACCTGGAAACATAGCAACGAGAGGCTTGTTGATGATGTGGTTGCTATAGCTGATACGAAGCAAAGAGACCCCATCAACACACCCACCATGATGAGACTTCAGCATATGGCGGAAGATGCGCAGTTAGAACCCGGCAAGAGATATGCCTACTGAGAGCAAAAGAATTCTTACAATGGACACCGAAGTCTGATCCACGGCACCTACGAGGTTTCGCACGAGAACGGCCAGGGGAGATACCACTTTAGGGACATGCACATGTGTGGCTTTGGCTGCGATCCGCGCACGGGGGGCAAAAATCCAACACTTCAATGGAGAATCAATGAGCTGTGGGACTTGGCGTGGGGGATGACCACGGATGGCTTTCTAATGGGGCCTATAGCGCGTAGGAGGACAAAGTTTTTGGGTGAAGTCGACCCTGATGCCAATGTCGAGAGGAGCGGTGAAGCGCTGAAGGCGAAAACTTCACACTATAACTGCTTTGCTCATTCCACATGTACCGGCGGAGGTGTTAATTCCCATACGTTTGTCGATGATCTTTGGAATGATATCAAAAAGAAGGCTGAGTAAATAGGAGATTCTCAGGTTTATATAGTATCTTATCTAGCAACAGGTAAGCATCGTTCACGACCTTTTGTAAAATCTTACAGATTTTGTAGTAAATTAATAGTCCCACGATTCCAAAGTAAGCACTTGCTTAGAAAAAGTTAAGTAACTATAAGATCTTACAATAGCTCGTAAGCTGCGACGATGCCTAGTAACAGGACCTTTGTGGCACTCTTCACTGTTTCAAAAACATCTTGGTTTTGAAGCTTTGATAGCAACATTCTTCCCGCAGTTGGCCCCCTCTTTCCATCGACAACAAGTTTGAAGTGAAAGTTGCTGATTTTTGCCGTCGGTCAGTATGAGCAGCGGACTAATGTCCGACGGACATTGCGGAATACAAGAAAAGAAGGACCTAGACCATCCAAAGTACTTGATGACCAGCTACCCCTGAAAACTCACTTGCCTAGTGCCGTAGATGTAAGCTGCACGGAACACCCTTCATCTGCCGACTGTTTGTCGGTGTAGGAGTACGTAAACCCATCTCCTGGGACCGCCAGGAATATCATCCTGGTTGGAGTGGGACAGAAACATGCTGGTCACGTACAATGGGCTTATTCATTTAGCGTAGGTATTAAAGTTCACGTTGGCTCGGGGAAGCTTGTCCTGTCTTCTCTCAACTATCACCAACACAGCACAATCAACATCATGAAATTCATCATCGTCGGCGCTGGACTGGGCGGCTTAAGCGCAGCTCTCTGTTTCGCAAGGCGTGGCAATGAAGTCCTGATCTTGGAACGAAATGCCGCGCTCACACCACGAGGCGGCGCGATCAACATCCGCCCAGGTGCCAGCCGTATCATGCGAGAGTGGGATTTGGAGGCAGACTTGGCTGAAATTTCCGAAAAAACACCCAACTTTCTTATCCGTCGGATGGATACAGGCGACATCTCGATGGGTAGCGCTGCCGTTGACATCTCTTCGTTTCCTGACTGGGGCACATTTCGCCAAGATGTCGTTCAGCTTCTATATCGTAAAGCCTTGGACAAGGGAGTTCGGATTAACTTTGGCTCTACTGTCAGCAACGTTAGCGAGGATGCAGAGGGTGCTTCAGTCTCGTTGGACAACGGCTCCATTGAAAAGGCAGACGTGGTTGTCGTCGCAGACGGGATCCGATCAAGGCTCCGATCAAAGATACTCCCGGGAGGTCCGGAAGCGACAGATCCCGATATCAGTCACGTAACGTTTTACGGATTTCAGGTGCCTGCAGAAGATCTGCGTTCCCATCCAGGGACATCTCGGCTCATGGACCAAGTCAGTGGTAACTGCTGGCTAGGCAAGGGCGCTTTTGCCATCACCAGGTTCAATTCAAGGCTGCAACGTGTTGGCTTTCTCTTTGGGGTCGAATCGGAAACTGACCAGAAGTCACTGTGGGAAGAGCATGGCGATATCAACTATGTTCGAGAACGATTTGCAGGTTCAACTTGCAGTGAGCTCGATGTTGCGCTGAGCCTTGCCACGGAGTGTGACCGCTGGAAACTGGCTGAGATGCCCGATTTGCCGCGCTGGTCGAGCGATGGGGGACGCATTCTGCTCTTAGGCGATTCGGCCCATGGTATGCATCCAAATGCAGCTCAGGGATATTCGCAGATAGTCGAGGATATTGCTGTCTTGGACTTCTTGATTACGCATCACAGCGAGGACAATAAAGGACTCTCACTAGGACACGCCCAGATGCAGAGCGTGTCCCAGGCCTGGCAGGCCATAAGGAAGCCGCGAGTGGAACGAATCAAAGCGTATTCCAGATCGAACACTGATTTGTTCTTGGGAAAAGCAGCCCCTCCTCCCGGCAGCCAATCTGCTCAGCACAGTCTCAAGTCTATGAAGGATGTTCAACCAGACATAAATGCCAACTTTCAGTCGTCCCAATTTCTCAAGTGGGCTCTCGACTATGATGCTGTGAATGAAGTAAGTTCATCCTCTTCCTGGTATTATGTTAACACATACAACCTTCTATCAATTGTCACAACGGATTTTCAGCCCTTCATAGGTTCGGGATCGGACATAGGATTTTCTTTTGCTAACCGTCTTACTCCGCAGGCGAAACGTTTTGTTAAGGAAATGGAGCCGAAGCTCTAAATCAACAATAAAGTTAGGTTCATCATAGAATCGGATATGTCAATAGCAAAGTTTGGGCTCCTATATGAAAGCATTTGGATGAAGAAGATGGATTTGCCATGTGCTGAATTCATTCTAGCTCAACATGGCTCATATTCATTATGACCTTGCATAATATGTTATTAGAACGATACTGATACATACATGTACTGATATACAATAAAGAAGCATCGTTAGCCCTTAGAGAGCTGTCACAGCCCAGCTGTCGGCTTCAAATTTCAAGTTTCCCCCCTGACTTGCGCTCTCAGCGTCAACGTACACCTTGAGGCCAATCTCGCCCGACTCAATACCATAGACTCGGAAAATTGCAAACACCTTTTTCCTACTGCTTCCAGCGCTGGCCTCTGACCAGTACTGCCTCATCTAAACGTCGCATCAGGTTAGTATAACAAATAAATATGAAGCAAAGGGGATGATTGGATAATAACGTACGCGATTGTATTGGCTCTTGCTCATATGAAATGGCGTACCAAGATTGCCAACCGAAGTCTTCACCTCGATGTGATACTCTGGACATTCACCTACCCACGTCTCGTCAAAGTAACCCTTTTCAATGAGATAGTCTGTTAGGGCGTTCTGTGTATCTTTGTACTGGATATCGCCATCTTCCTCTCCAACCCACGCATCCATATCAGCGTAGTCTGGATGGTCAGTGACGAATCTTCGGATAACGCTCTGCCAATTGGAACGTCCAAAGTTGGGGAGAGGGGGATCAAGGTTGGAGAGCGTCTCGAAAACCTGAACAGGAAAAGGATCATTAGTTCAAGGCACGAAACGAGCGAAAAGAAACAATTGCCACTTACAAAAAGTTCACCAGCCGCGCCCACCATCTGCCTCCATTCGTCTGTATTAGAGTGAGAGAACTTCAGCTGTTTGGTTTTCGGCCTAGAATCCGAAATTTCCAGGCCATTGAGAGCTTGGGAAAGGTCCGCTTCGCCGCTCTTGGATGGGAATTTGTGAGCTCTTGCTGCTTCTACAATGTGGACGAGCACGTCAAGGTAAGCATCCTTATCATACGTGTCTTGCAGAGTGAGCGAGGACTGAGAAGACCTTCCCGAAGAGTTTGGAAGGACTGCCAATTTTCGGTTCTCGGCTTGCACTTCAGCAGCTAGATAGTTTTCGCCGACAAGACATGGCAACTTCAAGTCAGGCACACCATTCAACTCGAGAATCCGGTGGACATGGCTTGGTTTGGCTTGGAGAATGCTCGCCGCGATATTAAAGACTGTAGCATCTACCTTGCGTGCATCACATCCCAGCAAGGCAGCCATGAGCTCCCGAGGTAGTCTGGATGCAATGGCCAAGTCTCGAGAATCTTCGTCTGTTGTGATGTATATCCGCAGATTGCCATTCTCCAAACGCTGGATGTGAAGGTCACTTTGGCCGATAGATTTCTCGACTTTCTTCCCGCCCTCTTCGGCAATCAGATTGGACTTGATGGAGTCAATAACATAAACCTGGACCTTCTGCAGGCTTGCATTCAGCTGATCAGGGTTGAGGGATCTATTGGAATATCTCGCGATGCTGCATCAAGCGTCAGTCCCACTGCCTTGAGAATTTCACTTCCAGTGCTTCCGTGTACCTACCTCACAAGAGCAGGAGCTTTCAATGCGAGATCTCTCGTTAAGCTATTGAGTTTCTCAATATCCCCTCCCTTAACTCTAGTCTCCTCGATAACAGCCTGGGACAGATACCTGTCTTTCAAGTCAAACCACTCGAATACGCCGTGCAGCCGTGTCACCTCATCGAGTGTGAGGTCAAGTATTGTAAGGCTATCTTTCAAGGCTTCGGCGTAATGGTGGCGATCGCCAATGAGAAAGTGATCACGCGATCGAAGTACTTTGCTAGTACCATCAGGCAGAATTACGGGAAAAATATGGAAACGCTCAGCTTGAGGCCCGAATCTTATGCGACCTGACGGTGAAGAAAGCATGGCGTTGAGGGAGATAAGCATATCCTTGGCGGCGGCTGTTGTGGGCACAGTATCGTGCATATCAACAAGTTCCTGATAGAAAAGCTTCAGGTCTAGTTCGGGAATCTCAAGGAACGTATGGAAGAACTCTTTAAGATCTGGATAGAATTCATCCAGGCAAGGCTTCCCGACGATCGCGCCGTTGGCCGACCACAGGCATTCTGAGATCTTGAACCAATGCCTATTGTTCTTGCTAATGGGTATATATATCATCTTTCCGGTAGAGAACATATACCTTAGCATCAGTTAGCATTGAGCATTGGCTAACACTAATGAGTTTGGCACATACCTTATGTGCTTCGATGTTTTTGGAGTAGCACTGGTCACACTCAAGTGTTGAAGTAGTTCGTATGTTTCTTTCAGGGTATTGCTTGGGGCATGATGCACATGAGACATATGATCTCGCTTAAAACAAAGTTCATCCAAGATATCCTGGATGGCGGTATTCCTGATTCCAACGAAATGGCAAAAGAAATGTGCCAGGTTGTCACTGTCCTCGGGCTCGATGGAATTCAACACATTTCTCCAGGAGTTGCGGAGTGGGACTTTGTGGAGGAATCCTGAGGGTGCATCCCAGAGGCAGGCCTCGGGGGAATTCCATACAAGGACGCCGTCTTTTGTCTTACCACGGTATATATAATTTCTTAATGTACTAAAGAGTGGCAAGAGGGATTAGTTGCGATCATCGAAACAAGCTGGGAAGTAGTGCGAGGTCAAATACCGGAATTTAGCCTGGGCCAAGGATTTTCCCTTCGGATCCAAAGATAGATACTGTGCGTAGATTCGGTTGTAGAGCGTCCAAATAGAATGGACCACTGGATCAGCGGGGGCAGATGCACCGGTTGTGAGTGCCCGTAGGATCTCAATTGAGAGATGGATACTGTCCTCAACATTGATGCCGAAGTGCTTCCCAAAACCCATCCAGCCAGGGTCATCATCCTTTAAGGGGGACTCAACCTTGAGAAAATTGATTGCCTCGTGATTCTTCAGGAAGCTTTCACAGCGAGACAACAGGGCAGGAAACGGCAGGAACGCGTACTGTAAACCAAAGGTTTGACGCCCGGAAATGGTGCGAAATTCGGCTCTTCTGATGAGATCAACACTTTCGGAGTCCTCCTCCCAACGCTTCCTGAAGTCAGGTTCTCTCCACTTATTGGCAAAATACGTGAGAACCTCCTCTGAGCGGTATTTGATAAGGAAAGCCCCCTCAGCAGACAGAGTAGTCTTTATACCTGCAATAAATTCTACATCTTCTGCCAGGTTGAAAAAGTGACGGAGCCAGTCTTCCCACGTCCATCCGGAGCTGAGAGGTTGGCGGGGAGGATCTTCGAGGTACTGTGGGTGTAGATAGGAAACTTCTACTTCGACATCTGGCTTACCGGGAACTTGGTTAGGTCGAAGCCAATTCTGAGCAGAGTATCTGCTTTCACCTGGGAGATAAACAAGCGTTTGCAGTGGTCGTACGTCGTGGTTCATGTGGTCGAAAAGTATCATGTCATTCAAGACCGAAGGATTATTCGAAAATAAAGGGTGGGTTCCCGCCTTAGGTCCACACGATGGTAGCCTCATCAGATATAGCCAAACAAGATGCTGCTTTGTTTCTTCAAGAGTAACGTGTTGTTTAAATAAGGGGGTCTTGTGTCTTGCAACTAGCTTCTTCAAAACGTCTGAAGGTGATGGTTTTTGCACACCTAGGCTTTCGTACAACCGCCTACATGAAGCGTTTACTGCCGCGGCTGGGAGAATAGCATGTGGTGCGAGATCCCGAGGAACAGGTATCCCTTCACAATCTGGGAAATTGCAGGTAGTCCCGGTGCCAGATATAGGCATGGCTGGGGCGACGTCTCCCGAAGCAAGAGGTATCAATGGAAGGTGTGCAAATCTATCTTTCACTGTCGATTTGGAAGAATCTGCATTCTGATCACCGAATGAGAATGGCCCGGGCGTGGATGCTCTCGAACTCAAGGTACCTATGGCGTTGGCGTTGGCGGTAGTCTTGCCTTGTTTACCGAATGCAAACAGCGAAGAGGTGGACAGTCCCGGATTGGGGTTGCCTCTGATCTGGGCGCCAGCTGTCTCACGGCTGCCGAAGGAGAATACTCCTGACGAGGATGACGATGGACTAATGTTGCCCGAAGGTTGGGGTGACGCGGACCCTTGTATCGTGTCATTTTTCATCGCTGCCAGAATCAATGTTGCCAGCCTGCTGTGCCAGTCTTCATCTCGTGTCTCGAAGAGAGCTTTTTTCCACGATTGTTCCTTGACCATTGCTGAGAGAAGAGAGTATATTTCGCCTAGTTGGAGTACTGGAAGGCCGTACTCTCTTAAAATGTTAAGGTCGCTATCCTCGTAGTCCTTGGATAAATACATCGGATTGCTCCATGGATCCGGAATGAGAGGGTCGCCGTTTTTGTCCAGATGACGAGCCTCTAATTGCCTCATCTGTTGCATGGGACATCGGGCAGCCTGTCGAAGGGGGACAAGAATCCGCGCCTGGGCAAGTGGTGACTTAAGTTCAGATATCATATCTTTCCAGAAGGGTGAGTGGTTCAGGCTTTCTTCGCGAGGTAAGTATCTCATCCACTTGTATTGGAGGGTTCGATGCTTGGCCAACTCTTCTATGCCTTTCACCAGAGCCTGGCTGATAGCCTTGCGAAGACCAACATTTCGTTGAGAACTCCAGACAATGTCCTGGCGATTAGCCTGAGTCACAAAGTCTGCATGGATGAGGAACTAAATGCATGAAATTGTCAGTTGAGGGTTTGTTCGCGGACTCGGGACACTACTGACGTTGAAGCCAATTTTACGGACTGGCATGAAGGCGAAAACATCTTGTATTTCAGTGATGGGTTCGTCGTTTTCATCAAGCGGAAAGGCCAGAACCACTTGCGATGTCGAATACAACGCCAGACCCTCCTCAGTCTCTGAATAGGACCTGTTCTCATTCCTGGACAGCCCCGTAGCAGTATACTTGGTGACATGAAA
Source organism: Clonostachys byssicola (assembly GCA_902006505.2). NCBI lineage: Eukaryota > Fungi > Ascomycota > Sordariomycetes > Hypocreales > Bionectriaceae > Clonostachys > Clonostachys byssicola. Next base: position 583,746 of record CABFNO020001300.1, read on the forward strand.
TTGTCTGACCATCTCAAAATCGGTGCCACTGGTGGCATCAAATTGATTCGTACGGAGCTCGGAGCCTTGTGGAAAGCTTGAACTGTCTGATAATGCCATAAACTTGGACCATATCTTGTCCTCGTCCGATTCGAAGACAGAAATATTGATGCGCCTCAGTTTATTCACAAACAGCAACGCCTCGCCTTGAAGGTCCTTGAGCTGATTGATGATCTCGTCACGCCTCTTCGCCAGATCGCCTGGCGTTCCGTTATCATGAAAGTAGAGCGAAATCCGTGTCCCTGGGCCTTGGAACTCGGCCTCGGGCTCGAACCAGATGGGGGTGATCATGCCCATGCCAGAATCACCCACCTGGTGCTCGAAATAGAAAGTGAAAGGCCCTGATTCGATTTGCACCTTCCAAGCAGCCATGAACGTCGACTTGAAACCGATGCCCTTCTCGCCGATGTATCCCTGGGCACCCTGCTTGGAGCTCTTCCCAATGTTGCAGATTGCTGTGAGATTTTCACTGGTGAAGCCATCCTCGTTGCATTCCACGACAATACGGTCCGGGTAGACGCTGAATGAGACATATGGGTCATGCCCGTCGGCCAAGGCCTTCAAATAGCTATTATCAGCAGCATTTTGAAGTAATTCAAAGATGAAGCGAGCAGAGCTTGAATATAAATTTTGGGCCAGTCTGTCGAGCAGATTATATTAGTCCATGCGCGTCGCGTCTAGTTATTCACTTTGATTGCAGTGGTTGGACGTACGTTGAGACAGACGCTGCTATCATATTATCCTTCTTCTGGAGGGCATGTAAAACAGTAGCACGAATCTCATCGGGGATTAAGTCAACAACATGGGGTGGAAGATAGCCATGATTGACCGCGATCTCGTCGACCAGCTCACGCGCCTGAGCGCGATCTGCCACACCGGCAACGGCGGGAGCTGCCATTTGATGGTCGCGTGCCGGTTGAAGCAAATATCATAGGGTTTTCATGGGTTAAAGGATGGAATAGCGAGAGAAACTGACACCTCGAGTGGATTAGATCATTTCTACCCGCACAACGGCATCAAGAAGAGGAAAGGAGTGGATAATAATTCAAGGGCGTACGTACGTCACTTCTTTGTCTGATCTTCATGTTCACGATCCATCTAATTAGGCTTAGAACATACCCTGTCCGTTTCAGACTATTAAGAGCTATTGAAGTTAGTGTCCACACCCCAGTGTTTTTCCCTGACGCGACGCGGAGATCTTCATCTCTGCCGTTGAACAGTACTACTTGACTACTCAGAAGGATTATGAATTTGTATGTAGAAGTTGTGTAGGTATGACGAATACGGCCAGGGTGGCAGGGTCTATCCAAGCATCAGATTTAAGTACTCAGCTGTGAATCACGATCAAAGGAAGCTAGAATGTGGCAGTATTTCCTGTTTTTTTTTGCAGGTATTTTTATGTACTCTCTATCAAAATATATACAATGAAAGAAGTTTGTGTTTTTTTTATACGCCGACCATCTCTGCTGGCGGCGGCGTCGGTTGTCTCGGCGGCTCAACCACATTCGCGCGGCCATACCGAGTATCATGAATCTCATAAACCGGACTAGGATACACCGGATTGGAGTAGACCGTCTCGGGGCTCGCTGATTTGGAATAGAAGGACGAATCCGACCCGTAATAGTAATTCTTGGGCTCATCCCTCGGTAGTTCTGGTTCGGGGGCCGGCCGTCGGTGCTGGTACATGAACCATGCGAAGGCCAGGATAAGTGTGACGAGGGCCGTTCCTCCCAGTACGCCTCCTACGATGGCGCCGATATTTGTTTTGTTGGAGTTATTGTTGTCATTATTCGTGTTCTCTTTGCTCGCGTCACTTGTTGTGTTGGTAATCTTCAGCCCTGAAAAGCTGCTCTTGAAGTCCGCATCGTCGGCCCAGTTGACCCTGGCGGAATAATCACTATAATGAATCAGCTGACTGTTTGTAGGATAATGAATGCGCGCTTAGGATCGTACCTTTCTTGATAATATTGCTGGACAAAGTTGGGCGTCTCATAGTCGCCAGCAGATGGGTTGTAGCTGTCCACCCAGTTGCCCGTGTTCATGTCAAGAATTCCAATGCCATTGGGCCACTGTTCTACCGTGCTGAAGGCATTGTCGCCTGTTGCACCGCCGACTGAGATCATCTGGCTTTTGCCAATGGTTGCGCAATCGTGGTATCGGCGCCCGGGAGCTCGGCTCGACGGTGCTCTGAACCAACGGAATGCTGGCAGAGACAGTCTGGAAAGCAAGCGTGTTAGTATTGTATTATCCATTTACTGGACCGAGGGTAGGCCTTATACTTACACCCAGACGTCGTCTAGATCTGTCGAAATGCGATCATTATACCCTCCATATATAAAGCTAGAAATCACCATGTCAGTACATACATTCAAATACAAACAAAGCAGGGCCAATGTTCATACATCTCGTAGGTTCCGTTCTTTCCGCGAGCTCCTGTCAGGCAAAATTGGCTGCGAGAATCAGGAGCAGTAGCTGATCCAAACGGAGACACGTCGGTGGAAGTCGGTTGCTGAATCCACTTGCGCTTCACAGGGTTGTAGAATGAGAGGTCAGAGAGAGAGTTCTGCTTGACCTGCTTCCCTGTCGTCATCGATGAGACGCCGCCTCCCAGGAACATGATGAGAGGGTCGCTCCCGAAACCCTCAATGCAGTGGCCTCTGCCGTTGATCAGAGGCCCGTCCATGGAATAACCGTCAGTCGAAATGTTCTCCCACTTGCCAGTGCTCATTTCGTAGGTGAGCAGTCCGGGAGCCGGGAACCAGCCGCCGTCTTGCTCGCCGCTGACTCCAGACTCGGTCCAGTAGCTTGATGATCCGCCCATGTAGTAGCCAACTCCCTTGCATGATGCTGCAGCGCCCTTGCTCGCTACTCGGAGGTCGGCGAACGTGTCGGGGTTGGCGGCATCCTTCTCTCTCCAGGTTCCGCCACCGTTGCCGTCGACGGTGAACTCGTACAGGGTCTTCTTGTATGTGTCCTCCACCTTGGATCGGTTGGTCGAGGAGCCTGCCCACTTGTACATCTTGTTGTCTCCATCGGTCCAAAGACCAAACTGGTCGACGGTCTGGACCTTTCCATTGTATGCCGTCTCACGGAATATGACCGAGCCGTTCATCCATGGCTGCGTGAGGGGAAGCGCGTACGTCGAATTGACTGGAAAATTGTAGTTAGTATCTGCCGAGATGCTTTGCTGGTCTGCGATGCCTCCGTACTTGCGACGCGATCCGATAATCCCTTCTCAAACCATGAAGAGTATGATCCTCCCTCGATGTACAACCAATCGCCCAGGACCGCGACTAGAAAGTGTCAGTTTTTCGCCGCCAGAAGATAAAGTAATCGGCATGTCGTCTTACGCGAATGGAAGTTTCTTCGCTTCAGGTTGATATTAGGACCGGCGGCGCGGACTGAGATGGCGCACACGCTCAGGACGACGACCAAGACGGAGATGGCCTTGGAATACATGATGGGCCGTCTTCGTTCGCAATTGATTATGTTCTTGCTGTCGCTGCTGTGCCCAGATTCCCGTCGATAGCACTAACGAAAGGCATCAATGGGGTAAAGGCGCGGATGGGTGGCGTGAATCAACAGGTTGAATAGAGGGGAACTTCCCAAAACGAAGCGCTCCGGATGAGTTTTAACGATTGACGCCCACATGGTTTACAGGAAAAGACCCATGAGATCACCCGAAGCGTCCGGGGCACAGCCTGCTTGCGTCCGTGACACTCCTTGGCACAGAGCATTTTTGGCGGCCGATGCAACGGTTATTCGGTTATTCTCAGCTCTGTCCATCTGGAGACGGGAAGGATAAGCACCTAGACTGCTTTGCCCTCTTGCTGCCAAGGGGAGGGACAGGGGTAGTCCTCCCAGCATGTTCCAATATTAGCATAAGCAGGCCACGGATCGCTATAATTAAACCTCCGGTCCACCCTTTATTTGCGTCTTCTCTCGCTAGCAGCTGGCTAGGCCCCCGTTGGATCCCATCTGACTCCCTGTTCCATTGGCTGCTATACGCCTGAATCACGGTCACTCGTCGACTAAGGCCCCGTCCCGGTAGTTGTCGGTAGTATATCGAGCCAGGCCCCCTCGTATTCACTGCCAGTAACGGTCATATGGACCGTCACCCGCAGAGCCAAGAATACAGTTCAGTGCCAGCCAGCAAGGGCTTCGGATGCCTTCTAGCTTCGGCATCTGCACCGTCCACAGGCCCACTGGACGTGCGAGTATTTAGCAATTTAATTTATCTTGTCGGCAGAGGCATTTGGATGTTCCACGCTCACACTATGTTGTCGCTGCAGGAGAAAAGCGACCTTGTAGTCGTGTGGTTATAGACTAAGACATACCATATGGACATCAAGCCACCCTCAAAGGCACCGTTTCTTTCGCAGACGCGGCCTGGCACGGTAAGGAGCGTGAAAGCCCCCAAAGCAATGCATGACAGATGGTCTGACCGGGGTGTCGGACTGATATCATGTAAAAAATAACTTAGTAAGTCAGGCTACTCCTTTTATCTGCTTTGGTCTCTCAAATCCTTCAGGCACTGACAGCCAGTGACAGGCCGGCCCCGTAAATTAATTATGCTTGTTCCATTTTCAAGCCCTCCTGCACACTATTTTTCCTCGTATCGTTGGTTGCCCAAACTTTGCTTTTTCAAGTCAATCTCCTCCATGAAAACTGATGTCACCAACCCCAACCCACTCAAGCCCGTCATGGTGTAAAAGATCACACGGAAGCAGTCCAGGTAGACTTTCAGTACGGGATCCAACTCCGATTTGGCAATGTCCAATGAATTCAACTCGTTGATGAAATTTACCGCATTGGCGGCATCACTCAGCGGCGACAAGGGTCCGACCGGTTCAACCCCAGCGCTGGACATTGACGAAGCAAACACCGTGTTGAAGATGGCCGACGATATCGCAAGGCCCACGAGGCCGCCAAACATGCGGATGGTGAGGAACTGCCCGGTAGCCAGGCTGGTGTCGTCGACGTGCTTGACGCTGGCCTGGATGGGAAGCATACTTAGCCGTAGGAGCGACACTCCCTGGCCCCATAGAATCGGGAGACCGTACCGCATGGCTGATGAGGAGCTCACGTCGAAGAGGGCCAGTACGCCGGTGCCTACCGTAAGAATCACCCAGGAGAGCCGTAGAATCCACACGTACCCCCCGAAGAGCGGAACCATCATCATAGACACGGCGGCGATTATCGTGCTCAGGATGACGGTCGGTAGAAGGAAGACTGCTGCCGAGATGACCGTCTGAAGCTGCACGGCCTGATAGAACAAGGGCAAGTACTGCAGCAACGAGATGAGAACCGCGCCGTGGAGGAAGCCACCAATCTGTGTTGACCTCGCCGTTTTGGAGTGAAAGAGCCGGTGAGGCATGATGGGCTCCGTTGGCTTTCCCTCGTAATACACAAAAAGCGCGAGCACGACAACGCCCAGGAGCATGGGGACCAAGGTCTGCCAGGAAGCCCAGGGGAACAAGGAGCCAGCCCAGCTGAGCGGAATGACAAAGATGGCGATTCCAATAACGACAAGAGCCATGCCGAGCCAATCGAGACGGCTCAGCCGGTCAGTCAATGGGCCCTCATTAGGAACAGGTCGGAGTTTCAAGAAGAAGAAGACGAGGGGGAATCCCAAACCGAGTATGGGAAGATTGATCCATCCAATCCAACGCCATGTGACGTACGTAGAAAAAAGTGCACCGATGAAAGGGCCGAGAATGTTTCCCACGGCTGAGGGGATGGCTAAAATGCCGAGATACTTGGCCCGTTCCTCGAGGGTTGTCATGTCAGCGATAGTAACAGTGACTATCACATCAATGCCTCCGCCGCCAAACCCTTGTAGAACTCGCCCCGCAATAAGAATATCCATATTTGAAGCAATAGCAAAGAGTATAGACCCGATGAAGAAAAGGCCGATGGACAGGTATAGTGGGGGTTTTCGCCCAAAAATGTCCGAGATGCTTGCCAACACCGGATGTAAGACGAGACTGCAAAGGGTGTACGATAGGCTTGCCCAAAATGCCTGCAAACTCGTGCCTTGAAGGTCTTTGGCTATTGTCTACCGGTCGCGCACAATGAAAACAACGGTAAGTAATGCGAAAACGAGGTCAAGAAGAGGTACGTCTCACTATGTACTTACTGGGAGGGCAATACCCAAGCATGTTGCGTCTACGTGAACAACAAACAGAGTCGCAGCAAGTCCTGCAAAGGCAAGCATAAAAGACGTGGACTTCTTAGGACTCGGTACAGGTTCCTCCCGAGGATCTCTCTCTTCATCGGAGGTTTGAGCCACAGAAGTTGCTGTGACAAGTTCATCTTTGTTGTTCTTCTCCGACTGTCGTTCTTTACTGTGAGGAAATTCAACATCTGATGAAACATGCATTCCGCTGCCAGAAATGGCTTCGGAATCGTGCATATTGTGTATAAATCACCGAGTTGATGAGTCAATTGAGGGTGAATGAGTGAGTGAAGCTGTAGGGTAGATCGTAACCAGCGGAAGCTAAGAGGCACCAGGGTTGTTGTTAGATCCGCCTGTGGAGGAGTCTTAGTTACAGATTAGAACAGGGAAAACTGTAAGAATGTCTGAATGAGAGCTATTTAAAAGATAAAAGAAGATTTCTAACTAGCAGAAACTCGGATTGCCGGAATGCCCTTTTACGTGCCATGTCTCTTTGATCAGCCCGAGACTCTGACCGGAGATCAGATCTTGGTGAAATTTGTGGAGCAAATTTGAAGTTGCTGACGAGAAAGTCGCCGGTCAATTTCCCACAGTAAATAAACTTGATTGGCTAATAATTGGGGCCTTCTGTGTCGTTTTCTGGCTGACGCGTTGTTTGGTTCCTCTCGCGTCTCGCGTCGGAACAGAGCCATCTAAATCGCTCCTCACACGAAAGGTAAGGTAGTCTCTTAACAATAAAATTTAACGTGGTATAACTACAATATCAGGTAATTGTAATCCTCCATTTGCATATCAAAAGGGTCCCATAGCATCCCTATATCTTGCCCAATGGACATCGCCCCGTCTCTCGCGACAAAATCGCCACTCGTAGCCTGGTTCAAGTCGCCCAGCTGTCTAGTGAAGGTAGGGGTGATGCGACCCATTCTCTTTTGCTGAGAAGCATCACCAACAGGGCGCGGTTCAGTATTTGAGGCTTGGACCGAAGACTCATCTTCCACACGAGGCATCAAAGTGTGGCGAGAAGGCAGATGATGTGAATTCTGTTCCCCTTCAGGGCTCGATGATCGAGGCCACATGTCTCGATGCTGCCCTAATACATTGACAAGTTGCTCAGCATCGGCCAAGCATTTGTCTGCCCGTTTGTGCATTTGGCGGAGCCCATCGGCCAACGAGAGCGCATCTCGCAGCTTTCCCTGAAGGGCAGCAACGGAGCGAGATCCTTCTACTGGGAGCAAGTGCGCCAAATGAAGGAGTATCTGAGAGACTTGGAAAATGGATGTACAAAGAAACGTGTCTTGTATCATCTCACTGGGCTCGAGGTGGAAGACTTCCGACCACAAGTCGCAAAGGCGAATCGCACGATCTAAGCATGCTTCCTGGCAATACGAGACATATTCAGTCGGCGTCCGTTCGAAGCAGTCTCTACCAACTGCTTCGCGTATACCTGGTATTAGGAAGCGATATAGGTCGCATTGGCACTGGAGCCAATGGGTATGAAGTATGACGAATGGGCTGGCGTCATCGGAATGCACGAGAAGAAGGAGCGTAGATCTTGAAAGCTTCAACTCCTCAGGGAGGTGCTTTTCCCACTCGTCCAGTCTCTTTTGCAAGATTTCAAGCTCGCTACGACTTTGCTCTGGGTTTTCTTTATCTCGTCTGACTCGTTTGGTATATCTAGACTACTGGTCAGAACTCTGCCGGGACAGGAAGATGATAACGGTAGAGGAATATATACCCTACCTCAGCACCTCATCCCTCAATGCCAGGAGCTTGAGGTAGTAGCCATAAACATTTGTGACACCAACTTCCTCTGGATACGCTGAGCTTATAAAACCAGCGCGGGAGGCCAGGCCTTTCTCGAAGCTGTAATCATCACATGGCAATCGTAGTTGCATACGATTCGTAGGACACACAGAGAGATCTTCGACACCCCCTGAGAAATAGCGGTCGATTGAGTAAATTTCCCAGACGATGCGCCTTCGAAGCTCGAGGGTCAAGGGCTGCGCCTCGCCCGTGTACTCATGATTGAGGCGCATTGTGAAGGCGAGCCGGGCGGCCATGGAGAGAAGATTCCAGGCTGAAGCCAAGTCACCGTCATTCCATCGAAACCGGATGACTAGTAGCAGCACCTGTAGCTGCGTAATCGAAAACTGGCTTGGGTTTAGGAGAACGGACTGCTGTGCTTGCTCGATCAAGTCTCTGGCAATCTTGTTCTGCTCTGGTTCTTGCGAGTTAATCATCATGCCAATCGCCACAAGTGCATGCAGCAGAGCTGGGTCAAGTCGTCCTTGGTTCCAGTCAGAAAGACTCAACGCCTTGTGAAGAAATTTACCAGTCCATTGGCTGCGACTGCTGAAATAGATATCGAGACAGGCTCGTACCCTCTGCTTATCCAGAGACTCTGGGCCCCATTGGCTCGTATGGCTTGCCACGGTGCCGTCGAATCCAGACGATGGAGTGGCTGTCATCATTGCATTATCTTGACCGATCGAGTTGATTCCAGTAGCACCGCTCAGATCCTGCCCAGGATTACTACAATCAAGACCTCGCGAGCTGCATCTTTCGCAGGGGCTTCGCCCAGAACATTTCGCTTTGACAGCTCGACACGCCTTGCACGCTCTCCGAGTTCGCTTCCTCTTGTTTCCTGACTTCGTGACATCCCATAATTCTAATGGTTCCGGGCTGAGACTCTCGGTACTCCTGGCGTACGGACACGACAAGCCGAGACGCACACACGGGCCGCATTGAGGGGAGACGCGGTTGCACTTCACTTTTCGTAGTCGACATTGTCCACAAGCGGCAGGCTGCCTGGGAGGTGATGTTGGATCATTTGGCAGGTTCGTATTACTGACTGATTCCTCTGCCACCGACATATTGACATGCTCGGCAGCTTCCAGCGTTGTTGAGGGCTCGTCGGCGGATGCGGGAGTTTTTGTCGGCAAGGGACCGATGGCGTGCTCAGGAATAGCGGTTGCGTATTATATTACCGGAACAAGCCGTCTAACTCCTCCAGACTCTATGGGTGCTTAATTAACCTTCCACTATACTAGGCCAACATCATGATTAACCGGGGGTGGATGAAATACGCCCAGGGAGGCATGAATGAGGGGTTCTAGTGAACAATTAGATGGAAACTAGCCCATCTTCACGATCTTATTATTAATACCTTCGGCTAAACGATTCTGATCAAGGTACACTGGGGCTTTCTACCAGCTACAGGCTGAATAAACGCAAGGTTCCTATTGGGCCCTTCTAAATGCTTCTCACAAGCTGTCTCCCTTGGAAACTTGGCTGTTTCGCCCTTGTTCAACATCGCCCTCCCTTTCAATCCCTTTACTGTAAGTGTGAGCGGTCTCTAGATTGGCCGGAACTTCAGTCTGCCCAAACTTGCGCAATGGCACGTCGTTGTTGAATAGCCAATCCACTTGCTCTAGCGTTTTACCCTTGCACTCGGGAATACACGTGTATGTGAAGATGAGTGCCAAAATTGCGATGGAGCCAAAAATGAAGCCAACCTTGCTTCCCAGGCCTGCCTTGTCGGGCCACACGAGGTAAGGAATGGAGAAATTAACCGCCCAGCTGCTCATGTATTAGACCTTGTTCAGAATATTACTAGCAAGGGCGAGGATAACTCACTTGAATACAACATTTACGGTGAATCCAACTCGAGAGTTGAGATCACGAAGTCGCAGTGATGAGACCTCGGTGGTCACCACATACGTGAGCGGGCCCCAACCTGTCGCGAAACCAATTGCAAAGACGGCAATCATTGAGATTATACCACGCATGTTGGCGGTTGGCACGGGGCTCTGGACGCCAAGTCCTCCCATGGTGAACAACGCGCCTGCCATGATGAGTGCCGATGCCATTAGTTGGACGCTTGATGGAAATTGTTAGCGGAGTAACTATAGGAAGAGAACAATTTGCAAAACAACTCACCGTCGTCCCATCTTATCAGTTGTGTAGAGTGAGATAAAGCAAATTGTTACGCCAATTCCAGAGGTGATCAAACTGAAGAGCCGAGGATTGATGATTCCGAGCGTTTTCACGTAAACCGCCCCATACTGTGACGAGAAGGCCTGACCAGTCGCTTGCTGGAAGAAGTTTACGCCTACCACAATGGCCGTGCGGATGAGGTTTTTCCCTTTGAATAGTTCAATGAACTTTCCCTGCTCTGGCTCGTTCTCAAGGGCATTTCGGAGCTCCGCGAATTCGGCATCGATCTGCTCTTCAGTGAAAGCCCCTTGTCGAAGTCTCTGAAGCATTTTGCGAGCTTCATCGGTGCGGTTCTTGCGAAGAAGCCATCTTGGGGACTCGGGCACGAAGAATATGGCGGCTGCAATGATTGTGGGAACAATGTAGAAGAGGCCGAGAGGAATCTGCCACGATCGATTGCTCTCGATGAACCCGGTGCCGTAGCAGACCGCGTTGATTACAAGGCCACCGGCCATGAGACTCATCTGATACGAACCGACAACGAAACCGCGGACAGGGGCCGGAACTGTCAACCAACTAGATTAGTCTCTGCAGCCTTAACCCCAACTGAACGAGATGAAATGAACATACCAATCTCAGACTGAAATGTGGGCACAACGGCAAGTTCGATACCAACATAAATGTAATTGAGAATCCGTGCTGCCATGATCTGCTCTCTCGATTTCGATGTGACTGCAATGGTCGCTGTGACTAGTGCATAGCAGCTCATACCAAACATGCACCATCGACGACCGAACATCGAAGAGATCTGACTTCCGATGATGACACCTGGGAGATATCAAAGTGAGCCTTTGAGTTAAAATTTGTCGGAGAGAGAGAGCCCTACCAGCGGCAAATCCAATGTAATTCAAACTGTTGAACAGGGCTAGCCAGTCAGATGGCAACTCGTACACGCCGGTCTTTGCGTTGCGCTCTCCAAACTGCTTTGCAAAGTAGTCCATGGACTGAGTCGTGGCAAAAGCCTGGTTGTCAAAGCCATAGTTGAACGTCGACACGGCTATAATGACAACAGAGAGCAGCAATGTGCCATTGAAATAGCGTGCCTTCTCGAAGCCAAATTTGGCCATGACTGCGGGCTAATGGGTGTCGATGGATAATAGATTGTTGATGAATTATCCCACATTCATTTTGGGGAGACTCAAACCCGGGCAATCATTCTTTATACATGATTCTTCGTGGCTTGATGACCGTGGCCTCGTCACCTTCGTCGGTCAGTAGCCGTAAAACTCGGAAGAGAAGTCGACCAGGCCAGCCTGATCAAGGAGGCAGGGTTTGGAAGATGGCGCTCTAGAACTTTGCACACGGATATCATTCTCCCCAGATTTTGGGGACATTGCACTAGTTCATTGGACATCCCTGAGATGACGCCATCTTAACCTCTTCTGTTGTCAGCGCCCAGGTGGATCTTGTCGGTCATTATCCGGAGCGGGATCCGGATCAGCCTCTCTTTAATACTACGGCAACCGGCCGACCGGCGGGTACACTGATTCTCCTTGGATACAAAGTACAAATATTGGAGAAAGAAGGAATCGCTAACCCCTAAGTCGGAAATCACATCTTCTCCGTTAACCCTCCCGTCAGTCTTTACAGAAATGGCACCACCGCCGCCTCCCTATACCTTGCCCCCCAAGCCTTTGCCGCTCGCCGTTGAGACGAGCAATGGCGGCAACCGGCCGAACTATGTCATCTTCATGCCTGACCAGTTGAGATTCGATTCTCTTTCATGTACAACAGATGGCAAATCCGGCGTCAAGACTCCCAACATTGATGCCTTCCGCTCCAGAGGCACCCTTTTCACAAATTGTTTCACCCAGGCTTCTGTCTGCTCCCAATCACGATGCAGTATGTTCACTGGATCCTATCCCCACGTGAGCGGACATCGCAGTCTGGAAAACTTGATCAAACCTTGGGAGCCCAACATTTTTCGAAGCCTCAAGGAGTCGGGATATCATGTGGCTTGCCTCTCGCCCCGTGGTGACACGTTTGCGCCGACAGTCACGGAGCTGAGCGTGACAGAGTACGGCTTCCTTGAGACACCTGAGTTCGTGCCCAAATTTGGCAAAGGCGTTGTCACGCCGCCTGACAAGGATGACATCTGGGGTCGCCTCTTCTACAAGGGCCTCCGCAACCCGCATCAAGCCATGGACTACGATGATGCCGTGGTGCGGTCGGCTCTGAAATGGCTGGATTGCCCACCCGACGATAAGCCTTGGGTATTATTCATGCCGCTCATCTTCCCGCATTGCCCCTTTCAAGTGGAGGAGCCTTATTTTTCCATGTATGATCGATCTGCCATGGCGGATATCGTCGCGAAACCTGGTGCTAAAACGGGTTACGAGCCCAAGTACATGGAGACTATCCGGAAGAGCTACGGAACCGACCGTGCTACGGATGAAATATGGCGTGAGATCAAAGCCACATATTACGGGATGATCTCTCGTTTGGACGACCAGTTTGGAAAGATCATTTCCCGGGTGGATGAGCTTGGGTTGTGGAAAGATACAGTGACAATGTTTTTCACAGACCACGGGGAGTATCTGGGTGACCACGGCCTGATTGAGAAATGGCCTTCTGGTCTCTCATCAACACTTGTCCACGAACCTTTGATTATTGGCGGTGCTGGTCTACCCGAGAATAAGACAGTTGGTGCGATGACGGAGATGGTCGACTTGGTCCCAACCATGCTGGAAATCTCTGGTATTGGAGAGCACTTCCCACATAATGGAAAGTCCTGGGTGCCTCTATTAGTGGGTAACGAAACAACGCACAAGAAGTACGCATTCTCAGAGGGCGGGTTTTTGCTTTCTGAAGAACCTCTCCTGGAGCAGTCGCCCTATCCTTACGATATCAAAGCTGGACTACAGCACGAGGACACCTCGCTTGTCGGAAAGGCCATTTCCATCAGAGACGAGACGTGGACGTACATATACAGACTGTACGAGCCGGGAGAATTGTACCATAGACAAAACGACCCGCATGAGATGCACAACCTGGCGGCGGAGCCAGAGCATCGAAATCTTGTGTCGGACTTTGAGCGGGAGGTTCTGCGCTGGCTGGTTGAACAGACTGATTTCTTGCCTTGGCAAAAGGATGTTCGGTTCCCGGAAGTTGATCTTCCAAGCCCAAGAGAGCAGATGGAGAGTCGCCTGGCGAGAGCCCAAGCATTTTCGTAGAATTCGGCGCCCGAGAGCCATCCATTCTCTGACCTTGCAGCTTTTGATCTCACGAAAGCTGCGGCACGGTCAATCATGTGATTCATGTGATCCCAGACGAGAAATAGACTTATGCATCCCGTGCGTTGTATATCAGTGTTTCGTACTAGAATTGGGAAATTATCTAGTAATATCTATGTCCCGTGCATAATAAACTTGGCTCATCGTCGATCTGCCTTTCCAACACCGCACCTACCACCACTTTCTCCTTTGCTTTAGTGGGTTCAAGGTTTTTCCAATTTTTTTCCGGGATTCTTCAAAGTGACGTTTTTGTTTCAGCGTAAATGGAATGGAAAACGGCAATGTTTGCTAGCGACCTAGTAGATTCACTCGCGGGCGCAGGCTTGAGTGGACAAATCACGTCGGCAAAACTGGAGTAATCATCAAGTTTTACCTCCGAAAAGCCTAGGTCATTGTCTCGGATTCCATCTTTGTCACAAGAAGTTCATTGTTTGATTGTTAGTATGGGAAGCGCAACCTCTGGCCATGTTTTGTGTGTTTGGGAACGCAAATTAAGCGAGAAAGTGGGATCAAATAACTTGCCGCGAAGGTCCACTAGAGTCAACTTTTACTTTGCTTTTGGCTTGCCAAGATTTCCTTCCTGTGGCTTGCGGAATCTTGTGGCTCTCTCCTCTGTAGCTTAAGTTTGTAAGGTTTGGGCAATCTCGCATTTTCATGATTAAGTTTTCCGGGCGAACCATCGAATCACTGTTTCTTTTTGCTGGCTTGACACCCGCAAAGCTTCCAACCTTTTGACTACCGCCACGTGTTGGTCAGTGCCCGTCACTTTCTGATATCTGTGAAACATCACCATCAACAAGCCAATGATAGTTGCACACAGACAAATTTCTCCACCATGCCATGCAGCCGCTCATGCAGGAGGCCAACTCGGTTTCAAATTGGGCCAAACCTCAACTGCCTCGCAAGGCGGGTGGCTGCCTGAGGCCTGATGCCTGAGGCGCCAACTGCACCTGCACACAGAAACACTGCCTCAACTCAGCTTCCTCGTACTTCACCTTTTCCTCACATCACCATTCCATCTTCTCTTTCTCCTCCCTTGTCAGCCTCGTTCAGCACATGTTGTTGGTTATGTACCGCCAAAATGGCCTCGGATGAACAAGCTGCGAAGCTTTTGGCTATATTCAGTCACATAGTCCTACCTCCCAAACTTCCCACGGCGTTCGACGGGGACGATGTTTCAATCAGCCGAGACTTTGGGAAACGAATTTTGTACGCTTGCCGTACTCTCCAGAGTCTTTGCCCTGATCTAGGCGGGGACCACTGGGACACACTGGACCTGTCCCTACGAACGACACTGTTGCTGAACCAAGAGTTCTTGGCCAAGGATGATCTCTTGCGCGCGTTCAGAGGCCTGGGGAACGAATGGCTGGCTTTGCACGTCGCCAAGCAAAACGCCGCTCTCATTGTGCGGCGAGACGTTGAGTAATTCTAACCCTTGAGCCCCCAAATCCCCCAAAACCTCTCTTGATTTCTCGGTCTAACTTCTTCTCCAAGGACTAGCCAGATTATTTTCGAAGCTTTTGAAGTCTCGGCACCGAACACAAACGTCCTCGAAGCGAACCACGCTCTCACCTGCGAGTTCCCCCACCGCGCAGCTGCCATCTCGTTCGAAAATTTCGCCGACGAATCTTTTCTCCAGACTCTGTCCAACTTCCTCGAGCAAGCTAGCTCAGAATCATTCGACCAGTTTGCAGCACGGGCATCCAAGGGTGGCAAGTCTATCGTCGAGACGCGGGACTGTCCAAGCCCGGCACTCATTACCCAAATGCTCATGTCCTTGCTGGAAGGCATTGGGAGTCTCACCAAAGTCCAGACATTTCAGAAGAAGGTCCGGGATGATGTGGTCCTCGGCACTTCTGAGATTCCTTGGAGGCGTTCACCCTACTGGCTGTTCCTCCGCGTTGCCGTCAGAGGCGTCCTCTCCAGCTTATTCGACAATGGCGTCAATGGTATTGGCCGGGTATACTTCAAATTTGTCATGTGTGTCGTGCTGGCCCAACTTCTCAAGGAGTGTGTTGGTCGTTTGGCCCCGGAGAAGACGTTGATGCTTCAGACAAAGCTGTGTCGCCGCCTTGCCAAGCTTGAAACTGAGAAGCTGGCTGCCTCCGGAGTATTGCGTTCCACACTTGAGATACTTTTCACAGCCACAGCTCCATTCCTCCAGGACACCATAGCAACTGCGCAGCAACAAGTCTCCAACTCATGGACTCAGTACAAGAAGAAAACTACACGTCCAATCCCGAAACTTCCGAGTCGCGCCCCCAAAGAGGCTCTCTGGCTTGATTTGCGCAATAGTGGTGAAGCCCTCTCGCAACTCCTAGCCCAGAAGACTGGTGCTCCACAGCGTGACGGGAAAACCAGAATCTCCTCTCTCGATGCGGGAACTATTTCTCAAGTCAATCAAATGGCGAGTCGTTACGGGAAATTGGTTGATGACGAGGCGGACATTGCGAAACAGCTCAAAGCGACGTGGTCAGATGCACGGCTGAGATGTATCGACCTATCGTGGAAGATTCTTGAGTATCGGAAGGCTTCTGGTGACGCATACAAGACTGATGCATTACTCATGAGCCGACACCTCCTACGACTATTCGAGCTGTGGGTGGCCATGGACCAGGCTGCCACAACGGCTTGCCCTCTTCTCAACAAATACCATCCCGTTTTCATCCCAGAAGCGCTGGATGTGCTTTGCTTACTCACAGAGGAAGAGATGCGGAGTTTGAGGGCTATTCAAGAATATCTTGCCGAGCGCATCGCCGATCACGACCCAGATTACGGCTCTATCTTCGACTCCCCCAATCGGAAATTT